>OU744318.1:77604189-78272982 GCA_916610145.1 Eristalis arbustorum | reverse complement strand
TTGGGCGTTGAAATCCATCAGAAATGCCTTACGAACCACTACTTGGATTTTGGGGTCAAAATCTCAATGTTGCCGGATTGACTCCAAACTCTCAGGATCGATAAATACACACACCAGGACATGCAGAAAAATGTCCGCAAGTCGCCAGTAGCTCCAATAGGGGCCGCTGTGGCAGTTGGAAGATGAGCGTTGAAATCCATCAGAAATGCCTTACGAACCACTGCTTGGATTTTGGGGTCAAAATCTCAATGTTGCCGGAGGGACTCCAAACTCTCAGGATCGATTAATACACACACCAGGACATGCAGAAAAATGTCCGCAAGTCGCCAGTAGCCCTAATAGGGCCGCTGTGGCAGTTGGAAGATGAGCGTTCAAATCCATCAGAAATGCCTTACTAACCACTGCTTGGATCTTGGGGTCAAAATCTCAAAGTAGCCTTAATAGGGCCGCTGTGGCAGTTGGAAGATGGGCGTTGAAATCCATCAGAAATGCCTTACGAACCACTGCTTGGATTTTGGGGTCAAAATCTCAATGTTGCCGGATTGACTCCAAACTCTCAGGATCGATAAATACACACACCAGGACATGCAGAAAAACGTCCGCAAGTCGCCAGTAGCTCCAATAGGGCCGCTGTGGCAGTTGGAAGATGAGCGTTGAAATCCATCAGAAATGCCTTACGAACCACTGCTTGGATTTTGGGGTCAAAATCTCAATGTTGCCGGAGGGACTCCAAACTCTCAGGATCGATAAATACACACACCAGGACATGCAGAAAAATGTCCGCAAGTCGCCAGTAGCCCTAATAGGGCCGCTGTGGCAGTTGGAAGATAGGCGTTGAAATCCATCAGAAATGCCTTACGAACCACTGCTTGGATTTTGGGGTCAAAATCTCAATGTTACCGGAGGGGCTCCAAACTCTCAGGATCGATAAATACACACACCAGGACATGCAGAAAAATGTCCGCAAGTCGCCAGTAGCTCCAATAGGGCCGCTGTGGCAGTTGGAAGATGAGCGTTGAAATCCATCAGAAATGCCTTACAAACCACTGCTTGGATTTTGGGGTAAAAATCTCAAAGTTGCCGGAGGGACTCCAAACTCTCAGGATCGATTAATACACACACCAGGACATGCAGAAAAATGTCCGCAAGTCGCCAGTAGCCCTAATAGGGCCGCTGTGGCAGTTGGAAGATGGGCGTTGGAATCTATCAGAAATGCCTTACAAACCACTGCTTGGATTTTGGGGTAAAAATCTCAAAGTTGCCGTTGGGACTCCAAACTCTCAGGATCGATTAATACACACACCAGGCCATGCGAAACGGTGTGCCCAAGTCGCCAGTAGCCCTAATAGGACCGCTGTGGCAGTTGGAAGATGGGCGTTGGAATCCATCAGAAATGTCTTACAAACCACTGCTTGGATTTTGGGGTCAAAATCTCAATGTTGCCGGAGGGACTCCAAACTCTCAGGATCGATAAATACACACATCAGGACATGCAGAAAATTGTCCGCAAGTCGCCAGTAACTCCAATAGGGCCGCTGTGGCAGTTGGAAGATAGCGTTGAAATCCATCAGAAATGCCTTACTAACCACTGCTTGGATCTTGGGGTCAAAATCTCAATGTTGCCGGAGGGACTCCAAGCTCTCAGGATCGATAAATACACACACCAGGACATGCAGAAAAATGTCCGCAAGTCGCCGGTAGCCCCATGAGGGCCGCTGTGGCAGTTGGAAGATGGGCGTTGAAATCCATCAGAAATGCCTTACTAACCACTGCTTTTATTTAGGGAACAAAATCTCAATGTTGCCGGATGGACTCCAAACTCTGAGGATCGATAAATACACACACCAGGACATACGAAACGGTGTCCGCAAATCGCCGGTAGCTCCTATAGGGCCGCTGTGGCAGTTGGAAGATAGCGTTGAAATCCATCAGAAATGCCTTACGAACCACTGCTTGGATTTTGGGGCCAAAATCTCAATGTTGCCGGAGGGACTCCAAACTCTCAGGATCGATAAATACACACACCAGGACATGCAGAAAAATGTCCGCAAGTCGCCAGTAGCTCCAATAGGGCCGCTGTGGCAGTTGGAAGATGAGCGTTGAAATCCATCAGAAATGCCTTACGAACCACTGCTTGGATCTTGGGGTCAAAATCTCAATGTTGCCGGAGGGACTCCAAACTCTCAGGATCGATTAATACACACACCAGGACATGCAGAAAAATGTCCGCAAGTCGCCAGTAGCCCTAATAGTGGAAGATGGGCGTTGGAATCCATCAGAAATGCCTTACAAACCACTGATTGGACTTTGGGGTCAAAATCTCAATGTTGCCGGAGGGACTCCAAACTCTCAGGATCGATTAATACACACACCAGGACATGCAGAAAAATGTCCGCAAGTCGCCAGTAGCCCTAATAGTGGAAGATGGGCGTTGGAATCCATCAGAAATGCCTTACAAACCACTGCTTGGACTTTGGGGTCAAAATCTCAATGTTGCCGGACGGACTCCAAACTCTCAGGATCGATAAATACACACACCAGGACATACGAAACGGTGTCCGCAAATCGCCGGTAGCCCCAATAGGGCCGCTGTGACAGTTGGAAGATGAGCGTTGAAATCCATCAGAAATGCCTTACAAACCACTGCTTGGACTTTGGGGTCAAAATCTCAATGTTGCCGGAGGGACTCCAAACTCTCAGGATCGATTACTACACACACCAGGACATGCAGAAAAATGTCCGCAAGTCGCCAGTAGCCCTAATAGTGGAAGATGGGCGTTGGAATCCATCAGAAATGCCTTACAAACCACTGCTTGGACTTTGGGGTCAAAATCTCAATGTTGCCGGACGGACTCCAAACTCTCAGGATCGATAAATACACACACCAGGACATACGAAACGGTGTCCGCAAATCGCCGGTAGCCCCAATAGGGCCGCTGTGACAGTTGGAAGATGAGCGTTGAAATCCATCAGAAATGCCTTACAAACCACTGCTTGGATTTTGGGGTAAAAATCTCAATGTTGCCGGAGGGACTTCGAACTCTCAGGATCGATTAATACACACACCACGCCATGCGAAACGGTGTGCGCAAGTCGCCGGTAGCCCCAATAGGGCCGCTGTGGCAGTTGGAAGATGAGCGTTGAAATTCATCAGAAATGCCTTACAAACCACTGCTTGGATTTTGGGGTAAAAATCTCAAAGTTGCCGGAGGGACTCCAAACTCTCAGGATCGATTAATACACACACCAGGACATGCAGAAAAATGTCCGCAAGTCGCCAGTAGCCGTAATAGGGCCGCTGTGGCAGTTGGAAGATGGGCGTTGGAATCTATCAGAAATGCCTTACAAACCACTGCTGGGATTTTCGGGTCAAAATCTCAATGTTGCCGGATGGACTCCAAACTCTCAGGATCGATAAATACACACAGCAGGACATACGAAACGGTGTGCCCAAGTCGCCGGTAGCCCCAGTAGGGCCGCTGCGGCAGTTGGAAGATGAGCGTTGAAACCCATCAGAAATGCCTTACGAACCACTGCTTGGATTTTGGGGTCAAAATCTCAATGTTGCCGGAGGGACTCCGAACTCACAGGATCGATTAATACACACACCAGGACATGCAAAACGGTGTGCGCAAGTCGCCGGTAGCCCCAATAGGGCCGCTGCGGCAGTTGGAAGATGAGCGTTGAAATCCATCAGAAATGCCTTACGAACCACTGCTTGGATTTTGGGGTTAAAATCTCAATGTTGCCGTTGGGACTCCAAACTTTCAGGATCGAATAATACACACACCAGGACATGCGAAACGGTGTTCGCAAGTCGCCGGTAGCCCCAATAGGGCCGCTGTGGCAGTTGGAAGATGAAATCCATCAGAAATGCCTTACTAACCACTGCTTGGATTTTGGGGTCAAAATCTCAATGTAGCCGGAGGGACTCCAAACTCTCAGGATCGATAAATACACACACTAGGACATGCAGAAAAAGGCCGCTGTGGCAGTTGGAAGATGGGCCATGAATTCCATCAGAAATGCCTTACTAACCACTGCTTGGATCTTGGGGTCAAAATCTCAATGTTGCCGGAGGGACTCCAAACTCTCAGGATCGATAAATACACACACCAGGACATGCAGAAAAATGTCCGCAAGTCGCCGGTAGTCCCAATAGGGCCGCTGTGGCAGTTTTAAGATGGGCGTTGGAATCTATCAGAAATGCCTTACAAGCCACTGCTTGGATTTTGGGGTAAAAATCTCAAAGTTGCCGTTGGGACTCCAAACTTTCAGGATCGAATAATACACACACCAGGACATGCGAAACGGTGTGGCCAAGTCGCCGGTAGCCCCAGTAGGTCGCCGGTAGCCCCAGTAGGAACCACTGCTTGGATTTTGGGGTCAAAATCTCAATGTTGCCGGACGGACTCCAAACTCTCAGGATCGATAAATACACACACCAGGACATGCAGAAAATTGTCCGCAAGTCGCCGGTAGCCCCAAAAGGGCCGCTGTGGAAGTTGGAAGATGAGCGTTGAAATCCATCAGAAATGCCTTACTAACCACTGCTTGGATTTTGGGGTCGAAATCTCAATGTTGCCGGAGGGACTCCAAACTCTCACGATCGATTGATGCACACACCAGGACATGCGAAACGGTGTTCGCAAGTCGCCGGTAGCCCCAATAGGGCCGCTGTGGCAGTTGGAAGATGAGCGTTGAAATCCATCAGAAATGCCTTACTAACCACTGCTTGGATTTTGGGGTCAAAATCTCAATGTTGCCGGAGGGACTCCAAACTCTCAGGATCTATAAATACACACACCAGGACATGCAGAAAATTGTCCGCAAGTCGCCGGTAGCCCCAAAAGGGGAGCTGTGGAAGTTGGAAGATGAGCGTTGAAATCCATCAGAAATGCCTTACTAACCACTGCTTGGATTTTGGGGTCGAAATCTCAATGTTGCCGGAGGGACTCCAAACTCTCACGATCGATTGATGCACACACCAGGACATGCGAAACGGTGTTCGCAAGTCGCCGGTAGCCCCAATAGGGCCGCTGTGGCAGTTGGAAGATGAGCGTTGAAATCCATCAGAAATGCCTTACTAACCACTGCTTGGATTTTGGGGTCAAAATCTCAATGTTGCCGGAGGGACTCCAAACTCTCAGGATCTATAAATACACACACCAGGACATGCAGAAAAATGTCCGCCAGTCGCCGGTAGCCCCAAAAGGGCCGCTTTGGCAGTTGGAAGATGAGCGTTGAAATCCATCAGATATGCTTTACTAACCACTGCTTGGATTTTGGGGTAAAAATCTCAATTTTGCCGGAGGGACTCAAAACTCTCAGGATCGATAAATACACACACCAGGACATGCAGAAAAATGTCCGCAAGTCGCCGGTAGCCCCAAAAGGGCTGCTGTGGCAGTTGGAAGATGAAATCCATCAGAAATGCCTTACTAACCACTGCTTGGATTTTGGGGTCAAAATCTCAATGTAGCCGGAGGGACTCCAAACTCTCAGGATCGATAAATACACACACTAGGACATGCAGAAAAAGGCCGCTGTGGCAGTTGGAAGATGGGCCGTGAAATCCGTCAGAAATGCCTTACTAACCACTGCTTGGATTTTGGGGTCAAAATCTCAATGTTGTCGGATGCTTCCCAAACTCTCAGGATCTGTTAATACACTCACCAGAACATGCGAAATGTTGTACATAGCATAAGCACAAACATATATATGTGTGCGTATAATATTATACATACATGTATATTTGTGTGTATGTTTAATTTTAAGGTAGTTTTAATATATCAGCACAGAGCACATCAGGACACCGTATGCGTTCTTACCAAGTTCCAGCCAAGTCAAGTATCACCCTACAGTTACAAATTACAACCCAAATACACCATAATCAACAACAATCTTCACAGATCACACCAGGACACCACACGCGTTCTTACCAAACTCCCACCAAGCCAAATATCGCTCCTTAGCTATTAATTGAAACCCCAAATAGACCAGAATCAGCTACACTCATCACAGAACACACCAGGACAATGTCTGCATACACATCAGGCGTTTATCAAGCCGCATGCGTTCTACTATCAATTACATCCCCAAATATACCAGAATCCACTACAATCATGACATACCACACCAGGGATCCACGTGCGTTCTCACCTAGCTCCCTCCAAGCTTAATCTCACTATACTGCTAACAATTGCATCCAGAAATACACCTGAATCAATCATCAAGTCATAGGTAGCCCTAGAAGAGCCGCTGTGGCAGTCGGAAGATGGGCCGTGAATTCCATCAGAAATGCCTTACTAACCACTGCTTGGATCTTGGGGTCAAAATCTCAATGTTGCCGGAGGGACTCCAAACTCTCAGTATCGATAAATATACACACCAGGACATGCAGAAAATTGTTCGCAAGTCGCCGGTAGTCCCAATAGGGCCGCTGTGGCAGTTGGAACATGAGCGTTGAAATCCATCAGAAATGCCTTACTAACTACTGCTTGGATTTTGGGGTCAAAATCTCAATGTTGCCGGAGGGACTCCAAACTCTCAGGATCTGCTAATACACACACCAGGACATGCAGAAAATTGTCCGCAAGTCGCCGGTAGCCCCAAAAGGGCAGTTGGAAGATGAGCGTTGAAATCCATCAGAAATGCCTTACTAACCACTGCTTGGATTTTGGGGTCAAAATCTCAATGTTGCTGGAGGGACTCCAAACTCTCAGGATCGATAAATACACACACCAGGACATGCGAAACGGTGTTCGCAAGTCGCCGGTAACCCCAATAGGGCCGCTGTGGCAGTTGGAAGATGAGCGTTGAAATCCATCAGAAATGCCTTACTAACCACTGCTTGGATTTTGGGGTCAAAATCTCAATGTTGCCGGAGGAACACCAAACTCTCAGGATCGATTAATACACACACCAGGACATGCGAAATGGTGTGCGCAACTTACCGGTAGCCCCAATAGGGCCACTGAGGCAGTCGGAAGATGGGCCGTGAAATCCATCAGAAATGCTTTACTAACCACTGCTTGGATTTTGGGGTCAAAATCTCAATGTTGCCGGACGGACTCCAAACTCTCAGGATCGATAAATACACACACCAGGACATGCAGAAAATTGTCCGCAAGTCGCCGGTAGCCCCAAAAGGGCAGTTGGAAGATGGGCCGTGAAATCCGTCAGAAATGCCTTACTAACCACTGCTTGGATTTTGGGGTCAAAATCTCAATGTTGTCGGATGCTTCCCAAACTCTCAGGATCTGTTAATACACTCACCAGAACATGCGAAATGTTGTACATAGCATAAGCACAAACATAATGTGTGCTTATAATATTATACATACATGTATATTTGTGTGTATGTTTAATTTTAAGGTAGTTTTAATATATCAGCACAGAGCACATCAGGACACCGTATGCGTTCTTACCAAGTTCCAGTCAAGTCAAGTATCACCCTACAGTTACAAATTACAACCCAAATACACCATAATCAACAACAATCTTCACAGATCACACCAGGACACCACACGCGTTCTTACCAAGCTCCCACCAAGCCAAATATCGCTCCATAGCTTTTAATTGAAACCCCAAATAGATCAGAATCAACTACACTCATCACAGAACACACCAGGACAATGTCTGCATACACATCAGGCGTTTATCAAGCCGCATGCATTCTACTATCAATTACATCCCTAAATATACCAGAATCCACTACAATCATGACATACCACACCAGGCCTCCACCTGCGTTCTCACCTAGCTCCCTCCAAGCTTAATCTCACTATACTGCTACCAATTGCATCCAGAAATACACCTGAATCAATCATCAAGTCATAGGTAGCCCTAGAAGAGCCGCTGTGGCAGTCGGAAGATGGGCCATGAATTCCATCAGAAATGCCTTACTAACCACTGCTTGGATCTTGGGGTCAAAATCTCAATGTTGCCGGAGGGACTCCAAACTCTCAGGATCGATAAATACACACACCAGGACATGCAGAAAAATGTCCGCAAGTCGCCGGTAGCCCTAGAAGAGCCGCTGTGGCAGTCGGAAGATGGGCCGTGAAATCCATCAGAAATGCCTTACTAACCACTGCTCGGATTTTGGGGTAAAAATCTCAATTTTGTCGGATGCCCCCCAAACTCTCAGGATCTGTTGATACACTCACCAGATCATGCGAAAAAGTCTGTGCAAGTCGTAGGTAGCCCTAGAAGAGCCGCTGTGGCAGTCGGAAGATGGGCCGTGAAATCCATCAGAAATGCCTTACTAACCACTGCTTGGATTTTAAGGTCAAAAACTCAATGTTGTCGGACGCCCCCCCAACCTTTAAGGATATGTTAATACACTCACCAGATCATGCGAAAAGGTCTGTGCAAGTCGTAGGTAGCCCTAGAAGAGCCGCTGTGGCAGTCGGAAGATGGGCCGTGAATTCCATCAGAAATGCCTTACTAACCACTGCTTGGATCTTGGGGTCAAAATCTCAATGTTGCCGGAGGGACTCCAAACTCTCAGGATCGATAAATACACACACCAGGACATGCAGAAAAATGTCCGCAAGTCGCCGGTAGCCCTAGAAGAGCCGCTGTGGCAGTCGGAAGATGGGCCGTGAAATCCATCAGAAATGCCTTACTAACCACTGCTCGGATTTTGGGGTAAAAATCTCAATTTTGTCGGATGCCCCCCAAACTCTCAGGATCTGTTGATACACTCACCAGATCATGCGAAAAGGTCTGTGCAAGTCGTAGGTAGCCCTAGAAGAGCCGCTGTGGCAGTCGGAAGATGGGCCGTGAATTCCATCAGAAATGCCTTACTAACCACTGCTTGGATCTTGGGGTCAAAATCTCAATGTTGCCGGAGGGACTCCAAACTCTCAGGATCGATCAATATACACACCAGGACATGCAGAAAAGTGTTCGCAAGTCGCCGGTAGTCCCAATAGGGCCGCTGTGGCAGTTGGAACATGAGCGTTGAAATCCATCAGAAATGCTTTACTAACTACTGGTTGGATTTTGGGGTCAAAATCTCAATGTGTCCGGAGGGACTCCAAACTTTCAGGATCTGCTAATACACACACCAGGACATGCAGAAAATTGTCCGCAAGTCGCCGGTAGCCCCAAAAGGGCAGTTGGAAGATGAGCGTTGAAATCCATCAGAAATGCCTTACTAACCACTGCTTGGATTTTGGGGTCAAAATCTCAATGTTGCTGGAGGGACTCCAAACTCTCAGGATCGATAAATACACACACCAGGACATGGGAAACGGTGTTCGCAAGTCGCCGGTAACCCCAATAGGGCCGCTGTGGCAGTTGGAAGATGAGCGTTGAAATCCATCAGAAATGCCTTACTAACCACTGCTTGGATTTTGGGGTCAAAATCTCAATGTTGCCGGAGGAACACCAAACTCTCAGGATCGATTAATACACACACCAGGACATGCGAAATGGTGTGCGCAACTTACCGGTAGCCCCAATAGGGCCGCTGAGGCAGTCGGAAGATGGGCCGTGAAATCCATCAGAAATGCTTTACTAACCACTGCTTGCATTTTGGGGTCAAAATCTCAATGTTGCCGGAGGGACTCCAAGCTCTTAGGATCGATAAATACACATCGCAGAACATGCATAAAATGTCCGCAAGTCGCCGGTAGCCCTAGAAGAGCCGCTGTGGCAGTCGGAAGATGGGCCGTGAAATCCATCAGAAATGCCTTACTAACCACTGCTTGGATTTTGTTGTCGGATGCTTCCCAAACTCTCAGGATCTGTTAATACACTCACCAGAACATGCGAAATGTTGTACATAGCATAAGCACAAACATATATATGTGTGCGTATAATATTATACATACATGTATATATGTGTGTATATTTAATTTTAAGGACACCACAAGCGTTCTTACCAAGCTCCCATCAAGCCAAATATCGCTCCATAGCTATTTATTGCAACCCCAAATAGATCAGAATCAACTACACTCATCGCAGAACACACCAGGACAATGTCTGCATACACGTCAGGCGTTTATCAAGCCGCATGCATTCTACTATCAATTACATCCCCAAATATACCAGAATCCACTACAATCATGACATACCACACCAGGCCTCCACCTGCGTTCTCACCTAGCTCCCCCCAAGCTTAATCTTACTATACTGCTACCAATTGCATCCAGAAATATACCTGAATCAATCATCAAGTCATAGGTAGCCCTAGAAGAGCCGCTGTGGCAGTCGGAAGATGGGCCGTGAAATCCATCAGAAATGCTTTACTAACCACTGCTTGGATTTTAAGGTCAAAATCTCAATGTTGTCGGACGCCCCCCCAAACCTTTAAGGATATGTTAATACACTCACCATATCATGGAAAAAGGTATGCGCAAGTCATAGGTAGCCCTAATAGGGCTGCTGTGGCAGTTGGAAGATGGGCCGTGAAATCCATCAGAAATGCTTTACTAACCACTGCTTGGATTTTGGGGTCAAAATCTTAATGTTGTCGGACGCCCCCCAAACTCTCAGGATCTGTTAATACACTCACCAGGGCATGCGAAACGGTGTGCGCAAGTCGCCGGTAGCCCCAGTAGAGCCGCTGTGGCAGTTAGAAGATGAGCGTTGAAATCCATCAGAAATGCCTTACTAACCACTGCTTGGATTTTGGGGTCAAAATCTCAATGTTGCCGGAGGAACACCAAACTCTCAGGATCAATTAATACACACACCAGGACATGCGAAATGGTGTGCGCAACTTACCGGTAGCCCCAATAGGGCCGCTGAGGCAGTCGGAAGATGGGCCGTGAAATCCATCAGAAATGCCTTACTAACTACTGCTTGGATTTTGGGGTCAAAATCTCAATGTTGCCGGAGAGACTCCAAACTCTCAGGATCGATAAATACACACACTAGGACATGCAGAAAAAGGCCGCTGTGGCAGTTGGAAGATGGGCCGTGAAATCCGTCAGAAATGCCTTACTAACCACTGCTTGGATTTTGGGGTCAAAATCTCAATGTTGTCGGATGCTTCCCAAACTCTCAGGATCTGTTAATACACTCACCAGAACATGCGAAATGTTGTACATAGCATAAGCACAAACATAATGTGTGCTTATAATATTATACATACATGTATATTTGTGTGTATGTTTAATTTTAAGGTAGTTTTAATTTATCAGCACAGAGCACATCAGGACACCGTATGCGTTCTTACCAAGTTCCAGTCAAGTCAAGTATCACCCTACAGTTACAAATTACAACCCAAATACACCATAATCAACAACAATCTTCACAGATCACACCAGGACACCACACGCGTTCTTACCAAGCTCCCACCAAGCCAAATATCGCTCCATAGCTTTTAATTGAAACCCCAAATAGATCAGAATCAACTACACTCATCACAGAACACATCAGGACAATGTCTGCATACACATCAGGCGTTTATCAAGCCGCATGCATTCTACTATCAATTACATCCCCAAATATACCAGAATCCACTACAATCATGACATACCACACCAGGCCTCCACCTGCGTTCTCACCTAGCTCCCTCCAAGCTTAATCTCACTATACTGCTACCAATTGCATCCAGAAATACACCTGAATCAATCATCAAGTAATAGGTAGCCCTAGAAGAGCCGCTGTGGCAGTCGGAAGATGGGCCGTGAATTCCATCAGAAATGCCTTCCTAACCACTGCTTGGATCTTGGGGTCAAAATCTCAATGTTGCCGGAGGGACTCCAAACTCTCAGGATCGATAAATACACACACCAGGACATGCAGAAAATTGTCCGCAAGTCGCCGGTAGCCCCAAAAGGGCAGTTGGAAGATGAGCGTTGAAATCCATCAGAAATGCCTTACTAACCACTGCTTGGATTTTGAGGTCAAAATCTCAATGTTGCTGGAGGGACTCCAAACTCTCAGGATCGATAAATACACACACCAGGACATGCGAAACGGTGTTCGCAAGTCGCCGGTAACCCCAATAGGGCCGCTGTGGCAGTTGGAAGATGAGCGTTGAAATCCATCAGAAATGCCTTACTAACCACTGCTTGGATTTTGGGGTCAAAATCTCAATGTTGCCGGAGGAACACCAAACTCTCAGGATCGATTAATACACACACCAGGACATGCGAAATGGTGTGCGCAACTTACCGGTAGCCCCAATAGGGCCGCTGAGGCAGTCGGAAGATGGGCCGTGAAATCCATCAGAAATGCCTTACTAACCACTGCTTGGATTTTGGGGTCAAAATCTCAATGTTGTCGGATGCTTCCCAAACTCTCAGGATCTGTTAATACACTCACCAGAACATGCGAAATGTTGTACATAGCATAAGCACAAACATATATATGTGTGCGTATAATATTATACATACATGTATATATGTGTGTATATTTAATTTTAAGGACACCACAAGCGTTCTTACCAAGCTCCCATCAAGCCAAAGATCGCTCCATAGCTATTTATTGCAACCCCAAATAGATCAGAATCAACTACACTCATCGCAGAACACACCAGGACAATGTCTGCATACACGTCAGGCGTTTATCAAGCCGCATGCATTCTACTATCAATTACATCCCCAAATATACCAGAATCCACTACAATCATGACATACCACACCAGGCCTCCACCTGCGTTCTCACCTAGCTCCCCCCAAGCTTAATCTCACTATACTGCTACCAATTGCATCCAGAAATATACCTGAATCAATCATCAAGTCATAGGTAGCCCTAGAAGAGCCGCTGTGGCAGTCGGAAGATGGGCCGTGAAATCCATCAGAAATGCTTAACTAACCACTGCTTGGATTTTAAGGTCAAAATCTCAATGTTGTCGGACGCCCCCCCAAACCCTTAAGGATATGTTAATACACTCACCATATCATGGAAAAGTGGTATGCGCAAGTCATAGGTAGCCCTAATAGGGCTGCTGTGGCAGTTGGAAGATGGGCCGTGAAATCCATCAGAAATGCTTTACTAACCACTGCTTGGATTTTGGGGTCAAAATCTTAATGTTTTCGGACGCCCCCCAAACTCTCAGGATCTGTTAATACACTCACCAGGGCATGCGAAACGGTGTGCGCAAGTCGCCGGTAGCCCCAGTAGAGCCGCTGTGGCAGTTAGAAGATGAGCGTTGAAATCCATCAGAAATGCCTTACTAACCACTGCTTGGATCTTGGGTTCAAAATCTCAATGTTGCCGGAGGGACTCCGAACTCTCAGGATCGATTAATACACACACCAGTATTTGCGAAACAGTGGGCGCAAGTCGCCGGTAGTCCTTATAGGGCTGCTGTGGCAGTTGGAACATGAAATCCATCAGAAATGCCTTGCGAACCACTGCTTGGATTTTGGGGTCAAAATCTTAATGTTGCCGGAGGGACTCCAAACTCTCAGGATCGATAAATATACACACCAGGACATGCAGAAAAGTGTTCGCAAGTCGCCGGTAGTCCCAATAGGGCCGCTGAGGCAGTCGGAAGATGGGCCGTGAAATCCATCAGAAATGCCTTACTAACCACTGCTTGGATCTTGGGGTCAAAATCTCAATGTTGCCGAAGGGACTCCAAACTCTCAGGATCGATAAATACACACACCAGGATATACGAAACGGTGTGCGCAAGTTACCGGTAGCCCCATAATGGCCGCTGTGGCAGTTGGAAGACGAGCGTTGAAATCCATCAGAAATGCCTTACTAACCACTGCTTGGATTTTGGGGTCAAAATCTCAATGTTGCCGGAGGGACTCCAAACTCTCAGGATCGATAAATACACACACCAGGACATGCGAAACGGTGTGCGCAAGTCGCCGGTAGCCGTAATAGGGCTGCTGTGGCAGTTGGAAAATGAGCGTTGAAATCCATCAGAAGTGCCTTACTAACCACTGCTTGGATTTTGGGGTCAAAATCTCAATGTTGCCGGAGGGAATCCAAACTCTCAGGATCGATAAATACACACACCAGGACATGCAGAAAAGTGTTCGCAAGTCGGCGGTAGTCCCAAAAGGGCCGCTGTGGCAGTTGGAAGATGAGCGTTGAAATCCATCAGAAATGCCTTACTAACCACTGCTAGGAATTTGGGGTCAAAATCTCAATGTTCGCGGAGGGACTCCAAACTCTCAGGATCTATAAATACACACACCAACACATGCGAAACGGTGTGCGCAACTCACCGGTAGCCCCAATAGGGCCGCTGCGGCAGTCGGAAGATGGACGGTGAAATCCATCAGAAATGCCTTACAAACCACTGCTTGGATTTTGGGGTCAAAATCTCAATGTTGCCCGAGGGACTCCAAACTCTCACGATCGATTAATATACACACCAGGACATACGAAACGGTGTGCGCAAGTTACCGGCAGCCCCAATATGGCCGCTGTGGCAGTTGGAATACGAGCGTTGAAATCCATCAGAAATGCCTTACTAACCACTGCTTGGATTTTGGGGTCAAAATCTCAATGTTGCCGGAGGGACTCCAAACTCTCAGGATAGATAAATACACACACTAGGACATGCAGAAATATGGCAGCAAGTCGCCGGTAGCCCCAAAAGGGCCGCTGCGGCAGTTGGAAGATGAGCGTTCAAATCCATCAGAAATCCACTGCTTGGATTTTGGGGTCAAAATCTCAATGTTGCCGGAGGGACTCCAAATTCTCAGAATCGATTAATACACACAACAGGACATGCGAAACGGTGTGCGCAACTTACCGGTAGCCCCAATAGGGCCGCTGCGGCAGGCGGAAGATGGGCTGTGAAATCCATCAGAAATGCCTTACTAACCACTGCTTGGATTTTGAGGTCAAAATCTCAATGTTGTCGGACGCCCCCCCAAACTCTCAGGATCTGTAACTACACTCACCAGATCATGGAAAAAAATGTGCGCAAGTCGCCGGTAGCCCTAATAGGGCCGCTGCGGCAGTTGGAAGATGAGCGTTGAAATCCATCAGAAATGCCTTACAAACCACTGCTTGGATTTTGGGGTCAAAATCTCAATGTTGCCCGAGGGACTCCAAACTCTCAGGATCGATTAATACACACACCAGGACATGCGAAACGGTGTGCGCAAGTCGCCGGTAGCCATAATAGGCCTTCTGTGGCAGTTGGAAGGTGAAATCCATCAGAAATGCCTTACTAACCACTGCTTGGATTTTGGGGTCAAAATCTCAATGTTGCCCGAGGGACTCCAAATTCTCAGGATCGATTAATACACACACCAGGACATGCCAAACGGTGTGCGCAAGTCGCCGGTAGCCCCAATAGGGCCGCTGCGTCAGTCGGAAAATGGGCCGTGAAATCCATCAGAAATGCCCTACTAACCACTGCTTGGATTTTGAGGTCAAAATCTCGATGTTGAGGTCAAAATCTCAATGTTGCCCGAGGGTCTCCAAACTCTCACGATCGATTAATACACACACCAGGACATACGAAACTGTGTGCGCAAGTTACCGGTAGCCCCATAATGGCCGCTGTGGCAGTTGGAAAACGAGCGTTGAAATCCATCAGAAATGCCTTACAAACCACTGCTTGGATTTTGGGGTAAAAATCTCAAAGTTGCCGTTGGGACTCCAAACTCTCAGGATCGATAAATACACACACCAGGACATGCGAAACGGTGTGCGCAAGTCGCCGGTAGCCGTAATAGGGCTGCTGTGGCAGTTGGAAAATGAGCGTTGAAATCCATCAGAAGTGCCTTACTAACCACTGCTTGGATTTTGGGGTCAAAATCTCAATGTTGCCGGAGGGAATCCAAAATCTCAGGATCGATAAATACACACACCAGGACATGCAGAAAAGTGTTCGCAAGTCGGCGGTAGTCCCAAAAGGGCCGCTGTGGCAGTTGGAAGATGAGCGTTGAAATCCATCAGAAATGCCTTACTAACCACTGCTAGGAATTTGGGGTCAAAATCTCAATGTTCGCGGAGGGACTCCAAACTCTCAGGATCTATAAATACACACACCAACACATGCGAAACGGTGTGCGCAACTTACCGGTAGCCCCAATAGGGCCGCTGCGGCAGTCGGAAGATGGACGGTGAAATCCATCAGAAATGCCTTACTAACCACTGCTTGGATTTTGAGGTTAAAATCTCAATGTTGTCGGACGCCCCCCAAACTCTCAGGATCTGTAAATACACTCACCAGATCATGGAAAAAAATGTGCGCAAGTCATAGGTAGCCCTAAAAGAGCCGCTGTGGCAGTTGGAAGATGGACCGTGAAATCCATCAGAAATGCCTTACAAACCACTGCTTGGATTTTGGGGTCAAAATCTCAATGTTGCCCGAGGGACTCCAAACTCTCACGATCGATTAATATACACACCAGGACATACGAAACGGTGTGCGCAAGTTACCGGCAGCCCCAATATGGCCGCTGTGGCAGTTGGAATACGAGCGTTGAAATCCATCAGAAATGCCTTACTAACCACTGCTTGGATTTTGGGGTCAAAATCTCAATGTTGCCGGAGGGACTCCAAATTCTCAGGATAGATAAATACACACACTAGGACATGCAGAAATATGGCAGCAAGTCGCCGGTAGCCCCAAAAGGGCCGCTGCGGCAGTTGGAAGATGAGCGTTCAAATCCATCAGAAATGCCTTACTAACCACTGCTAGGAATTTGGGGTCAAAATCTCAATGTTCGCGGAGGGACTCCAAACTCTCAGGATCTATAAATACACACACCAACACATGCGAAACGGTGTGCGCAACTCACCGGTAGCCCCAATAGGGCCGCTGCGGCAGTCGGAAGATGGACGGTGAAATCCATCAGAAATGCCTTACAAACCACTGCTTGGATTTTGGGGTCAAAATCTCAATGTTGCCCGAGGGACTCCAAACTCTCACGATCGATTAATATACACACCAGGACATACGAAACGGTGTGCGCAAGTTACCGGCAGCCCCAATAGGGCCGCTGAGGCAGTCGGAAGATGGGCCGTGAAATCCATCAGAAATGCCTTACTAACCACTGCTTGGATCTTGGGGTCAAAATCTCAATGTTGCCGAAGGGACTCCAAACTCTCAGGATCGATAAATACACACACCAGGACATGCAGAAAAGTGTTCGCAAGTCGGCGGCAGTCCCAAAAGGGCCGCTGTGGCAGTTGGAAGATGAGCGTTGAAATCCATCAGAAACCTTACTAACCACTGCTTGGATTTTGAGGTCAAAATCTCAATGTTGCCCGAGGGTCTCCAAACTCTCACGATCGATTAATACACACACCAGGATATACGAAACGGTGTGCGCAAGTTACCGGTAGCCCCATAATGGCCGCTGTGGCAGTTGGAAGACGAGCGTTGAAATCCATCAGAAATGCCTTACTAACCACTGCTTGGATTTTGGGGTCAAAATCTCAATGTTGCCGGAGGGACTCCAAACTCTCAGGATCGATAAATACACACACCAGGACATGCGAAACGGTGTGCGCAAGTCGCCGGTAGCCGTAATAGGGCTGCTGTGGCAGTTGGAAAATGAGCGTTGAAATCCATCAGAAGTGCCTTACTAACCACTGCTTGGATTTTGGGGTCAAAATCTCAATGTTGCCGGAGGGAATCCAAACTCTCAGGATCGATAAATACACACACCAGGACATGCAGAAAAGTGTTCGCAAGTCGGCGGTAGTCCCAAAAGGGCCGCTGTGGCAGTTGGAAGATGAGCGTTGAAATCCATCAGAAATGCCTTACTAACCACTGCTAGGAATTTGGGGTCAAAATCTCAATGTTCGCGGAGGGACTCCAAACTCTCAGGATCTATAAATACACACACCAACACATGCGAAACGGTGTGCGCAACTCACCGGTAGCCCCAATAGGGCCGCTGCGGCAGTCGGAAGATGGACGGTGAAATCCATCAGAAATGCCTTACAAACCACTGCTTGGATTTTGGGGTCAAAATCTCAATGTTGCCCGAGGGACTCCAAACTCTCACGATCGATTAATATACACACCAGGACATACGAAACGGTGTGCGCAAGTTACCGGCAGCCCCAATATGGCCGCTGTGGCAGTTGGAATACGAGCGTTGAAATCCATCAGAAATGCCTTACTAACCACTGCTTGGATTTTGGGGTCAAAATCTCAATGTTGCCGGAGGGACTCCAAACTCTCAGGATAGATAAATACACACACTAGGACATGCAGAAATATGGCAGCAAGTCGCCGGTAGCCCCAAAAGGGCCGCTGCGGCAGTTGGAAGATGAGCGTTCAAATCCATCAGAAATCCACTGCTTGGATTTTGGGGTCAAAATCTCAATGTTGCCGGAGGGACTCCAAATTCTCAGAATCGATTAATACACACAACAGGACATGCGAAACGGTGTGCGCAACTTACCGGTAGCCCCAATAGGGCCGCTGCGGCAGGCGGAAGATGGGCTGTGAAATCCATCAGAAATGCCTTACTAACCACTGCTTGGATTTTGAGGTCAAAATCTCAATGTTGTCGGACGCCCCCCCAAACTCTCAGGATCTGTAACTACACTCACCAGATCATGGAAAAAAATGTGCGCAAGTCGCCGGTAGCCCTAATAGGGCCGCTGCGGCAGTTGGAAGATGAGCGTTGAAATCCATCAGAAATGCCTTACAAACCACTGCTTGGATTTTGGGGTCAAAATCTCAATGTTGCCGGAGGGACTCCAAACTCTCAGGATCGATTAATACACACACCAGGACATGCGAAACGGTGTGCGCAAGTCGCCGGTAGCCATAATAGGCCTTCTGTGGCAGTTGGAAGGTGAAATCCATCAGAAATGCCTTACTAACCACTGCTTGGATTTTGGGGTCAAAATCTCAATGTTGCCCGAGGGACTCCAAATTCTCAGGATCGATTAATACACACACCAGGACATGCCAAACGGTGTGCGCAAGTCGCCGGTAGCCCCAATAGGGCCGCTGCGTCAGTCGGAAAATGGGCCGTGAAATCCATCAGAAATGCCCTACTAACCACTGCTTGGATTTTGAGGTCAAAATCTCGATGTTGAGGTCAAAATCTCAATGTTGCCCGAGGGTCTCCAAACTCTCACGATCGATTAATACACACACCAGGACATACGAAACTGTGTGCGCAAGTTACCGGTAGCCCCATAATGGCCGCTGTGGCAGTTGGAAGACGAGCGTTGAAATCCATCAGAAATGCCTTACAAACCACTGCTTGGATTTTGGGGTCAAAATCTCAAAGTTGCCGTTGGGACTCCAAACTCTCAGGATCGATAAATACACACACCAGGACATGCGAAACGGTGTGCGCAAGTCGCCGGTAGCCGTAATAGGGCTGCTGTGGCAGTTGGAAAATGAGCGTTGAAATCCATCAGAAGTGCCTTACTAACCACTGCTTGGATTTTGGGGTCAAAATCTCAATGTTGCCGGAGGGAATCCAAAATCTCAGGATCGATAAATACACACACCAGGACATGCAGAAAAGTGTTCGCAAGTCGGCGGTAGTCCCAAAAGGGCCGCTGTGGCAGTTGGAAGATGAGCGTTGAAATCCATCAGAAATGCCTTACTAACCACTGCTAGGAATTTGGGGTCAAAATCTCAATGTTCGCGGAGGGACTCCAAACTCTCAGGATCTATAAATACACACACCAACACATGCGAAACGGTGTGCGCAACTTACCGGTAGCCCCAATAGGGCCGCTGCGGCAGTCGGAAGATGGACGGTGAAATCCATCAGAAATGCCTTACTAACCACTGCTTGGATTTTGAGGTTAAAATCTCAATGTTGTCGGACGCCCCCCAAACTCTCAGGATCTGTAAATACACTCACCAGATCATGGAAAAAAATGTGCGCAAGTCATAGGTAGCCCTAAAAGAGCCGCTGTGGCAGTTGGAAGATGGACCGTGAAATCCATCAGAAATGCCTTACAAACCACTGCTTGGATTTTGGGGTCAAAATCTCAATGTTGCCCGAGGGACTCCAAACTCTCACGATCGATTAATATACACACCAGGACATACGAAACGGTGTGCGCAAGTTACCGGCAGCCCCAATATGGCCGCTGTGGCAGTTGGAATACGAGCGTTGAAATCCATCAGAAATGCCTTACTAACCACTGCTTGGATTTTGGGGTCAAAATCTCAATGTTGCCGGAGGGACTCCAAATTCTCAGGATCAATTAATACACACACCAGGACATGCGAAACGGTGTCCGCAAGTCGCCGGCAGCCCTAATAGGGCCGCTGTGGCAGTTGGAAGATGAGCTTTGAAATCTATCAGAAATGCCTGACTACCACTGCTCGGATTTTGGGGTCAAAATCTCAATTTTGTCGGATGTCCCCCAAACTCTCAGGATCTGTTGATACACTCACCAGATCATGCAAAAGGGTCTGTGCAAGTCATAGGTAGCCCTAGAAGAGCCGCTGTGACAGTCGGAAGATGGGCCGTGAATTCCATCAGAAATGTCTTACTAACCACTGCTTTGATCTTGGGGTCAAAATCTCAATGTTGCCGGAGGGACTCCAAACTCTCAGGATCTATAAATACACACACCAGGACATGCAGAAAAATATTCGCAAGTCGCCGTTAGCCCTGATAGGGCCACTGTGGCAGTTGGAAGATGAGCGTTGAAATCCATCAGAAATGCCTTACTAACCACTGCTTGGATCTTGGGGTCAAAATCTCAATGTTGCCGGAGGGACTCCAAACTCTCAGGATAGATAAATACACACACTAGGACATGCAGAAATATGGCAGCAAGTCGCCGGTAGCCCCAAAAGGGCCGCTACGGCAGTTGGAAGATGAGCGTTCAAATCCATCAGATATCCACTGCTTGGATTTTGGGGTCAAAATCTCAATGTTGCCGGAGGGACTCCAAATTCTCAGAATCGATTAATACACACACCAGGACATGCGAAACGGTGTGCGCAACTTACCGGTAGCCCCAATAGGGCCGCTGCGGCAGGCGGAAGATGGGCTCTGAAATCCATCAGAAATGCCTTACTAACCACTGCTTGGATTTTGAGGTCAAAATCTCAATGTTGTCGGACGCCCCCCCAAACTCTCAGGATCTGTAACTACACTCACCAGATCATGGAAAAAAATGTGCGCAAGTCGCCGGTAGCCGTAATAGGGCTGCTGTGGCAGTTGGAAGATGAGCGTTGAAATCTATCAGAAATGCCTGACTACCACTGCTCGGATTTTGGGGTCAAAATCTCAATTTTGTCGGATGTCCCCCAAACTCTCAGGATCTGTTGATACACTCACCAGATCATGCAAAAGGGTCTGTGCAAGTCATAGGTAGCCCTAGAAGAGCCGCTGTGACAGTCGGAAGATGGGCCGTGAATTCCATCACAAATGCCTTACTAACCACTGCTTGGATTTTGGGGTCAAAATCTCAATATTGTCGGATGCTTCCCAAACTCTCAGGATTTGTTAATACACTCACCATATCATGGAAAAAGGTATGCGCAAGTCATAGGTAGCCCTAATATGACTGCTGTGGCAGTTGGAAGATGGGCCGTGAAATCCATCAGAATGCCTTACTAACCACTGCTTGGATTTTGGGGTCAAAATCTCAATGTTGCCGGAGGGACAGGATCGATTAATACACACCCCAGGACATGCAAAACGGTGTGCGCAAGTCGCTGGTAGCCCTAATAGGGCCGCCGTGGCAGCTGGAAGATGAGCGTTGAAATCTATCAGAAATGCCTTACTAACCACTACTTGGATTTTGGGGTCAAAATCTCAATGTTGCCGGAGGGACAAGATCGATTAATACACACCCCAGGACATGCAAAACGGTGTGCGCAAGTCGCTGGTACCTCTAATAGGGCCGCCGTGGCAGCTGGAAGATGAGCGTTGAAATCCATCAGAAATGCCTTACTAACCACTGCTTGGATTTTGGGGTCAAAATCTCAATGTTGCCGGAGGGACTCCAAATTCTCAGAATCGATTAATACACACACCAGGACATGCGAAACGGTGTGCGCAACTTACCGGTAGCCCCAATAGGGCCGCTGCGGCAGTCGGAAGTTGGGCCGTGAAATCCATCAGAAATGCCTTACTAACACTGCTTGGATTTTGAGGTCAAAATCTCAATGTTGTCGGACGCCCCCCAAACTCTCAGGATCTGTAAATACACTCACCAGATCATGGAAAAAAATGTGCGCAAGTCACAGGTAGCCCTAAAAGAGCCGCTGTGGCAGTTGGAAGATGGGCCGTGAAATCCATCAGAAATGCCTTACAAACCACTGCTTGGATTTTGGTGTCAAAATCTCAATGTTGTCGAATGCCCCCCAAACTCTCAGGATCTGTTAAAACACTCACCAGATCATGGAAAAAAATGTTCGCAAGTCATAGGTAGCCCTAAAAGAACCGCTGTGGCAGTTGGAAGATGGGCCGTGAAATCCATCAGAAATGCCTCATAACTCTCAGGATCGATTGATACACACACCAGGACATGCGAAACGGTGTACGCAAGTCCTCGGTATCCCTAATAGGGCTGCTGTGGCAGTTGGAAGATGAAATCCATCAGAAATGCCTCACGAACCACTGCTGGGATTTTGCGGTCAAAATCTCAATGTTGACGGAGGGACTCTTAACTCTCAAGATCGATTCATACACACACCAGGACATGCGAAACGGTGTCCCCAAGCCGCCGGTAGCCCTAATAGGGCCGCTGTGGCAGTTGGAAGTTGAGCGTTGAGATCCATCAGAAATGCCTTAGGAACCACTGCTTGGATTTTGGGGTCAAAATCTCAATGTTGCCGGAGGGACTCTTAACTCTCAAGATCGATTAATACACACACCAGGACATGCAGAAAAGTGTTCGAAAGTCGCCGGTAGTCCCAATAGGGCCGCTGTGGCAGTTGGAAGATGAAATCCATCAGAAATGCCTTACAAACCACTGCTTGGATTTTGGGGTCAAAATCTCAATGTTGCCGGAGGGACTCCAAATTCTCAGGATCGATTATTACACACACCAGGACATGCGAAACGGTGTTCGCAAGTCGCCGGTAACCCCAATAGGGCCGCTGTGGCAGTTGGAAGATGAGCGTTGAAATCCATCAGAAATGCCTTACTAACCACTGCTTGGATTTTGGGGTCCAAATCTCAATGTTGCCGGAGGGACAAGATCGATTAATACACACCCCAGGACATGCAAAACGGTGTGCGCAAGTCGCTGGTAGCTCTAATAGGGCCGCCGTGGCAGCTGGAAGATGAGCGTTGAAATCCATCAGAAATGCCTTACTAACCACTGCTTGGATTTTGGGGTCAAAATCTCAATGTTGCCGGAGGGACTCCAAATTCTCAGAATCGATTAATACACACACCAGGACATGCGAAACGGTGTGCGCAACTTACAGGTAGCCCCAATAGGGCCGCTGCGGCTGTCGGAAATTGGGCCGTGAAATCCATCAGAAATGCCTTACAAACCACTGCTTGGATTTTGGTGTCAAAATCTCAATGTTGTCGAATGCCCCCCAAACTCTCAGGATCTGTTAAAACACTCACCAGATCATGGAAAAAAATGTTCGCAAGTCATAGGTAGCCCTAAAAGAACCGCTGTGGCAGTTGGAAGATGGGCCGTGAAATCCATCAGAAATGCCTCATAACTCTCAGGATCGATTGATACACACACCAGGACATGCGAAACGGTGTACGCAAGTCCTCGGTATCCCTAATAGGGCTGCTGTGGTAGTTGGAAGATGAAATCCATCAGAAATGCCTCACGAACCACTGCTTGGATTTTGGGGTCAAAATCTCAATGTTGCCGGAGGAACACCAAACTCTCAGGATCGATTAATACACACACCAGGACATGCGAAATGGTGTGCGCAACTTACCGGTAGCCCCAATAGGGCCGCTGAGGCAGTCGGAAGATGGGCCGTGAAATCCATCAGAAATGCTTTACTAACCACTGCTTGCATTTTGGGGTCAAAATCTCAATGTTGCCGGAGGGACTCCAAGCTCTTAGGATCGATAAATACACATCGCAGAACATGCATAAAATGTCCGCAAGTCGCCGGTAGCCCCAAAAGGGCCGCTGTGGCAGTTGGAAGATGAGCGTTGAAATCCATCAGATATGCTTTACTAACCACTGCTTGGATTTTGGGGTCAAAATCTCAATGTTGCCGGAGGAACACCAAACTCTCAGGATCGATTAATACACACACCAGGACATGCGAAATGGTGTGCGCAACTTACCGGTAGCCCCAATAGGGCCGCTGAGGCAGTCGGAAGATGGGCCGTGAAATCCATCAGAAATGCTTTACTAACCACTGCTTGGATTTTGGGGTCAAAATCTCAATGTTGCCGGAGGGACTCCAAACTCTCAGGATCGATAAATACACACACCAGGACATGCGAAACGGTGTGCCCAAGTCGCCGGTAGCCGTAATAGGGCTGCTGTGGCAGTTGGAAGATGAGCGTTGAAATCTATCAGAAATGCCTTACTAACCACTGCTTGGATTTTGGGGTCAAAATCTCAATGTTGCCGGAGGGACTCCAAACTCTCAGGATCGATTAATACACACACCAGGACATGCAGAATAGTGTTCGCAAGTCGGCGGTAGTCCCAATAGGGCCGCTGATGCAGCCGGAAGACGAGCGTTGAAATCTATCAGAAATGCCTTACTAACCACTACTTGGATTTTGGGGTCAAAATCTCAATGTTGCCGGAGGGACTCCAAGCTCTCAGGATCGATAAATACACATCGCAGAACATGCAGAAAAATGTCCGCAAGTCGCCGGTAGCCCTAGAAGAGCCGCTGTGACAGTCGGAAGATGGGCCGTGAATTCCATCACAAATGCCTTACTAACCACTGCTTGGATTTTGGGGTCAAAATCTCAATGTTGCCGGAGGGACAGGATCGATTAATACACACCCCAGGACATGCAAAACGGTGTGCGCAAGTCGCTGGTAGCCCTAATAGGGCCGCAGTGGCAGCTGGAAGATGAGCGTTGAAATCTATCAGAAATGCCTTACTAACCACTACTTGGATTTTGGGGTCAAAATCTCAATGTTGCCGGAGGGACAAGATCGATTAATACACACCCCAGGACATGCAAAACGGTGTGCGCAAGTCGCTGGTAGCTCTAATAGCCCCGCCGTGGCAGCTGGAAGATGAGCGTTGAAATCCATCAGAAATGCCTTACTAACCACTGCTTGGATTTTGGGGTCAAAATCTCAATGTTGCCGGAGGGACTCCAAATTCTCAGAATCGATTAATACACACACCAGGACATGCGAAACGGTGTGCGCAACTTACCGGTAGCCCCAATAGGGCCGCTGCGGCAGTCGGAAGTTGGGCCGTGAAATCCATCAGAAATGCCTTACTAACACTGCTTGGATTTTGAGGTCAAAATCTCAATGTTGTCGGACGCCCCCCAAACTCTCAGGATCTGTAAATACACTCACCAGATCATGGAAAAAAATGTGCGCAAGTCACAGGTAGCCCTAAAAGAGCCGCTGTGGCAGTTGGAAGATGGGCCGTGAAATCCATCAGAAATGCCTTACAAACCACTGCTTGGATTTTCGTGTCAAAATCTCAATGTTGTCGAATGCCCCCCAAACTCTCAGGATCTGTTAAAACACTCACCAGATCATGGAAAAAAATGTTCGCAAGTCATAGGTAGCCCTAAAAGAACCGCTGTGGCAGTTGGAAGATGGGCCGTGAAATCCATCAGAAATGCCCCATAACTCTCAGGATCGATTGATACACACACCAGGACATGCGAAACGGTGTGCGCAAGTCCTCGGTATCCCTAATAGGGCTGCTGTGGCAGTTGGAAGATGAAATCCATCAGAAATGCCTCACGAACCACTGCTGGGATTTTGGTGTCAAAATTTCAATGTTGACGGAGGGACTCTTAACTCTCAAGATCGATTCATACACACACCAGGACATGCGAAACGGTGTCCCCAAGCCGCCGGTAGCCCTAATAGGGCCGCTGTGGCAGTTGGAAGTTGAGCGTTGAGATCCATCAGAAATGCCTTAGGAACCACTGCTTGGATTTTGGGGTCAAAATCTCAATGTTGCCGGAGGGACTCCAAATTCTCAGAATCGATTAATACACACACCAGGACATGCGAAACGGTGTGCGCAACTTACAGGTAGCCCCAATAGGGCCGCTGCGGCAGTCGGAAATTGGGCCGTGAAATCCATCAGAAATGCCTTACTAACACTGCTTGGATTTTGAGGTCAAAATCTCAATGTTGTCGGACGCCCCCCAAACTCTCAGGATCTGTAAATACACTCACCAGATCATGGAAAAAAATGTGCGCAAGTCACAGGTAGCCCTAAAAGAGCCGCTGTGGCAGTTGGAAGATGGGCCGTGAAATCCATCAGAAATGCCTTACAAACCACTGCTTGGATTTTGGTGTCAAAATCTCAATGTTGTCGAATGCCCCCCAAACTCTCAGGATCTGTTAAAACACTCACCAGATCATGGAAAAAAATGTTCGCAAGTCATAGGTAGCCCTAAAAGAACCGCTGTGGCAGTTGGAAGATGGGCCGTGAAATCCATCAGAAATGCCTCATAACTCTCAGGATCGATTGATACACACACCAGGACATGCGAAACGGTGTACGCAAGTCCTCGGTATCCCTAATAGGGCTGCTGTGGTAGTTGGAAGATGAAATCCATCAGAAATGCCTCACGAACCACTGCTTGGATTTTGGGGTCAAAATCTCAATGTTGCCGGAGGAACACCAAACTCTCAGGATCGATTAATACACACACCAGGACATGCGAAATGGTGTGCGCAACTTACCGGTAGCCCCAATAGGGCCGCTGAGGCAGTCGGAAGATGGGCCGTGAAATCCATCAGAAATGCTTTACTAACCACTGCTTGCATTTTGGGGTCAAAATCTCAATGTTGCCGGAGGGACTCCAAGCTCTTAGGATCGATAAATACACATCGCAGAACATGCATAAAATGTCCGCAAGTCGCCGGTAGCCCCAAAAGGGCCGCTGTGGCAGTTGGAAGATGAGCGTTGAAATCCATCAGATATGCTTTACTAACCACTGCTTGGATTTTGGGGTCAAAATCTCAATGTTGCCGGAGGAACACCAAACTCTCAGGATCGATTAATACACACACCAGGACATGCGAAATGGTGTGCGCAACTTACCGGTAGCCCCAATAGGGCCGCTGAGGCAGTCGGAAGATGGGCCGTGAAATCCATCAGAAATGCTTTACTAACCACTGCTTGGATTTTGGGGTCAAAATCTCAATGTTGCCGGAGGGACTCCAAACTCTCAGGATCGATAAATACACACACCAGGACATGCGAAACGGTGTGCCCAAGTCGCCGGTAGCCGTAATAGGGCTGCTGTGGCAGTTGGAAGATGAGCGTTGAAATCTATCAGAAATGCCTTACTAACCACTGCTTGGATTTTGGGGTCAAAATCTCAATGTTGCCGGAGGGACTCCAAACTCTCAGGATCGATTAATACACACACCAGGACATGCAGAATAGTGTTCGCAAGTCGGCGGTAGTCCCAATAGGGCCGCTGATGCAGCCGGAAGACGAGCGTTGAAATCTATCAGAAATGCCTTACTAACCACTACTTGGATTTTGGGGTCAAAATCTCAATGTTGCCGGAGGGACTCCAAGCTCTCAGGATCGATAAATACACATCGCAGAACATGCAGAAAAATGTCCGCAAGTCGCCGGTAGCCCTAGAAGAGCCGCTGTGACAGTCGGAAGATGGGCCGTGAATTCCATCACAAATGCCTTACTAACCACTGCTTGGATTTTGGGGTCAAAATCTCAATGTTGCCGGAGGGACAGGATCGATTAATACACACCCCAGGACATGCAAAACGGTGTGCGCAAGTCGCTGGTAGCCCTAATAGGGCCGCAGTGGCAGCTGGAAGATGAGCGTTGAAATCTATCAGAAATGCCTTACTAACCACTACTTGGATTTTGGGGTCAAAATCTCAATGTTGCCGGAGGGACAAGATCGATTAATACACACCCCAGGACATGCAAAACGGTGTGCGCAAGTCGCTGGTAGCTCTAATAGCCCCGCCGTGGCAGCTGGAAGATGAGCGTTGAAATCCATCAGAAATGCCTTACTAACCACTGCTTGGATTTTGGGGTCAAAATCTCAATGTTGCCGGAGGGACTCCAAATTCTCAGAATCGATTAATACACACACCAGGACATGCGAAACGGTGTGCGCAACTTACCGGTAGCCCCAATAGGGCCGCTGCGGCAGTCGGAAGTTGGGCCGTGAAATCCATCAGAAATGCCTTACTAACACTGCTTGGATTTTGAGGTCAAAATCTCAATGTTGTCGGACGCCCCCCAAACTCTCAGGATCTGTAAATACACTCACCAGATCATGGAAAAAAATGTGCGCAAGTCACAGGTAGCCCTAAAAGAGCCGCTGTGGCAGTTGGAAGATGGGCCGTGAAATCCATCAGAAATGCCTTACAAACCACTGCTTGGATTTTCGTGTCAAAATCTCAATGTTGTCGAATGCCCCCCAAACTCTCAGGATCTGTTAAAACACTCACCAGATCATGGAAAAAAATGTTCGCAAGTCATAGGTAGCCCTAAAAGAACCGCTGTGGCAGTTGGAAGATGGGCCGTGAAATCCATCAGAAATGCCCCATAACTCTCAGGATCGATTGATACACACACCAGGACATGCGAAACGGTGTGCGCAAGTCCTCGGTATCCCTAATAGGGCTGCTGTGGCAGTTGGAAGATGAAATCCATCAGAAATGCCTCACGAACCACTGCTGGGATTTTGGTGTCAAAATTTCAATGTTGACGGAGGGACTCTTAACTCTCAAGATCGATTCATACACACACCAGGACATGCGAAACGGTGTCCCCAAGCCGCCGGTAGCCCTAATAGGGCCGCTGTGGCAGTTGGAAGTTGAGCGTTGAGATCCATCAGAAATGCCTTAGGAACCACTGCTTGGATTTTGGGGTCAAAATCTCAATGTTGCCGGAGGGACTCTTAACTCTCAAGATCGATTAATACACACACCAGGACATGCAGAAAAGTGTTCGAAAGTTGCCGGTAGTCCCAATAGGGCCGCTGTGGCAGTTGGAAGATGAAATCCATCAGAAATGCCTTACTAACCACTGCTTGGATTTTGGGGTCAAAATCTCAATGTTGCCGGAGGAACACCAAACTCTCAGGATCGATTAATACACACACCAGGACATGCGAAATGGTGTGCGCAACTTACCGGTAGCCCCAATAGGGCCGCTGAGGCAGTCGGAAGATGGGCCGTGAAATCCATCAGAAATGCTTTACTAACCACTGCTTGGATCTTGGGGTAAAAATCTCAATGTTGCCGGAGGGACTCCAAGCTCTTAGGATCGATAAATACACATCGCAGAACATGCATAAAATGTCCGCAAGTTGCCGGTAGCCCTAGAAGAGCCGCTGTGGCAGTTGGAAGATGAGCGTTGAAATCCATCAGAAATGCCTTACTAACCACTGCTTGGATTTTGGGGTCGAAATCTCAATGTTGCCGGAGGGACTCAAAACTCTCACGATCGATTGATGCACACACCAGAACATGCGAAACGGTGTTCGCAAGTCGCCGGTAGCCCCAATAGGGCCGCTGTTTCAGTTGGAAGATGAGCTTTGAAATCCATCAGAAATGCCTTAGTAACCACTGCTTGGATCTTGGGGTCAAAATCTCAATGTTGCCGGAGGGACTCCGAACTCTCAGGATCGATTGACACACACACCAGGATATGCGAAACGGTGGGCGCAAGTCGCCGGTATTCCTAATAGGGCTGCTGTGGCAGTTGGAAGATGAAATCCATCAGAAATGCCTTGCGAACCACTGCTTGGATTTTGGGGTCAAAATCTCAATGTTGCCGGAGGGACTCCAAACTCTCAGGATCGATAAATACACACACCAGGACATGCAGAGAAATGTCCGCAAGTCGCCGGTAGCCCCAAAAGGGCCGCTGTGGCAGTTGGAAGATGAGCGTTGAAATCCATCAGATATGCTTTACTAACCACTGCTTGGATTTTGGGGTCAAAATCTCAATGTTACCGGAGGAACACCAAACTCTCAGGATCGATTAATACACACACCAGGACATGCGAAATGGTGTGCGCAACTTACCGGTAGCCCCAATAGGGCCGCTGTGGCAGTTGGAAGATGAGCGTTGAAATCCATCAGATATGCTTTACTAACCACTGCTTGGATTTTGGGGTCAAAATCTCAATGTTGCCGGAGGGCTCCAAACTCTCAGGATCGATAAATACACACACTAGGACATGCAGAAAAAGGCCGCTGTGGCAGTTGGAAGATGGGCCGTGAAATCCATCAGAAATGCCTTACTAACCACTGCTTGGATTTTGAGGTAAAAATCTCAATGTTGTCGGACGCCCACCAAACTCTCAGGATCTGTTAATACACTCACCAGAACATGCGAAATGTTGTACATAGCATAAGCACAAACATATATATGTGTGCGTATAATATTATACATACATCTATATATGTGTGTATGTTTAATTTTTAGGTAGTTTTAATTTATCAGCACAGAGCACATCAGGACACCGTATGCGTTCTTACCAAGTTCCAGCCAAGTCAAGTATCACCCTACAGTTACAAATTACAACCCAAATACACCATAATCAACAACAATCTTCACAGATCACACCAGGACACCACACGCGTTCTTACCCAGCTCCCACCAAGCCAAATATCGCTCCATAGCTATTAATTGAAACCCCAAAATAGATCAGAATCAACTACACTCATCACAGAACACACCAGGACAATGTCTGCATACACATCAGGCGTTTATCAAGCCGCATGCATTCTACTATCAATTACATCCCCAAATATACCAGAATCCACTACAATCATGACATACCACACCAGGCCTCCACCTGCGTTCTCACCTAGCTCCCTCCAAGCTTAATCTCACTATACTGCTACCAATTGCATCCAGAAATACACCTGAATCAATCATCAAGTCATAGGTAGCCCTAGAAGAGCCGCTGTGGCAGTCGGAAGATGGGCCGTGAAATCCATCAGAAATGCCTTACTAACCACTGCTTGGATTTTAAGGTCAAAAACTCAATGTTGTCGGACGCCCCCCCAACCTTTAAGGATATGTTAATACACTCACCAGATCATGCGAAAAGGTCTGTGCAAGTCGTAGGTAGCCCTAGAAGAGCCGCTGTGGCAGTCGGAAGATGGGCCGTGAATTCCATCAGAAATGCCTTACTAACCACTGCTTGGATCTTGGGGTCAAAATCTCAATGTTGCCGGAGGGACTCCAAACTCTCAGGATCGATAAATATACACACCAGGACATGCAGAAAAGTGTTCGCAAGTCGCCGGTAGTCCCAATAGGGCCGCTGTGGCAGTTGGAACATGAGCGTTGAAATCCATCAGAAATGCTTTACTAACTACTGGTTGGATTTTGGGGTCAAAATCTCAATGTTGCCGGAGGGACTCCAAACTCTCAGGATCGATAAATACACACACCAGGTCATGCGAAATGGTGTGCGCAACTTACCGGTAGCGCCAATAGGGCCGCTGAGGCAGTCGGAAAATGGGCCGTGAAATCCATCAGAAATGCTTTACTAACCACTGCTTGCATTTTGGGGTCAAAATCTCAATGTTGCCGGAGGGACTCCAAGCTCTTAGGATCGATAAATACACATCGCAGAACATGCATAAAATGTCCGCAAGTCGCCGGTAGCCCTAGAAGAGCCGCTGTGGCAGTCGGAAGATGGGCCGTGAAATCCATCAGAAATGCCTTACTAACCACTGCTTGGATTTTGGGGTCAAAATCTCAATGTTGCCGGAGGGACTCCAAACTCTCAGGATCGATAAATACACACACCAGGACATGCGAAACGGTGTGCGCAAGTCGCCGGTAGCCGTAATAGGCCTTCTGTGGCAGTTGGAAAATGAGCGTTGAAATCCATCAGAAATGCCTTACTAACCACTGCTTGGATCTTGGGGTCAAAATCTCAATGTTGCCGGAGGGACTCCAAACTCTCAGGATCGATAAATATACACACCAGGACATGCAGAAAAGTGTTCGCAAGTCGCCGGTAGTCCCAATAGGGCCGCTGTGGCAGTTGGAACATGAGCGTTGAAATCCATCAGAAATGCTTTACTAACTACTGGTTGGATTTTGGGGTCAAAATCTCAATGTTGCCGGAGGGACTCCAAACTCTCAGGATCGATAAATATACACACCAGGACATGCAGAAAAGTGTTCGCAAGTCGCCGGTAGTCCCAATAGAGCCGCTGTGGCAGTTGGAACATGAGCGTTGAAATCCATCAGAAATGCTTTACTAACTACTGGTTGGATTTTGGGGTCAAAATCTCAATGTTGCCGGAGGGACTCCAAACTCTCAGGATCGATAAATACACACACCAGGTCATGCGAAATGGTGTGCGCAACTTACCGGTAGCCCCAATAGGGCCGCTGAGGCAGTCGGAAAATGGGCCGTGAAATCCATCAGAAATGCTTTACTAACCACTGCTTGCATTTTGGGGTCAAAATCTCAATGTTGCCGGAGGGACTCCAAGCTCTTAGGATCGATAAATACACATCGCAGAACATGCATAAAATGTCCGCAAGTCGCCGGTAGCCCTAGAAGAGCCGCTGTGGCAGTCGGAAGATGGGCCGTGAAATCCATCAGAAATGCCTTACTAACCACTGCTTGGATTTTGGGGTCAAAATCTCAATGTTGCCGGAAGGACTCCAAACTCTCAGGATCGATAAATACACACACCAGGACATGCGAAACGGTGTGCGCAAGTCGCCGGTAGCCGTAATAGGGCTGCTGTGGCAGTTGGAAAATGAGCGTTGAAATCCATCAGAAGTGCCTTACTAACCACTGCTTGGATCTTGGGGTCAAAATCTCAATGTTGCCGGAGGGACTCCAAACTCTCAGGATCGATAAATACACACACCAGGACATGCAGAGAAGTGTTCGCAAGTCGGCGGTAGTCCCAAAAGGGCCGCTGTGGCAGTTGGAAGATGAGCGTTGAAATCCATCAGAAATGCCTTACTAACCACTGCTAGGATTTTGGGGTCAAAATCTCAATGTTCGCGGAGGGACTCCAAACTCTCAGGATCTATAAATACACACACCAACACATGCGAAACGGTGTGCGCAACTTACCGGTAGCCCCAATAGGGCCGCTGCGGCAGTCGGAAGATGGGCGGTGAAATCCATCAGAAATGCCTTACTAACCACTGCTTGGATTTTGAGGTCAAAATCTCAATGTTGTCGGACGCCCCCCAAACTCTCAGGATCTGTAAATACACTCACCAGATCATGGAAAAAAATGTGCGCAAGTCATCGGTAGCCCTAAAAGAGCCGCTGTGGCAGTTGGAAGATGGACCGTGAAATCCATCAGAAATGCCTTACTAACCACTGCTTGGATTTTGGGGTCAAAATCTCAATGTTGCCCGAGGGACTCCAAACTCTCACGATCGATTAATATACACACCAGGACATACGAAACGGTGTGCGCAAGTTACCGGTAGCCCCAATATGGCCGCTGTGGCAGTTGGAAGACGAGCGTTGAAATCCATCAGAAATGCCTTACTAACCACTGCTTGGATTTTGGGGTCAAAATCTCAATGTTGCCGGAGGGACTCCAAACTCTCAGGATCGATAAATACACACACCAGGACATGCGAAACGGTGTGCGCAAGTCGCCGGTAGCCGTAATAGGGCTGCTGTGGCAGTTGGAAGATGAAATCCATCAGAAATGCCTTACAAACCACTGCTTGGATTTTGGGGTCAAAATCTCAATGTTGCCGGAGGGACTCCAAATTCTCAGGATCAATTAATACACACACCAGGACATGCGAAACGGTGTCCGCAAGTCACCGGCAGCCCTAATAGGGCCGCTGTGGCAGTTGGAAGATGAGCTTTGAAATCTATCAGAAATGCCTGACTACCACTGCTCGGATTTTGGGGTCAAAATCTCAATTTTGTGGGATGTCCCCCAAACTCTCAGGATCTGTTGATACACTCACCAGATCATGCAAAAAGGTCTGTGCAAGTCATAGGTAGCCCAAAAGAGCCGCTGTGACAGTCGGAAGATGGGCCGTGAATTCCATCAGAAATGCCTTACTAACCACTGCTTGGATCTTGGGGTCAAAATCTCAATGTTGCCGGAGGGACTCCAAACTCTCAGGATCTATAAATACACACACCAGGACATGCAGAAAAATGTTCGCAAGTCGCCGGTAGCCCTGATAGGGCCACTGTGGCAGTTGGAAGATGAGCGTTGAAATCCATCAGAAATGCCTTACTAACCACTGCTTGGATTTTGGGGTCAAAATCTCAATGTTGCCGGAGGGACTCCAAACTCTCAGGATCGATAAATACACACACCAGGACATGCGAAACGGTGTGCGCAAGTCGCCGGTAGCCGTAATAGGGCTGCTGTGGCAGTTGGAAGATGAGCGTTGAAATCTATCAGAAATGCCTTACTAACCACTGCTTGGATCTTGGGGTCAAAATCTCAATGTTGCCGGAGGGACTCCAAACTCTCAGGATCGATTAATACACACACCAGGACATGCAGAAAAGTGTTCGCAAGTCGGCGGTAGTCCCAATAGGGCCGCTGCGGCAGTCGGAAGATGGGCCGTGAAATCCATCAGAAATGCTTTACTAACCACTGCTTGCATTTTGGGGTCAAAATCTCAATGTTGCCGGAGGGACTCCAAGCTCTCAGGATCGATAAATACACATCGCAGAACATGCAGAAAAATGTCCGCAAGTCGCCGGTAGCCCTAGAAGAGCCGCTGTGACAGTCGGAAGATGGGCCGTGAATTCCATCACAAATGCCTTACTAACCACTGCTTGGATCTTGGGGTCAAAATCTCAATGTTGTCGGATGCTTCCCAAACTCTCAGGATCTGTTAATACACTCACCATATCATGGAAAAAGGTATGCGCAAGTCATAGGTAGCCCTAATAGGACTGCTGTGGCAGTTGGAAGATGGGCCGTGAAATCCATCAGAATGCCTTACTAACCAGTGCTTGGATTTTGGGGTCAAAATCTCAATGTTGCCGGAGGGACAGGATCGATTAATACACACCCCAGGACATGCAAAACGGTGTGCGCAAGTCGCTGGTAGCCCTAATAGGGCCGCCGTGGCAGCTGGAAGATGAGCGTTGAAATCTATCAGAAATGCCTTACTAACGACTGCTTGGATTTTGGGGTCAAAATCTCAATGTTGCCGGAGGGACAAGATCGATTAATACACACCCCAGGACATGCAAAACGGTGTGCGCAAGTCGCTGGTAGCTTTAATAGGGCCGCCGTTGCAACTGGAAGATGAGCGTTGAAATCCATCAGAAATGCCTTACTAACCACTGCTTGGATTTTGGGGTCAAAATCTCAATGTTGCCGGGGGGACTCCAAATTCTCAGGATCGATTAATACACACACCAGGACATGCGAAACGGTGTGCGCAACTTACCGGTAGCCCCAATAGGGCCGCTGCGGCAGTCGGAAGTTGGGCCGTGAAATCCATCAGAAATGCCTTACTAACACTGCTTGGATTTTGAGGTCAAAATCTCAATGTTGTCGGACGCCCCCCAAACTCTCAGGATCAGTAAATACACTCACCAGATCATGGAAAAAAGTGTGCGCAAGTCACAGGTAGCCCTAAAAGAGCCGCTGTGGCAGTTGGAAGATGGGCCGTAAAATCCATCAGAAATGCCTTACAAACCACTGCTTGGATTTTGGTGTCAAAATCTCAATGTTGTCGAATGCCCCCCAAACTCTCAGGATCTGTTAAAACACTCACCAGATCATGGAAAAAAATGTTCGCAAGTCATAGGTAGCCCTAAAAGAACGGCTGTGGCAGTTGGAAGATGAGCCGTGAAATCCATCAGAAATGCCTTAGGAACCACTGCTTGGATTTTGGGGTCAAAATCTCAATGTTGCCGGAGGGACTCATAACTCTCAGGATCGATTGATACACACACCAGGACATGCGAAACGGTGTGCGCAAGTCCTCGGTATCCCTAATAGGGCTGCTGTGGCAGTTGGAAGATGAAATCCATCAGAAATTCCTCACGAACCACTGCTGGGATTTTGGGGTCAAAATCTCAATGTTGACGGAGGGACTCTTAACTCTCAAGATCGATTCATACACACACCAGGACATGCGAAACGGTGTCCCCATGCCGCCGGTAGCCCTAATAGGGCCGCTGTGGCAGTTGGAAGTTGAGCGTTGAGATCCATCAGAAATGCCTTTCTAACCACTGCTTGGATTTTGGGGTCAAAATTTCAATGTTGCCGGAGGGACTCATAACTCTCAGGATCGATTGATACACACACCAGGACATGCAGAAAAGTGTTGGAAGATGAGCGTTGAAATCCATCAGAAATGCCTTACTAACCACTGCTTGGATTTTGGGGTAAAAATCTCAATGTTGCCGGAGGGACTCCAAACTCTCAGGATCGATAAATACACACACCAGGGCATGCAGAAAAATGTCCGCAAGTTACCGGTAGCCCCAATAGGGCCACTGTGGCAGTTGGAAGTTGAGCGTTGAAATCCATCAGAAATGCCTTACTAATCACTGCTTGGATTTTGGGGTCAAAATCTCAATGTTGCTACCAATTGCATCCAGAAATACACCAGAATCAACTACAATCAGCACAGAGCACACCAGGACACCGTATGCGTTCTTACCAAGTTCCAGCCAAGCCAAATATCACTCTACAGTTATCAGAACACCGTATGCAATTGCACCAATTGCATCCAGAAATACACCAGAATCAACTACAATCACCACAGAGCACACCAGGGCACCCTATGCGTTCTTACCAAGTTCCAGCCAAGCCAAATATCACTCTACAGTTATCTCTTACCAAGCTCCCACCAAGCCAAATATCACTCTACAGCTATCAATTGCAACCTCAAATAGATCAGAATCAACTACACTTATCACAGAACACAACAGGACAGTGTCTGCATACACATCAGGCGTTTATTAAGCCGCATGCACTCTATATCTATCAATAACATCCCCAAATATCCCAGTATCCACTACAATCATGACATCCCACACCAGGCCTCCACCTGCATTCTCACCTAGCTCACTCCAAGCTAAATCCCATTATACTGCCACCAATTGCATCCAGAAATCGCCAGAATCAACTACAGTCATCACAGAACACACCAGGACAATGTCTGCATACACATCAGGCGTTTATTAAGCCGCATGCACTCAATATCTATCAATTACATCCCCAAATATACCAGAATCCACTACAATCATGACATACCACACCAGGCCTCCACCTGCGTTCTTACCAAGCTCCCACCAAGCCAAATATCGCTCTACAGCTATCAATTGCAAATCCAAATAGATCAGAATCAACTACACTCATCACCGAACACACCAGGACAATGCATGCATACACATCAGGCGTTTATCAAGCCGCATGCACTCAATATCTATCAATTACATCCCCAAATATACCAGAATCCACTACAATCATGACATACCCCAACAGGCATCCACCTGCGTTCTCAATTAGCTCACTCCAAGCTAAATCCCACTATACTGCCACCAATTGCATCCATTAATACACCAGAATCAACTACACTCATCATAGAACACACCAGGACAATGCATGCATACACATCAGGAGTTTATCAAGCCGAATGCACTCCAAATATACCAGAATCCACTACAATCATGACATACCACACCAGGCCTCCACCTGCGTTCTCACCTAGCTCACTCCAAGCTAAATCTCACTATACTGCCACCAATTGCATCCAGAAATACAGCAGAATCAACTACAATCACCACAGAGCACACCAGGGCACCCTATGCGTTCTTACCAAGTTCCAGCCAAGCCAAATATCACTCTACAGTTATCTCTTACCAAGCTCCCACCATGCCAAATATCACTCTACAGCTATCAATTGCAACCTCAAATAGATCAGAATCAACTACAGTTATCACAGAACACAACAGGACAGTGTCTGCATACACATCAGGCGTTTATTAAGCCGCATGCACTCTATATCTATCAATAACATCCCCAAATATACCAGTATCCACTACAATCATGACATACCACACCAGGCCTCCACCTGCGTTCTCACCTAGCTCACTCCAAGCTAAATCTCACTATACTGCCACCAATTGCATCCAGAAATACACCAGAGTCAACTACAATCAGCACAGAGCACACTAGGACGCTGTCTGCGTTGTTACCAAGCTCCCGCCAAGCCATATATCCCTCTACGATGACCAATTGCAGCCCCAAATACACTAGAATCAACAACAATCATCACATAACACTGTCTGCATACTCATCAGGCGTCTACCAACCAACTCTACCCTTACCAATTACATCCCTAATCATAATTGAATTAAGTGAAAGCATCCCAGAGTTTAGTAGGACGTTGTCCGCATTGTTATCAAGGTTGTATTTAGCTATAGACCACTCCACACGTGTCAATGGTATCTCCATATATACCCGAATCATTCGAAAGCATCATACAACATACCAACATACAACAACACATTGTTTACATTCACAATTATCACCTCTCAAACCAACGATATGTAAAACGATTTTAAAAACATCGTCGTTCAAACAATCGTATTAAACGTCAAAAGTTTTCTTAGCCTAACACTACACTTGAATCGTCTCGTCGCGTCGTCAATCGTTCAAATAGTAGGCAGTTTAGGAAGATTCAAATATTTTAGTCCTACACGAAGAAAAAACAATAGTCGAAAACCCGTTGTCCTATTGTAACTTTCATATCTATGCAGACCATATTTAAATCTACCTAAGCTTCCCACTAGGTATGGTTGAAGACTCAGTTGCAAAAATAAATGAGGATCTGAGCTCTATAGCAAATTGGGCTACCTACAACTGTCTAATGCACAATCCTAACAAAACAAAAGCAATCCCGATCTCGAAACAATCCCCTTCTCTATCCAATTTCCCGCCAATAGAACTCAATTCCACGATAATAGAATATGTTACATGTGTAAAAAAAACCTTGGAATAGTGTGCAATAGTGAATTGACATGGACTGACCACATCGATAGCTTAGTTTCCAAGATATATACGTCCCTAAGAGGCCTGTCTATCAGCAAATATATCGTATCGAGTCGTAACATTACCTTAAGGCCCTCCATTCATACTTGTTTAATGTCACGCAGGAACTTCTTCATTCACGCTGTCCATTTCTGGAATCACCTACCTTCACTTCAATTATTCCTGTACTATTAAAAGAATACATGTATGTATCATTCTTAAGGTACGGCGATATAAAATCAATAAATAAATGAAATGAAAATGAAACACGTCTTCAGACGATCGCCCCGGAATTTACCTAGAGCATCCCCATATATGCATTAATTAGCCGGAAGTATCACAGACCATACGGGAACATTGTACACATTCTTACCAAGCGCATAACAACCCGAAGGATGCTGTACACTTATCGTTTGTATCTTCAAACGAACCAGGATGCGTCCCAGAATACTGGCCGAGTTCTCAACAATCACCTACGATGTCAATGTGCAATCTAATGCCATATTATGGCCATATTAGTCTGCACGAATACATTAAAACTAGAAAACACGCAGGAATACTCCTTGTTGTATCAAATTTGGTCTCAACAATCACCTTTCTACTCTATATAGTACAGAACATGCCCATAAGGGTCACGAAATGCCATAACGCTGCTTGTAACCGCACCTATTACTTGTTATTTAATGTACAACCTACCAATAAAGACATCCCTAGTTGTCGAATCAAGCAAATTTCTCAGAATATAGCCATTCCCATCATAATATTACAGTGCTCCATAAGAGCATACCAACTATTCACACTCTTATCTCATCATGATCACATACCTTTTCGATTTAAAATCTGCTATACAAGCATCTATTCCCATCTGCACGTACATTTGTACCATCAGAACAGTATAAGGCCCATTACATTCAATTTTGTTTTATTTTTCAATTCTTTTACTTACATTACATACAAAAACGCATATAATTAGCTTAACTAACTTAACAAATGCTCTTACACCTAACCTACTGGGTACTTTAAGCTATTCTGATCATAATTTGTATTGTGCCTTTCGGCTTAAGCTATGCTTTTTTGTTTGTCTTACTGGACACTCTGTCTTTGTTTCGTTTGTTTTGCTAGGAACACTGGTAACTATATACTAACTTTTGTATGTAATTTGTAGAAATTACAGCTTAATGTGTCATAAAGTCAATTATTATAATATCTCAAAGGAAGGGTGCCGGATATAGAACATAGAATTTATTAAAAAATACACTTTATATTCTGGCTCTTCCTTTATCTATCCTCATCTATTCGTCGGCCGAGAAATTAGTAGTCGACCTGGTATTAATCAAAAAATATTTGTTATGTTTAACATCAGCGCTGCATTTCTGTAAAAGTACAGAAGAAGTAAGTAACTTGAGTGTATTCTGTTTGGATTGGTTTTAGCATAAGAACTAAAGTTATTCTATATCGAGAATCTCTTACAGCTTTTTCACAATCCTTCCAAATGCACAGTTATTTCTGCTGCAAAAAAGGCCTTCAATCAAAGCCACATAAACCAAAAGATTAAAATCTTCCATGTTCACTGACTCCGAAATATTCAAGGTCCAACACTCATCAATCGACCCGAAGAAATCATTAGAAATCACATATAACCCAAACACAAGCTTCAATGACCATACCGTAAGCTAGATATCTTAAAAAAAAATACTAAACAATTTCCAAACATCGCCCCGTCAATAAATAGTAATTTTGTATACGAACGCATCTAAAAATACCCATTCGTCAAACCAGGCGTCAAAATACATAATAACCCATTTCAATTGTGTCTCCACACTTAAATGGCGAAATTGTCACATAAAAAAAATTTTTTTTGTACAGTTTAAATTATAATGCTTCGAATTTTCAAGCTTTATGTGTCTCAAGTGCATATAGAGGCAATATTCTGATGAAAATGGAATGAACAGACAGACAGTTGAGCGTGTCGCAAACGGGAAAAAGCAAAAAGACATTCATCCCATGTTTGGTAAGATAAACTTACTGATTTGCTTTGGTATTTGTTACACGTTATTCTAAAATCTGTACCCATTTTTATTATTTAATTAGATTCAAGATTTTACAGCAAAATCGGCTGGAAATGTAGCATATCGACACTGGTCAAATACACACAATCTCTGCAATGGATTTATTTCAACTCTACTAACTTAATAAAAGAAACTGAAATCATTTTTATTTATTTAAATTTAGTCAATTATATGTCTAATAGCTTTGTCCAATTAGATGCCAAATTTCGGTGAAGTAATTGCTACAAAGCTGCCGAAACAGTAGCGCATCTATTCAAGTCATAAACTCGTAACATCTATTAGAATTTTTCGAATTTCAACTAGATAAAATGTAAGTGTTGGTTTCAATTTAATCTACTAATATGCACATGTTTTTATTATCCAATTAAATACAAACTTTGTTCTAGAATTGGTAGTTAATCAGCCAGCTGATAAGAACTTGTCTCATGAGCATAAAGTACGCTAGCCACAATTTTGACGATACCATCAGCGGAATATCTACTTTACACCGGCAATTAAATATGCATGTTATAATATATTTTATTGCATTGTATTTAGCAACAAAATAACTAGTAACATCATTTATTTTAATTTTTGCTATCAATTTGATAATTTATTCGAATAAATTTCTTGATTTTTGCAACAAAATTTGATCACAATTGTTGTGGGTGATGTTCTGGTGTTTACGGGTTTGTCACACGTGCATATGAACTGGTTTGGAGTTGGTTTTTAATGTAGGGAAGGTTTGGGCTCACATCATAATTCTTGAGTGTTCTCTGGTTTAAGAATTTTTCATAGCTGCATGTGGACAGCACATTGAGTTTTGCGAATGTTTGTTGAGAATGTGATAAGCGCTCAGTTACATTCTTTACTCTTAGTAATGTTCTGCTCTAAAAGAGATTGGCATATGTGTATGTGGACTGCACACTGATTTGGTGGGTGATTGTTGATAAACTGAGCAGCCATCTGGTATGCTACATGGTTCTTTTTCATGTTCTTGTATTCGCGGTGTTGTCATAGCTGCATACGGATTGGTTTTTGAGTTTTATTCTAGATTGTTGATAATGTAGGCAACGTTCGGTGCGTTTCATGGAACGTTGACGACAACACTCCGGCACTTTTCATCGTTCTTGGTATGGTTCCAACAACCGCCTACTATCTATATAAGCAGTACACATACACCTATGACATCCCCTTAAACACCAGAACATCAAGAACGATGACACATGCCAGAACGCTGTGCACATTATCAGCAATCACCTACCAAGTCAAAAAAAAAATCCACATTCACGCATGACATCCCCTTAAATTCCAGAACATGACCAATAAACATGATACATACCGAAAAACTTTCCATACACTCCACAATCACCAAACTAGATCCAATAATGGTCCGCATATGTTCATTAACAGCCGTATTACAACGTGTGGGAACATTGTAGGCCAAGTCATTGAGCCGTTTACATGTGTCCCTAAGATCCCCATCTATAACTAAAACAAACACTAGAACGACACTACGTACATGAACACTCTTCACATCCTCAACAACCACTGAATAACTCAATAAATAGTCTACGTTTATTTGACATCCTCGTTTACAGCCGAATCATCACAAGGTTCACAGAACCTCCGTAACTTTACGTATCGCTGTCTTTATTTATCTTAGGACACATGCTTCCCGATGGTACGTGTATTCATCGGCTTTCACTGGACAAACCGTATCGTGTCGGTACGTAATGAAATAATATGTACTTGTATGGAGTAACAAACAATTTTACAATATGCCTAATTCCCTGAAACTGTGAGAACTCACCAACATCGACACATATGATACAGGCGACCTATAGAAGCATGTCTGTAACAAAAATATTTATTTTTTTGTCTAAACGCTTTTGTGTTGAGTAGAGGATTTATTACTCTTTCGGAAAATGAGGAGTCTGTTCCACAAAAGGCATTTATCTAATTATAACAGCTTTTGAGTTATCATGGTATGCGGGTAGTGCTCCTCGGTTCGCACTGAATGATTGACATTTTATTGTCCAGGCCTTTGATCATTTATGTTTAAATGTTCGATGAGTTTTCTCAAACAACATTATATCAGAAAACTTGTGTTAGTTTTATGTATTTGGACTACTCATTCGCTTAGTCGTATAATTCCAGTTCTCCCTTTTCACAAAACAAAAAAAAAATATCTAAAACAGCGACATACTCATATTTTTCTTCAGCTGTTTTGATCAGATTTTTGGAATGGGGGGTATTGCTGTCTTTATTTCACGTACAAGTGAAAGTTCCAGTTTGGTACTGATGCATTAAGATGTAAATTGTTTTATAATTTCTTCCCACTTCCGCTGGCTTTGCATGACTAATTTTCTCGAAATATAAGAAGACGTAATGAGATGGAGATAGTGATATAAAAAGAGCTTTAATAGCGGTCCGCTGGTTTTTCATGCGCTAATTACGACAGAGGGCTCTTCAATCTAGTTGGGCGGGGGTAGTTGGGGGTGGTGAAACGTAGAAAGGGGTAGACCGATTTGTGTCTGCTCGGTATTTGATGCGATTGTCCGTATTCTTTTTTATCACCATTCGCTGGGTGAGAAAGAGATGACGCATATGTGTCAAAGGGTAGGAAGAGAAAAATCGACCAGGAATCTCGTTTCGGTTTGGATCATGTGTAAAATCAGGCTAAATAACCATCGACTGCTAAATAGTTGCGTTGTCCTCAAGCGTCATTGTCAATGGCATATTTGAATTGAAAGCGTAGGTAAATTATTTAAAGAAGATTGGCCAATTTATTTCCGTAAATAACGTTGGCATTTGTGGTTCTTACGTAATGATTTTAGAATTAAAAAAAATAAAATTTGATCTCTATCGGAAATCTTGTATAGCTTTACCACCGTGTTTGTATGTCTGTACATTTTTCCTTAGTAGTAAAAGCCCAGTTGTAATAATATACACTCAGAATTGTTGGACGTCATATCCGCACTATATTCTCATTTGTCGTTATTGGATTTATGTTTTGAACAGAAATAAGAGAGCAAAGAAATATCCATCTTCGGCCATTTTTACCCCTAGTCCACAAAAGAGAGGAATGTGAGAGTAGTGAAAATCCCTTATAAATCACAAATGCTTTCACAAAAACTATGAATCCACCGCATTATCTGTTCAGAAATATAACACTAGTTCACATAAATGAGCATATTTACTTGTTTTATTTTGATTAAAGTATGTAAAGATATGCTACTTTAACACAACTCAAATTGTATCTTTTACAACTCATTGTTACCGCCTGTTAAACAAATGTTTGCGGATCGTTTATAGCCAAAACATGATTTTATTATATCAATTCCAGAAGACAGGGTTTTTTAAATATCTGTTTACGATCCAATTTTAGGATTAATTTCCACTATATAACGCGCCTCCACGCGACCAGTCTCACACAATGTTTCCATAAGGTATAGGCCCTCTCGTAATGTTAATCCACCAGAAACAGCTGTACCAGTACTAGGTGCAAAACTTTCGTCCAGAGAATGGATATCAAAACAAATGTGGAGTTTGTTTTGCAGGCTTAAGGAATCCATGGACATTTCGACGACTTTCGCTATTCCATACCTGTCTGTAGACTGAAAACAAATAAGGTGTTCTTGCAATATCACTCCACGTTCCCCAGCAGAAGGAGCCGTTTCACTACAGCCGCACAACGCAACACGCTCAGAATCTACCAAAATCTGCATTAGCAACAACCCCTTATACATCCCCATCGATCCCTCCAAAACACCCCTGGTCCACCGACTCATAACCCAACAAAACTCAAAATTTCGAAATATATCTCTAAAATACTCGTGCAGTCCAACACCTACCAATCGACCCGAAAAAGTCTTCAAAAGTCACCCATAAGCCCAACATAACCTTCAATCCCCATATCGTAGGCTAAAAAGCTTAAAGAAAATAAAAAACAACTTCCCAACATCGCCCCATCAATAAAAAGTCAATTTGTATTGTAACACATGTGAAAATATTTATTTGTAACTATCCCGCCCAAAACAGTCGTCAAAATACATGAAAACACATTTTCACTGCATTATAATTCAAAAGTTCCGAAAATGTCCCATAGATGGTAGCACTGGTGGTGCATAACCAACATGGTCGCCAGTCATTTCCACTGACACCAATAGGGGGCGGCCATTGAGTGACATTTTGGGAAACTTTCACTGACACCAAAAGGGGCGGCTATCTTGGGACATTTTGGGATATTTTCACTGACCCCAAAAAGGGGCGGCCATCTTGGGACATTTTGGGAAATTTTCACTGACACCAAAAGGGGGCGGCCATCTTGGGACATTTTGGGAAATTTTCACTGACACCAATAGGGGGTGGCCATCTTGGGACATTTCTGCTGTCACCAATAGCGGACGGCCATTATTGGAAATTTGCGCCCAAACGGGGGCGGCCGTCTTGGAACATTTTCGCTGTCACCAATAGGGGGCAGCCATTTTAAGACATTTTTGCTGTCAAAAATAGGGGGCGGCCATTATCGGAAATTTGGCTGACACCGAAATGGGGTGGCCACTGTCTTAAATTTTCGCAATCAGGTGACAGACACTGTGCGAATTTCTTGCACTCTCGGTGGGGGCCGTTTTGGGAAATGTACGTATGCCACTGTGCGACTATTTTCGGTAACCACAATTGCCGTCAATAGTGTTTGCTATGTGCAAAACATTGCTTGCAATTCAACTTAATTTTCCACACAAAATTCTCTGCAAACGGTCCAGTATTTAATTCGCAATAATTAAAATTACGAATATTATTCATGTTCAATCTTGCATCTGTCAAAGTGAAAAATAATCCCACCTATATCCAGCAGAAATTACCCCGGCAGAATAGAACATGTTGGGAAATTTTCCGCAACATTAAGGTCGCGTGTGTCAGCACTTTTTAAATGACATTTTCTTAAAACATTTCTGAATATATACTTTTGGTAGAAATCATTAATATTTCGTACGATATAATGCTTTAGATATTTGCAGAAATATTGAGAGTTATATCTAGCCATTTAGTGCACATGTTTGCATTAATATATCGACAATATTTGCAAAAGTGTATAGGCCGTAAAAAACGAAAAAATTACACACAGTACGACAATTAAGATTGAATTTTCTACAAGAAATTATTAATTTAATTAATAATAAAATGTATTATTTTAAAATACCGATTTTCGCAAAGGAAAATTGTGTGTAAAATCAGAATGACAACTGGCCAATGAAAAAAAAAAGTCAGAACTATTTAATTTATCACCCCTATTGCGAATACCAATTATAAATCAACTGAAAGTTGATAAATTTATCAATCAATATGGATTTCGGTAGTGTGTAACTCAGTTTATAAAATGTTTTACAATGGTAAATATATTGACTGCTGTTAATGAGACATTACATTTGACACCTATATTTCTAGTGTCGAAAAACTCATCCAAACATCCCATAGAATCTTTTGGATTTTCAACAATGTAAAACTATAAAAATGAGTTTAATGGAGTTATAGTTCGACTATGAAACAGACCATGAACACTCAGTCTACCAAGCCAAAACCACTCCACAGCTACCAACTACATTCCCAAATACACCAAAATCAACTACAGTCATCACAAAACACACGAGGGCACTGTCTGCATACTTATCATGTGTCTACCAAGCGAAAGATCGTTTTGAATTTAAAAATTACATTCCCAAACATACCAGAATCAAATATAATCATCACAGAGCACACCAGGACATCCTCTGCATTCTTGCCAACTCCCACAAAGCTAAATATCACTCTACAGCTACCAATCACATCCCCAAATACACCAAAATCAACTACAAGCATTACAGACCACACAAGAACATCATCTGCGTTCTAATCAAGCGCCTATCAAGCCAAAGACCACGCTAAAGTTATCAATTACATCCGCAAATATACCAGAGGCAACTACAATCATCATAGAACACACCAGGACGCAGTCTGCATTCTCACCAAGCCAAATATCACTCGACAGTGACCGACTACATCTCCAAATCCACCAGAATCTCCTACAGTCATCACATAATACACGAGGGCACTGTCTGCCTACTCGTCTGGAGTCTACCAAGCGAAGGATCATTCTAAAGTCACCAATTACATTCCCAAGTACACCAGAATCAAATATAATCATCACAGAGCACATCAGGACATCCTCTGCATTCTTGCCAACTCCCACAAAGCTAAATATCACTCTACAGCTACCAATCACATCCCCAAATACACCAAAATCAACTACAAGCATTACAGACCACACAAGAACATCATCTGCGTTCTAATCAAGCGCCTATCAAGCCAAAGACCACACTACAGCTAACAATTACATCCCCAAATATACCAGACGCAACTAAAATCATCATAGAACACATAAGAACGCAATCTGCATTCTCGCGAAGCCAATTATCACTCTACTGTTACGAATTACATCCCCAAGTATAATAGAATCAAGTACAATTACCCAAGAGTACACCAGGACGTTGTCTGCATTCTCATCAAGCTTGTACTTAGCTATAGACAACTCCATACGTATTAATGATATCCCCAGATATACCCGAATCACCCAAAAGCATCATATAACATACGGGGACACTGTTTACATTCACAACTATTACATGTCAACCCAACTATATACCTGGGCTCTAATAGCGTAACTTTTAAGTCCATCGTCGTTTTTTGCTTCGCTTATCACTACAATCAAAAGCCCAGTTGTAATAATATAATCTCAGAATTGTTGGACATTCGTGTATTGAAACAATTTTATTAGCTACATACGTAAATTGAGAACTTAATTTTAATTCAAAATAATTTATATCGTTTAAAATGATTGTCTTTCTCAGTTAACAATTAAAAAATCGATACAGAAAATTAGAAAACTATAGTTTTGTATTTCTCTTCGTTCGTTATTGAATAATAAGTTGTTGCATAATAAGTTAATATAATTTGATACACCAAACTGATATTATTAGTTCCCACTTCCACCTGATAGCTCATCTTCATATTGTTTCCGGAAGCAATCACCAACAGGGAAAAAGTCCCAACTTCTCTGCTGGTACATGTTCCAGTTTCTTGACCTGTATATTCGGTATCTGGTTTGTTTATAAGATGCATCAAAAAGAACATATAGTTCGCTAAATTATGTTCCTTTTGAACGTGGGTATCAAAGCCATGTGGCACAATGTCGAAATAATCTTTTCCAACTCCGCATATAAAGCAATTAGATTCCATATTCTCTTTGACCGATTCCAGTTGATCTCGAAGCTCTCCAAAAGCATCAATGATTAAGCCTTGAATAATAGCCAGCAGTATTACAATGACGAAAAAGAAGAAGGTAATATCAAATATAATACGATAAACTTCATAATCATCTCCGTCTGGATCTCCAATTTCATCACCGATTCCACCAACCGCACGTACACCTTTATATAAATGGAATACGAAGCATGTAAGCATATCGTGGCATTTTTTATCAATTTCTTCATCCTCTTCTTGAATATAGAATTTCCGGAAAACGTTGAAAGCAATTACAGTATATATGTATACAATTATAGTTAAAAGCATAACAGTAAGCACTAACTGTTTTCCATTGTGTGTAACTGACTGCAATATAGTACGCAAAGTTTTAAAGCCAACAGCAACATCCAAGAAATGAGCAGCGAAAAAAAAGTTATTGAAGTTTCCAAGAATGGAAAATGTGAAATACCATAAGGAGTATAGGAAGGCGTTGTCTGTTATGTTGACACCGGCTTTCCAAACTTGATATCTCCAATCAATATTAAGAACATTCTTTACGAATCCACCTCCTTAATTTTCCTGAGCTGTAAGTGCGCTTTTTTCCATTCCAAGTAAATTTGATATAGAATCAAAATCGTATGTTTCACTATACTTTTGGCGTACTTTCTTCTTCACAAATTTATCCCAATAGTTAACTGGAAATGATTTAGCTGATATCACTAACTTGTCCCAATGTGATTTAAGATCGTCATCCTCTGGTTGCTCTGCAATAAAAAGGCCATCAAATTCTAACCGCCTTGCGATTTCCTTTTCTCTTTTAAAAATAGCTAGTGGGACTTTTAGATGGTAATAAGCAATTAACATTGCTAATGACTGTGTAACATCGCTGCAAATCGTATCACACGTTCCATATAGAAAAAGTCTTCATCCACATGCACTAACTTGGGAACATCGTCAAACGTGTCCACACCATCTCCAGATCCTTCTCCTGAACCTATTCCTGATGATGAGATTACTGTTCCGGAGCCTGATCCAATGATCAATTCTTCAACACCTGAACTATCATCTTCATCACCAAATGAGGTTACTTTATAAAAAAGCAACATAAAATTAATGCTAAAGGCCAACACCAATGCAACATATTTCAGGTTATAAAAATTTGTTGCTAAAAAGCTAACAGCTCTATGTGTGTACTGTGAAAAATCGATTTGGTAAACTGCTGGAGTTTCTTGAGTAGCAGCTGAAGATTTCTTTGCTTCAGCTTCGATAGAAGCCATTGCAGCCTCTTGAGCTTTTTGAGCTTCCTGACGTTCTTGAGCAGCTTTCTTTGCTGCATCTCCTCCTAGAAGATCGACTATAGACATAGGTTCTCGTTGTTCGTTTTCCAAAATTTCTCCGGTTCCTGTAGTATCCTCTGGACTTGATTCACCGGTTTCTTCCACAGACGATGTAGGACTTATACCCGGAGACCCCATGTGGAGCCACTTTGTATTGACCATTTTCTTCTTTACTAATGTCGAGACCGAATGCCTGAACAGTTCCGGGTGGTTCTTCTATTGGTAGTGGAGAAAGTGTTCTTATCGAAAGCTTTTCATCTTCAATCGTAACTAAAGTATCTGATTCCTCATTGGTAGATCCTCTCATCAAATTCATTATTATTCCAAATATATATTTGAGTACGCATATTTTTCCATATCCAGTATAGTAAAATATGTAGAATATTATTAACCTATAATCAATTCAGGTATGGACTTGGATTGCATAACACAATATGATGTTTGATATTAGCGGGACTAAATATATGGATTCCAAATTTAATTCCGTCCTTAACAGCCTGAATACTACGTCTGATAGGATCTCTAGCTGCACGTTCTTCTTCTTCGCTCATATAAGAACTATATAAAGTACCACGTTTAATATTCGCTCCACCATCATCTGTTGCCATCAATCCGGAAGCATGAGCCATTTCGAATATAGCATCTTCACAAAAGTTAACAAATGCTTCAAGCTTTTCCTTATCACCACCTTCCGTTACGATTGAGTAGAAGAATACTCGTTTTGATTTCTTTACCTATGGTTTCTCCCATTGTTCGATGTTGGACTCCTTTATTTCAACGGTTCGAAATAATTAAGAACTGAGCCTGCTGTTTCTAAAAATCTGGCTAGACGCGGTTCGTTAGGCATATGCTCACTCAGATTTGTTAACAGTACAGCCAGATTAAAACCAATTTCCTTTGATGGTTCATGAAAACAATCGACGAAAGCTCCATAGTCAATTATTCAATCGTGATTTCGTTCGCAACAAGCCAACAGGAAATCCATTTCTTCACTGCATGGACAGAAAAAAAAGTTTAATAAAAATTAGTTCGAAAATAAAAAATGTTGTTATTGTTAATTGATTATCGAAGTACATATTTAACTTACTGTGTAGTTTCTAGACTGCTCCATTTTGTCTCTAAATCTTTTGGAGTAACCCATCCCTCATTTTTTATATCAACTTCTTGGATACTCTGTGATTCGGTTAAATTGTTAAGCTTTAGGAACATATCAAAGTATTTTAGTATTAACTCCACATTTGAAGTAGATTCCACTAAAGTATCAACCATACCTTGCTTGAATAATGCCAATAAAAGTCCATGATAGATTCCTGAAGTCGAAGGAGATAATCTACCGTACAAATAACTACGTTTACAGTAGTTGTTTCCAGTTTGGGTTCTTAAATAATTTTGGCATTCTAAGTGTAAGTGTTTATTTAGTGTAGGTATTATAAAATTACAATTTGATTGCATTACCCAAGTTATGGCCCTCGCATGTCAATTGAATGAAACGAAAAAGGGCGCATGTAAATTCAGCATCATGCATATTTTTTTTTCCCCAGCTGCTCCTTCCGATCCGACACCTAAACCTGCACCCGTACTTAGAATATATTCTTTGTTTCAAACATTGCAGAAAACAATTAAGATAGGGAAAGCAGGAAGCGCATAAATTATAATTCATAATTACGGGAATACGGGGGCATGGGCTTATGTACACAGGGCAAAGTTGCTGACTGCACCCAACCTGGTAGGATGCCAGCGCGATCCCTGTTTGTGCATAAGTCAAGTTGACATACAGCCTCCTCGTGGCGCCCCTGGATAGCCACCACAACAACCGTTGTGTGGTGAACTAATGTATGCAGCGATCCCCCTCTGCCCGAGGGTCAAATAATGGGCCTGGCCTACCAGTTGTAGGTTGTGCGTGAGGTTGACTCCCTCACCACACAAAAAACCAACGGTTACGAACCGACAACAGGCCTCGGATATGGACGGATTCAAAGTTGACGACCCCAGCAAACGATCAAAGGACAATGATTTTCGGTTCTGCACGTTTAATGTGAGGTCCCTGAACAGACCACGTGCAGCCGATGAACTCGCGGAGGCCCTAGACTGCTACAAAGCAGATGTCACCGCCATCCAGGAGATGCGATGGGATGGGCCGGGCAAAAGGAAGATGAGAAACTGCGACATCTACTACGGTGATTGCTACAAAGAGGGAAGGCAGCGCTTATTTGGATGCGGATTCGTTGTTCGAGGCAGACTTAGGCAAAAAGTCTTAAGCTTTGATTATATCAGCGAGCGCCTCATAACAATCCGCATCAAGGCTAAATTCGGGAACATCAGCCTGATTTGCGCACACGCCCCGACGGAGGAGAAGGATGACGATAGCAAGGATGACTTCTATGATCTCCTAGAAAGAACATACGATCGATGCCCCAGCTATGACACCAAGATCGTTCTAGGAGATTTCAACGCACAGCTGGGCAAGGAAGAAATCTTTGCTAGAGTCATCGGAAAACACAGCCTGCACGACAACACATCCGGAAACGGACTCAGGCTGGTAGATTTCGCCTCGGGGCGTAACCTCTCTGTGATGAGCACGCGGTTCCCACACCTCAACATCCATAAGGGGACCTGGCGGTCTCCTGATCAATCAACCGTCAACCAGATTGATCACGTTGCGATCGACGTCAGACACTCCTCCAATATTCTCGATGTCCGAACGTTCCGAGGAGCCAACATCGACTCGGACCATTTCCTTGTTGTAGCCAAGGTAAGGATGAGGATATCGAGAGAAGTACGGAGTCGAGAAAGAACACTACGGTTTGACATCGGAAAGCTACAATCGCAATCGACCGCTAGGAACTTTGCCGACCGAGTTCCCTGAAACTCTCTGAAAGTTCGACGCTGCCTGCACATTCAATAGAAGAAGAATGGAAACGTTGTCAAAAAGCCATCAAAGAAGCTCCCACTGATGTGCTGGGTTTCACGACACCACCCAGAAGGAACCCATGGTTTGACGACGAGTGCAGGCAGGTACATGCAGCCAAGCAGGAGGCCTACAAGGCAACGCTGCATCGAACAACGAGAGCTGTTCGTGAGCTCTATGAACAGAAGAGAAGGGAAGAGCACCGGCTTCTCAGAAAGAAAAAGAAAGAGCATGAGAAGCGCGCGGTCGTGGAGATGGAGAGGTGTTACGACAGGAAGGAGGTCCGAAAGTTTTACCAAAAGGTAAAACAAGTATCAGGAAGATATAGACCTCGGACCGAAGCCTGCAGGGACGAAAATGGACAACTAGTAGTAGAATCGCAGTCGATGCTGAGAATTTGGAAAAATCATTTCTGTAGACTGTTAAACGGCGATGACGACACAAATTCCGCTGTCAGGCAGAATGTTTCACTCAATTTGGACAATGATGAACACGAATTCCGTCCCCCCGACTTAGACGAAGTTAAGATAGCGATATCTAGACTGAAGTCGAACAAAGCTGCTGGAGCGGACGGATTGTCCGCGGAATTGTTTAAGGCAGCTGGAGATGACCTGGTTGGGCGCATGCACCAGCTCATCTGTAAGATATGGTCGGAGGAAAGCATGTCCGATGAGTGGAATCTCAGCGTCGTTTGTCCGGTCCACAAGAAAGGAGACCCCCCTGACTGCGCCAACTATAGAGGGATCAGCCTCCTTAACATCGCTTATAAAATACTCTCTGCCGTTCTGTGTGAACGCCTGAAACCCTTTGTCAACAACCTGATAGGTCCTTATCAGTGCGGTTTCAGGCCAGGAAAGTCCACAATAGACCAAATATTTACACTCCGGCAGATCCTGGAAAAGACTCAAGAGATGCAGATCGACACCCACCACCTATTTGTCGATTTCAAGGCCGCATATGACAGCGTGCATAGAGACGAGCTATACAGCGCCATGTCTAGTTTTGACATTCCTGCCAAACTCGTCAGGCTGTGCAGGATGACGATGGAGAACTCTCGCTGCTCCATCAAGGTCGGTAACGAACTCACCGAGACCTTCAATGTCAAAAAAGGTTTTAGGCAAGGCGACACGCTGTCATGTGACTTCTTTAACATCATACTTGAGAAGATCGTGCGAAACTCTAACGTCAACACCCGAGGCACGATCTTCCAAAAGTCCGTTGAACTGCTTGCATACGCGGACGACATTGACGTGATTGGACGAACACAGCGAGCCGTCAATGAGGCGTTTGCTGGCATTGAAGCGGAAGCGGCTAAAATGGGTCTAGCGGTAAACCAGGGCAAAACAAAGTACATGCTGTCATCACGAAAGGACGCACAACACCGACGTCTCGCACAGAGCGTCATATTGGGCAGCAGAAACTTTGAGGTAGTCAAGGACTTCGTCTACCTAGGCTCCGGAGTAAATAGGGACAACAACACCAGTACCGAGATCAAGCGCAGAATTACTCTTGCCAATCGCTGTTTCTTTGGGCTCAAGAGGCAATTGAGTAACAGAGCCATCTCTCGAAACACCAAATTGAGCTTGTATAAAACCCTGATCATCCCAGTCCTGCTCTATGGCGCAGAGACATGGACGCTATTGAAAGCGGATGAAGAAGCTCTTGGTTGTTTTGAGAGAAAAGTTCTGCGTACGATCTTTGGTCCTGTTTGCGTTGATGGCGTTTGGAGGAGAAGGTTCAACCACGAACTATACGGGCTGTACAGCGGCATGCACCTAGTTAAGCGTCTTCGGATCCAACGCTTAAGATGGCTAGGTCATGTAGAGCGGATGGACACCACAGCTCCGGCCCGAAGAGTCTTCGACACCGAGCCATTGGGACAGCGCAACAGAGGACGTCCTCGCACTAGATGGCGCACACAAGTGGAAAAGGACCTCAACCAACTTGGTGTGCGCAACTGGAGGCAGCTGGCGAAAGATCGTGCTGGCTGGAGAGGCATGTTGGTTGAGGCCCAGGTCCACCCCGGACTGTAGCGCCAATCTAAGAAGAAGAAGAAGAATTACGGGAATACATATGCAATAGTGTATTGATTTTGGTGTTCAGCAAGGTGTCATATAATTTTTTTGAGAAAAATCGTGCACGTAGGTTGATCAGGGAAACATTTCGAATGTTGACGTTTGATTCGGATTGGTAAATGAAAATAAGAATCAAAAAACATAATGTAAAGAAAATAATAATAACATTACAATTGGATATTATGGGGAAAAGTACAAGCAGTTAAAAAACTGGTTAAGGTAAATGTGTGTATAAATTACCTTCGGCTTTTGTATTGCGTTCAAATGCATCAAGATCATGAACACTGCAAGAGTTCATAAGCCCCGCAATGGATGTGAAAAAACCGACGTCTTTCTTTTTTTAAGATGGTTTAGCATTCCCATTTGAATATCTATGTTGCCACCTCTCAATATAACAATGCCAAGATTTAAAGTTTTGTATGGTGGCCCGTGGCGTTGTGGGTACGTGCGTCGACCCCAACCTCGACGTCGTAGGTTCGATTCCAGCTCTGAGCGACAGAAATAATTTTCACGGCCCCACTTCTTTCGAATCACTGACAATGCTCAAAGAGTATTTCCTGTCTAGAAAAAGCTTCTCAAACTTGGCCGTTCGGAGTCGGCGTAAAACTGTAGGTACCTTCCACTCGTGTGAGAACAATAGCACGCACAAAACGAGTGGTTGCTGAGAAGCTAGGCCCTGGCCCTCTACGGGCTATAGCGCCACTCATATTATTATTATTATTAAGATTTAAAGTTGTCATTACCATCTCAGATGGTACACCCTTTGACGCAGATATATGTAGCAATACCAATATCAGCAACACCTCTATTTGATAAACGAGCTTGGTGAAACAGAAGCTTTTGTTTTTCCATTTCTTGTTCCTTTAAAATTGAAATAAACTTGGTGAATATCTGAAGAATGCGCATGGTTTTTAAATTTTATATTAATTATTTATTATATTAGCTAAAATTCATTGTCACTTGAGTTTATTTGTATCTCTTGAATTTTATTAAACATATAAATATTGTATAATTTTTCTTACCATAAGTTTATCCATTTGATACTTTATGCGTTTCTACTCGGTTAGTATTGTAAAAATGTTCACAAATTTTTTAATTAAATGAATACTAGTTTTTTCACCTTCCTCGGCACCTGCCGATCCACCCGCTTCTCCTTCTTTTCTTCGCCGTAGGTCTTCGTCGTAATTTGAGCATAAGCCATGTACAAAAGATCTTGTAAGACGCCACATCGTTCGGTTAGAGCACCATGGCAGAATGTTCTAACCAATTGAGTTATGGTATCAGGTTTTTCAAAACTACCTAAAGCCAAGCGTGAAAATGTGAGTAAAGCCTTCGAGATGTTATCTGGTTATTTACCACTGTCATGGACTTTTCTCGTTTCCAACTAGATTACTGTAGGTACAATTATTATGCATCCCTTATATACAGTCTAATCTTTCATATTTATTACGGAAACTTCTGAACATTCGTAGAAGAAACCAAAGTTTACACTATACTTATCAATAACATCCCCATGTAGCCCAAGCACTAAACATTCTTTGCCATACTAGCTACAATTTTATTTGACAATACATTCTCAATATAATATTGAAATATGTCAGATATACTAAGTTACGTATGTTCGGATCAGAAATAAGGTACAGAATATACTTCAGTTCTGGTCTGAGTCTTCGGCTACGTTTTCTTTAATTTTTATGAATGGCTTACATTACGCGATTAAGACATGAGTAGAGTTTGCATTAACTAGGGATAAATAACAAGCTTGTTGGGCTTTCTAGGATGCTCACGCATTCGTCTCCTTGTTTTCAAAAATACAGTCAAATTTCTGGAATTTATAACATCTGTTGAAATACAGTTTACAAAATAAGAATTGAAAATATTGCTCTCTATTAATTCCGAATTGTTTTTTTTTTTCACTGATTCACAAATATTAATAGCGCAAGTTTTTCAAATTAACGGTCTATCTGTGGGCGAACTAAGGATATGCAGCGAATACTAAAATCAATGTTCAAGAAGTCATCTCCGAAAATGCAATTTCAACTTAAGCTGTAAACTGTGCATTTATAACACAAAGATTCAGATCGAATCAAATTTAATATCCACATTTTTTGATTTTTATTATTCCCCAAAATATAAAAAATAAGTACAAATGTTTTTATTGAACAATGTCTTTTTACAGCTATGTATTTCCACGATTACCTGAAAGTCCTATTGAATGATTAATCTTAGAAATTTCAAACTCACAATCTTCTTCGTAAACCGCAGTATTAAGATCGTGCTCAAATTCCTTCGTGTATTCATCTGCACTTTCTAATTCGTTTGTATATTCTGTATTATTAGTTATGTCCAATAATCGGACCCGCAATCTTTGTGAAATTTCTTCAAGCTCTGTAAATTTCCTTTTTATAGCACGGCTTAAGTTAAAATTGTTTATTCTGAGACCGGCTTCGAAACTGTCAAGCAAATTATCTACTTGTTTATCTGATTCGCTGGATAAATGCTCTATGGGACGGAGCTCATGCAAACATTGAGCAGTTAACATTAACTGTCCGTTAATCTGCCCTAAATAATTTATTATATTATACCAATCACTAATATATGCGTTTGTTAGGAGTATAGTTAAGTCTATAGTAACAAAACCAACGATTTGGTCTTCCAAAGGAGCAGGCACATTTGAAGATCCTGACAGCCTTGAAGACTTTCTCCAAACTTTGAGTATAAAACGTTTGTTCTTCTAAAATGAAAGCAATTTAAATGTTTTATTTTTACATTTTCTTAACTTATAAAAAAGTATTTAACTTACATTCATAAAATAGTCCAATTTTAATGAGAATTGGAATGATTCGTTCCACGTAGGGTTGGATGATTTTTCAATTATATTTGTGGCATAAACCATTCCCTCGTGAGACTTCACCATAAGACCCCCATCAACATTAGCTTGAAAAGTAACGTAAGTATCTGGCTCTTCAGGTATAATACGAATAGGTTTCACTTTACTGGAGGTGGATCGTTCCGATATATTTTTGTTATTGAGAGGTGGGCTATTTGGTAGACCTTTCGCACTTTTTATCTCCATATGAATACGTATCGGTTCTGAAATTGTATTATCAGTTTCGAATACCCGCGCCACACAAGAATACGAGGATTCTGCACATGTAGATTCAAATATTTCTGGCACATAATTGAGCATATTCTCTGATTCTGCTTGCACTACATCCGTACCGACATTTATTTTACTTCTCGCTTGAGAAATATTGTCTAAATCAAAATCAGGATCAATAACATCAAATTTGTTTATTGCAATACCCTTCTCAGATTCCCAGCGTCTTGATATCTTCACACCATTTATCTGCTTTTCGGTACCCACAGCTAGAGTACATTCAATTTCGCCAATTTTTACGCAATTAAAGTCCAAAATTGGGACCCATGAATCTGTCGAAAATACAGGTAGCTAAAAAAAAATTGTTAAATGAGAAAATTTCGTTTAATGCTTTCTTACCTCAGAATTGCTAAGTCGTTTAGTCAATGCTTCATCTTTATAGGCAATAAAAAATTGATGTAAGGGTATACGAACAACACCGAGCAGATTCTGCTTTCTGTTTAGGCTTGCAAGGTTTATGCAAAGGTAATTGCTTTCTACTTTTTCCAAAAAAAAATTATCTGAATTCACAGAAAAAATCTAAAAACACAATCAAATTTCATCTCATTTAAGACTTTTGAACTGACCTCTAAAAAATTAACTGCGTTTTCAGTTACACATAAGAACAGCTCTTCCTCATTCCAAAATTTCTTGCAATTTAATGTGAATGTTTGGTTTAATGGAAGACTATCTAAGCGATGAGAACCAATCCAAAGAACACCATATAAAATATGTGCGGAATTGGCAATGGTTTGAACAGATTTAGTTGGTAAATATTGGTGCGATTTATACGTATCTGTTTTTTTTGAAGACATGTTAATTCCTGCAAGACTAAACTAAATAAATTAACTTAACTATGCATAAAAAAGATTCATTAGCGCCATATTTACAACCGGCAGTGAAGATATTCTTCTTAACCACATACATAAATAGAACGATAATAATACGACTTACTATACTTACTTCGGAATTTAACTGTGTAATATTAGAATTATAATGTACTTAATTATTGTTGATAATCTCACGAATTAAATGTACTATATCGTATACTGACTATACAAATTATAAGTCGTACTTTATAAATTAAAGTTCTTAGTTCTTAGTGGTTCTTAGGCTGTAAGAAACTTTGACATTTAAAATAATACAGCGGGGAATTTCAATACAAAGAAATTTGTATTCAGCGTTTTCGCTTTTGCGAAAAAAAATGTATTCTTCTACACCTAGAGATGTGAACCAATTGAGTGTATTTATTTTAAGAATATTAAAATTTATTAATACCATATATTAAAAGGACATACATGCAAACTGGTTGAAAAACATCATGTAGCTGTATGAATGCATATACATATGTAATTATATATAAAAGCTATATTTCGATGCAAAAACCTTAATGAGAGAGAAATATTAGTGTTGACTAGGCATTATGTCCATCAATCTCCATGCGACTTGGTAGCATTGTGTGCATTTAGATTCTGCTGAATGTAATCGAACGGCACGAAAGAGGGAATTTACATTTCGTATAGAACGAAGTAACGGGCCTAACTGAATCTGCTATTAATCAGAAATCATATACAAATCATTTACTGCATCATTCTTGGTATTGATCAGAGATAATGGAAGGAGGAGATATGCCACTTCTACGCCCCTCAGATTCATCTGACAGCGTTTTTTTATAGCATTTCACAGCTGCAAAGCTAATTATATTCTCAATGCTAAAAGCAGATAATCAAATCAACACTGGAATTCATATATTTTTTCAGATTTATTATAGGATATTTGAGAGAAGTAAAATGCATTTGAGAGAATAAATGAAGCGAATTAAATTGATCTTTCTATGTAGAAATTGCAGCCCTAGTTCCCGATGATCGTGAATAAATTACACCGTGATGCTGGTAATGGATGCCGTCTGCAGCCAAGATGGGAATTTAATTCTAAAAAAACTGCTTTTAGTTCCCTACAAATATGTAATAAATTCCCATTTATACTAAAGAACAGTGAAACATGGTTCAGTGGAAAATGTTTACAATTTGAATGCTCTGTCTAATTATAATTGTTGAAAGCATGATTGATATGATTGTGTTCTAAGTTCCTGTAAAGAAGTACAATACATTCCAACTATGGGAACAAAGTTCGCTTTACCAAAGTATGGTTTATTCTTTGAAAGCTTACATGCTCATGTAATTTATTATTTACTATACTAAGGGATGACCAATAGTAATAACCTGACTTGAACTAGATTTATTGTAAACCATTCAAAAAATGTATTTATATTTTTATTTGAATATTGAATAGCTACAATATAATTCAAATTATGTTGTGGCCAGAGTTAGTATCCAGAGCACCAAGGGCCATATGCTATTCATTAAAAAATATATTTGTGTAAATGTTCATATATTCAGCCAAGCTGAATCACATTTCAATGTTTTTTTTGCAAATTCTAGTATTTTTAGAAGATTGAAATTGTAGATGTGAGGCTTTTTTTTTTATCATATGTATACATATATAGGTGCAAGTACATCTTACTTAACTAATCGGAAGTATTGTGTTTAATATTGTTCAAAAGAAATATCTGAGTGATCATTATCAGACAGATTTAAATTATAATTTTTGAATAATTCCGTTACAAAATTTGGTTGAAATGCCAATAAATAGGCTTTTAATTTCTTTCTTCACAACAATTGTGTCCCTTAACACAACTGCAACGGAATTAAGATCATACCTGTAAGCGCTGTGGCTAATTTCATGTACATATTTTATTTTTGCATAAAGTCGAATTGTATGTATATTTACATCACATTAGAATTTTGCTTACATATTCAATGTCAAAATAATTTGAATCAATGTTAGTTACTTGTGTGAATATTTGCATGTGAATTTTTTTAATTTATTTTAGGTTGTTGACAAATAATATGTATACACTTCTACATAACACAGTACACCAAATAGTTTGTGCTTAAATTTTTTTGTAAAATTTAATTTTTGCGAAATATGTTCATATCACAAATTTAAAGGACGTACAATTTACGGATCAAATCAAATGTAAGTAGCACAAATTTAGAGGAATTCCCAGTGTCTTTTTTACAGGGTTTTTTTCTGGAACCAATCTAACGTGTAAAAACAGAATTAGGTGTATATGTTATTAGTTTGTATTATAGTATTATTATTTCTAAACATGTATATAGTACTGTTTATATGCTCATATTTAAATACGTGAATATAACAAGGTATATCAATTACTGTACACACATTTTGTTGAATGATCGTTATTGCAAACATGCACTGTAGTTGAGCTTTCTCCAGCCGTTTACTTGCCTACTCATTTGGTTAAGGCTGTTTGGAAGTCCGTAGCCACAGTATATAATCAATCCTACAATAAATATATAAAACGATTCGTAATGGATAGTGTTCAAATTGTTTATAGAAATTAAATGTTAAATGCAATAGCCATTATATGGTTGCTGGTTGGTAAATATTAATCAAACAAATTATTTAAATACCCCACCAATTAGTTTCAGCTAGTTACATTTAATATACATATACATTGCCACTTACCCAAAAACATCCAAATACCAAATCGTATCCATGTCATATAATCAATTTGAAGCATTAAATATATGTTGATAAATATGCTGATGGCCGGTACCAACGGAACAAATGGCACTCGGAAAGTTTGCCTGCGACCCTCCTTTGGCTGGAACCAAATTATTACCAAGCATATTATCATTAGTAAAATAAGTATAACAAAAATCGAAAAGGGCCATGATTCGAGATTTTTTATAGATTCACTTGCATTAGTAATAAGTAATCCACACGAAAGACAAAAAAAACCTAAAAACAAAATATTATGTGATGAATGTAATGAACAAATAACAAATTTTATTTTTTATAATTACCGAAAAGCAGAATTAAGGACGCCACGATATTCGTTGTTAATTTATTAGGGAAAGATAGTTGTTGTAAGTTAAACAACTGCAAAAATACTACTTTAAATGTGAATTTTGATTCATTTGTAGTCAGGGAAGTATTTTCAGTTGCTTGATGGGAAAAATTATAATTGCTGTGAACATTTATAGCATGCATATATCTATAAAAAGCAAATTGTTTGCACAAGTTCAGAAAATATACACACGAAAAGTATACACGTATGTACCTTAATATTGTTATAGACACCGCAACTACCGTATAAGCTAAAAGCGTTCCAATCGATAAAAGGTTTACCAATTGCGCGAGATCGAAAGCACCAGCTGTAATTCCTAAGCAATTTATTACTGTTAATGTTAATTATATAACTTATATACAGGGAAATGAAACATTGATACCAGTCAAGCAAGCGGCACATACTGAACCCATTAAGGGAGTTTTAAAACGCTTATTTATTTTTCCGAGAAAACGAAGAAGAAGTCCATCCTCTGCCATAGAGTACAATATTCTTGGAATTGGGAAGAGAGCTCCTAAGAGACTATTGAAAAGAATTTTTAATGTGTTATTAAATCGCAAATTGACACAATCAAACCTTGCAAGAAGTCCAATCAATCCACCGAGTGTTATAATCCACATTGTAAAAGTCCACCCCACTTCCTTAAAAGCAAATGGGAGCGGTGCATTAGAATCCTAGTAACACATTTTATATTATTGAGCTTCAAAATTAAACATTTTTCTAAGCACTTACTTGATTGTAGTAAGGAATCATTAGGGTAAGAATTGTGGAAACTCCAAAATAACAGAAGAAGATAATAAAAAGTGAATAAATAATTGATCGGGGAATATTTTTTTGAGGGTTATGCACTTCTTCGCCTGTTGTAGCTATGCAGTCGAACCCAACAAATCCAAAGAAACAAGTGGCTGCACCTTTTAGTGTCCCTTGGAACCCAAATGGAAAATATCCCCCTTTCCCTATATTATAATTTGGATCGGTAAGATTAGTCAGCGGATCAATTTTCCAATTTTCTATATCGGCTAATGGAAAAATCATGAGTCACATTTGGTATATAAAGTTAACATAAGCCCCCAAACCGTTTAAGAAACCAATGCCAATAACAAGCAAAAGAACGGATATGTTAAGCAAAGTACAAAGATTGTTAAACATCGTTGATGCTTCTACCCCGAATGCTGTGGCAACTTCAAAATAAAAATTTATTGGTCATTAAAATTAGTCAATAGCAATATTATTTGTAAAATATCATTTCATCTGTGTAACTTACTTCCAAAAACTATGGCTAAGCTGAACGCCAGAAAATCAAAATAATCCGCACAGAGACTGGATTGCATCGGAAATATATCGGCAAAGTTGGATTTCAGAGTATCGTTGATTAGTGTATCTAAATAGAGGCTTATTCCTCTACATACACCCGCTGTTCCAATTACGTATTCTAATATTAAATTCCAGCCAATTATAAATGCAACCAGTTCACCAATGCAGACATAACTATACACGTAGGCAGATCCAGCTTTGGGCACTCGGGCTCCAAATTCAGCGTAACAGACACCTTTGCACAGTAAAATTTGAAATTGCAGTTTATACGTATATCATTAAATTTCTGTGGCGTATTTTACCAGTATTTACCTGCTAGAGCTGATGCGAAAGCGGCTATAGCAAATGAAATCATTACGGAAGGTCCTGCTTGTTCTTTAGCAACCTTACCTGCAAGAACATAAACTCCAGCTCCAAGCGTTGACCCAACTCCTAATGCAATTAAATCAAACAATCCAAGGACCCTACATAATTTTGTATCTTCCTCAGGCTCGTTTATAAGGACCTTTTTACGACTCAACGCTTCCCAGTAAGTTGGACGTACAGCCATATTACAATAAATTTAATGTAATGTTCCTTTTTATATTTATAATAAGATTCTATGTAAAATACCACAGTTACAAACACCATTATTAAAATTATGCAAATGCTCAATGAAATTAGTGAAAGCATGTTCAGAAATAGTATTATAAAATCAGATCTACATATTTATGTTATTAATAGTTAGATATAACCAAATTAAATCAAAATTAATAGATTGCAGAATAACCGCAAATATTTCTGACTATACGTTTAAAGTTTTGGTTTTGTGTTAATTTTCAGCTATAATATAAAAAACAAATGGTATGTAGGTAACTTTCATTGACTTGACACTATATGTAGACATTGCTACTAAATGTAGCACTTACAATAGATCTTATAAACGAGAACGAAGTTTGAAAAAAATTTACAAAATAAAATGTATCAATCACTTCTTGTTAGTTATTGAACATTTTTCTATTGACGCAACTATTAATAGTTCACAAACTGTGAAAAAATTTAAAATGAAAAGAATTTTTGATGTATACAATGCAATAAGCGAAACACGAATAAGGTTTCTGATGATTCCCGCTGTTTTTCTGTGGTGAGATGAGGCATTGGTTGCCTGAATCTTATCTAATGCATAATGTAAATAAAAAATATTTCTGTTCTATTTACGGTATTCTAGAAACCGTCGTTTCTTATCTGCTTATGAGTCATGGCGGTAATCATTTTCAAAATTTATTTTTAACACTTGTACTAATAAATTAATTTGTTCATTAATTGTAAAAAAAATCATATTATTAAGTTGTGTTGTCATTCTTTTTTCGTTTTGGTTTTACTCAAATTATAAAGATTTGCAAGATTTTTACATTTTCTACATTTCCAACTACGATGAATTTCGTAAATATATTAACAAGGGCTCATTCCTTTCGTCCAACAGTATATCGGCTGCATATACTTTCTCCTGATTTTGTTTTTTTCTGAGTTTGCTATACCTTAAACTATATGTGAAATATATGAATAGACCTGCCAAGAAATTTTAGTTCATGAATATATTTTACCAAAAAATTCGAATTTCATACCAATAAGGATCCAAACAGCAAATCTAACCCACGTCATTACATCCAATTTGATCATCAAATATATATTAATAAATATTGAAACACCAGGTAGCCAAGGAACAAAGGGTACCTTAAATGAAAGTTTATTTTTGGAAGTTGGCTGTTTTGATATTATAAATAACGTAAAACATGTTGGAATTATTACTACAACAAGTAAAATTATATCTTTGGTTCCTGTCAAAGTTATATCTTCTTCGAATTTTGTGAGTACCGTAGATAAAAGGAAACACCACAAACCTAAAAATAAATTTTAAGATAGGAATATATTAAATAGTAAAAAAATAAATCATATTTAATACAGTATATTGTTGTGCATCCAGTAACGATTTGTGACGTTAGTTTATCGGGTTCGATAGTTCCATTCAAATTAATAATTTTGGCCCAAAAGGATGATTTATTAGATTGCATCTGGTGTGTCTCAATTTCAATTTTTGTAGATTTTTTATTATCGTACTCATATCTAAGAATTAACACACATCCGGCAACCATAGAGTAAGCTAACAGCGTTCCAATAGACATCATATCAACTAATTGAGTCAAGTTAAATACTGCAGCTAAAATTGCTGTTAGTAATCCAGTCAACAATGTTCCATTGAAAGGTGTTTTATATTTGGTGCTAATTTTTCCCATGAACTCAAAAAGTAAGCCATCAGAAGCCATCGCAAAGACTATTCTTGGCAGTGGGAACATGGCTCCCATTAGGCTTGCACAAAGTCCAAACATCGCACCTATAGTTACGACATACTCTGCAAAAATCCATCCATAGATTCTAAATACATGCGGGAGGGGTGCATTTTCATCTTGTTCGTAATATGGTAACATCATAGTTAGAACTGAAGACACACCAAAATATGCCAAGAATATCATTAACAAGGATGTTATAACCGCAAATGGAATAGATTTTCGTGGATTAATAGCTTCTTCTCCAGCTGTAGCAATGCAATCGAAACCAATAAAGCCGTAGAAACATACAGCAGCCCCTTTTATAATACCCGAAAATCCATATGGCATGAAACCACCGTCGCCGTAACCCTCAGGAATGGATTCTTTGGGCATAGACCAGTTTTGCGTATTAACTTTAAATAAGCCAGCTATAATAACAAATGTTACCACTCCTAAATTAAGAATAGTAAAGATATTATTTACTATGGTTGATTCTTTTGCGCCTAAACCAATGGCCCCTACATAGTAGATAAGAAAAGGTGATTTCTTATAAATTCTTTAAATTTATATGTACTAGCTTACATGAAAATAAAATTGTTACTATAAATGCGAAGATATCGGGATAAGCGCTTAACCCATCAATGTTCAAAGGTACATGTTCTATTAAAAATGTTTTCATTGAATAGCCACATAAAGAATCTAAATATGTGCTTAAGCCCTTTACGACGCTTGCGGACCCTATAAATAAATTAATTTTTATAATTGCTTGTTAGGTATATATATATTAAAAGCTGCTATTTACACATTTAAGGAAATAAATAAATTACCTATAGCATATTCTAATATAAGATTCCATCCAATTATGTATGCAATAAATTCCCCAATGGTTACGTAACTATAAATGTACGCGGAACCTGCCTTTGGTACCCTTGCACCAAATTCTGCATAACACAACCCAGCAAATATTGATGCAATGGCTGCAATAAGAAAGCTGACTACTACAGCTGGCCCTGCTTTGGTTTTCGATACTTCTCCGGCCAGTACATAAACTCCAACTCCTAACGTACTACCGATTCCAAGAGCTGTTAGATCAAATGCCGACAAAACTTTTGCCAACTTAGATTCAGAAGAGTCCTCAATTGATTTTCTTCGAGAAAAGGCTCTGTACACCTTTAGATATAATTTCTTCAAGGACATGGTAACTGAAAGATAAAGGAATCAAATAATTACATTTTTGTGTTTGTATACAAATTAAGTAGGAATACTGTATTATCATGTGGAATAACATAAGAATGTATATATATGTTTGTGTGTATGTAAATGATATGTATGCAAAGAATTTGATCATCAATTAGAACATGAGAGATGTTATGGTCTGTTAGATATATGATTGTTGAAAAATTTATTTTTTGTTTGTTATACCATACTATCCCTACCGAATTGTTTTAATTAATTTCAATTATGAAATGATTTTCAAAGTTTTAAATTGATTTATTGGTTTTTATATCAATTAATTGAGGGTTTATATATACTTCTGTGGTTTTAATTCTTCAAGAATGAGAATATTTCCTTAGTTTGTATTATTTTTGGCACATATTTACATATATACACATTAAATTATAGACCATATAATGAATAGATCCATGTGTATGATGTAGAAGAATTTTAGTATGAAGTATTAAATTAAGTATAATTATTGCTATGAAATTGTGCAACTTGGTAGTAGCATTAGTTTATATGTTAGTCTTTTAATTAAAAATGGAATTTTATTTTAAAGTAAAGTAGACATAAGGAGTTCACGGCGCAAAAATATCAGTTATCTACCTGTGTATAAATATGAAAACACAATCACAAATGTATTTTCCGAACCAATCAGAAAAGCATTTGCACATATATAGTGTATAGTGTGTAAATATGTGCACACAATTTGTTATTATTCGAACTGTTGTTAAAAAAAAAAACTTTGTAATATAATCTTCTTCTTCTTTGTAATATAATATCTATACAAATTCAAGAAAATTTCGGTATAAGTTCATCCAAATAAAAATATTCATTGCTAGAGGCATCACTTACGAATCGCATTACAAGCTTCGTTATTATTCTTATTGTTTCATAAATTTGCACAATTGGGCTGTATCGTATATTAAATACGTAAATTAATATGTGTGAATATGTTCATATACTTAGATTGTTATGATAAGAATTATTGCTAAAAACTTATTTAAGTAGATCACATAATTTTTTAAAAATCTCGGCATAAGCTCCAAGAGAAATCGTTAAATACTAAGCCCATTACTTACGAATTACAGCAAATTTTTATTATTCTTATTCCTTTATTTATATATGAACAATTTTACACAACTAAAATCTGTAAAATAAACTGCTAAGCCAAGGAACACTTTATTTGTTTAATACAATAGTAGCGTATGACAGATATTAGAAATTGTTTTCAATTTTAACAACACAATAAAACATAAAAAGCTTTTTTGTGCTTTAAAAAAAACAGAATATAAGTTAAAACTTAAGATTGAGTATTATTTGTTTTGTATGAATTCTTAATCGAAAAACGGAGTATTAAAAAACGCTTTATGTACACATTTAATTTTGTATCTCACCACTATCCACGTGATCATTACGTATTAGTTGACTGTACTCATGTCATGTAATATAAATAGAAATCAAAGTAGCTTGCGGTTGCTAATTCTAATATAACAGTTTTGATGAAGGTTCATTTACATTTCACATAAACTAGCATACTACATTCATAAATCTGTCATGACATATAATTCTATTAAGGGATTAATTTTCAATCGATTTATATAATGCGATGTATATTATAACTAAAAGAAAGAATAATATGCACACATGCTCATGTAAAAGAGTATACATACATGTTTCAAGTCATTATACATATTTAACACTCTTAGCATATTTAGGACGAGCACTGCTTTACTTCTAAATAAAGAAAAATATGTAAAAGAAAGAGATAATTTTCATATTGTGTCTCTGCAAAAGAAGTGCATCTAAAAATGGGAGTGAGTGGATTTAATGAAAGCTCTTTAAGACGCAGTTTTGTTTGCTAACAACTATAAATTGTTCATACATTTTTTGTTCTATCTTTTTTTGAAAGAACCCGGTATATTTTTGGTTTTTGTATGAGCTAATATTAAAATTTCCTTTTCGAAGGCATATCTAAATACCTCTGTTAAAAATAACAGCTGTCCAACATACATGTTAAAATTAAATAAGAAAACGTACAAAGTGGTTTAGGACCTGGCCACTTTTCTAATAAGAGATTTTTTTCGGATTGTGTGCAAATATATATCTTCAATATATCGACCTACAAAATACTAAAGAGTCCTAATAACATAACGTAATATACCATATGTATTAGATTAGATAAATATTGCAGCTCTTTTTGTTTGTTATCTAGAAAGTTGTAAATAAAATATAACTTGTGTGCGTACAGCTATTTTTGCCATAATATAGAAGAAGAAAGTTTTATCACATGCAAGCTTTTACCTAAGAACTGGAAACGACTTTCATTGACTCCTTATTAAGTCAGTTCACTTCTGTCTAAAGATAAGGATGGTGGTTAAGTTGCAACAATCGATTTTAAGATATGTTACCATTGTAAGGAATAAGTATTTATTTAATGAAGCTTACAGAAAAATAAATTGTTAAACATGTTTTTTTCATAAAAAAACTAGTATTATATGTAATGTATGTAAACTAAAAGTGAATTGAAAAGGAGATTACATTAAATAAGCTCAACAGCCAGGGGCATGCGTAAGGATTTTTTACTTTCCAATATATTAATAGTAACATCGCGTAAGTTTTGATTGTATTTCAACGCATCCTGTGTCTGTACATATTCCCATTTCATTTTATTGCGTTATTTCTAAGGAAGAGCGTCTATAAGATCAACAAATAATTTTAGAACATTTAATTAAATATATAAGCTGAATTGTGCATTCAAATGAATTTATTTACATTTAAATACATTCATAGGCATATTTCTCTACAAAACTATGTGTTTGTGTACATAAAGCATATATCTTTTAAAAAAAAATAATATCTTAATGTAATGTAGGTGAGAAAATAGAATCAATTTATTGAAATTAATAACCATTTGAATTAAATGTTCCAGTGTAAAAATGTTCAGTGCTTCGAAAAACCATTCACGATAATTGAATAGCCGTATGGATATTTGCACTTATCACACAATCAAAACGTATATTTGCATAATAATAAAACGCATTTAGTGCTTTAATATTATGGCGCGAATATTAAACTTATTCATTATAGTTTCCGTATAAATTGTTTGTTTTCATGCTTCAAGCAACTGATAGATTACAATAATAAGGGAGATATTAATGGATGTAAGTATTTAATATTTTATATTTTAAATAACACGAACTTTCAACAGTAACATAATAAGAATTTTTGACATGACAATTCGAGTACATTGTAGAATTGAAATCAGAGTGTTAGAATTTATCTCATAATTAGCAAGCTATTAAAATCACTTGCATAAAATATATAGCTAAAACTGGTGATCATTTTTCTGTTTCTTTTTCCTAAAATCGTTCAGTATACTCTTAAAAGGAAATAAAAGAGGAATATCAAACAATTAAATAAGTGCAGTATAATATTCTTCGAACATAACGGCCATAATTGATTTTAGTGGGGGGATTAAATCCAAATATCTAGCATGGTGGAGTCGTCCAGTTTAGGCCGACAAACAAGTAACCAACAATATACGGGTCCACATCATTCACCATCCGGTTTAAGGTGTGGGGTTCTAGAAACACGAGTTAGAGGATTGTGGTATCGTGTTCTTGTGACACTTCAATCGGATTTTTTATCAATCAGTTTAGATGAATCGTGCGACTCATCATTAGGAGATCACTCAACGATATTAAATGGCACTCTGGGGTATATTTACAGTACATTTTCTTTAGCATTGTTATTATATGCTATTAATCTAGGAGTAACCATAGCAGTCATAATGGGTCACTGCCAACATCCGTAACAACCGTAGTTTCTTGTCCAACGGAAGAAAATACAATTGATAATGGTGACCATTTATTCAATAATAATCCAATTGATAATGGAATGAATGAGATTTGTGATGTTCCGGACCATGTAGCCAACCAGAAGAGACATGTAACTAACTTAATATGAAAATCATCAATTAACTTAACAAATAAATTTGGTCATTACCACTATTTACGACCTAAACAATATAAAATAAATTATTTCATTAATGTTGGTCAATTCTCTCTGTAGGTACGCATTATTAAGGCTGACAATAACGGTCTTGGTATATCAATAAAGGGAGGACGGGAAAACCGTATGCCTATTTTAATATCAAAAATATTTCGAGGAATGGCAGCTGACCACGCGAAGGGGTTATATGTGGGTGACGCAATACTTACTGTTAATGGCGAAGAATTGAGGGACGCAACACATGACGAAGCTGTACGAGCACTTAAACGTGCCGGTCGTGTAGTTGACTTAGAAGGTCAGTAATTTAAATAGCGTATTTGCTAATGTGCAACAATTTTGTTAAAACATTTTACTTAAATGTGATATAACGATTGAAATACTGAATGCTTTTTTAGAGCACACTCGTTACGCTTAACAGCATAAAAATCGAATTTTATAATTTTAGTAAAATTTTTGAGAGAAGTAACTCCATACTTTAGGAAAGCAAGTATTATATCTGAAGTAGGTTGGGAACTCCAAAGAGCTTTCTTATGCCCAATAGGATCAGGTCTACCAACTTCGCCACCTGCCCCAAAGAGTCCTCCAAGAGCTGATACAAGATATATTCCACTGCAATTAACCCACCTAGCAAGAAATTTGAAATATATTGATCCTGGTAATGTCTACTCTTAGTTAATTTAAAATTGAGTTTACAAATACTTTATTTTATATACATGTGTTTTATTTATACATTTACATATTATTTATATTTAAATATTAGAAAACCGATGTATTGAATTGCATTCACCTGACGGTATTCATTCGTGCATACTTCGTGCAAGTGATTCGCAAGAAGCGCTTATGTGGTTTAATGCTCTGCATTCCACAATGGCTTGTGGAACTCAGAGAGCTCTTACTGAAGCGAATAGTGCATTGACAAATATAATCGGCGAATTAAAACATATTGGCTGGCTTAGTCGCAGAATGGGAAGTAACAGTGATCAAGTTAGTATCATATACACATAAATGGCTGCCAAACTTTATCACATAAAGTTTTTTTTAGAGTGGTAGATCAAGTTCGGAAAGCTCAGATGAAATCGAAAAATGGCAACCAGTGTTTGTAGCAGTAACAGAACGCGAATTTAGGTATGCAAAGATCTTAGAGTGTAACTGCTCTTGGTACCCGTTATTGCTTTTGGATTGTTCTATGAATTTGACAATGATTATTTTTGTTAATTTTGAAATCTGTATTCATTTTCGCTGTGGTTTTTGTATTCACTTATTAAAACTCAGAATCAGAAACCACACACATGAATATCTACGATAGTTATGTCATAAACTTACAAGGCTTGGTGTTGAAATAATTCGGTAACTTACACAGAGTATTATAATTCATGCAAAATTTAATAATATTTTTAGAATATACGAAGGGGCCCCCTGGTCTATTGAAGCATGGAGCCGACCATTGGAAAGTTGTGCATTAGCATCTACTCGCCTTGCAGGGGCTGGAAATAGTTCATCACTTAATGTAAATTTGATATTTTAACATTTATAAAACTATGTTTATATATTTGTATGTACATATATTTGAATGCACAAATGTATTGCGTATATAAACATACATATGAATTCATATTTAGAAAACACAAGTTACATTATTACATAACTCGTCTTAGGGTCAGCAAACAACTGTATTTTGTGTTCGTTGTGGTACAACTCGAGGAATCCTCGTTTATTGGTTGAGATCGGAAACGCATCGTGATATGGCAGCTTGGGCACGGGCACTGGTACAAGGAAGCCATAATGCAGTCAGCAATCAAAGAGAATTTTCTTTTCGCTGTTTATATCAAAATAGGCAATGTCAATTAAACGTTCATTTGAACCGAGGTTTTTCCCTTTATGAATGTGGATATAATTCTCCGGCCACAACGAAGTGCCAGATGTGGCAATTTCCGTTTGATAAATTAAAAGGGTCTGCAGACGATGGGAATCGGCTATTGTACCTCGACTTTGGAGATGAAGGAGAAATCGTAAGTCAACATAAAACATATCCTTTATTTGAAATGAAATCAAATTTTTCAGGAACTTGATATGGAGTCCTGTCCTAAGCCAGTTGTATTTGTTCTACACAATTGTCTATCCACCAAAATCCATTCTATTACTTGAGCTTAAGATCCAATAGTAAATTGGACTCTGTAATCTCACAAAAAATATAATTACTATTAAATATGTCATTATAAATAACATAATTTTTTACAAGTTACATTCTAGAAAAATATATGCTTACAAAAGTATTTTTAGATATGTTGTACATGCATATGAAGTTAATATACATACATAAATCTTATTTGTATATTATGTAAGCAATTAATCAACCTTTGAAAGTTGTAGTATATAACATATGCGTAAATACGCAAGCATGCATGTACGTGCTTTATTAAACATACTGAAATGTTTAACTGTAAGCAGTTTAAGTAATCAATATTATAAAACAGAATATTTATCAAAAAATATGTAATTTAACATAATAAATAATAAATGTAAATTTTTCACATTTTGTATCATCAAAAGGTAAAATGAGTACGCCTAATACCTACATATATGATTTACAAATTAAATGAAAAAGAAACTCTCCTTTATGAAAACCCTGCATTTCTCTTTTACGAACGGAGTAACAATACATTTTTAAGATTAAACAAGCCTCGTGAGATTTTCAATATTAATTAGAATATGCTTTTGTCGTTTAAGAACAAGTATCAGCAATGGGTACATCTACATGTACATACATATATATGTAAGTATTTTTTATTTTTATCTAAAGGAATAAATTGTGCAGAACTTTTCCTCCTTAATGAATTCACACTAGCATATGAAATTCATATACAGTAAGCACATGCTCTTGTTGAAGTATTAGCGCATTCTTGAGCATTACTAAAGTCTTTGCACATATTCTTGTCATATGCATACATATTACTTACATATGTACAGATGTATATTCTGGATAACTATTCTTTGTAAGAATTAAAGGAATTCAACGTTCCATACATGTATAAATCGTTTGTCATTCTTGCCGTTTGGCCCATGAATGAATCAATTTTCAGTATTTAGTGACTCATAATTGAATTTAAAACCCAGTCCAAAACACGACACTGTCGAATGACGTCACAAATGATATGAGGCGTCATCAAAACAATTATATTCAATACATTAAGCCTTTCAGCCAGTCATTTCCTAAAACTCGATTATAATGTATTAACTTACATGTCACAAATATTCCCCAAACATACGTCAAGCACCTAAATAAAATATATAATAATAACGTGGTGAACCACTGTATACACAATATATTTGGATTATAATTAAACCCTTTTAAATTCGGTAAAAAATCACGCAGATTTATAAACAAACTCAGCAATGCGGGTGGGGAAATCCCAACCGCACTTAAATTACATCTCTTTATTCATCTCTCCTGCCTTATGTCTTTATTTTTGTGTCACAGCAGCAGGTTTCATACCCTTGTTCTTTTTTTTATTTTCTGTCGGAACTTTCAAACCAGTTGCGTCTTGGTGCTGAATAAAATGAATTTCGTGTTTGCTTTAAATTAGCTGATATTTTAGAGATTACACTCAGTTTAAAATAGTCGTTCAATCATACTGTTCACCAGTGAGTAGCAAAAATATTTGGTGTTTGTGATTAGTGATTTTTTCAAGTTTTAATATATGATCCAAAACATACAATGACAGTTAAAGTGTTAACCTTGGCAATTTCAATTATATTGTATATAACACTTTCATTTGGTCAACGGCCATCATACGCTGGTAGCAGGCCCCCAAATGGACATAAGGACAAATATCGCCCCATTCAAAATACTAGTAATACTGAGCTAACTAATAGATTTGGTGGTGATTCCCTAGCAAATGGAGTGAGTCAGCGACCTCCGCAAGGTGTTCCAGTTGTAACAGCTGAACAAGTATTCATACCGATACAAAATAACCAAGTCCAAGAATCAGGTGTTCCTACATTAAGTAATCGATTCAGTTCTGTTGCTAATGATAACGGGATTGGTGTCAATCGGATTCCATTAGACGCTCATGGTGATCAACAGCTAATAGACCATCTCAATCAGATTCCAATCGATAATCGCCCATTTTGGTTTATTAATTATCAAGCAATAGAAGCCCAACGTAATAACAGTGTTAGTAATTTCGGCACTATTGGCACGAGAGGATAATTTTGGTCAAATGGATAGTTTGTTAATAATTCGTATTTTTTAAAGATAAATTTATAGCCAAGTTTTGGAAGGCGTATTTAAAAATATTTCCAAAAAACCTCAATGGATGTAATTAGCTTTGTTTTCTTACTAAAAGTGAATATGGAGTGATAACAGAAAAAAGAATAAACATTGATTTATTATCAATACCTCTGTGTTTGTATATGTAATAATAAAAGTCATAAAGAAATGTATTTTAGTATTTCATACTTAAATTTTTGTAGTATTTCATATATAAATTTGAATACACATATTTACGTACAACAGTATACGAACTTGTTTTTTTTCACTAGTCGTGGTTTGAGTTTTGTATTTTATTTCATTTGAGTTCATATGTAGCATGACTTTTTCGACTTTGTTATCTGTGATTATTATTAATTATGTTACTATTATGATGCTGCAGATGCAAATAACAAAATCTACATATAGGCTTCATTCTCTGTCTTAATAATGTTACAATGCTGCAATGCCTACATGCCGAAATCTAGCCGACATAATTCATTCTCCATTACATTCACATGTGGACTGATAGTCGTGAATTTAGTTTATTTCTATAATTAAATAAAACCAATTGTTCGATTTCATTAATTATTAAAACATGTGTTATTATCATGAAATAATTTGTATAAGAAATAACACTTACTTTTACGAATTGAAATTCAAAAAAATAAATACATGCAGTAGATTCGTATACGAACATGAGAGAGAATAGAAAATTGTCCGCATAAGTGAATACTTTTTATAAGATACAAGATATTTTTTTGCTGATTATTACGTGTCAGTGAGCTTCGTATAGTAGTTCACTGTAACTCATTGTATTTTTGTCCCTTTTATCTGTAATAAAATAAAGGTCGCACTTTAACTAGTTCTCAAGTTCACTGCTGAAGCTGAGAGTTCGACGCATGCTGGAGTCTGTTCTCAAATTGTAGGAACCTGTCTTTTTAGATGCAAAAAATATAATATCGCGGTATCTCAAATCTAATTTTTTTTCTGTGGAAGTTTAAAGTAAATAAAAATTATAGTTATCCAGTTAAGTGTATAATATTATATAGGTGACGCTATAGCTCCTAGTGGATATGATTATTTTGCATAATCGATTTCGTCTTCTGGTGACACTTTTAACAGACGCTGTCCATAATTCATTATCAAATCACATTACTGACACATCTCTTCCAAAAAATCAATGTTTGTTTGTAATTTCTATATTCTTAAATGGTAAGAAATAGAGAATTGATGTTGTTGATTGGCATCTTTGTTCAGAATCCTCTCGAAATGGTATTGGTACCAAATATATATACATATTTGATTTTATTTAAATGTATAGATTTATTTTAAAATGCACAGTATGGCTCATCGCGAAAGAACTTTATAGGTGCGCACGGAGTGCAACTGGTCTGTTATAAAATTTTAGTGAATGGATTTTTCATCAGAATCGAATATGGACAACATAAACAAATTTGAATACAGTAGAGTCTCAATTATCAGATATGATGGCGAAGAGAGAATTGTCCGTATCAGTGACTACTGAAGTAAGACATTTTTCATATAGATTTTATATACAGAGTGACACCCCCTAAGTCGAATTGCCACGGGATATCAAAATGAATTCGAGTTAGATGGAGATCGACTTGCAGCATGTTATTTAATATAACAATCGAAAAATTTAGACGGAGCACAATTCGGATTCTCTGGGCATTGTTCATTATATGTAAAAATACATGGATACACTAAATAAAAAATATAATAAATATATAAATAAGTTTAGGAATACCAATCCATGCCAATCCAATCTGAGAGCCTAGGTTAAATTCCTCACTCAAGAAACTTTTATATTCGATTTCTTTAATCCTCCACAGTCGTAAAAAATATTGTTGGTGTACGACGGTCTTCCCACGTCTGTCGGTCGAGTCGGCTTATGAACCCACACACATACACGCAATTTAGGTTAACAGCCTTTTAATGACGCCATACAAAACATGCCCATTGCCCCCAATAAATCTCAACCAAAAAAATACATAGTTAACAATTTCAAGAAAATATGTATGATGACGCTAATTTTGAATTCTGCCCAAGCTCCCCTCTGAAAGGGAATTTTTGATACAATTTTCCCTTTGAGTATATTTTAAGATAAATTATCCCATTCTTTACTTTATCTGAATATAATGAAATATAATGTATAATATATAATGAATAATATAATGAAAATCGCCTAGTACTGTATTATGTACATATATTTACTCGATATAATTTAATCTGAAAATATTACATTATTGGAAACCACAGAAGTCATTGAATTAAATAAATTTCCGAACAACCCAAAGTATAAACAAGCATAATATATTTGTATGTGTATATGTGAACAAAATCACGCATTATGAAGAAGGGGTGTGTCACATATCAACACGTCATTTTAAATAATGCCTATAGATACATACATTTCAATATACTTACTTATTATAAACATATAATGTTTAGTAAAGTAAAAACTAATTAATTTAAATGTATAATTATTGAGGAACACATACATACGTATCTATATTCGTATACGTATGTATGAATGCATATCCTATCATGTCTAAAGGTCACATATCATGTGATCTGCAAACCAAACTAATAATTTCAAGTAATAAAAAGGTGCCACTTTTATAACAAATATTCAAAATAATATAAAAATATCTAAATTATATTCGCATATACATACAATATTTATATTTGGTTATTATGGCACTATGGCAATGGTAAGTGGGGAAGGGCTTGTTTGAGGTTCAAAATTTAAAAGAAATATAAATAAAGAAAACAGGGAAATAAATATATTTAGGTTCCCGGCCTTGGCAACTAAACTCAACCAAACAAAAGTGGATGTACAAAGCAATCAACTAACAAAAACCTAGGTACATCACGAAATTCGCGCAACCATCATATATGTACACATGTATGTACATTAATAATATATAACACAATATACCTGCCCTGTTACTTAGTGAAGGGGCGTGTCAAGTACTTGTCAAGTACATATATTTATAACATCTTGTTTAGGACTAAACAAATTTTGAAAATACAATAAATAGAATGTATGAAATAAACATAAATTGACCAATATGAACGTATATAATTTAAAGTAATAGAATAATTTGCTTCTGGGTGGACAAAAGTCACATGATTATTAATGGTGTTATAAATATATGTGTTTATATGCGTACATATATATTTATATAAATATATGCATAAGCACAAGATCAATTGTGTATTGTACAATTACTAATACGATACTGGGCAGTATCAGCCCACATGTTTCCTCATAGCATCTTTTGCATTTTATCTTCTACTTAGTATTGAAGATCTCCTCAAAACAAGTGTTACAAAATTCCTCTTTAAGATTTGCCTTACAAATTGCACAAATTGTTCTGAAATATATTTTTTAATATGTTAAAACGTTTTATATCCGGATCAGATTATGCTTGCCGTAATATGATCAAAAATCAACAGCAGTACTTTTGTTACCGTCGTATATACATGGAATCTAACGGACCACCCAAAGTTTTAATAACTGGTATTCAGTGCAACTCTGATATTGTTGAATTCGTTTTATTATTATTTTGTATTGTTAATATTTTCGGTCTTTATTTCAAAGGTGGTTTGGGTCAATTGGGAACAGAATGTGCCAAGGTGCTACGCGCTCATTACGGTGATTCCAATATAATTATTTCTGATATAGTAAAGCCAAATAAAGAAATAGTTCAGAGTGGCCCATATATTTATGCTGATATTTTGGATTTTAAGGCATGATTGAAACAAAATATATTTTCTTATAAAAAAAGAACATTACTCCTAATTGCTTTTAAAGGCTATGCAGAAAATAATTGTTGATCATCGTATTGATTGGGTTATTCATTTTTCCGCTTTACTTAGTGCAATCGGTGAACAAAATATTCCATTAGCAATAAGGTAAGTAATACATACATTTCCTGTACATTTTCTTAAAAATATATACATTTTTATATTAGAGTTAATATTGAAGGAGTCCAAAATGTAATCGAACTGGCCAAACAATACCATTTGAGAATTTTTGTGCCGAGCACTATAGGAGCCTTTGGTCCTGAGAGTCCACGTAATCCTACCCCAAATATAACGGTTAAATAACTACTTACGTTTGATTTTTAGATCTTACATATATTTAGCTGCTTCCTTGTTTAGTGAAACACAAATAACACATTTTTATTCATTAATTAACGTTTTTTCTGCATGAGGGTATTCCCAACACATTATACATATGTAACTTAATATGCACTTAAGCTGATTTTAACTATTCAAATAATTACACAGTATTATTCTAATGTGAAATGGTATTACTCCTTATTTTAAAAATGGAAAGATCATTATACATTTTTTTAATCTTAACTGTTTTAGACTTTAACTTTTTTTCTAATACCTGCAAGATTGTAATTAATTTTAGATTCAGCGTCCAAAAACAATTTACGGAGTCTCTAAGGTTCATGCTGAGTTGATTGGGGAGTACTACTATCATAAATTCGGTTTAGATTTTCGTTGCTTACGGTTTCCTGGTGTAATTTCAAGTGACATTCCTGGTGGTGGCACTACAGGTATGGATATATACACAATGAGAATATATATGAATGCTAATGCAATTGTGAGAATAATACATTATTTGTGTAGATATATCTACCCTGTGTTTATTGAATTGAAAAGAATATTTATATGAATGTGATACTTTTTTTTAAAGACTATGCAATTTCCATGTTCCATGAGTCATTCAAGAATAGAAAATACACATGTTATTTACGACCGAATACTATGCTTCCAATGATGTACATTAAGGATTGTCTAAGGTATGTTACATTTGTACATACAATATCTAATATATATATATGTATTTTACATTTTACATTACATATTGGAGTCTCAGTTATACGAAGCTCGCTTAAAAATAAACGTGTAACAATTACGGAAATGAAAAAAAAATTGTATGTTTCCCCTTATTTTCGTATAAGTGAGACCCCACTGTACATATGAATACATTATATTATACTACATATACTTCCACGTCATCAAGGTCACTTTTGGAATTTATGACTGCACCCGAAAAGCAACTAAAACGACGAGTTTATAATGTGACTGGAGTTTCATTTACACCTCAAGAGCTCGTTGATGAATTAAGAAAATTCGTCCCAAATTTTGATGTAATCTATCAACCTGATGATCGTCAACTTATTGCAGACTCCTGGCCACAGGTATTAGATGATTCGGAAGCATTGAAGGACTGGGGCTGGAAACCACAATATACTTTAAAAAAAATAGTCGAGTCTATGGTGAATGAAATACAAAAAAATTGCAATCATTTACAAGACTCTGATATACCATTATCAGTGGTGCAATTATAGAAGTATTGATTAGAACATGTTAGTATTTGAACAAGTATCCAGTATGGTTCAATCGTTTATTGATGCTTTTAAAATTTATTTTTTAAAATAAATACCTATGACACTCTTTCCATTATTTAAAATTTCAACACTAGCTTATCTATAATTTGCTTTTTATTTAATGAGCAAAAATGCGTTTTCTTTTTTGTATTCTTGCATTGGTATTTATTTTCAATTTAAAAAATAAATACGTCTATAACCCGATTTGCGTCGTTCATTGAAACAACGAAAGCGCGACACAAATCGAATAATTTTTAGAGGTATGTTTAAAATTATATATTCTATATTTTTGCTGTTTTGATTCATTATAAAATACTTCAATAGACCGATTTGCGTCGTTCATTGACACTTCGAAACGGCAGCGCAAATTTAGTAAATTTTATAATTATGTAAAATAAAACGGGCATCAACTTTTCTTTTGTTGCCAAGGTATTATTTTAAACGACCCGACTAAGAAGCCAAAACTTGAACCTTTTAATTTTGAAGAAGAAAAATAATGTAGAAAAAGATATATATATATATATAACATGTATGTATATATATACTTGACATACATTATATATAATCATGTTCTCTATATAAAATTTAAAGTATTACTTTTTCACTCAGCTTTATAATAAAGCTAATTCACAGCTAATATAATAAAGTGATGTAAGCATAATAATATTCTAACGACCTTTAGTCGCTACAAAATTAAATTATGGACCTAGCAGTTATATTCTAATGCAACTTCTACATGCCGTAAGTTGGTTGTCAGACTTTGGGAATTTGGTGGCAAAGCAGATAAGACGTAATAGAGAAATAGAAAAAATTGATGCGAAATACAATGAAAGTGTAGAAAAAGTGATAGCTTAAAGTGTAGAAGTATTACGGAACCACAAAAAAAATGTACACAAGTAACATCATACGCTTGTGACTGCCCATCAGTCTCTCCTTTCTGACCTCAAGCCGCTTTTACGGGATTCTACGATCCCAACAATTGCGATTTTATCCTGTTTATTTCCTCTTTGACACCTGTGGCTCATCTCTTTCTCATATATATATAGCATGCTTTCAGTGCCCATCACTAAGAGAACAAGAATGAAGCAATTCGAAAAAAGAACGAAGGGTGATAAGAGATAATACGAAAAATCCCACGATTTCTCGTATATAAGCATTTCGATGTACGCCTCTTACATTTCACCTACCTAACCCACAAGATGGAAATGCTTGCTGTCGAAATAAGCGTGTGTAAAAGTAGACATAAAAGCCACATAACCACTCAAATACTCTATGTACTCATTTAAAATCTACTACGCCATTGACGATGATGTACCAGCTGCTCACATCAGTCATATGACATTGACAGCACAGTAAACTTATTGGATATGATTTAGAGCAAAATTTTATGTTTGACTAACTTGTTTTTTAAAATTGTCTTATTAATTATAATCGTTAATATAATTGCCATGGCTAAATCAAAAGTATCCAAAAACGGAAGTCACGCATACGTAAGTTTATTATCAAGATTCCAGAAAGATTGTAACCGCTTTATCTTTCTAGGATAGCAAGGATTATAGTTCCTTTAAAACAGTGCTACTGTACTGTTCATTCATCGTGCTTTTTCCAATTTTAACTTTCTTCTTCATGAAATCATTGGTTCTCGACAATTTATTCGCATTGGAGGACGTTAAAAGCAACATATATTCTGCTGTTGGAGCCGTTGTAGCTTTACATTTTGGTCTAGGCTTGTACATATATCGAGCGTACTTTGTGACGACAAATATGAAAAAAGAGGATTAGGCGATCTTTATTAATGAACTGTAGCATAAAAATGTATTTATTTACATATATTTGTAATAATAAAAGCTATACTATCTTTAAGCTGAAAAGATACTGATGTTATACATGTTAGTATACGGAAAACAAATTTCTGCATTTTTCTTACGAATTTAGTTAAATTCTTGATCTGTAAATATTTTCAATTAAAATTGGTGCAAACCTTTCTTGTATATATGTATGTCTTTTAGGGCATCTGCTTTTTCGAGAACGTGGGTACATCAATTAAATTCCAACAAAAACATAATATTTTAAAATATTTATAAAGTCTTCATGCAACAACATATAAATAAATACAAATTAACCTATGCCCAGCAGGGTTTTATGAATATTTTAACACATACTTTAACATTTGAATACGAGATGTAATTGTAAACAAATTTATTTTTATTTAGACTATTACAACATATATATATATATATATATTACAATTGCAATTTTATAAATCCAAGTCGCGAATCGTTATATTTAGCATGGATTGTTCCAATTGGTTTTCGTTCTCGATATACTCAAAAAAGTATATACTTCTTGCTTAATTACACGTCGAGTTGACTCGATCTTTGGTACAGGTCTGGGTCAGATTGCTGGCAACAAACTTTCTCAACACAAGCATTTGTATTGCATTTAACTAAGCATTCTACTAATCCTAGGGACACAGTTTCTTCGAATTCAGGTTGTATTGTTACGATTGTAATGCCTTGATCCAAAAAAAAACTTCTTATATCTTCAATGATTTTAACATATAATTTCTGACTTTTAAATTTGATATGCACTGTAGAAACGCATTTATTGGCTGTAAGTTGCCAGATATGAAGATCATGGTAGCTTATTATTTCTGGAAACCTTGATATAAGGGTATGTTCAAAAATTTCAATGTCGATATAGCCGGGTATTGTTTGCAGTAATATGAGGCAGGACTCTTTCACTATAATAAAAAGTTTTAATAAACACGAATTATTTATAAATCATCTGCTTACTGTATGGATAACTCAGTGTTCCAAGGACCACACATGAAAATATTGATAAAACAGGGTCAATAAACTTTGCAGTGTGCTCATGACTGGATATATATACAATAGAAGCGCAAACAATTACAAATATCGTACTGCTTACGTCTCTAAAGAGTTCAAGAAATCCTTTGGATTCCATCTCTGTATTATTTACTGGAAGATCAGTCGAGTTTCTTCGAAATTCACTATTTATTTTATCACTATTCACAGTTACACTTCCATTGAAGCTTATCTGCAGAAAATTGCTTTGTTGTCTGGTATATCCTCCGATAAGTAAGTAACAGATTCCGTTTACAATTAATCCGATAAATCCAAGGGTCATTACGGTTACAGGCAAGTGCATAGAATCATGATGGTCTATATGAACAAGAGTTTGCAGTGCTTCTACCAAAAGCGAAAAGGAAAGTGAAGTAAGGATTATGCATACAATCAACATTGTAAGTACATCTATCCTTGTCCATCCAAATGTATTTTTTAGCTTTCTCTCTCGGGACTCAATTTTGTGTGCCGATTCCTCCACAACACTTAAATCGACACACGCGAACTGACCACTTTCTACCAAACCATGTTCAGAGTTGCTGGAAAGACGACATCGAGCTTTTTCTTCTTTGTCGTAATTTTTATTATTCTACAATGAAATATACAAACAACGATAGATAACTTCTGGCTTTATAATAAATGGATTGAGTATGGCTTACCCTTATTGTTAAGATGCAACCAGTTAATGCAAATATGTTACAGAGCATGTGATACGATGACAAAAGTAAAGTCAACGCATGTGTAATATGACTAAGGATCATTTGAATGCAAAAGTAACAAATTGAGAGTATTAGAACGACATAAAGTTGTTTTGGATGTAATCTGTGCAAAATGTCTTTAATCCCCATAGCTGATACATTCAAGTTGCGATTTTGAAACTCCTTACGGTAACAATACACTGTTCAGTAAGGATCGTAATAAGGAGAAGATCAATATTATATGGCTATGTACATATGTATCATTATATTGATGCCAGCTGAAAAAGAATTGACTACAAAACTTGCGACTGTGTTCCAAATAATGTGAACCTTCTCTATTTTGTACTTGTAATTCTGTTTTTAATGGTTGAACTTAAAAACATTAATATGAACACATTAACTTAAATACGTATTTCGTTATTATTTTAAACCTTTATATTGATCGAGCTCCTCAGAGTGACAAGAATAATAAACCAATATTTACTTTATAATATAAAATTGCTTTAAATCGAGATCATTTATTTCACTGACTACGATATGACTTTATGCAATATTATACAACACCAACATACTTTAAATTAATATAGCAATGAATTTCACTATATGTTTTAGATATATCTATATCAGCTCGATTTGCTTCTGTACATATCCATACATAGAATGTGTAAATATTATTATATTATTTTTTTAATATTATTTTTAGTCTTAATCAAAAGACCTATCAATTCATACACAAACTGCATATATTTTGAACATGCACAAATATATATTTTACCAGAGAAACGATAATAACCATCCAGAACCAACGTGCCTATGCTAAACGTGCGAACTTGCAATACGAAAGCGAAAGCGATGTTATAATCCGTCCGTCCTTTTTAATTATTTTATTTTCGTAGTCAATGATAACGTAGATGACGAACTAATCATGCTCACACTTCTACGTATCTTTTATCAGAAGTCATGTATTAGTTTATATTGTATGCATGTAAAACAGGTGACTGCCATGAAGCGTTTGCTTGTATTGGAACTTAACAACAAGATCTTTATAAGAAGAGAACCTGGCATAATTTTAGGTGTTTGAACCAAGGTTTGTGTACATATAAATATAAGAAAGGCTGGCATAATTTTAGGTGTAATGAAAATTTTGGAAATTTTTGAGATTTTTTATTTTAAATTGTTTTTTATTGCTATTTTGGCGTTGATATTGTATTTATTACGTTACTTGCATTTTTGAGTTACTTTAAAAGATGTATTCTTTATAATTCAATTGAATTGAATATAAAGCAAATACTACATTTGCAATATATTAAGGAACATCTACAACTCGAGTAAAATTTATATTGTGCTCAATTTGACAGTTTACTCTTTTCTGAACTTAGTCTTCTTTTCTTTGTCGATTTAAAAGTTAGCACTTCTTAATTATAATCCGAATGGAGGAAAATTTAAAGAAAATGATACAACAGAAGTGCTTCACAACTAGAATGGAAGCTCTTATTCGATTATAATATTATAATAGGAAGAGAAAATTTGTGTTAAATCAAAATTAGGCTGGACCAAGCAAATATGGATAAACTAACAACAATAAGTGCTACACTCTTTCTGGCTGCTGATATATTTGCCATTGTTAGTTTAGCTATGCCTGATTGGATAGTAACAGAGGAAGCAGGTATATACTTAGCATATTCTTCTAAAACAAATAATTATACTATAATTTTTAGGGGATATTCGACTAGGGTTGATGTGGACATGTATGACTTTGTATAATAGACCTCAAATATGTTTTACACCTGAGCTACAAATTGAGTGGCTTCTGGCACTTGTTTGTATTTTCATTGGATGTATTTGCGTGACAACAACAGTAATTTTATTAGCATCCAGTACCTGGGACCGAAATGTTATCCCTTATGCCAGATGGGTCGGATTTACAGCAATGGTATTATTTTGTTTAGCTGCAGTAATATTTCCACTCGGTTTTCATATTGATGAAATTGGTGGTCAAGCCTACCAACTCCCAAATACATACAAAATTGGAATCTCGTATATAATGTTTGTTTTAGCTCTTTGGATAACTGTGGTGTCCGAACTTTTTGCAGGAAAAGTCTGCTTGCCGCACTTTTGAAATGTATCTTTTTTACAAATGTTCAAATAAAACTGTAACAACAATCTGATCAATGTATGACAGTATTGGTTATTAATAAAGATCTAGGGCCTGCCATTGAAAAATGCAGTTTTTATTTAATATTCAAGCACATGAGTCGCAGTTACTTTTCTCTATTTCCAAAGTAGTACAATATATATATATGCACGCAGATACGTTCACATACGCAAGTACATTTTCGAAAAAATTCTTTGGAATTGAAATTTTTTTCCTAGAGAAAATTGTATCAAAATATATATTTAAATAAATTTACATCAGATATAAACAATAATTTTATAGATTTATAAACAAAGAAATGGGAACATTATTGAATGAGCATGGAGGACATGGGAATATACGTATGTATGTATGTATTTCATTAGTATGTATGTCATTCATTATATCTGTACACCGCGAATCGGCGAATCGGGCGAGGGATCTTCCAAAAGTCCTTTCGCTAGCACATACGCGGACGACATTGACGATTGGCCGAACTCAGCGAGCCGTCAATGAAGCGTTTGCTTGTATTGGAAACGGAGGCAGCAAAAATGCGTATAAGAAAGAGGCATAATTTTAGGTGTTTGAACCAAGGTTTGTGTACATATAAATATAAGAAAGAGAAGTCTCCTGGCATAATTTTAGGTGTTTGAACCAAGGTTTGTGTACATATAAATATAAGAAAGAGAAGTCTCCTGGCATAATTTTAGGTGTTTGAACCAAGGTTTGTGTACATATAAATATAAGAAAGAGAAGTCTCCTGGCATAATTTTAGGTGTTGATACCAAGGTTACCCCTTTGGTGTGAATTTTCCTTGTTACCTTTTTGTTGCTAAGTACCGAATCGGGTCGTTTTCCTGGCATAATTTTAGGTGTTTGAACCAAGGTTACCCCTTTGTCGTTTTGGTGTAATGAAAATTTTGGAAATTTTTGAGATTTTTTATTTTAAATTTTTTTATTGCTATTTTGTATCAAAATATATATTTAAATAAATTTACATCAGATATAATACAATAATTTTATAGATTTATTAACAACTATGAAATCACTAATTTATACCATTTATTAATAAGTAATTATGAAACAAGTTCTAATTAGTTTTATTTTGTTAAACAAATTCTGGCAGCACTGAAGTTGATACGTGAGACAAATTCATGAATGACAATCTTCCTGAGACAAAATACTAGATAATATCTATCCATCTCTTTCATCGTATTGACATCAGATTGACATACATAAATTATTAGTAATACAAAGCAGTAGCATCTTTCCTGCCTATTATTGATATTTATTCAGTTTAAGGGAATTCCAATATAGTTAATTCTAAATAAGGAAAATGGCAGGGAATTTCTGGCAAAGTTCTCATGCGCAGCAGTGGATACTTGATCGACAGGATCTTTTACGCGAAAGACAGAATGACTTACAAGTTTTATCCGAAGATGAATATCAAAAAATTTTCATATTTTTTGCAAATGTTATCCAAGTATTAGGCGAACAATTAAAATTACGGCAGCAAGTTATTGCTACAGCAACTGTATACTTTAAACGATTTTATGCGAGAAATTCGTTGAAAAATATAGATCCTCTGCTTCTGGCCCCAACCAGCATACTGCTTGCATCAAAAGTAGAGGAGTTTGGAGTTATATCCAATTCTCGTCTAATATCTATTTGTCAGTCAGTTATTAAATCGAAATTTAGTTATGCTTATGCACAAGAGTTTCCGTACAGAATTAATCATATCCTTGAGTGCGAATTTTACTTGCTTGAAAATTTGGACTGTTGCTTAATTGTATATCAACCGTACAGACCGCTTCTACAACTTATTCAAGATATTGGAGGTCAAGAGGACAATTTCTTAACGCTTTCGTGGAGAATTATAAATGATTCTTTAAGGACGGACGTTTGCCTTCTTTATCCACCGTACCAGGTATGTATACATCATATGTGAATATAAAATGGTATATAAGTGAATTATTAATATATTGACAGATTGCAATTGGTTGTCTACAAATAGCATGCGTTATCTTACAAAAGGACTTAAAATCGTGGTTTGCCGAACTTAACGTTGATTTGGATAAAGTGCAGGAAATAGTACGATCCATTGTAAATTTATTTGAATTATGGAAGGATTGGAAAGAAAAAGACGAAATTCAAGGGTTGTTGGCAAAGATTCCGAAGCCAAAACCTGCTCCACAGAGATAAATATAGTTTATCAAATAAATCAATGTCAGAAACGTTTATCTTTATTTTTCCAATTATAATTTATGTATACGTAAATATATTGATGTATTCTCATTTCTTCTATCTTAACATTTGCTGTAATTTCCATACCCAATTTTTGTTGTAATCTATAGTTTCTAGGACATAAGTAATGAAAATGTCCATGCGCAGCTCGGAGTAGTGAAATGACGTTGATAGAATTACAAGAAAAATGTGGCGTTTGCCTTAAGCAAAGAGACGCATTTCTTCACGAGGATCAAGTGATTTTGGGGCAGCAGGTTTTTCAAATTCTCCTAACTCTGCATCGTAGTACAAAGCAGCTCTGTACGGCCGTAATTCCCATGGTACTTGACTTTCCATAGATGTTAATTGAACGCCCAAGTCTTCGAGCGTTGGAACGCCTGACATAACTTTGTCGGTAATACACTCGCGTTCAATTCGTTCAACATGCAATTCTCCAATTGGATTCCCAGGGCAAATTAATTCTGTCAACTTCGCTTTTAACATAAATGTTGGATCAAAGCGCATATCATAGCGTCTATATCCCCACCATTTTTCATCCTTTCGCATTAATTGGTGGAACCAGTCTACAAGATCGCTTAGAAGATAACGTTTTGGTCTGAAAATGAGAGTTTTAAGAGTTAAGTTTTTTAAAATATTCTATACGTACCCTACCGCCTGATAAGTTTTTCCTGCTGTATCAGGATCTTTGGCACAGTTAACAATAGCTTGTGCAACATCGCTAACATAAACTGGTTGTTTAACAGTTCGTTCTCCCTTATGCCATAGAGGAATTGAACGAAATTGACGACGCCATATATGAGCATAATATCGTAAAAATCTATCTTCAGAACCGTATATATCAGATGGGCGAATAATGGTTGCTTCAGGGAATTCTTCTCGGACAGCTATTTCACCAAAATGTTTACTTCGCAAAAATCCACTCCCGTTTTTTAAAATATGCCCTTCAGGGTTAGGATCAGCATTTAGCGCTGATAAATGTATGAGCCTTTCAACGCCCATCTCTTTAGAAATTCTAAAAAAAAACAGGATACACTATTTTCATTATAAATTATTCAATTGTTTCCAACCTTGCAATAGTTCGAGCCCCGGTTACATGTACATCGTTAAATTTGAAATTCTTTGTTTCGAATTCTCTGCCTACTAGATTGATGACGACATTTGAATATTTAACAGCATCACGAATTGCATTTTCATCTTGTAAGTGGTAAAACTGAAAGAGAACTTGCCCTAAGTCCCCGCAAACTTTCAAGCGTATAGCTTCGCCATGATCTGCACGGTAAGGCAAAATCATTTGTGACCCAATCTTTCCGAGTTTGTTGCACACATATCGCCCAACAAAGCCAGTGCACCCGAAGACTGTCGCTACAATTCCATTAAAGCTGCTTCTCCCTCCTGTTCCTCGTTTAATAGAAGCCAAGTTTGTAGTTTGTATAGGTCGTGGTCCATCCGTAGAATATTTGGCCCGAAGAAATAGCACACCCAAAGATCCGGAAAATTTATCTGAGAGAATGTATTTATTATAATAACCTTACTTTCAATTTAAAACAGTTATGTAACAACAAATGCTTAAGTACTAGAATTTATGGTTTTGCTGTTATTGTTCCCAGAACTTACTCGCATGTAATGTATTATTTAGTAGAATAAGTGACCCCATTATTTTGCTTCTGGTAATAATTGTCACGAAATCAATAGGCAAATACCTAATATTTTCTACCAAGTAATTTAGACTGTCTTCTGTCAACGACGAAGAAAGGGAAAAGCATTGTTTACGTAGGAATGAGAGCACTATATATTTTTTTAAATATTACTTGCTTACGTATGGTGAGTTAGAATGTTTGAGAATAACAAATAGAATTCTCGAAAAAAAAAGTGTCATTCTTTTATTTCCGTATTCATTCATTAATATATAACTTGATCAAGTTGTAAATTCAATCGATTGCCTCCATGACATTGTTTGCATTAAAAGAAACTATAGATATAAAATGCCACAAAAGCCACCGAATGATTAATGCGAACAGGTTTAAAATCGACACCAAATTTCATTTGGTGATATATTCTTCTCCTTCATTCCTGAGTCCTCTGGTGAATACACTTTTGACAGTTCTTTCAATTATTCAAAACGATTGGTTTGTTTAACGAACTACGCTGTGGCTGATTCGACACATTAGTAATTATTTATTAAAAAACATAATGGAGAATGTGATACAACCATCATTAGTTCGCCATTTTACTGGTCACAGTGGGGGCATAACACACATTTGTTTCAATCCAAAATCGAATTATATTGCCTCTAGCTCAAATGATTGCACTGTAATATTGTGGGACTTGCATCAGGCTGCGCGTTGTATCCGATTCGGTGGACATTTAGATAAAGTTTCGGCAGTATCCTGGAGTGCTAAGTCTAATTTAATTGCATCTTCGTCCGCAAATGGCATGGTAAGAATTTGGGAACCAAAAGTTAGAGGAACAGTTAAGCAGTTTCTGGCTCATACTCGTCCTATACGTACAATACAGTTTGACCCAACGGGAACAATGGTAAGTTACGTCTGCATTCACAAAATAATAGACTTACGTATATTTTGTTTATCCAGGTATTGACCGGTTCCGACGACAAATCCCTTAAATTGTGGAAGGTTTCCATTAAACAATTTGTTTCATCTTATATCGGTCACTCTAACTGGATTCGTAGCGCACAATTTAGCCCTGATGGCAAATTTGCGGCATCGTGTGGCGACGATAAGCATCTTAAAATATTTGATATAGAGAAAGCCGAGTGTATTCATACTTTTTCGGATGAGAATGGAATGGGTCGACAATTAGCATGGCATCCAGATGGAAATATTGTGGCTGTTGCACTTACAAATAATAGAATTAAATTGTTCGACATACGTGCCGATAGCTTAATTCAATTGTATCAAGTGCACAGAGCTTCAGTCAATTCAACATCATTTCATCCATCTGGCAAATATATTCTATCTGGAAGTGACGATCAAACTATCAAGATTTTAGATTTATTAGAGGGTCGCCCGCTTTTTACTCTGACTGGTCATGCAAATAAGGTAACTTCTGTTGCATTTTCATCAGACGGGACACATTTTGGATCCGCTGGTCTCGATAAGCAGGTAAGCGAGCACTTGTTCTTATTAAATTATCTATATACATATAATACGGTATGTGTAGGTTTTGGTATGGAAATCTAATCTTAATGTACAGGACTCCGATCACAACTTAACAAATATGAACCACAGTACTCAGGATGGACTGAATTTGGATATTCTTATCGATGCAAAGAGTAAAGACATATATGGAGCTCAAAATGAAAATTTAAATATTATGGATTCCGATTTTATTCTCGAATAAACTATATTATCATGTATGGACTTTCGGTTTTATTTTTAAATATATATATATATATTTAGTCAATATATTTTAAGCAAAAATTGCGAATATATTCATAAATTGAATATATTAACACATTATAGCTTGTACTAAATTAGTTATATTGTAAATTAATTGGGTTGAGTGGATAATGTTATTAAACTGCTGTTACAAAGTCGAATCAATTAGTTTGGCAGCACTATTTTAATTCAGGAAAGACCATGTCACGATACAGTTATATTACCTTATATACATATACGAAAATGTATACGTATAACTTGAACCAATGTTATAAAATCACTTAAATCTCGCTTTTCAAATGACAGCAAAAGTGTACACAAATATAATCTGTACGTATTAAGAAAACAAAAATATACGAAAATGCCAGTAAGTCCTTTTTAAACATAAATGTATAAAGAAATTACTTTGATAACTTTAAAGATACACGAGTTTAAGGTTGAAATGACATGCACTGGTTGTTCCGGGGCAGTTGAACGTGTATTAAGTAGGTTGGGAGGTAAGCTACGTATTTTTCTACATTGTTTTCCGAAAATGTTACTGAATTTAATGATTCGAACACTTTTTTTTAGACAAAATCGAAAGCGTGTCCATAGATTTAGAGGGGAAAAGAATTAAGATATCGTCAAACTTACCGGCAAAAGAATTGCTTGATGTTTTAAAAAGAACGGGGAAAGATTCTGTCTATTTAGGTGAAGTAAATTAAAAGAATATGAGAATAGTTCTAACGCAGTATTTTGTTTGTATAAGAACTGTAATTTAATTCGTTTTAGTGATTGCAATAAAATATACTACATACCTACATACATTCATTGTGTAGTTTGAGAAGTATTTAGTTTTATTAAACAGTAAACAAAATCAAATACATGAAATGCAGGGTTATCGCGAACTCATTTTGTCATTCTTTATAACGAATACAGATCAACTTATTAGTATTTATTGATGTTAAACAATCTCACTCCATGAAATTGAGGTAGTTTTGGCAATATAACGATGACCAGAGAAACAAAATTGGCAATAAAATGATCAGTTTCGTTCCGCGTATAAAGACATGTGAGTAGGAACCTAAAATTGCAAGTATCTAAATGTAAGTTGAATTGAACTTGTATCAAATACTTGCAGTATTATTGGTACTGCCGTGAGAAATTTGCGCGTTGCAGTAAGTTGTTCGCCATCATCAATTTGCTCCCAATGCGTGAGGAGTGATGCACTGTCGCTTTCCGTACTTATCCATGGAGTTCCTTTTATTACGTGCAAGAAATAAAGATGTGCCTTAAAAAGCACACAAATGTTACATATTAAACATATTAAAGCAATGTATATACCGAGTTATGAAGAATATTTGTAAAGGTCCATGCCATCGAGATACTTATAAATGGTATCGATAAAAAAATTAAATGGGCTGAGAGCACACCAATAAAATAGGCTAACCACATTCCTCTTGCGCCAAGCCACGACCTATTAGGATTTGGATCACCATGACCACCGGCAATCATTGCAATTATTTTGTTCCCCGTTTTAAATATATAAACATATATACAGATACAAGTGAAAATTATATTAAGAACTAATTGAAATGTTTTATACAAATGTATAAATTATTACTAGACTTGTTTATCAACACTGATGATATTTATATACGTACCATCTTTGAATGTGGGTACAGTAAGAACATTTTAAGAGTTTCTATTAACGAAGATGTCGATGAGTAATTTGTTGCCAACGTGCCCTTTTTACACGATGAATTGTACACTTATGAGCAGAAGCTTGAATAAACTTGAAAATTTCCAAAATTTTCATTAGGTACGTTTTAGCAGTGATGGGTAAGAGAATAGGGATGATATTTTTGCATACTCTTAGTCACTAGAGCCCGGAGGATATGCAACAGTTTCCTAACATTCCCTATTTTTCCAAAATTTTACACCAAAACGACTTCGGTACGTTTTAATAACAAAAAGGTACGTTTCGGTACGTTTCGGTACGTTTTAATAACAAAAGGGTACGTTTCGGTACGTTTTAATAACAAAAAGGTACGTTTCGGTACGTTTCGGTACGTTTTAATAACAAAAAGGTACGTTTCGGTACGTTTTCGGTACGTTTTAGCAACAAAAAGGTAACAAGGAAAATTCACACCAAAGGGGTAACCTTGGTTCAAACACCTAAAATTATGCCAGGTTCTCTTCTTATAAAGATCTTGTTGGTGTTTAAGTTCCAATACAAGCAAACGCTTCATGGCAGTCACCTGTTTTACATGCATACAATATAAACTAATACATGACTTCTGATAAAAGATACGTAGAAGTGTGAGCACATGATTAGTTCGTCATCTACGTTATCATTGACTACGAAAATAAAATAATTAAAAAGGACGGACGACGGATTATAACATCGCTTTCGCTTTCGTATTGCAAGTTCGCACGTTTAGCATAGGCACGTTGGTTCTGGATGGTTATTATCGTTTCTCTGGTAAAATATATATTTGTGCATGTTCAAAATATATGCAGTTTGTGTATGAATTGATAGGTCTTTTGATTAAGACTAAAAATAATATTAAAAAAATAATATAATAATATTTACACATTCTATGTATGGATCTAAAACATATAGAAATTCATTGCTATATATCGTAGTCAGTGAAATAAATGATCTCGATTTAAAGCAATTTTATATTATAAAGTAAATATTGGTTTATTATTCTTGTCACTCTGAGGAGCTCGATCAATATAAAGGTTTAAAATAATAACGAAATACGTATTTAAGTTAATGTGTTCATATTAATGTTTTTAAGTTCAACCATTAAAAACAGAATTACAAGTACAAAATAGAGAAGGTTCACATTATTTGGAACACAGTCGCAAGTTTTGTAGTCAATTCTTTTTCAGCTGGCATCAATATAATGATACATATGTACATAGCCATATAATATTGATCTTCTCCTTATTACGATCCTTACTGAACAGTGTATTGTTACCGTAAGGAGTTTCAAAATCGCAACTTGAATGTATCAGCTATGTATAAAGACATTTTGCACAGATTACATCCAAAACAACTTTATGTCGTTCTAATACTCTCAATTTGTTACTTTTGCATTCAAATGATCCTTAGTCATATTACATGATTATCAACCGTAGTTTTAATAAAATAAAAAACAAGCAAAACTAGTTTTGGAGACATTTTATTTATATTATTTTATTATATCCTCATTGCGAATTCAAACTTAAGTTATTTACACAGGTTTCCAAGCTTGTATCTCCTTGTATCAACTCATCAATATCCAAAACAATTTTCCTTTGCGTTGGTAAGTATCGCCTATACGCAATTCCTGCAGCATTTAACATTCGCTTGGATGCTTGATAATTAGGCTTACTGCAGTGCTTGTCAGATATGTAGATTACTTCATTAATGCCTGACTGTATTAACAATTTTGTACATTCATTGCAAGGAAATAATGTGGTATAGAGGCGCGATCCGGAAACATCCGCTGCATTTTTGTTTAGTATAGCATTTGCTTCAGCATGCACTACATACATGTTTTTGTCATTGTATGGATTTTGAGCATCTTTTGTCCACGGAAAAATTTCATCATCACAATTTCTTGGAAAACCATTGTACCCAACTGCTAATATTCTGTTCTTTGTATCAATTATGCAAGCCCCTACTTGAGTTGAAGGATCCTTGCTTCGTTTAGCAGTTAAAAGAGCTGTTGCCATAAAATAGTCTTCCCACAATAAATAATCACTCTTTTTCGCCATGTCGTAACCACAATAAACGTAATAAAACAAATGTATTCAATAAAATGTGAAGTCTTTACAATATATTGCCGGTCACTGTTTTTTAAGTGATAGTAAGAATTGTAACCTGAAGACGCTGTTGACATTTACACTTTAATACCACAAGCGGCCATTTAGACTAACACATGGCACAAGGAATACATTTTGACAGTGTTGCCGAATTGAAGATATATATGTACCTTGGTATACATGTATACATCGGCTTCAATGGTTATAAAACTCATAAAAGCTATACGCCAGTTTTAAACCTTTGAAAACAAAACTACGCACTACAATAACTTTAAGCTGTATTTAATTAATATTTATTACTTTATTTCTGATATAATAAATCAGTAAGGAAATATTTTTTTTAAATATTCTTCGTTTGAATTGGATTTTGTTTGAGATGAAGGTAAATTGAACGCATTCGCGAAATGTCTTTACCTGATTTATTCGACTTGGGATTAAAGTCGCATAACTTAGCAATTCTTTCCCATTCGTTCGCTATTTCTGTGTCTCCATTTTCAAAAGAACCTTGCTTTTCCGCATTTCGACTCGCAACTTTTGTTTTCGCCACAGTTTCTTCTGTTTGCTTAAGCCAATCTTCCAATTCCTTTTTAGCCTGCAAGCGAAGTTCGTCTTTTTTTTGCTCCTCCTCGCGGTCTTTCAGTTCTAAACGCATTTTTTGTTCTTCTCGCCACTTACGAATCTTTTCTGGTTCAACACGAACGCTTCCCTGCGATATAGGTTCTTGGTCTCCTACATTTTGTATTATTTCAAAACTACCAGTTGACGATTCCAGACCAGCCCCAGCATTAAGAGTACTCTGAAGCATTGTATCCTGCGTTACAGATAAAACATCTTCTTCCAAGCCAGCTAAGGCCGTTTGCTCACGGGCCAAAAATTCAGCTGCTGGGTCAACTTCTTTTGTTTCAAATTCATCGCCGAACTCCATGTTTAATGTCTAATCCTATTATATTGTATCGAAATATTTATATATTAGTATAATGGGTTACGAAATAGTCTAGAAGAAAAAAATACTTGATGAATTATAATAATAATTTATATGTACTCATCTTACTTATCCTTTGCTTATCGTCTACGCCTCTATTTCTAAAGTCGATCCAATTGGAAAGTATAATGCAGAAATCAAATAATATATATATATGGTGACGTCTTGTCATATTTTCTTTTAAGACAAGAGCTCTACATGGGTCAATCATTGTTTCTTATTCAATGTGCATTAATTATTGAATGAAATACAAAAATACAACTCTGTCTTATTTCTTTAAGAGTATTTTACTTAAAACCATTCTGTAACTGTAAAGTTGAAAAAAGAAATCTCAATAAATTTACTTCTACTACTACTGCTATTGAATGACCAATAGGAAATTGTACGTGTTCCCTTAAAACTAACTAACTATTCTTGTGTTATACATTATTTCCACCGTCAGACACATACGAATTCACTATTATGTTTAATTTATAAATTACATACAAGTTTCACAAACATTCAGTGAAATGTTAAAATTATATTTTTAGCATTAGCGCTGGATTCTAACAGTATTTCTCGATCACCCTATTCAATTTGAGAATATCTTGTGTTATACTTGAAAATGACAGTGAATGTCAAGTTATCGTCATTTTGTCTTCTGTATTACACAATATCCAAACATTAATTATTATAAACGATAATGGCATCTACATCATCTTATTTCCAGCAGTATATAACAGAAGAAAAGATTGCTAGTGAACCATGGCCGAATGATACAATACTTTACCAACCACATGAAGCTGAACAAATTCTCTTAGCTGAAAATGCAAGTTGTCTTGCAGTTAAAGCTTATTTAAAGATGTGCAACATACCATTTACTACTTGCTCGACTGCGAATGCAGAATTCATGTCACCCGGCGGTCATATGACGAAACTACCTTTTATTAAAGCTGGGGCTTTTATAGTTGCAGAGTTTGAACCAATAGTGAATTTTGTTGAGCAGAAAGAGCTTGGTATTGGAAAGTGGTTAAATGAAGACGAAAAGTACGACTTGCGTTCGTATGTATCACTTGTTGAAAACATTTTCACTAATTCCGAGTTGTATGTTACATTCATGGATAACCAAATCTATGAAACGGTCACTGAACCTCGCAACGGATGTGTATTTCCTTGGCCACTAAATATAATTCAAAATATGAAGAAAAGAAGGCACGTCTTAAAACAACTACAAGTCTACCAATGGAGGGATATGGAACTTCAAGATGTTTTAGAAAAAGTTGTTAAGTGTTGTGAATCTCTTACAGCGAAACTGGAGGATAGTGGTTCAAATTTCTTTTTTGGCGATGAACCAACTGAGCTTGATGCACTTACATTCGGCCATATATTTACGATTCTAACTACAAAACTACCAAATAATGAGCTTGCACTTAAAATCCAAAGCTTCGAAAAATTAATAGAATTTTGTCAACGTATAGAGAGCATGTATTTCCAGAAATGAATTTTATCAGATAAACTAAAATTTAGAAAAAAAAATAAATTGATTTGAACCAATTTGCGTACTTATTTTTAAAATTGCCTCCATTAAATCTTACAATTAAGATGTATGTTTTTATTCTAAAGCCCAAAATCATTGGGTGTAATTTGCATTGCTTAAATCAACACAAACCATTTTTAATTCCAACACGAGTAAATTCTAAACATTTAGAATTGTTGAAGGCAGTTTCATTTTTATTTGTTCAACATATTTTATGATTGAAGAATATATGTATATAAAAATACTATTATTTAATACGTATTTCGACGTTTGAGAAAGTATTCAGATTTTGATTGGATTACTGTTTATCAGCTTTGAGTAGTGGATAAGACAATCGGTTACGAAGAGAATGAATCGCTTGCTGTATAGGCTTCGATGATGCATTTGTTTGTGAAATTCCCACAGTTGATATGGACTGTCTACGAGTAATAAGGCGCCTAGTTGCTTGTTGCTTATCTGTTGTTTGTTTATGTTGTTGTGCATTATTCTTTTTAGTTGGTGATGCATCTAATTGATTAACATAAAATGTAAAAAGGAATTAGTGACATAATTTTTGAGAATATATGTATGTTTAAATTTGTTTTTAAATAAGGCTTATAAACGTAGACATCTGATTACGTATGCATAGGTACCATGACTAGCTTTCATATAATAAATGTGGAATAAATATTGAACATTAAATCAATTTAAATATGTACTAAAAGTCAAAAAACAAGATTTTCACATACAAATTCGATACTAATCAATGATAATAATACTTAGAACTATATGTAGTCCTTTGCCTTTAAATAAATAAGGACGTTTCTTTAAAAGTCTACTCACAAACAGAGATCAGTGTGGAGCAAACAAAGGGTATCACGAAAGAAAAAAAGTCTTATAAGAAAGCTAAGTATACTTTAGGGATAAGGCAAAGTTGTTTGCAATTTGTCTGGAATTGAAAAAAATAAAAGGAATATTTATTACGGATATATGTGTATACATAGTTTCAATTCGATTGAATGACAATAATGATTAACTCGAGGTTACGGTGAAAATGGGTTTGCATGAATATAAAACTTTAGTGATAAAGCACATGTAATGATTCTATGTTACGAAGTCAACAGATCTGGACAATGATATTAAATCCTGATTTACCTTTTAATAATGAAAGTCGTCTTTTCATAGATATTTTTTTTGCCGCAGGATCATAACTATTCTTGAGTAGAGTATTTGATTCATCTAACATTTGAACTTGCATCGTGCCGGTCTCTTTTTTATAAATATTCAAATCAGTTTTATTTTCAGATGTTTGGTTAGAAGTATTTTTAATAGAATTTTGAAGGAAACACGATTTGTTTTGAGTTATTTTAGATTTGGGGGGTTTCATGGTTATTGTAGTTTGGCTATGTGATATGAGATCGACGACTGATGCCTTATTATCTGATGGTTTTTGTGGTGACCTTAACTTATTTTCCACTTGCTTATGCATTCCCACTTTTAACCAATAGTCAAGCTGATTTTCTCGTGATTCTGATATAAGCTTTTGTCCATCTGGGTATTTACTTAAAACACTTTGCAGTTTTTGAATCGCTTTGTATAGTGTCTCGGGCGATACTAATCCATAATCAAACAAGGAACACATATGTAAAATGAAATTTCTATACAGATTTTTTTGAATTATTTCCCGTCCCTTTGCATCCAAAAACATATCACAAGCTAATGGCAACTGACAGTCTCCTACATAACCATTTTTCATAACGTGCAGGTTCCAGAGCTTCATGAGCTCTTTTTCACCTTCGTTAACATCGGAAAACTCGTCAATCATTTGAATCGTTTTTTGACGTAACCAAAGAGGATCACTTTCCCCTTCTGAGTCGATATCAAGTTCTTTCGGATGTACAGGTAAGCAAGTTTCAGTGTGATGATATAATCTACAAAAAAAAAAAAAAAAACAATTAAATTGCTTCATATTAATGGGAAACAATTTACCGATTATGACCGGTTATGTACGGCCTTTGATTATTTATATCATCTTCATCTAACACAAGAAATTCGTCTAAGCACGTCTTCTGGCGACGAGGACGACAAACTAATAAATTTGTAACAGTTGTGCGCCTTACTGGTCCACATGTTCTAGCAAACGAACATCCTGAAGGCCCGACTAAATCATAAGGAGAACCTGAATATGATCCATCGTACGAATCATTAATCGTCACGTCTATTCTTGCTCCATTTCCCGCAGGATGGTAGGTGAAGTTGAATCGTGCATGACATAGTTTTAAATGCTTTAGCAATGAATACAAACGTAAGCAATCGAGACCACACCATGGACATACTACCTCTTGGGTATATTCTGTCTGCTGACGAGTATTGTTATTATAAATGAAATTGTAAACAATCTGCAGCTTTTCTTCTATATTCAACTTTCCTTTATGACCATTTTGCTGAATATTTAACCAATTATTGTTCAAATTAGAGGACGCGTTGTTACATTCACTGTTTAACTCAATTATTACATTTTCACAAATATCTTTGGCTTCAACAATATTGGCTATTGATACGTTTGACCAATTCAATCGAAATTTTAACATTGGACACTGGTTAAATACTTCGAATTTAAGAGTGACAGGAATATAGCTGTCAGGCAATGATTCCCATGTTCTCTTCTTTGGCGAAAAGCATTTAAGACCGTTCGACGCGAGCTCCTGAAGTGCCGCTTCATACTCTCCTTCACCAATACTTCCACAATTTTTTTCAAAAACGACAAGTTCGCAACCATAGTTTTTAGGACATAATTTGGTTCTCTTTGAAGGTATGTCTGTCGAAATAGGAACAATTGTATGTGATATAAAATATGCTATCAAAATGTATACCATCATCTTTTCCGAGTGCGGTCTTATGAAATATTTGCGATACTTCAACGCGGAACAACACTTTATAAATTGTATGTTGTTCACTAAGTGGGCGCAATGTTTGCATGGGTATACATACAGCCGAATATTTATCTATATTTGAAGGTGGGTTTATAGTCAGAGTTGAAACATGGGTCTGGAATAATAAAACAGGTTTCAGATTACATGTGTTTATACGAGTTTCTCCATATTTTTTACTATGTACTTACTGCAACTTCCTGAAAATCTGATGTGCTATCTTTGCGCTTATTTTTTGTTATTTTATACAAAGTGGTATGAATATTTATCATATCACCAGATTTCCATTCTCCGGGTTCTTCGTTTTTATTGAACAAGCCCATAAACACAATATTGAGGTAGTTACCTATAGTATCGTTTTTATGGGATATTTTTTCAAGTATTGCATCTACCTTAAATGATGTGCGTTTCTTATTATTCCTAGACATGCGGTCTTTCATGTAACTTAGTGTTCGATTCAAGAATATTGGCTGTCAATAGTCAATTTTATACAAATGTAACAACAATTTATAAATAAACTTACACTTGTACCATGGCGATTTCTGAGAAAGCGATATATTTGGGTTGGTTCTAGAAAAATTATATTTATAAAAGATAAGGTTTTCAGAATGATAAAAAATAAAAACTGCACTGAATTTTGCATCATTGAAAATTACAGCTGAAATATGAACTTACTTTCAAATGCTTGTAAAAACAACTCCTGGTCCGCTTGAATACCACTTAGTTTTGAAATATCGGATTCTTTTTCTCGTTTCCTAGGAGGAGGCATTTTGCTTATAAAATATAAAATTACCCGGGCTTAATAAAAACAAGCTAGTTTTAATGTTTAGTATTTAAGTGCAGTCATTTGGCAAACCAATTTTCATCGGCGCGAAAACTTTATGACAGCGAGGTTAAGATTCTGGTGATGACAGATATCAAAGTATTCAAGAATGGTACGCCAATATGCCATAAACATCGGCAAGGTAGTACATCACGTAAAATGCAAAATTTCCAAAAAAAAAAATTACACCAAAACGACCCCGATTCGGTACGTTTTAGCACCAAAAAGTTCAAACACCTAAAATTATGCCAATTCACACCAAAAAGTTCAAACACCTAAAATTATGCCAGGAGACTTGAGCATGTAATACATTTTGGGGATACTACGATGCCTGGGGTGCCAAGATTTGGAGAGGCCATTTTGTATCAGAGTCTCGCCGAGAAATAAAATAGGATAACAAAATGAAGAGTTTTAAATGTTAATTTTTGCGTATGAATCCCAGTGAAATCAGTTCCGCCCCTTAGTGAAGTGAACAAGTCGCTTTAGCGGTTAAACCCTGCTAAAAACGGTTAAAGTCACGTTCGCTGGTTAAGCTAGCCACCCACACCATAATTTAAATATACTAGACTTAATCAATCAACTATTCCACATGCCCAGATAAGTATGACGGAAACAAAATAATGTTCAAGCCAATGGGATTTTCATAGGAATAACCAATTTTTAAATCTCGATATAAGCCGAAGGCCTTTGATGCTCTGGCTGTATCAGCTGTATTGTAATTTAAATTTTTTTACAGCTTTATGTAAATAAATAAATAAATAAATCTCGATATATCCTTAACTAATCTCTTAATCAATTTTGTTGGTATTATGTATATTATGTGCCTATTTCGTCGAGATCTACAAAATGGCGTCTTAAAATATTGTCGTCCTGGGAATCATAGTCGTGCTATTCCCGACAGAAATAATAACTATTCTGATTCCCTATATGCTATACTCTTAAGATCTTACGAATTTTGTAAAAAATATGTATACATTTGCGAGCATAGTTTATTTATTACGCGTATAAATAGATATGTTAAATTATTTAGTTAATAATACTTTTAAAGCAACTTCAGTAAACATTACTAAACAAAATTACCGATTTTACTTTAGTTACTCGCGCTCGAATTCTAAATCTCGAATTCCTAAACCTAACCTAAGGTCGAATGTAGACTTGTTACATACAAACATCGATCCAATAGGTATATATATGTAGGTATATTTATGTATGCAATATGTTTTATAATTTTGTAGAACGATATTTATATACACATGTATGTAAGTAGATGTTTTATTACTAACTGATTCGTTAAAGAAATGTTTTGACTGTACTGTTAATTCTTTACTTTTAAGTAGCAACTAGCATCGTGTATTTATTAACAAAAAATAAATAAACTGTAGGGATCTGTGTATAGTTACATTTCAAGAGAAACATTCGTGTTAAAAATGAAACCGAAAAACTTCTAAAAATTGAATAAATAAAACGCGCAACACATTAATTTAGAAAATGAAAAAGCTTTTCTGTTTGACGAAATAGACTTTAAAGGTATAAATCTTTCAGACTATATTTCAGTGTGTAACGCGTTGTCTTCAGCATCTAATATAATTTTTCAGTACGACATCCATATGTTGATTATTTCCACAGTGTGACGGCCTGTTTTTTTTAATTTGACGCCTAGGTATTTCATTTATAAATAGGAACGTGAATTAAAAAAATATAATTGGGAGTATGTATTAAGTATGAACCCATAAGTTTATTATTCATAGCTAAGGGTATTTTATTCATGTAAAATTGTAATTATTAACTTTATCATGTCTTTGCAACTACTATGTGAATGTTTCACGAAAATAAATATTTTCCTTTGGGAAGAAACAAAATAAATGATTTTGTAAAATAAATACATATATGTTCATAAATGTGGGAGTGAATAGAGTAGGTATATAAATTTGTGTTTGGATACTTTCGCAAGTAACCCAATTTACGCGTTTGTATTTTAATATTTTAATAGCAAGAATTTATATGGAGAATATGGTTATATATATAATTTAATCAATTAAATTTATAATACTGAAATTTTAAAATAAAGACACAGATTGTTTCCAAAAATAAAGTCGGTTGTTATTTGTGACATCCGCAAATGTGTATCTAGACACATATGTAAGTATATTTATTATTAGGAACAATGTTTGAAAATGAGTTTTAATTTGAAGTCTAGAGTTCAAATAAAAAACGAATTCAATAAGGGACAAACAGTGTTATTTATTAGATGTAACTGATACGAATACGTGCTTATAATTATCTATAACGTGTACGGCCATTGAACACTGCAATTTCAAATTAACAGATAATGTACGTTACTTAGTTAACTTTTATTTTACCATATATGGAATATATAATATATTTTTTAAGTTTGGGGCATATGAAGATATTGTATGTAATATACTGTATCGTTGGTGAGATTTGAATGATTTCAGGTGCTTTAATGCTGTGTATGCACTAGTTTTTGAGCATCGTAATGAATTTGTTCGATCTAATAACTGTATGCACTTTTTGTTTATTGAAAAAACTATAGTGTTGTGAGCACTAATTGATGTACAAATTCATGTGGTTACAAAAATAGTTGAATCCTTCTTTACATACATTATATGTTCAACCAATTTGCTGTTTTTTTTTAGATACTTACATGCATATTTATTAAGAAATGTTAAAACTGTAAGCATGCTTACTTTGGAGCACAAGTTAAATTACTTTACAAAGTAAATTACAAAAGTGAAGAGTTATTAAGTGCTATCAATGTGTTAAAAAAATGGACGCGAAACCCTGCATAAAAAATACTACTACTGTCTCAGGTAAATAAAAATGATGGATTGTTCTATTAATATTAGTTCTTATATTGGTAACTAAATGTTATTGACTATTGTAAAATTATAATAGAATATAATGTAATATGCTTTGCTTGCTAATTTCACCAATGTATTGTTTGTCCAATGTTTTAGAACTCAAAGCTGGTTTTGGCAATTTCGTTTTTGCTACGTGCAATATTCATATGTATATAGTGTATGCTTCCATGTTAGAAGTTAGATATAATAGACTCAAACTTAGATGAAAATAATCGATTTATTAATTTAAACAGAAAGTGAACATTTGGATGATTTATACACCAGATACAGACAAAGATTGAGGAAATCTTTGTTTATTTCCGGTCTTTCAATATCTTTAGTCGCATGCTTGGTATCCACAATAGCCGGATCTATAAACCACCAGGTCTTTAGAAACATATAACACATCATAATTAATTGTCTATATGTACGTTTTTATAGAATCTTTTCCACACTTGTCTACTGATTGTCGCAGCTATAATTTCCGGATGTATACTCACTGCGTTGCAATTCCCTGCTGTGTTGGAATCAACAGCTGCAGCATTAACATTCGCAATACTAACAACCTTCTCGTTAGGAACGATTGCAGCAATAACAGGGGAAGAGTTAGCTCCTTTGCCACTTTTTGCTGTGTTTTTGGTAAGAATAAAAATATGAAGGGGAATTAAAGTAATCATTAAAAATACATAAATTGTAGGGAATTCATACTATGCTACCAATTTCATGGCCCGTTTCGTTGCTGTTAGCACTTCTGATGACCGTTATACATATCATTTACCAATTAACAATCAGAACGCATTTTTCCCCAAATATTGAAATGGTAACTACTATTATTTTTTTTCTTGTAAAATGAGTTGGAGTAATCAAAAACAAATACATATGTAAACTATAGATTACAGCCGAAATAATTATGCTGGGAACAGCTACTGTTTCGGGTTTATACTATCGTATAATGTCAGATGCTGCCCATAACCGTACAGTTGACGGAACCCGGACAGGTATAGAGCAACGAGTCAAATTGGAGTGTGAAAGAGAACAGCAGGAACAATTACTTCTGAGTGTTATACCGGCATATATAGCCGCCGAGGTACAAATCATATTATACAATACGTACATATATTAAATAATATATATTTTTACACGCACATAATTTATTCTACAGGTTAAGCGTAGTATAATGCTGAAAATGGCCGATGCCTGTCAGAGAGCAGGAGGGCAGGCAAACTCAGCACGATTCCACGAATTACACGTCCAGCGGCATAATAATGTTTCCATTCTTTACGCAGATATTGTAAATTTTACTCCGTTATCAGAACAACTTACTGCCAGCGATTTGGTTAGAACCTTAAATGACCTTTTTGGTCGCTTCGATCAAATAGCGCAGGTAGGTCAATGGTAGTGGTTATTAGTGTTATTATTTATTAATAATTTTTAAAAATATCAAAAACCTTAATTATTCTTATTTGAACTATTCGCTGTTTGTTGGGTAGCTAGCTTTAACCAACACCCAAACACGAGTAACTTTCAAAGTTAGTAGTTCACTTTGAAGGTCTATTTCGGGCTGCAGCGTGGTCATATTATTCATTACCAAGCTTTTACGAAATATTACATTTATTATGAGATTATCTCTGTTTATTTGCATTAAAATCATTGTATTCAAATTGGATTCACAGGAAAATCAATGCTTGCGCATAAAAATTTTGGGTGATTGTTATTATTGCGTTTCGGGATTGCCAATTTCCAGACCTCAGCACGCTGCTAATTGTGTTAACATGGGTTTACAAATGATTGACGCTATTAGGTAACTTACAATCACATAATCATAAAGAATAAAAAACTATAACTATAAATAAACAATTGTTGGTCTTAGACATGTCCGCGAAGCTACTGGTATTAACGTTGATATGAGAATTGGAATTCACACTGGCAATGTCCTTTGCGGAGTGCTTGGGCTCAGGAAATGGCAATTTGATGTTTGGAGTGATGATGTTACTCTAGCTAATCATATGGAGAGTGGAGGTGTTGCCGGGTATGAAAAATTGAATAAATTATATTATTAATTTAGATATTATTAATGCCAAAAAAAATACATATTAATAAAGATATATAAAATATGTATCTACAGACATAAATTTATTTATCTCTGGTTTTGTTACTTGCACTGAAATTTCTTCAACTTTCAGACGAGTTCACATAACTAAACAAACACTTTCCCATCTTGGCAATAAGTTTGAAGTAGAAAATGGCAATGGAGATTCTAGAGACTCTTACCTATCAGATCATAAAGTTGAAACTTATCTTATTATTCCACCGAAGGTAGTCATTTTCAAAACATATAAAACTACGTATAAGTTTGTACTTTTTTTAGAAATCTGATAACATACCTCGTGTAGTAGAAATCCAAACACAGTCATCTCGAACGGAGAATAGGGACTCAATTCAGTTGAATGAAAAATCGAGTAAAGAACAGACAGACTATTTAGAATATTCATCTAATGAGAATACAGGCTTTACATCAACTGTTGACATAACGAAAGAGCATACTCCGTTACGAATTGATGAAACTATAATCAATGGCAGTGATGCAAAATCATCGCTTTTGCTTCCAATTATTGGCACTGGATGTGGAACTAATAATTCAAGCGGGACTCCTACATCAGTTGATGTTTCTGATAAAAGTAGAAGGAAGCTATCAGTTCAAGGTGAGTCACTAGTGTTACCCACCCAAACCAAATACAATAATATAAAAAATCATTGTCCTTTTTTCTAAGGTCTTATCGCATTCGCTGAAAGAAGACGTTCATCGTCTTCTGCTTTTGTGGACACAAGAAAGCAATCCTTATCAAATGGGGATAATTACCGTTCATGTGGAGGAATTGGTTTGTTCATTTTTAGGTTTATAACTAAAATATGTAATCTCTTTATGTTAAATACAGTATCTGCAGGTGCACCTCTCATTCGGCACAGGCCATCCTCAAAAATGACAAAGTACGTTGAATGTTGGGGTGCAGACAAACCTTTCGCAAATATTGCAGAATCTAAATTAGCAAAAAATATCGGACTTGCAGTGAGCAACTAAATCACGTTCAAATATTGAATATACAAATCCAAATATAAATTTCAGAGTATTGCCATGATAGAGTCAAATCTTTTACCACCTGAACGTAGATGTACGAATTTCAATTGCTTCGGGCCACCAACAGAATTAAAACCAATTACAATGTGGTATCGGAATTCTTCTCGAGAAATTATGTATCGTGAACAACCAGATCCTCACTTCCGTTACGATTTGCTTTGTGCATTTAGCATATTTATTCTACTATCAGTAATACAATTACTTGTGATTGAATTGTAAGACAATTTTAAGTTTTTTTTATATTAATACTAATAATACATAAATCATGCCAGGAATGTAGTCGTATTAGGGTCTTTAGCAGCAACTGGAATATCAATTGGCATTTTTCTTTATCTAAGCAGTCTTCATATTACTGAACGGTCATCTATTCCTACCGATGGCCCAGCACAGATCGTAGCAAGTAGCCGAATAATAAGACTGGCAATATTTTTGATAGTCAATGCTCTGGTTTCAGCATGTGCCGTTTTTAATGTTGTGAGTTGAAAAAGAATTGCATCTAGTTTATTATGCTACATTCGAAATACATTAATACGATTGAAATTTCCCCCTTATGTATGTATATGTACATTGCATATTTAGATTAATTTTTCTAATGATAATGCTGTTGACATATATGCGAATGTATCCAATAAAACACTCAACATGTCACCACCAATGAAAATTGCAACAAAATTCGAAGCGGCCCCAGCATTTTTACTGTGCGGTGCTTTGAGTCTTGTGGTTGTGTCAGCGTTTTTAAAAGTCGGCTTTATGTTAAAGCTGTCTATTATGATGATAGCAGCTATTACTGAAGTTATAATACTTAAATATAGTGATCTCTTTGAACTATATAATGAGTTTAATACAAGATCCAGCATGTAAGTCCATACACACCAATTTATGTATGTTGAATATATTTATTTATGGGTATTTTTTACTTTAGATTTCGTCTTGAAATCAAAGGCTTATTGTTTCTCTGCTTAATTATTGCAGTGCTACATACACTTGACCGTCAAGGTGAGTATGTAGCTCGTACTGATTTTTTGTGGAAAGCTAAATTGAAAGTTGAACAAGAAGAAGTGGAGACAATGCGCGGTATAAACAAGGTATACAAATAAGATCATGTGTCGTTCGAGGTTTACTGTTTATTATTTCTTTAGATATTACTTGAAAACATACTTCCAGCGCATGTGGCAACTCATTTTCTTCATCAAGAGCGATCCACCGAGCTCTATCATGAAAGTTATTCCTGTGTTGCTGTAATGTTTGCATCCATTCCCAACTACAAAGAGTTCTATGATGAAACAGATGTCAACAAGCAGGGATTGGAGTGTCTTCGTCTTCTTAACGAAATCATTTGCGATTTTGATAAGGTATCGATAAAAAAATATATAGTTATATCGACGAAACAGGACAGAACATTATAAATTTAAATACTTTACAGTTACTTTTAAAACCAAAGTTTAGTGGAATAGAGAAAATAAAAACCATCGCTAGCACTTACATGTGCGCCTCGGGTCTTCGGCCTGGAAAAGATGATGGAATTACGGTAGGTTTGTGGCTGTAAATATTTGAATGCTTAAGCAGAGGACATAGTTTAATTATTATTTTTTAACATATTTATAAGGATGAAAAACGAACTGAGGAACACAACGTTGTTATTCTTGTCGAATTTGCAATTGCGTTAATGTCAATTTTGGATTCAATAAACCGTGAATCATTCCAAAGGTTTCGTATGAGAATTGGTTTAAATCATGGACCCGTTATTGCTGGAGTTATAGGCGCTCAAAAACCACAATATGATATATGGAGTAATACAGTAAATGTTGCTTCCAGGATGGATTCATGTGGAGTAATGGGTCGTTTACAGGTAAGCTTATGCGTTTCTCATAGAGTTAGATTATTCGGAATCAATTTTTTTTTCAGACAACAGAAAACACTGCAAAAATTTTAATAGATGCAGGGTACTCATGTGAATGTCGGGGTCCTATATTTGTAAAAGGCAAGGGCACACTAACAACATACTTTGTAAAGACTCCATTCGATGGCAAATTATAACTGTTATGTGTACATAATGGTGTGCTCGACGCAGTTTTATATAATAATATCTAATTATAAGTAATTGAAAACATATTTCATTGCATTGATATTTTTTTAATCAATTGTTATTTATTATTGAATAGTTTTCATATTATTAATTATTCTTTTTAAAAACAAGTAAACAAATATGTGTTATGAGATAATTTATGAAGTACTGTTCAACTAACTAATCGTGGTTCTTAAGAAATAAATTCAGTTTTTTAAAAAGTTCTCAACTATGTTTTTTGCAGATCTAACTAATTTTTTAAGTCATTACCAAATTGGATCATAATCTCATTAAATCCTTTTAAACTAATAATATATAAACTTATTTCAGTTTACGAGGACTATGTTCCGTCTTTTAAATTTATACCGATGTACTAAATTTACAAATTACAAAATAATGTGTTGCAATTTCTGTTACACTTATTATTAAATGTACATCTTGTATCCATTATGAATTAGAAAGCATAATTGTTACGAATGAATCGTAGATATGTTTCACGCATTCATTTTCTTTCCATATTATTTTTACGGAAATTCTTTTTTTCATAGACTTACCCAAGAGAGACAAGACTTAAATTTACATCTTTGATACAAATACGTACGTTCAGTTACATAAGAAAGGTTGTATTGTATTATATTTCATAGTCAATGCAATTTATTTATTTATTCACTGCAATAAAAAAATTATTGCGAAACTTCATGAAAGCGCCTTTGTCTTTTTAAGCTTTCAACTTCTGCCCAGGAGCTCCTCATATTCCGGAATATCTGAAATCGAAATGAATTTTATTTTATATTATTTCTATTTATGTGAGAAATTATATTAACAGACAGACAGTGAAATTCGTATCTAATATTTTGATTTCATAGAGAAAATCTTACCTCATCTACCCAATTATTTTCAGCAAGCAGGTCATTTAATATATCAGTGGAACTCTTTTCAGGATTTTTGTTTTGATGATCTCCAACTCGTCTTGTACATATTGAAAATAAGTTGTATTTTTCATGGGCTATTTTATGAAATATGTCAGCTCTTGCGGCACATATTCGGCATAGTAAGATGTCCTGCATATATATAAATGTATGTACATATATACACATTTTTTACTTTATTTACTTAAAAAAGGATATTTATAAATTTTTCAAACCTTTTCATATGAGACTCTCATATCAATAGGTATGGTTTGCATTGTGTTTGAATTGTACGGATGGCCGAATAGTAGAAACCTCACTGATATACCTGGCTGGTGGCAACCCCCACAATTTTTCTGATGAACATTATTTTGCCCCCACTCTGTAAATACATGACATTGTGGCCACGTTTCTATAGATAAAATAACACTCCGCGTCCATGGTGTTATAGAGAGCAGTTTTCTTTTACAATTTTCCATTATTTCATCAATGGCTCTAACACTTGATAAAAAATACTCATCTGCAGATACAAATATATATTTTTAGTTGTTATCGTTTACGATGTTTTATAATTAATACCCTTTTCCCTATTGATTTCCGAAAAGAAACTTGGGTCCAGTACTTGTGATATCATTGTTTGAATATAAATTTCAAAATGGTCACGGTAAGTTAAAAACTCTTCCATCATTTTTTCAATAAATTGTTCCGTATCATCTGCTAATAATTCAGTACGCATAAATTCAACTATTGTTTCAGCATGACTTTGGATTTGAATTCGTACCGGCGCTTTAAGGTACAATTTCTTTGTGTCTAAATTCCAAGACGCGTACTGGTGAACAAAATGGTGTTTTAAATACAATACTAAATAATTTAATAGGATTTTATACCTTCGACATATTTCGGTAAAACATTTTCCCATTTTGACAATAGGGTTCATATTTTTGTAAAATACATTTCGAATCAACCTGCCATATGATGGGCCAATCGTTTACTAAATCTGACCGCAAAACTATAAAGTCTCCAGTCTGTATGATAATATATTATTAGCATTGTTTTCAAGAAAATATTTTTAATAGGGTAAATACATTTTATTTTATTGTAACAGTAATTAACATACCTTAAAATTGTCAAGTGTTGTAACGTTTGTAACTTCTAAAATAATTTTATCCTTCGGTATATTTGTGTGCTTTCCAGTGTTGTCAATTTGCATTAGAACTTTAGCGTCTTTTGGAGAACATGAGGTATTCTTTATGTATCGAACCCTACGCTTGGAGCCACATTTAAAATTATGAGCTTCTTCGATCTATGAGAAAATTAACGTGCAATGAACGTTACTTATGAATTGTTTTTCATACATCATCTTCCGGTGTCCAAACAGGGTCTGCGTCAGAATCCGCAAAGTCAGCTGACTCATCGCGATCATTGGTTGTAGTAGATAGTTCCATGATCTCATTTATATTCCGAAATTTAGCTTTACGCAGTGATTGTTCCCGTCGAGGAGGTAAGGCCAAAGGATCTGTGATCAATAATCAATAATTGCTTACATCAAAATTTATCTAACTTGGATAGTATTTTGATTTGGTTTGTTTGTTCGTTATATCAATTAATATAAATGAAAATGGTAATATTAATATATTTATTTCACTTATGATCATTGTGTAGGTTTAATGGGTCATTGCTGTATTATTAAAGAATCAATAACAAATGTTTGAGTATAACTGATTTAGTAAATATAGTTACATACGCATATTCAAATAATTTGATTACTAAATATTTACAAACAAAAACTTTCTGATTTGCATCCCTACCTTTATATTAATTATCAACAAAAGATGTTTTTAAAGATCATCTTTACTCACTGCTTCTAATTATTATCCATGATCATTAGAACATTCCACGTGTAAATAATACACCGAGTACACACACGGAAAATTCTAAGATTCATTCTCATTATCAATCTAACATAGTGGAGTAAATAATTTGGAGTTAGAGCCTTTACATTTTAGAAATCACAGATGAGCCTTAAAATTGAACATGTTTGTACCACTTTTGATCCAAAAATGTAAATTACAGAATAAGATTCACGGAAAGTAAGCAGACTATATTACGCTTAAATATTTTAAAGTTAATGATTCAGCCTGACCCTGCAATTTAAAAAAAAAAAACTCTTAACCAAATATGAACAGAAAAATACTTATACCAACCTTGGTTTGAGTGTTGTGCTTCTTGCTGGTTTTGTTTCATATTCGCATTATTTTGTTGTTCCTTAAGATCAGGTAGTTGTTGCGGCAAATCTTCGGATTGGATTTGCTGAGGTGCAGAAATATTTTGGACATGTGGTCTTTTTTTCGGAAGAATCTGTGTTTGACTGATTATTTTGATTTTATGCCCATCATCTGACCTAAGAACTGTACTTTCAGAGCTAGCAGATGAAGTCAATGAAGTTAATGGTTGGTTCATATCGAGTGTAGAATTTTCTATATCTGCAGGTATTTGTTTAACTGATGCAGTATTTGTATCACTCGATTTTCTTTTGTCAGTATGCATAAATTCAGATTGCGGAACTGGTTTCTGATAACTGAATTTTCTAATGCTTTTCAGCATAGGCGGTGGTGATTCGTCACGTTCTCCTTGCAAAAACTTTAGGTAGCTGTCCATAAAACCAGTTTTTTTTTTTATAGTATGTCTATTCTCAAATGTCTTATAATTATTGACAATTTTAGTTAGATTGTTTTGTGAAGAATTCTTGAGGCAATTTACTTCTGGATAATTAAACGTATTGGTAGTTGACTTTGAGTCCATAGCGCAAAGAAAATTTAACTCATCTTCAATATTTGGCACAATAACTTTATATGTTGAAACTGGAGTAGTTGATTGTTCTTGTACATTCAATAATGTATTTGGCTGCTGTAATGGACATTGATTTTCTGTGGAATTTATGTGCGAGTTATGTTGGTCTTCCGTAACGTTTTCCGTTGATTGAGACATGTATAAATGTGGGCTTTGAGTCATACAATTGTATTGCGTTGAAACTTGAGGTAGTGATGGAAAATACTGCGAAATATGAGACATGGGAGCATGTGTAGAAGATGGATGCATGTGAGCTGGTTGAGGGACTAAATTTGAGTGATGATTGTTCGTAAATTGTGAAGACTCATGACCATTATTTTTTTGTGGCATCCATCTGGTACTATAGTCAAAAAAAGGACTATTCTGTTGCTGCATTTGCATAGGCTGTGTTGGAAGGTGATGAGTAGCGTGTGATTGCATTCCATGGTTATTAATTGCTGCGTCGTGTTGAGTACCCCGTGTAAGTCCGTTATTTGTTAGAAGAGTTTTTTTTGGTTGCCGCTTACGGGGTGTTCTCTTTTGTGATATTGTTTTTTGAATATCCGCGGCCTAAAATGAACAACAGAAGTTTATGTAGCTTATATTATTTATTAATTTGCATATTAATAAAAGTATGTTGCATCTTCTTTTCTTTTCATCTGAGTACAAATACGTTAGTTATAGCTTTGGATATTATAGCGTTACAGATTCAAACCACTTTTTTTTACTGTTGATCACATGAACTTAAAACAAATAATGGGTTTATAAAACTAAATAGTTGTATTTAACTAAACAAATAAAAGTTTAACCTTAGAATTTATCATCCAATGTCTGAGAACTCAAAAAAATGCTCTGTATCTATTTCAGTACAAGATATAAATGGAAAGCATAATTGAATATGGCTTTTTATTTACGGCTATTCTCCTAAATCTCATCTGACTAAAATCAAGACAATTTACCATTCCGCTATAAGAATTTCTCTTGGAGCATATCACAGTACTTCCATAAATAATCTTCTCTCTAAAGATCATATGTGCACTATCAACTAAAGTTAAACTTTTATTTGTACTTAACTAAACAAATAAAAGTTTAACCTTAGAATTTATCATCCAATGTCTGAGAACTCAAAAAAATGCTCTGTATCTATTTCAGTACAAGATATAAATGGAAAGCATAATTGAATATGGCTTTTTATTTACGGCTATTCTCCTAAATCTCATCTGACTAAAATCAAGACAATTTACCATTCCGCTATAAGAATTTCTCTTGGAGCATATCACAGTACTTCCATAAATAATCTTCTCTCTAAAGATCATATGTGCACTATCAAGAATATACGAGATTTAACAACATTGAAACTACGCCGAATCTATTTTATCTATATTAACAATGAAGCACCACCAAAACACCATTACTCAATACCTACAATACCACATTCCATACAAACCAATAAAAACACCACCAAACTGTTCCCCCATGATCCTTTTACCAAACAATATTAACACATGAATGTTAACTCATTCTAAACCATCAACACATCCAATAGGATAATACCCCGTTCAGTATCGCTTCTCCAGACAAATTGTCCACTACTTACAACAAACAGCTCTGTATTCTCAGCGGAATATTGCAATATTTCCAGCTCTCAAACTCATAACAAATTGCAATAGAAACTATGCAATATGTACTAATTCCTTTTCATTGATAAATGCTATAATGAATTTTAATAATAATCATAACTATAAAGACATTAAAAAGTGTATACTTCTGCAACATAGAGACAAACAAGAACAATTAAGTTTTTCTGTTTGGTATTGGCATTCAAACATAAACAAAATGCATCTAAAGGTCTACCATGAAACATGAAAGAATTGACATCAACTAAGAAAAATATTATCACCAAATCGACTTGGACACACTAAATTGTCTCACCAGCACTATCTAAACAAGAATATAAGTCCACAATGCCTATACTGCAATATTCTTCAATTTCTATCTCTCATATATTCAACAACTGCCCTCATTAATAATAATATCAGAACTTATTTATTGTCGGACATGACATCCACAGCCAGTAGGTTTGCATAGAAACCGTCAACACTATTGAACATTTTTTTTAAATCATATTTATATAACTTAATTTAACTGCCCATATAAGCTCAAGGCACTTGTTGCCTCTTCTGTTAGGCTGAACATATGCTTTCATAAATTTGTAAATAAATAAATAAATAAAGAAAAAAGAAAAGAAGATTAACATAGAATATTAGTAAACTATTATGGAATTTAAAAACATACAAACAGTAAAAGAAAAACAATAAATATATATACAAACCTTTGTGGTACATTGAATCTGTGACGCAAGTGAATTATTGGCAATTATAACATTTTCAATTGATTCTTGTGTGGTTTGATTAAGTAGTCGCGGCTGAGATTGATTTTTGTCAATCTCCACGTTTGGTGTCACATGCAATGCGTTATTGATAATTTGTTGTTGAAGCTGTGATGATGGTTCTGATGAATTCGCATTTTCTAAGCTTTGTTCTACTAATACATGCTTCACTTGCAGTGATGAATATATGTTCCCTTCCTGCACAGGTGGAGGAATAGTGTAACACCTTTGGTTTTGTTTATCTGTGTTTAACGACTTAACAGTGCCTGTACCCGGCCAACAGTCAGGTTCTTGCGAATGGTGATTTTGAAGCAACTGTTGTTGCTGAGTCTGAACAGCATTTGTTATCACAGATGAATACGCAACGTCTGTTGTTGATGAGAGAGAACTATCTGCTACACCATTTCTGGCGTAATTTTGGCTACTATTATTACTACTACCACTTCGACCTACATTCGGATTATTAATGGAAGTGTGAGCAGTCGGATTAGATTTATATAACATATTGTTTATGTTATTATTATCTCCTTCATTATTATGTACACTTTTATTAGGTTGTGGAGACGAATCCACAGAAGAGCAAACGGAAGGGCTTTCATATATCGAGTATACTGGACTGGAAATTTGATTAAGACAGTGCTGATGAGTTGACGGATGTTGACTTTCACCAGAGTCCTCTTTTCTTGTAGTGGTTACATTTTCCTTTATAGCGGAACCTGATAATTTGTTTGACGGTGAAAGACATGAATTAATGGCAGCAGCTGGGATGTTGTATGTCAGTTTTCCGTCAACAAATGTGTAGAACCCATTCTCAGAGCGAGGACAGTTTCCCCCTGAGGCATCTTGAATAATTTGATTATCCAAGTGGAGTGTTACTTGTTCACGTTGTTGGGCATCATTTCCAACATAAATTAGGTCTCCGTAGATTTTGGACTGCGCTTTTATAGAGGGCTTAGTATTGTTTACCTGCGATGAGTGAAATTACAAATAGTTATTTCTCACTTTAACAATCGGAATTATATAGTCTTATACCAAATAAATATTTATCAAGACATTATTGCTCTTAGGTTATTAAATATTAGCTAGGTAATCTGAATTTTGGTAAAGCCCTTCTCAATATTTGCTTACAAGAGAATAATTAAATTAATCGACTTAAACACTATATATATTATAATAAATATCGTTACATTCCCACATATACATAATATGTATGTGCATGCATACTCCCGTTAGTACTTGCCTTGTCTTCTGGGCTTATATCCGTTTGCTGCTGCATAGAAATGAAGGCATTTGTTTGTATTTGTTGCGATGAATCAACAGCAGGAGCGTTCCAAGTTAGTGTTGTAGATGAAGTCGCACTAGTCGTAGGTGAAGGGGATGCACCACTAGATGAAGAATTCTCACCATAATATGCCGTTGCTGGTAAATTATTGCTTTGATTTGATTGATAACCTATAGAAGTGAGATGTGTACGGCAGCTATCATGTTTTTCTACAATTCCACAAATTCCTATATGACGATGTGCTGTGCTTACTGTTGAAGAAGCGTAGTGCGCAGGTTTTGGCTGCACAGCAGCTTGCGCTGCCTGATGATATATTTGTTGAAATACAGGATTATAGCCACCAATTGGACCCGGTGGTACAAAATTACCACTTGTTGCATTGAAACCAGCAATGCTTGTGTGTGCTGCTTGCAATAAAAGCGACTGGGCTGAAGTTCCTGCAGCAGCAGAAATTGTAGTCAGATGTGGATGTTGAAAATCGTCATTAGAACCTGACGCTGATGGCACAATGCGATTATACGCATACGCCCAGGGACTCGAATTCGGATCCATTCGCGAAGTGTAGTTTTTTATTCTATATGAACATTTTTTGTTACTTGCACCAAGTATTTCAATAAAATGTTAATATAACAAATTCATGTCATGTATTGATCAATTATTCCCAAAAAAATCTGAAATTAAATAAATTAAATTGGTATTTATGTACGTATTTTGCGGTCAAGGAGTAAATTTGTTTATACTTAAGCTGCTGCGATGAATGATATTTATATAAACACAAATATCTCATTTTTATTGGACAACACTTTTTTTATTTGGAGAAAATACAAACAAATTTCGAATTTATATTTTATTGTATTTCAATAAGTTAGTGTTCCCCACTTGTATTTAAGAACTCAAAAATAAAGCACTTACAAAATAGGTTTGAATTAATTCGCCATTTTGACTCCTGAGTTCCATTACCTGGGGTCTGTTCGGATAATAATTTTTTTTGAAATTGCTTGAATAGATTTCATTTTATATTCTGGGCTTTTAGATAAGAGCCTAATATTATATATAATATTAAATTTCATACCAAAATTACAATAATGATTTATTATTATAAAAAAAAATTACTAAATAATTAGATTTAATATATAGTTATAATGATAATGTAATTATATTATGTGTAAGATATAAAACAAAAAATAAAACAAACAACTTAATGGCTCATGTATATAAACATTTAAATAAACATATGCAACTGTTTAATAGTTGTGATGTTGCGTACGAATGAATTCATACGTATACGTAATGCATATCTTACTCTGATTTTATGGAACGAACATACCCAAAAATGCGAAAACAAGCAAACATTATCATATTGTTTACTTCGACACCTTTCACTATGAGAAAGTTTTTTTTTTTAGATACTTTATTAGAATGAATAAAGGTATATATGTGTAATACAGACTTTTCAGTTTCCAGCTAATGGTGTATATTCCAAATATTAAACTAATTAAATCATTGTGCTTGCAACTACCTTTTAGCTGGATTACTGAATACATCACGCATTTGAGATAAACGTCCAAAAAATGTAATGTTTGAAGCTTAGAATGGAGGTATTATTAATGTTTTTAATTATACCAGCTTTGAGGTTGGAAAAATCAATGACATTTGTGTAATGAAGAATTGAGTATATTAAATAAATAAACGATCTAAATATAAATAAAAGAGTCAGATATGAGTGAAAACAATAGTGCGATATCGCCTGATTTGGACTCAATAACAACACCTGAAAATGTTTCTCTTAAATTCGATCGACAAGTTGAAGATTTGCCCAAAGGTAATAGTGAGAATCAACCCGCAGATCCTTTTTCCATACAGACAAAAAAGAATGCGGATTTACAATTTAGCAGATTCGCCGATTATTTTGTCATTTGCGGTTTGGATTTAGATACTGGACTTGAACCTGATCGATTTGCAGGTACATAAATTCTGTTAAACTTTTCACGTGTATATTAACGTTATTATAATAGATTACGTTTTATTTACATTTTTTAAACATAGTTTTAGATATATGCATATTTACTTCTTTCTTGTAGATGTGATTCTATCAATTGTTTTCCTTAAAAAGTATTTTTATATTTGCATACGTATACTTCAAGGATATTTATCTAAATTAACATGCATTAGAATATAACTATAAAAACATTTGCATATATGTATAGGTGACAATTTGCAGTGTTCCCCACTCGATAGAGTATACAAAAGCAAGGCTCTTGCTCACTATCCGGAAAACGTTGTCTGGAATCCATTCGATTCTCATGGAATTTGTATGGTAAGATAAAATAAATATGTAATTTGTATATATGTAATGCAACATTCTTTCAGTTATCATTACCTCAAGGATTACGTTTTCGCACACAAAAGCACAATGTTGAACCGAAATTTCATTCATTCGCTACAACTAGGGAAGATGGTAAACGCTGTCATGGTTTTTCTTTAATATTTTTCGAAGAAGTTAGAAATCGAAATATTTGCAGTGCTATGCATACTTTGCAAGTAGGTTAATTATTGAAAAAAAATATGCATATATTTATATAGATGTATTACATTATATTATTTAATTAACTCATTCAAAATATATAATTATATAATAAATATACCCCTATATAGGCAATGTTTATAACTGAACTTTCCAATGGACAGAATACTGCAAATCTTCGTCGACTTCAAGAAAGTCCTGTTAGCAAATCCCTGCCTAGACATTTTAAAGTAGCCGGTCAAGCTCCACAATCCGCTTTGAGCTATTATGATATTACAAAAGATAAATTGTATGTAGCAAAAAGCATATCTCTTGTTTGTCAATATCCTTATGCTTTTGCTTCAGAAATTTTCTTAAGGAATCTCTACAGGTTAGTAAGAAATTGAAGAGATTTATTTTACCGAATAATATATTTCATTACAGATGTCTTCCTCGCCAACCTGGGCCTGGAATAAGCCTTGAATCTTATGTGTACAATATTCTGTATGAAGTGACTTTACCTCAACCTGGAAAGTCAATTCGAATATACTTGCCACCAGAGGAACCTCATTTACCTCCGACACACTTAGTATTACAACGACCAGTTCTAAGTGAAGAGCTCCCATTATTAGATTTTTCATTGCGTTTACTTTTTTCCTATCTCGGAGTTGAATGTGTTATTCAACTTTTTACGTGTGTCTTATTAGAAAATCAAGTACTTTTGCGGTCAAACGGTAAAAATAATATATATTATTTTCTAAATTACAATATCATAATTTCAGACTATCAAAAACTGATGGTTGTAGGAGAGTGTATAACATCCATACTTTTCCCATTCAAATGGCCCCACGTTTATGCTCCCATATTGCCTGCAGCTCTCCATCATTTCCTCGACGCACCAGTGCCATTTGTAATGGGGTTGCATGCTGATAGTGAGGCAAATGTAAAAATTGGTTCGGAAGCCACGCTTTGTTATGTTGATATTGATAAAAAAATGATTCAATTACCTGAAGAATTACCTGTCTTTCCCCACAAAACAGATTTTATATCTGAAATAATTTCTGTACTTGATAAGTTCAACATTGATCGAGACAGAACAAATGAGCCATGTAACAAAAATGGACAGAGTAAATCTGTATGTAACAATAAGCTAACTGACTATGATGCTATGACGTCGAGTTGCACTTTGCCGTCTGGTATGCAGGCTAGAAGAAAGCAAATAATGTATGAAGCATTAACCATGAATGAATCAGTTGGTTATAATCAACACGTCGAATATCAACCGTTGATTGCGCATCCAAGAAACGAGCATATCCCAAGAGTTGCTGATTACCTTAGGCGTAAAGGTGGAGTTCGGTCGGATTTAAGTACAGATACAGTTGATGCTATGCCACAGAATCATAAAGCTATCGAACCGTCACAAAAACTCAGCCTGCAGGAACAATATTATCAGGATCAACGCATCAATAACTCGATAAGGGAAATTTTTTTGAACAGATTTGTTCATATGTTCGCCTCTTATGAATATTTTGTCATTTACCCTAATCAGGATAAAGGCGAATGGTTTACAAACAGAGAATCATTACAAAATTTTGACAAATCGTCTTTTCTTTCTGATCAACCAGAACCACATATTGCATTCCTATCTCGCTTTTTAGAATCTCAAATGTTTGCTACCTTGATCGACAATAAAATACTCTCGTTATGGGAAAATGATGTCGATCCCAGTTTAAAGCTGTTCGATAGCCGTCTTAAGTTACTTCGGTAGGTTTTCAAAATTGAAATATATTTAAATTGTAATGACATTTTATTTTTAGAAAACGCCATGGTGGAGAAAGTGTTATTCGTGCGACCAGTTACGAGCCTTGTGTTTTAAGTCACGAAACACAGCATGTGCTTGAGAAAAGATTAAATTCTGTTGATATGGAAGTAACGCCACCTAGTGAAATTTTATCCAACAGGCCGGCTTATTTTCGAAGTTTTCCTATTTTAGAGAAATCAGTTCTAAATAAGGAGTGTACTTCGAGGTAGAAAACAAGTTAAACATATTACCAGATTTGATGTTTCAAAGTGTTTACTTTTGTCTTAGTTTTTTTTACTTTGATTTAATTTTTTTGTATAAATAAATTGTTAGTATTTATTTTTAGTAGTTAGGTTTACAGCGAATTTGTGCATAGAACTCAGTATTTGCTTATTAATTTAAAAGACATTAAGGAAAACTAAGATTTTTTTTCTTTAAAGAATGAAAGAATATTTAAAAATATGCATGTGTGTGGAAATAAAATTAAACTAAACCAGTTTAAAGTTTTTTCGGGAAAAAACTCCCTGGTATAAATAAAAAAAAATTAACTTAACAAATTTTTGCAAGGAAATAATTTGAATTTTCAGAGGTAACAGTCTGCGTCGCTTAAAAAATGGTACTAAATGGCGAACTAAAGAAATACCGCTGGAGTGTAAACCATTGAAGTCAAACAGAAACTCTGCTAATTTATCTACTGTCGATATGAGTCCAGCGTTAATTGCTCAAGCTAACTGGACGTTTGTGGAGAGATTATTAAAGGTATGTATTTATGTATGATTAAATTCAATACGTTTTTAAAATTTAATATAGGAAATTAAAGCAAAAACAAAACGAATGCTCCTTGAAAAGATGGGTTCTGAAGCTATTGCGTTGGGCTTAAAAGGAGACTCTTCTGCCGGCATAGAAGAAAACACTCTAATAGCTTCGCTTTGTGACTTGTTGGAAAAAGTGTGGTCGCATGGACTACAAAACAAGCAAGGAAAATCTGCTCTGTGGTCTCACTTATTATCTTACCTTGAACTTCATGATGTCCGAAACCCTTCAGGAAATTTAGCGTCGAACTATCCATCCTCAGGTAACAATTATGTAAAACGATTTTCATCTGAGTTTATGAATATTAAATTCATGCATTTGTCATTTGCCGACTATGTATTTTGATTTAACAATAAAATACACACCTTTTAGTATAGGATCCAAGCTAAATTTTTTCCCAACAAATTAACCTTATCCATTTTTATTTCCTTAAATTTGAAATTTAATATGAGAACAATTTTCGCTTAGTAATCTTATGATGTAAACTTTTTAGCATACGCTTGGAGTGTCATGAGGAAAAGAATCGACTGTAGGTTGCAATATTTGTTATATATTACATTTTATAATACGTTTGTGTCTTGTAAATTACTAGTGAATTTACATGATAGCACATAACACATTTTATAGATATATTTATTTGGTTATTTGTATATATATTGCGTATAGTGATTGTAGATAATATATAATTTGTGTACTTATTTTATTTACATTTTTCTAAATCGTTTTCGACATAACCTTAGATTTATCAACAATCCGCATAGAACCTGAATCTCCACAGAGTCCAAGTAGAAGTCGATCACAGGATAGGAAAAACTCCGTAGCTACTGAACAACTCTGTCATTTACCAGACTCACTAGAATTCGATATCAAGTAAACAATACAAGACTACTAATCATAAATAATAAATATATCAAAAATGAATACTTTACATCTTATAGAAATGTGCTTGCGATGACTGATATTAAAACTCATATAGGCTATACGCGTGCTTGGGTTCGACTGTCGTTGGAAAAAAAATTGTTATCTAGGCATTTTCGTACCTTACTTTCCGACCAAACGTTACTTAGATCCCTATACAAAAGATCAGCTTTCCTTCGTTGTGAAGAAGAGAAGGAACAATTTCTTTACCACTTACTAACTTTAAATACGGTTGATTATTGTTCATTTACCAGTACTTATCAGAATTCAAGTAAGTTTCCCCATGTTTCCCAAAAAAAATATATAAAGTCAAATCTACCTTTACGTTTTACAGAGCTTCCATACCGTGTCGTAATTTTTCCTTCAAAGAAATATGGTAATCACCAAACTTCAAATAATGCGTGGATTCGAATTTCCGGAACTTTGTTGGAAACGCAATGTATACAAATACCAAAAGGATCTTTAGAGTTCATATTTCACGTATGCTTTGTATATTATATTAGTTTTCATGTTCCTTATTGTTTCATTTGACATAGTATAAAAATATTGGCATGCTTACAACAATGCGTATCGGCCATGACAATTTGGGGTCATCTAATAAATGGATGGTAGAACTAGTCATAATTCGCAATGAAGTAACAGGTCATACATATAGGTAAAATTGTTGTATTATTATTACAAAATTGTTGATACGAAATTCATTTGTCTATAGATTTCCTTGTGGACGATGGCTTGGAAAGGGTGTTGATGATGATTCAACTGAACGTCTGTTGGTCGGCCAAAGAATTTTCCAAAATGTGGATAGTATAGATCTTGCTCAAGACTGCAGTACACCCCCGAGAGCCCGAAGCCCTAGCATTCAACGGGTTGAATTAACATCCTCTGAAATTCAAAATAAATTGGGAAGTTCCGTTAATGTTATTGTAAAATGGCATTATAAACCTAATCGTGAGAGGGATAACGGATCGTTAACTAATCTCTTATGTGGAGATGAAGGATTAGTGAAGTGCTTGGAGCAGGTGTTTTTATTCGGATTTCGGTCATCTCGACTTTTTGGAAGAAACTTATATATTTGGGATTTTTTAAGTAAGAGTTATAATAATTTCTTTTTTTTAATACAAGTTATGAAAAGATATGTACAATCAAACTTCGATATAATCTAATTTATAGTTGAAAGTTGGAAGTCTATCATTCCTTATTGGAAAGTGATGGTTCGTGCTATCGATGTTCGACTGTATATATTGTCTATATTATAATATTAATATTACATATTTTTAATAATAACCACGAATGTAATATTATAGCCAAGGCTAAGGAGCAGTTTGAGGCAAATTTATTACAGGAGCAAACTCCCCCAGTAATAAATTCTTGTCTTCAACGTAACGAGATTATTGCTGTTTGGAGATATTTTGTTCATTTGCTTGATGAGATAAATGCGGTGGGTAATACTCTGGGAAAATTCGGAAAGTTTCAGCTGTTTATTTGTTTAAGCTTAAGGTGATATATTACGTAATTGTTTCTGAATCAACCTATTATATAATGCCTCTTTTTAGAGATCACCAGCTGTCGCGTGTAATTACACCCCTTTCCCACACCAAAACGGCACAAGAGATGTACGAAGAAGAAAGTTTCTTAAGGCGGAAGGGGCTATTAACTTTTTTGGTGCATATTTTGGAACCATTGGATGATTTTCAAATAGTTTTAGAAAACTCCATTACACAGGGAATCCAGTCTCAACTTTAAATCTTCCCTAAATTGACAGACGATTTGAAGCATTTTGAAATGTAATATAATTTATTACATAATAAAATAAATTCATGTGTGTCAATAAGCAATGAAATGTGTATTTGAATATTGAATAATTATTAAAAACAAATATATATATATATATAAATTAATTACTAATGTTAGCTATTTATTAATTGTTGGAATTGTATATTACGTAATGAAATCTCTAAGATTGAAATGGAAGTAATAAAAAATGGTATTATGGTATGGTATGGTATGGTATTATCCCAACCTCGACGTCGTAGGTTCAATCCTGTTATTTATGTGCGACAAAAATAATTTTCACGTCCCCATCCCTTTCGAGTCACTGACAATGCTCAAAGACACTAACAGGCCGTTAGGAGTCAGCATTAAACTGTGGGTCACTTCCACTCGATACCAGATTTAATTCGGCTACCTATTAACAATGTAATCACTTTGTCAAACTTGTACGTAGGTAAAACATATTGGTAAGAGCCTTGAGTTTGTTATAATCTTTGGAATGCGTCTTAAATATAAATAATTTAGTTAGTAAAACTTAGTTCATCAGCAATTATTTAAAGTTCTGCAGACTGTTACATGCCATTATTCTATCACGGACTGAGGGTCGTAAAGTTTTATGCTGATGTTGATCAGTTGTTATACTTTCTGAAAATTGTCAATAACATGAAAGATGTGAAGTTATGAAATGAATTATGAGTTATAAAAATTGTTTTAGGGAAATCAGTTAGGGGATCAAGTCAGTAAACACCGAAGATTTGATTCGGTACAGACTTCAGCCAAAAAGCCTCTCTAGCTGGCACGATCCTTAGCCAGCTGCCTCCAATTTCGCACTGCATGTTGGTTGAGGTGCTTCTCCACTTAAGTGCGCCATCAGCTTTGTGGTCGTCCTCTATTGCGTTGTCGCACTGGTTCAGAGTCGAAGACTGTTCGGGCTGGAGCAGTGTTGTCCATGCGCTCTACATGGCCCAGCCATAATCGCTTACAGCGTATCATACTTATACTATACACACTCCGCTTCGCTAGAAAAATATTATCCGCACAAATATATGCTTACCCAAAAACTTATCTTATGTCCACCAAAATGAATCTGTGCAATTGCATCTAAATCTCGTGACTTATCGGAGTTCAGTACACACATCAATATCGTTGACCTTGAACAATGAATGGTATTCAATTAGATGAGTTAATCTCGACGACCCACTTCTCCAATTTTTCTCACTACAATCCTATATACAGTAGTTAAGACTAACACATCTCACTGTATCTCAATGTATATGCATCTATACAGATATGTAGATCTGTTTGTATCAGTGTCATACGTAAATACCTGTTTTTAATAAACTAAAATAGATATTGGATTTGCACATACATGCATATATAAATATGTTTTTTATTTTATATAAATTGTAATTTTAATAAATATTACATATTTTTAATTTAATTTACTTTAACTCAGCGGATGAATTATGTACAGCAGATTAATTATAGCATGGCGTTGGTTTAGTATAAGTTTCATCGGTTTCCAAACCGGTTTTTAATAAACTCAACTATAATCGTTTGTTCGTTATGTGAATCCTTAGTCACCAAACATATGCACAATAAGTAAGAACCTTAAGTTTAGTAAATATTTGAAGTCATATAATAGATAATATGATTTACATACATCCATATATCATAAATCGTTATACGACAATATTTTATTTTTTTAGAAGAGGGATTGGGATTAATAAATATCTTACAATATTTCTATAAAACAGAAGAGAAAAACGAGTTTATTCCTGTTGAGGTTGATTTCTGTATAAGTTTTTAATTCTAATATTTTTAAAACTAAAATATTTATCACTTCACTTCGATTTGTCTGGTAATTTTTCATTAAAAGTTCATTGATACATTGAATAATACAAAAATATTTGTGGTCCTAGTAATTACAAAATCACTAGCTCGTCAACTTTGCAATATATTTATATATAGATGTAAGAACAATTGTATCTACATACCTTAGACATATTAAACATTTGTAAAAGCTTTGGTGAGCAGCACATTCTGTAGCAGAAGTAATCGAGGTACACTACAGTGAATCTACCACCCTCTGCGATGGTTGAACATTATAAAATATATGCAGTCTTACATACATATGTGTATAAAACAATCGCTGGCTTAAATTAAATCTTTAGTTGTAGCTGGTTTGTCATTACGGTCAGCTTGTTCACATATTTGCTCCTCAACATTATTTTCATTTGTTTCTTTAGTAAATTTGAATAATATCAAATAGTATAACGTCGATCGTATTAGAAATCCTTAACACCGAGAAAAAATTGTAAACACACGATGAGAGCGCAATATTTAATTACATAAAAAAATAGTACAACTTAAACAAGAATCTTTTTGTGTAGAATATTATTTTCAATTCAATACAAATCAAGTTTGACTCTATATTCAAAAAGTGCAAGAAAAGCTATACCACCATTTCTGCTTTCGAAACGTAAATTATACTTAAATCGCAAGTGCATATGTGCGTTTATTTATTTGAAATAAAATACTTTCTATGTATGGAAAGACTTTGTAAAACAAACATATGTAAAAAAGGTATGTGCTAAGTGCAATGTTGAATACCACTTGTTATTGCTTTGTTTTGTTTTTTTTTTGTTTAAAAAGTAAGTATTGTAAAAAATTCAAAATATAAGTGAGGAATTAAATTTAATCTGGATGTATGTTTGTTTTAAATGTATATCCTTAAACCTTATCCACATTTTTTACTAAATTAAAAATAAAAATACTTAACGCCTTGAGTAAGTATTTATATGGATTCTTTTGAACTGAAAACACGTCAATTTACTTGAACTTAATGTAATTAAAAAATAAAAAACAAAAGTTAAAATTTATCTTGTACACTTAATACTTGCAGATGACTTCAGTAGGGGCGATTTTGCTTGTAATTTCTATTTGTTTTACCTTTGTGACAAATGGCAGTGATCCAATAGGTATACAATACATTTAAAAAAAAATATTACGAAGCATATTGTTCGATTAAGCCATTTAACTTTTAAATAACAATAACACTTTAAAAATAATATCTTCCAATATTTTTGTTTGATTTTTGCCCTAATTTTTGTATATTTATAATACGTTTATTAAAGGTACTGGTGGACCAAGATTAGTTATAGAAGGTAGAGATGCGCTTTTGACTTGTGTTGTTACTACCCGATTCTTTAATAACACTGTATTGTGGCGGAGGGGTTCAAGTGAAATCTTATCAGCCGGTAAAAATAGAGTGACCAAAGATAAACGATTTGAAATTCTCCATGATGATAGTAAGCTTTTCTTAAGATGGTTATTGGGTTTACACTCAACTACGCAATGATGAAGAACAAAACATCAATATCTGACAACCTTTTATTTGTAAATACAATAAATTAATTAATAATTTTTATAAATTAAAAATTGGACGTCATTGCGTTGCAACAGATAGGCACATGTGTTGGATTTTATACTTATTTTAATAAATTTATATAGATCCCAAAGCAAGGTCTGGGTCTAGTGGAGATGTCTGGGTTTTGTTAATAAAGAATACAAAACCTTCAGACTCAAATGTCTATGTCTGTGAAGTTAATTCTGATCCAATAATACGAAGCTTCCAAACATTAACAGGTGTGTACGATTTTTGATTTGATTTTACCTTTAATGAATAACACATGTAACTATTTATATACAGTACATCCTTTAAGTTCACAAAGTCTCTCAAGTGAAGAAGTACTATCGAAATCTTTTAACACATCAGTGAAAGAAGCATGTATGTGCCTATGTTTTTATTGAAATATCAGTATGCATTTTTTTTTTTTTGTTTTTTAGCTTTTACCTTGCAACATTTGTCCCATGACTTTACAGATTGTTGTGAAACCCACGACATAGCAAAAAATTGCATTGGGTTTTGCAATATTCATAATATTATAGATGGCACAACTGGAATCGAACCAGAATTATGTGAAAAGGAACTACCAACCATTGTTAAGTGTATGGCAGATGGTCGTAACCATGTTCCATGTTGTGAAGAAAAAACAATTCCGGATTTGTGTCAAGACATGTGCCGTGGAGAATACTCACCACAGACAGATTTATTGAAAACAAGGGTTTCTTGCGTACAATACACATTACCGACTCTTCAATGTATCCTGCAAGGCATTCAAAAACTTCCAAGTTCACCAAAAGATGTATATGTTGAAGCAATTGCCGAAACTACGTTGAGTGTCGGGTGGTCGCCACCAGATAATTTGGCTGAGAGTGTTACGTTTTTCACAATTAATTTAATTGATCTTCATAGTTTCGACCCAGATAAAATTGTGTTGAATAAAAGCTCTTCTATAATAAATTTTAACGTGTCTGGAGATAAATATAATTACATTGTAACAGACCTCAATCCATTGACTATGTATTCTGTTACAGTGACGTCTCACAATGATGCTGGAGAAAGTTTACCCAGTAAGCCAATCCGAGCTCTTACATTTAATACAAAAGATTCACTCAAAAAAGGGAACATTACTTCTGCTATTATACCAATTCTTCCAAATATCAGAAATTGCTGCGAAACTAATGGTATGGGCCATAGAATGTGCTTGGATAAAATGTGTGATCCAAAAAAAGCTGGTTTAGCCAGCTTACCGGACTTTATGGTCTGCGCTCCCTGGTCCAACATAACATTTAAATGTTTAGCAAATGACATTGATCATTCACCATGTTGCAGAGCTAGAGGATTGCCAATAGATTGCCTGCCACTGTGTTCCGGAAGGCAATTAACACTTAATTTTGTTTTCTTTAAGTAAGAAAGGAGTTATTATTATTTTAAACGATTATGATTATCCAACATTTTTATAAATATTCTATATAATTTTAGGTGTTTACGTTTTATGCCAGATTATAGCAGCTGTCTTTTACAAGGATATGACGTTTTACCGGGGTTTCCAATTAGATTAAGATCACTTGACGTAGCTTCAACCTTTGCAATTTTAGACTGGAGTCCACCCAAAGTGCATGCTGACACAGTGACTCAGTATATATTTCTTTATAGAAAAATAGGAGTCGACAATGAATATACAAGTATTCTAAAGGTGACAAAGACATAATTTAAAATTTGTTCCTGTAGATAACATGAATAAAAAAATGCATACTTCTAGGGAAACCCACCATTAATATTAGAAGGACTGGAACCCAAATCTTATTATGAATGGTATGTTGTTGCATTGAATGCTCACGGTCGTGGTATGCCATCTTCGAGACAAGTTTTCCTTACTAAAGTAAAGGTAAGGATCACAATTTAGAATTGAAAATAAATGTACCATACATAAAATATTTATATTGCTATATAATAGGAAACTTTTACCGAAACGCTCACTTATAATATAAGTAAATGTTGTAAAACGTCAGGTCTCCCATCTCAATGCTTGCATCTTTGTTCTTACGATATTAAATTAAGTGATATTCAAAACCTAGAACCAATTTGCAAAAGACGAATGGGTTTGTATATTCATATGACTATAATATTGTTTACTAACTATATTTAGCATAATACTGAATACTAAATTATATTTAGCCACTATTGTGAAATGCGCAGCAGCAAGTCGAGATCATATACCGTGCTGTATTAGACGAGGAGTAATACCTTTATGTTTACCAGTTTGCCGTGGTGTCTTGCCAACGTCATCAGATTGTCTCTCTTATGCTGGGAACATAATACAATGCCTGGAAGAAGGTAACTTTGATCGATCTGAAAGTATCCGTAATTATTTTATTTCGTTTTAGGGTCGGAAAATATTCCAGGTCCTGTAGAAAACGTTCATGTGAGATATTTATCAGAAAACAGTATTATTGTAGATTGGTTGCCACCATCAGAAAATAAAGAGAACAAAACATTCGAATTTGAATACATAGTACAATATGGAAAAGTTGATAACATGACTATGTATGAAACAGTAGTAAAACTAGAAAATGTAATACTTTAATTTATATTTAAAGTTTTTATATCATTTGAATACTATATTTAAGGAAATACATACCAACGCAACTTTTTTGAAATTAAATTCACTGGATGGCAATTCAATGTACAGAATATTAGTGATAACTAGTGGGGAAAACGGAACATCTCTACCATCATCAGTTATACTTGTCAACACAACATATATCAATAATTCAAGTAAGTAACGAAGATATGTTGTGTGTACCCATAACAAAGAAAATGCATGTTTGATACATACACAAATGTAGATGCGTCGATGTTAGTTTATGGTGTACCATCTCCACCCCATTCCTTGCAAATTTCTGCCCATGGCGCCAATTGGATAACAATATTATGGCAACCTCCAGAATACTCTCCTCTACAAGAAAGCCTATCATATCGGTATTGTATTCAAAACATAAAATATGTCTACACCCATAGTTTAATGATTTCTAAAGAATTTTTCATAAACCAACATTATCGATTAATTATTCTGTTGTGAAAACGAGTAATATATGGGTGCGCTTGGATAATTTGAACCCAAATTCACAACATATTATATATGTAGAAGCACTAAGTTCAAATGGAACTTCATTACCCTCAGAAACTCTAGTTGCTTGGACGGATCCCGCATTACCTGCATTTGTTGAAGTGAGTGTATCAGTAATGGACAATTTTTACACAATGTACATAAAAGTTAATATATTTTAGACTCCAGTAGTTCAACCATCTGACATCATACCAGAAGGCGCATCCATGACTGTCCTATGTTTAGCCCATGGTAATCCCGCACCAACAATTTCATTATACGTTGGAGGACATTTAGTTCGACAAGATACTACACGGCATATGGTAACAGTCATTCATAATGTAACTACAGATATGGTGCACTTATCTTGTTATGCTGATAACGGCTATGGGATGCCCATGCAAGCAACTCGAAGGATTAAAATAAGTTGTAAGACACTCTTATTTATATGTAAAATGATATTGTTAAAACTTAATTTAAATATTCATTGCGTCAACATTATTGATATTTAGATGCTCCTCGAGTGCAGGCTTCGGGAATAACTATGGCTCATATTGGTGATAATGTGGATTTAAAGTGTATAGTTCAATCTGTTCCTGTTCCTAGAACAATGTTTTGGAAAGATAAAGAAGGTCGTGTTGCCGTCATCCAAGGAGGAAACTATAATATAACAATGAAAAACAATGCGTCTGATCCTGCACAATATATAATGAATTTACAAATCATGAGTCTTCAAGCAAGCGATGTCGGCGATTACTTTTGTCATGCGGAAAACGTTCTCGGACACGCCACGAGTGCAGTTTCATTAAGAATTCGGAATTCACCTTTTTTGCATAATATTTCGAATTGCTGTATAAAACAAAATGTTTCCAGCACTTGTATGACAGCATGCAGCTTTTACATCGACGTTGACGCAGTAATTAATAAACCTGAATGCATAGTTGATTTTGATAAGCTAATGAAATGTGCGTCGGACGGATCAGATCATCGTAAATGTTGTGCGGATAACAATGTTCCTCGAAGATGTTTAAACTGGTGCAGGGGGGAAACTGTTTTAAACGTAGAGATATGTAGCCTACAATACACGAAAACGATTATTGGTTGCTTCGAGACCAATAGGGAAAAACTACCAGGACCACCACAAAACGTGGCTGTTGATGTGATATCTGCAGATGCAGTTCAAATAAGGTACATAAATAGTATTATATCAAAAACATCAAATTGCAATAACAGTCTTGTTAGTTGGAATCCTCCATCAAAGAATGCAAATGTTGTACAAGGCTATAGAATCTTTTATCACGAAGCTAATGTTCTGGAAACGGTCGAACAAGCAATCAACGCTACAGAAGTCAAACGCATTGATGTACAAGACACAGTTATTAATCTGACTGGACTAAAAAAGGATGTATTATATGAGGTTGTTGTGAAAGCAGGGAATAGTTTTGGTAAGTTATTAATTATTCACTTGAGAAAATTAGTTTTCCGCTTCATAAGTTTTGTCTGATTAAAATTTAAGGGGCCAGCGTTTTAACGGATCCTTTACGTTTCTCTATAAATGATAAGGGACTAAACTCAAAGTCTCGCGCTAGTGCCGCAGGAACAGTGAGTGGTATTATTGCTGGCGTTATATTCATCCTTTTGGCAGCCATAGGAATTATTATTTACAAAAAAAGAAAGTCTGAAGTAAAGCTTACTCTCGGCGTAGCCTTTGAAAACCCAAGCTATCAAAGAGCTACTGAACAAGTTCAGGTTATAAAACGTTTTTTTTTTTGTGTATATTTCGTTCATTAAATGACACTATATGTATAGGTATCACCTGAACCAACTTTACCAATCAATGGATCAGGACCCAAAGTAAATGGCAGTGAAACTACACATGCTACACATGTTACTGTCAATACCTCAGCAAGTAATGACGATATACATTAAAGCCAGGGTCATGGATGTACATATGTGTGATGAATTAGTTTTTCATTATTACTTACATTATTTATAAATTATTCGCTGTAGGATTATGAATCACAGCAGACACAGATGATCTAGTCAAGGAAAAAACTCGTTCGTCGAATATTGTTTTTAAAAGCACATTGATAATAAAATGATTAAAAATTATTTACTTATATGATTTTGGAACATTCAGCAATTGATATGATGATCTTTACAGTTGTTATGATTTGAAGTTACAAGCATATGAATGTATGCATATACCCATAAACGGATTTAATATGTTGAATATGTATACAACCTTGCTCTGGACGGGTGAACAACTACAGCTAGATGAAACAATATCGCAATAATTTTTTTTATATTTTATATGATGCGCCTAAACATACAACATTAATAATTTGCCTGTAAAGATGTCCTTAATTTAATTAATACAGCCTGAATTTGTATTAATTTTCATAGAAAAAAATAAATATACTTTTAATCTTAATTTGATGTTTGGCGCGGAATTTTAATATTAAGAAGATTCGTATGCATATGCACATACTTACGTGTTGAGTATCTACACAAATGTTCTTTCCTGTAATAGGCTGCTCAAATGATTCGATGATTTTAGTGACTGAATTGACCCAAAATAAATATTCTATAATACACATATGTAACACTACTCTTATAAATAAAACCAAATAGCCAAGTAGCTTACATTGTAAATACTTACATTTTATTTAACCTTCCCATGCTTTTTTAGTTTAATAAAAATGCTACAATTACATCTAGACAAACACTTCCTTGCCGTACCACATTTGGTCATCTCTTACTATATACACAGATCTGCAAATATATATCCATACATATAGTTTACCAAATTAAAAAAATCAATTCCCAAGCAAATTTATATATGAGAATTTTGGAAAAAAATATACGTACATACATATTTGTAGTTGTTCTTAAGAATTATTCATTTATTCGTTAAACCACGTTAAAGAACTTTACTTTATATACATACACATACCAAAATGAACTAAATGTATCAATGGTCAAATGGTCAGCGAATGGTTTTCTACGCGAATAAGGAGAACACGTAAAAGACGGTTTTAAATATTGATACTAACACATTTAAACATTTATATGTATGTATGTATTTGTACAAATTGAATACCTTAGTAAATGAAAGGACTGGTAAGTTAAACACAGGACGTTTGTGGACATTTTACTTTCTTTGTGTGGTAATATTGTAAAGTGTGTCGGTTGCTTTACTTGCTTTGTTATATATTCCTTAGCAGTAATTGAGTTGATAGGTCATCTAGTGCGGCCACACAAAACAGAATTTTAAGAGTTTTCAACCGGTGAAGTTTGCTTTAAAAACTTTTACGTTTTTCACTCAATTGTATAGTGTTGATACCACAAGTTGTTACTGTTGAATATTCTTTTAATGTTAAGAATATACCTTCAGGAATTAAAAAAAATACACCTGACTATAATAATATCGAGTTTTTGAATGTAATCAAAACATACTTTTACTAATAGCCAATAATATGTCTAGTGAAATTGAACAAATAGAAGGGCAAGTGTCTTCTCCCACCAATTTCGAAAACAACTTAGATGGGTCGCAAGCTAACGAAAGCAATGGTCAGATAAACGACAATATATTGATATCAAAGACACAAAATTCGAATATAAATGATAATGGTTTAGACCATCGTGTAAATTATAACGCACAGCTTAATACTGATGAAGAAGAAGAGGTCTTTAAAAATACTGAAAACAGTCGTAGAAGAAACGATCCCGAAAACGTTGTGGGTGGTGGTAATACTTGTGTTGGTGGTATTATTGGAGCACCTATTGGTATTGGTGGTGGAAAAAATACACATTTGAATGACTACTGGAATCGAAATGGACTTCATAACCGAGCAGTTAGTCCAGGTGTAATGGACAATATGAGTGAAATTTCATCACAGCCACCAGTTGTGCCATTGATTCGTTCGAAATCTCGTCCAGAGTTATCTTCATCGAACCAATTAAATAGTGTTATGAGTGCAGTGAGCCGCTATTCAAATTTATCTTATTGGAAAGCGAGGCGTATTGTATTTTACCGCAATGGTGATCCGTTCTTTCCTGGAGTAGAGCTTCGCTATCGCCCTGGACGTGATATTACCTCACTTGACAGCCTGCTTGATAAAATTTCACCAAAATTGGATTTGCCACGTGGCGCACGTTATATTTTTTCAATGGATGGTGATCGAAAGTATAGTCTTGAAGAATTAGAGGATGGAGCGAGCTACGTTGTATCATCGTTTAAGTCGTTCAAAGTGAGTAGAATTATAAATACGTATGTTATATATTATCTGCAGTTATTTAAAAAAGTATTAAAATAAAAAAAATATCCTCCATAAACATCAATAGAAGGTTTTTCTTATTTGACCACACTTTATTGATATTTATTGGCAAGGTAGATTAAATGTAACAAAATCGATATACATAGTGGGTCGATTAAAAAAAAAAATAATAAAATAAATACTCAGATTAGCTATGTACAATAATTAATTTGATAATTGAGGCTATATGCGATGAACTAACAAGTCATAGAGATTTGTTTAGTTTATGACAATATTTTAAAATAATATATTAAATAGACTTCATACTACTTTTCTATTTTATGAATACATCTTAATTGAAATATGTCATAAGAAATTTGATAAATATGTATAAACATACATAAATGAAATATTATTAAAACTATTAAATAGTTACATATAGTATGTTTATATGTACATAATATGTAAATCAACGAGTATTCGTGGTTTTTCAGTCATGAGGTTTAGTTGTTATTGTCAAAAAAACATAAATTCTTATCCTTAAGAGTATATTTATCATTGACCCAGATCTAATGAAATTATTACCCTGAGGTAAACGGAAAAATATCATGTTACGAGTTGAACATACTAGAATGGTGTTCGTGCACTTAAGAAACAATATAAACGGAATAATACTTACATCCCTAAAAAGTTAAGAGAGAAAAATTGTAAAAATAAGTGTTTACATAAATAAATAAATCTGCTTATACATATGTGTGCGTATGTAAACGTATATATATATATAGATGGGCCTCAGGTGGACCTTCCACTGGTTTCAAGGAATCTTAAATAATGTAAATTAGGTAGGCATGTGTCAGCAGTTTGTACAATAGTTAGGATATATTTATTTTTGGGCACATAAGTTTACACACATTATTAAGTACGCAATTACCTCGTTAGTTTAGTTTGAAATTATAATTTACGTGGATGCAATTTATGTATGAATACAAAAAATGGAAAATTCATACAAATATCCTTTTACAATAGACCTTATAAGAACGAATTAGATATGTGTATAGGAACGATAAAACGTTTCGCCCGTACCAAAGATAAAAATCTTCAAAAATTGTTTAATATACTAACAAATTAATTTTGTTTCTTTGGATTATTATTATACACGTTCATAAAAATAGTTCCATCCTCAAACTTGAATTTGATTATATTTATATCTACAATAACACATATCTACATAACACAATTGCTAAACATGTTTGTACATACATATAAACCTAACAAGCTATTTTTTAAGGCTTTGAGATTTGGTTACATTTATAAAGTAGTAGAACAATTTTCAATATTGCACATGTATCATATTATGATAACACAACACCCAAAACAAGAATACAATTACGAATTAACTGTAAAAAGAGTATAATACTGCTTACAAAAGAAAAATTGGTTGAGAATGCACCAGCTCAAAATTTTGTATTCAAATTTATTTAAATAATGCCAAGCTGATAAAAAATTGTAACGTTATTCCATAAATTCTTATGATATTTATTCTACAACTTAATTAGTATGAGCCCTCAAACAATATACATATGTACATAGTTTGTAGTGGTTACCTATAAGTATTGACGATGACAAAAAAAAACAAATATGTACTTGATGTGGCGTTCATAAATATATAAACGTAATCATATTCCGCATTTTATCTAAGTACATACATATACAAATTATATGCTTATTATTATCCATATATGTACATAGTTTATATGCCGTGTAGTGAAGTTAATTAAAGTGAATATTTACATTTGTGAAAAATCATTTTATTAAATATATACAAATTGTATCTAGCTTTATAAACATGGCTGTGAGAAAATATCGGCAGTTCTTTTCAAGACTCCGACAGAGAAATTAATTCCAGCAATTAATTTAAACTGAATGTATTATATAATTTTACTATCAGACCTTTGCTCACAATATTAGACATACGAAGTTGGGATGCAAGGAACACTCCCTATATATATTATAATTCTACATAGTAAAAACTACTCTACCGCAATATAAAAATGTCCAAAAGTTGACTTTTCGAGGCGTCTGTGCACATTGTTTACTTTCTTCTATAGATCATAATATTTTAATAAAAAATATATTTGTTCATCAACAGCCTGCTAGCTACGGTAAAAAAAACGGCATGTGGTATGCATCTCCCGGAAATCAAGGTTGGGGTTCAAAACCAATAAGTCGAAAACCATCTATTATGGAAGCTGATTTGGGAACGCTTTCAACTACCTCAGGTTCAATTAAACGTAGCGCAGGGCGAGTAATACGAATAATTAACAATTTGGACCATTCCGTTCAGGTAAATTCATGTCAATAGTACATTGAAATTATTTTAATTTAATGAAAAAAAGAATAAAAAGTAGTGATAATACAAAGTTTAATTTTAAATATTTATTACGACGTATTTTTAACATAATGCAACAAGGCAATTAGGTATTTTTCTCATAGTTTTCCTCCAAATTCGCTTTAATTTAATACACAACGTACAGTCACTCAAAAAATTGTTTTTTTCAGTATTGAGGTTATTCACAACCATATCTCTGTGCAAACTAGAGCAATAAATACTAATATTGTTGAAACATTGTTATCCTATGCAAGTAATGAACTATCTATCTATCTTATTTATAATAACAATACAGAAAAGCATTGAATTATCGATATGCAATAATATATAAATACAAGCATTTGATTTTAATATTAGAAATACATATGTATGTAAGGCTGAAATGTGGACAAATTTTGTTCGTGTTCACAATAATCATAATATTTCTTTTCATGAAAAAATTCGAATACTAGTGTCGTGTTCTTCTGAATTTACGTACTTCACAACCATTTGAAGATGTATTGGAGGATTTGGGACAAGTTCTCAAAATCAATGGAGCTAAAAAGATGTATACTGGCACCGGACAAGAGGTTTAGTTTTGATAATCGTTTTGCCTAAGCAGTCATAATATTTAATATAGGTTCGAAGTTTTTCTCAACTCCGCAATGAGTTTGCTGATATTGACACATTTTACTTGGCAATTGGAACTGCCTTAATTGGAGGGTCTCCAATTCGAAGATCAAGATCAAGGCCATCTGTAATTACAGGAAATAATTCAACAGATGAGCTTCCGAAAGTACCTATAAGGGGTGCTAGACCCAGAAGTAAAAGTAGACCAAGAATTTTGTATGCACCAGAAAATGAGATACTTAGACCAAGCGCCGAATATTCCATGATAGATATTATGAAAGAAGAACCCACCAAAATTACTATACGCGGCTTAAGACGAACTTTTTACCCGCCCGTACATCATGCACCAGCTGATAATTCTCCACCCGAGAAAAAGCTTCAACTTCAATGGGTGTACGTAAAAATAAACACTTATACTGCACTTATATATATTTATTACAAGTTTAGACACGGCTATCGGGGAATAGATGCTCGCCGTAATCTTTGGGTTCTTCCATCAGGCGAGTTACTCTATTATGTTGCAGCTGTAGCTATTTTGTTCGACCGCGATGAAGAAGCTCAAAGACACTATACAGGTCATACCGAAGACATCATGTGGTAAAATTATATATTAAACTGGGATACTCGCTGTTGGGTTTTGATTTTCTTATTTGTTTTGTATTAAGTATGGATGTACATCCCTCTAGAGAACTTATAGCGTCTGGGCAGAAAGCTGGAAGAGATAGGAAATCACAAGCACATGTTAGAATATGGAGTACAGAATCACTTCAAACCCTTTATGTATTTGGCATGGGAGAATTGGATACAGGTGTAACTGCAGTTGCATTCTCGCAATTAGTAAGTATTTCAATAAATTCCAAATGACAAAAATTAATGCTTTATAATCATTTACGAACTTTTTCGCTTTTGCTTTTACCTTTTGTATGATTTTAGCAAATAAATTGTAAATATAATTATCAACGTAAGTATAAAACGCTTCATGTGTTGAGTTTGCATGCATTTGGAATTTGTATTTTTTAAGAGTACTTATTCGTGATATGTAGATAATGCGTACAATTTTTGTTGATACATTTGATTCATGTACGTTACATAGTTAAGTTAGAATTATTTTTCAATATTTAGAATGGTGGAAGCTATGTTCTGGCTGTTGATAGTGGCAGAGAAAGTATTCTTTCGGTATGGCAATGGCAGTGGGGTCACCTTTTGGGAAAAGTAGCAGTAAGTTAAGTTAGGTACATCTTGGGAAAATATATTTAATATTTTGTTTGCAGACTTTGCAAGAAGGCCTTTCAGGATCCGCTTTTCACCCTCTGGATGACAATCTTATTATTACGCATGGTCGTGGCCATTTAGCATTTTGGCATAGAAGAAAAGATGGATTTTTTGAGCGGACAGATATAGTTAAGCAACCATCTCGATCACATGTTACTAGTGTCCAGTTTGAGCCTGATGGAGATGTGATAACTGCTGATTCAGATGGTTTTATCACAATATACAGTGTCGATTCCGACGGTGCATATTTTGTTCGCACGGAATTCGAAGCACATAATAAAGGTATAGGATGCTTAATAATGCTTGGTGAAGGTACACTGCTTTCTGGTGGGGAAAAAGATCGTAAAATAGCAGCATGGGATTCGTTACAAAACTATAAGAAAATTGCGGAAACAAAGGTTTTTTGATTTGCGGTCTTGTTCATATGCGCATAAAGGTATTTTTTTTTTTTTTTGTACTTAGCTTCCTGAATTAGCTGGAGGTGTGCGAACAATATATCCCCAACGACCAGGTAGAAATGATGGAAATATTTACGTGGGAACAACCAGAAATAATATACTGGAAGGATCATTACAAAGACGTTTCAGTCAGGTGGTTTTCGGACACGGTCGTCAATTGTGGGGTCTTGCATCACACCCAGAAGATGAAATTTTTGCTACAGCGGGTCATGATAAGTACATTGCTCTTTGGAAAAAACATAAACTTATTTGGTCCATTCAAACTGGTTATGAATGTGTTGCTCTTGCATTTCACCCGTATGGGACTGCTTTAGCAGCTGGTAGTACGGAGGGACATCTTTTAGTTATCAGTGCTGAAAACGGAACCATTATGTTAACACTACGTGTTTGTGGCTCAGCATTAAATTGCATATCTTACAACCAGGGTAGATATTGAATACTCAGCACAGTTATTAAGTATATTAAAAAGTTATAACACCAAACAACAATTTCAGTTGGAGATATGATTGCGATGGGGTCTCAAAATGGGAGTATTTATTTGTTTCGTGTTTCCCGAGATGGATTTTCATACAAAAAAGTTAACAAAATACGTGGTTCTCAACCTCTCACACATTTAGATTGGAGTATGGATGGCAACTATGTACAAACAGTAACCATAGATTTTGACCTTCTATTTTGGGATGCGAAATCGCTTTCTCCTGAACGCAGCCCTGTTGCAATGAAAGATGTTAAATGGCTAACTAACAATTGTACTGTCGGGTTTCTTGTAGGTGGAATGTGGAACAACCGTTATTATAGTAATACAGCTGCTGTAATTGCAACATGTAATCGATCTTCAAATCATGATATGCTTATTTCGGGAGATACTGATGGATATTTGCGAGTATTCAGGTAATGTTTTTAATCTTTTGTTAACAATAGTTAAGCTCCAATTATTTTGCACTCCCAAAGGTATCCATGCATAAGTCCTCGAGCTGAATTCTATGAAGTTAAAGTCTACTCAGGAGTGCTAGCATGCGCCAGGTTTATTTTTGGAGATCGTACTTTAATTACTGTTGGCGGTACAGACGCTTCCCTGATGGTTTGGGATTTGGTAGAGGAATAACCAAAATGGTCGTCTTGGCATACTCCTTTCTTATTTCGAAAACCTTACTCTTACTGCTGGTCGAGTCGCTCCAGCATAGAATCGTCCACGTTAAGTAATAGTGATTCAAATTTCAATTTTCACTAATACGAAGCTTGAAATTAAGACAAAAAAACATGTATCCCGAACACATACATATATATGTATAAACATATATATTCGCAGTATAATTTTTAAAATGCTTTGCATTTCAAACAAAAAAATAGGTATTACAAATTTTTAACTCACAAATATATTTTTAGATCACTTTATCAATAAACCCTTATCGGATATTAGCTACGCTACATGAACACAACATTTTTATAAATAGATTAACATAGAAAACTGGAGAGCTCTACGATTTTATTTTTAAAAGTGAATCCAGTAAACTCCAATGTAACTCAATACGTTTTATAAAGATTAAATTTGTTTTATAGTTGTGATATCCATCTAAACAAATGCGTTTGTGCTTTTTTAATTATGTAGTCTATAATGAAATTGTTCAAATGCAACAAGCTTTCAAACTATGCTTTTATCACATCTACATATATAAATAAAGAATTATTTACATTAAATTATATTAATACTATATATTAAAAACGACTTATTGCACTTATTTAGAAAAAAGTGCCAGTAGTAAACAAATAGATTGCGTTTTCTTTATAATGGTACGATTTCTCCTTTATTATGCGTTATGAAAATTTCAAGATACCTAATGTTCGATTTTGTTCGGCTGATAGCAATGTGATGAACATTGATGTTGATTAGTTAGGCAGGTTAGCGAAAAAGTAATGCTCTTTTACTTGTTTTTTTTTTTTTTTCGGGTGTATGGGGTACGGCTCCAAGAAGAAGATACACGACTTCATGATGATTTCCTTCTCTTGATCATCCATACAACTTCTCTTCTAGTTAGTATGGAAGCCTTTTACAAGTTCATACTCCAACTGCCATAGCGGCCCTATCACACATACATGACCTCGTTTAAACTGTAGTGACGATTTCGTACGTGCATTTATCGAATCCCGAAGTTTGCCGACTGTTTACCAAAAAAAATTCGATCCATCTGTAAACATTCGCAGTAGACCCTCCAGCGGCTGATGGTCAGACTGCAAGTAAAATCTGGAGAGTCGCCGTATTAGCTGCTTGCTCTCTACCCACTAGGTCTGTCGGTGGGAGGTTAAGGAGTATGTTGAAAGCAGCGGTGGAAGAGGTGCGTATTGCTCCACTAATGCATGTGCAGGCCATCCTCTGCACCCTTTCTAGTGGTTTGAGGTTGATGTTCTTATCAAGTGCTGTCCATCAAATAACGACACCTTACAGCAATATGGATCTGAATACCGATACAAATAGCCAGTGGAACATATGGAGTTGTATGCCTTCTTAACACGCTCCTGGATATTCAGCTTCCAGTTTAGTTTCGTGTCTTGTATAAGACTTAGGAATCTTGCGCTGCTGTTCGGCTTTAGATGTGTAGCATTAAGTGTGGGAGATTCAGGAATTGTGTACTTCCAGTGAAAATGAGTAGGTCAGATTTTTGTGGATAACGGTTTGGTCGCATTCACTGGCAAACTTTACCAGCTTAGATAGGTCGCTTGTATGATATGCCTGCCCGCCTTGAGGCGTGGTTCTGTTAACAGTTCTGAAGATCGTGGTTTCACCTAGCTTCGAGCTTATAGCCCTTGTATTGAGGAGCGGGTAAATAAAAGCCACTAAGGGCTTTTCGATTCCGAGCCTGTTGAGCGCCGATGTTATTGCTTTGTGTTCGATATTGTTGAAGGCTTCCTGGAAGTCCACCAATGTGGTGAGGGTTAACTCCTTGTGCTCGAGAGAATTTTCTATCAGACCTATCAACACGAGCAGTGTAGTGCTGAGAGATTGCTAGTTTATTCTATACTTCTCGTCTGATAATGATGTCAATCAGTTTTTCTAATTTTTTAACCTTCCGTCCTCCCACTGGGTTTTCGGATACAAAAAACATATTTATTTAAGTTTTTTCTTATTCTAATTTATAAATCACTTTATTCTTTCAAAGGCATTTTTTTTTTTTGTGAGTGAAATATTGTACATGTGTACAATGTAATTAACACATAAAACAATTAATAAAAAAAAAACATTTAACGAAAACAGTTTTTTTTTATAATTATGAATCGGGTTATGTCACACCCCAGTAAGAGGAAAGTGTTAGAAAAAATAGGTTGGAGGACGGAAGGTTAAGAAGAACTGATGATAGATTTCTAGGTCTCAATTGCTTTGGTTTGACGTGCGAGCAATAACCAAGATCCAGGCAACCTGAAAGATTTTGACCAATCATTGAGTGATGAGATTTGCAACCTTTTTGAGGTCTGCAGGGAAGATACCATTACATCCTGTCATTTTATAGGGAAGATGCCATCACATCCTACCATTTTATTGAGTTAATGCCCATATGATAGTATTGATGTTTACACTTAGGAGTTGCTGTGGAAGAGGTTACTGGTTATTACCAGCTAGGTTTTCCCCTTAGCAGTTACTTGGGAAGTAAGTGTCGATGAGGAGGTCCAGACTATCCTTGCTTGAAGAGGTCCAGGCAGGATCTGACCAGAGCGTGATTAAAAATAACATCGAGTTTCTCCACTGAAATAACAAGCTCTGAATATTATGCCTCTGAACGGAAGTAGAGTTTGATATTTAATTTCTAAAATCTTGGATTCTATAATTCGAAATGGGTACATACATATGTATGTTACTATATTTAAGTTCTTACTTCTATTTGTACATGATGGTTTATCATGGATAAATAAAAGATCATGCTATTATAATAATTCTCCAACCGTTGAGACAGAGTGTACTGTGGTATATTAATCCAGTGATATTAGGATGCAATTTAAATTAAACCATGATTGGACAATATAACAATTTGTTGTAAGAAACATCGTTGCCTTCGATAGCTCTCTTGTCGCTCGACTCGATTTCAGAAACAAGAGAGCAAAGAGATATACATATTTTGCCTTTCTTGCCGTGTCTGTGAATACGTGTGAGCTCTTGAGAACAGCTGATCCTCTTTCCTAACCATAGTACTGGGGTGGATTAAAGGCCTTTTTTGAAAATTCGCTCGTTTACACGACATTTTTCAAATTTTCTTCGTTAAGTATTCAACACAGTGAGGAGGGGTAAGCAAACAAACAAAGCGTATGTTCACGCTGTAAATTAATTAAGCTCCTGTTTATAGGAGTTTCTGTCTGCAGCATTAGGGTGATATTAATGAAGAAACAGATAAATGTATGTTTTCTGCTCAAATATGAGTATATACATAACTTTGAAACATTGGCATAATTCAATAAAATAAGCAGTTTCTTTGCTGCTTTTCCTTTTCTACAGATATATGATGGAAGTAACTTCCAAATTTTGGACACTATATTTCTCAATAAGTTTAGTTCCAATATCTGGGAATTTCTCTTAACAAATAAGACATTTTAGTTAATTTTTTTCGAATTTATGAATGAATGCTATGAAAGTGATTTCATTTCTCACGTATGACATAGAAGTAGGCTTTATATTACATTAATGTATTAAATTGATGCTAAATATTCCTGTAAATAATACATGGCATTACACTTTTATTCACCCAATCCTATCATTAAAGTCATTAACCAACTGAACACTCTTCGAACAAGAATACATGGTTGTGGCCAACTTCACACAATTTTTCCACAAAATCCATGAAGCTCTCTCTCTCTCTCTTATCCCACAAAATTCACGAATGCTCTCTTATTTCTGATTACACAAATCGGACGTCAGCTGCGGGAAACGAGCGAAAATTAGCTCATTCCTGGTTATCAGTAAATAATTTTTGACGTCTACTCGTCAGAGATAAGGTATTATAGAGATACCCGACTTTCTCGTATCTTGACTTTCGGCTTGGCTTGAGAGTGTTTTTTCTTATAAATTTTACATATATTCCCACAAAGCTAATATTTTATATAAAAAAAATTCGCGGGCCAAACCTTGTAACAATGTTTGTGAAAATAAAGTAGTGTGTGTGAATTCAGATCCAATACAGCGGTTTTTGTGGACGGAAAGGGGTTTTCCAGTCTGGAAAGACGAATATAGCTATGCTCTCATATCTGTGCTTGAAGTATATGGAGCAGCATTTATTTCTGAGATAGAGAGTACAGATCATATACATACATACGAACGTATTGCATATTATTCGCCTTATTGTTGACTAAAAATTAAGAAAAAGTTTTTTCATTAACACAATTTAATTCTGCTTGATATCATTATAAAATGGCAGATGCTGCTGCAAGACAGCTGCAATATGAATACAAGGCGGTAAATATCGAACGATTTACAAGCTAAAGATAACCTAACTTCGTAAACGTTTACTTTATTTAGAACTCGAACCTTGTTTTACAAGCTGATGTGCGCCTTATTGAACGACCTCGGCGTGATGAAGCTACTGGAGAAGTAGTCTCCTTAGTAGGAAAATTAGACGGTACACGCATGGGAGACCGGTACCAAAGAACAAAACCTGAGAAGACTGAGGAACGAAAAGCTAAGTATGGTTTTCGCAAGAATTTTATATGCGATATTAAACAAAAATGTATTTTCTAGACGACAGAAGCGAGATGAAGCACAATATGATTTTGAACGCATGAAAGGTGCGACTCTGTTATCTGAAGGAATCGATGAGATGGTTGGGATTGTTTATCGACCAAAAACCCAAGAAACGCGCCAAACGTATGAGGTACTTCTTAGTTTCATCCAAGAAGCTCTTGGAGATCAACCACGTGATATTTTATGTGGTGCGGCGGATGAAATATTGGCAGTTTTGAAAAATGATAAACTTAAAGACAGAGAACGTAAGCGAGAAATTGATAGTCTTCTGGGAAATGTGGCAGATGAACGGTAAGTCAACTATGGTAACTATAAACTACTACAAACACTATAAAATTAGTATAAATTACGAATCAGATTTGCGTTACTGGTGAATCTTGGAAAAAAAATAACCGATTTTGGTTCAGATGCGACAACACATAACGTTATTAATAACGAGGAACAAATCGATGAAACCTACGGTATCAATGTACAATTTGAAGAATCAGAGGAGGAAAGTGATGAAGACATGTACGGAGAGATTCGTGACGAGGACGGTCAAGAAGAGGGCGAAGAGGCTCGAGTTGATCATACGTTACACGCTGAAAATGTAAGTTTCAAGATATAAATGATTGAAAATTTATTTAACCACAACATAAATTTAGCTTATTACTGATGAAACCACCAGCGTTAAAAAAGAACGTAGTCTCCACCCCCTTGATATAGATGCCTATTGGCTACAACGATGCCTCAGTAAATATTACAACGATGCTATGGTATCACAAAGTAAGTCGGGGGATGTATTGAAAATACTTAAGGATGCATCCGATGATAGAGACTGTGAAAATCAATTAGTATTGCTCTTAGGCTATGACTGTTTTGAATTTATTAAGCAACTTAAAAACAATCGGCAAATGATTTTATACTGTACCATGCTAGCCTCCGCTCAAACTGAAGCAGAACGACAAAAAATAAGAGATAAAATGAAGAATGATTCGCTTTTATCGCGAATCTTAAGGCAACTGGACACAGGGAAAAGTGAAGAAGATGAGTATGGTAACTCTTTGCGATCTAACAAGCGAAAAGAGGAAAACGACGGAGAATGTTTTCAGGTCGCAGATCAAGTAGCTGGTGTACGCCAGGTTTTGGAATTAGAGGAACTAGCTTTTACACAAGGTTCTCATTTTATGGCGAATAAACGGTGTCAATTACCTGACGGTTCATTTAGAAAGCAACGAAAGGGATATGAAGAAGTTCATGTTCCCGCCTTAAAAACAGCACCATTTGATGAAAAAGAAGAGCTTCAACCGATTGAAAGATTACCTAAATATGTTCAACCAGTTTTTGAAGGTTTCAAAACACTTAATCGCATCCAGAGCAGACTATGGCGTGCCGCTTTAGAATCGGATGAAAACTTACTTTTGTGTGCACCCACCGGTGCGGGAAAAACGAATGTAGCACTTTTAACCATGATGAGAGAGATTGGAAAACACATAAATGACGATGGAACAATAAATGCTGATGATTTTAAAATTATATATGTTGCGCCAATGAAATCCCTTGTTCAAGAAATGGTGGGAAGTTTTAGTAGACGATTAGCATGCTACAATTTGACAGTCTCAGAATTAACAGGCGATCATCAACTCACGAGGGAGCAAATCGCAGCAACCCAGGTTATTGTTTGTACTCCGGAAAAATGGGATATCATAACGCGCAAAGGGGGTGAAAAGACGTTCACTTCTCTCGTACGTTTAGTAATAATAGATGAAATTCACTTATTACATGATGAGCGTGGACCGGTATTAGAAGCACTTGTTGCAAGAACTATTCGAAATATAGAAACCACACAGGAAGATGTCCGTCTTATAGGCCTTTCAGCTACTTTACCAAATTATCAAGATGTCTCCACATTCTTGCGTGTTAAGCCGGATAAAGGACTGTTTTACTTTGACAATAGTTTCCGGCCAGTCGCCCTGGAACAGCAATATATTGGAGTAACGGAAAAGAAAGCTTTGAAACGTTTTCAAGTAATGAATGAAATCGTATATGAGAAGACAATGGAGCATGCCGGTCGAAACCAAGTGCTGGTATTTGTACATTCTCGCAAAGAGACTGGTAAAACTGCGCGGGCAGTTAGAGATATGTGTCTTGAAAAGGATACGTTAGGAAGCTTTTTGAGGGAAGGTTCGGCAAGCATGGAAGTACTAAGAACTGAAGCAGAGCAAGTAAAAAATGCAGAATTAAAAGAACTTCTTCCATATGGTTTTGCAATTCATCATGCAGGGATGACTCGTGTTGACCGAACTCTAGTCGAAGATTTGTTTGCAGACAGGCATATTCAAGTCTTGGTCTCAACAGCTACCTTAGCTTGGGGTGTAAATTTACCGGCGCATACGGTTATCATAAAAGGTACTCAAGTGTACAATCCTGAAAAAGGAAGATGGGTAGAACTAAGCGCTCTGGATGTTTTGCAAATGCTTGGTCGTGCTGGCAGACCACAATACGACACAAAAGGTGAAGGAATACTTATTACCAACCACAGCGAACTCCAATTCTATTTATCTCTCCTAAACCAACAACTGCCGATTGAATCACAGTTTATCTCAAAAATGCCTGATATGTTAAACGCGGAAATTGTGCTTGGAACTGTACAAAGTGTTAAAGACGCCGTCAATTGGCTAGGCTATACATATTTATATATAAGAATGCTACGGAATCCTATTTTGTATGGCATATCACATGAAAAGGTTGCAGAAGATCCTTTGCTGGAATTGCATAGAGCTGACCTTGTACACACTGCCGCATTACATTTAGATCGCAGTGGTCTGCTTAAGTATGACCGAAAAAATGGTAATTTCCAAGTTACGGAATTGGGTCGTATAGCATCTCACTATTACTGCACACACGAAACAATTATGACATATAATCAACTATTGAAACCAACTTTAAGCGAAATTGAGCTCTTTCGTGTTTTTTCACTATCTTCTGAATTTAAGCATATTGCAGTGCGTGAAGAGGAAAAACTGGAGCTCCAGAAGTTAATGGAACGCGTTCCCATTCCTATCAAAGAATCAATGGAAGAAAACAGCGCAAAAGTCAACGTGCTTCTGCAGGCTTATATATCGCAACTAAAACTTGAAGGATTTGCTTTGATGTCCGATATGGTATTTATAACTCAATCCGCATCAAGACTGCTGCGAGCGATTTTTGAAATTGTATTATACAGGGGTTGGGCTCAACTTTCAGATAAATCACTTACTTTATGCAAAATGATTGATCGGCGAATGTGGCAGTCTATGACCCCATTACGCCAATTCAAAAAAATGCCAGAAGAAATTGCTAAAAAATTGGAAAAGAAAAACTTTCCTTGGGAGAGATTATATGATCTAGAGCCCAATGAAATTGGAGAACTGATTCGTGTTCCAAAATTAGGAAAAACTATCCACAAATTTGTCCATCAGTTCCCTAAATTGGAACTTTCTACACATATCCAACCAATAACAAGATCAACGCTGCGTGTGGAATTAACAATAACGCCAGACTTTCAATGGGATGAAAAGGTACATGGTCAGTCAGAGGGTTTCTGGATACTGATTGAAGATGTCGATTCGGAAGTTATTTTGCATCACGAATTTTTTTTACTAAAAGAAAAGTATGCCGTTGATGAGCATTCTATTAAATTTTTTGTACCAGTGTTTGAACCATTACCTCCACAATACTTTCTACGTATTGTAGCTGATCGCTGGATCGGAGCTGAAACTCAATTACCCGTCTCTTTTCGCCATTTAATATTACCAGAAAAAAATATGCCGCCAACGGAACTACTCGATTTGCAACCACTACCAATAACAGCATTGAGGAACCCTAGTTTCGAATTATTTTACACGGAGCGTTATCCACAATTCAACCCCATTCAAACTCAAGTTTTTAACGCAATATACAATAGTGACGACAATGTTTTTATTGGGGCACCAACAGGATCTGGAAAGATGACAATAGCTGAATTTGCCATAATGCGACTCTTAATTCAAAATACGGATGGTAGATGTGTATACTTGGTTTCCAAAGAGGCACTCGCAGATTTAGTTTTTAATGATTGGCACACCAAATTTGGTAATCAACTATCCATAAAGGTTGTCAAGCTGACCGGAGAAACTGGAACTGATTTAAAACTTTTAGCTAAAGGACAGATAATCATCACAACTGCAGACAAATGGGATGTTTTGTCTCGACGTTGGAAGCAAAGAAAAAATGTACAAAATATACAGTTATTCATTGTGGATGAATTAGAACTCGTAGGTGGAGAGGAAGGTCCAGTCTTGGAAATAGTATGCTCACGGATGCGTTACATTTCTTCACAAATTGAAAAACAAATCCGTATTATAGCACTGTCTTCTTCTTTGGCTGATGCACGTGACATAGCTCAATGGTTAGGATGCAATACAAATGCTACTTTTAATTTCCACCCAAGTGTTCGCCCCATTCCACTGGAATTACATATACAAGGATTCAATATTACACATAATGCAACACGAATTGCGGCGATGTCAAAGCCTGTATACAATGCTATTATTAAGTACAGTCCGCATAAGCCTGTTATTATATTCGTTTCATCCAGGAGGCAAGCACGTCTAACAGCTGTTGATATTTTAACATACTGTGCTTCTGAAGTCCAATCAAACAGATTTTTTCATGCTGAAGAGGAGGACATAAAACCATTTTTGGATCGAATGCTGGACAAAACTTTAAAAGAAACTTTATCACAAGGAGTGGCGTATATTCATGAAGGTCTTACCGCATCTGATCATCGATTGGTAGAACAGCTTTTTGATTCAGGAGCTGTGCAAGTAGCTGTTGTAACTCGTGATTTATGTTGGGGAATGAGTATTTCAGCTCATCTCGTTATTATAATGGACACACAATTTTACAATGGGAAAAATCATTCATACGAGGATTACCCTATCACAGATGTTTTGCAAATGGTTGGTAGAGCAAACAGACCAATTGAAGATGCCGATGCAAAGTGCGTACTTATGTGTCAGAACTCAAAAAAAGATTTCTTCAAAAAATTCCTCAATGAACCTTTACCGATAGAAAGTCATTTGGATCATCGTTTGCATGACCACTTTAATGCTGAAGTAGTTACAAAGACGATTGAAAATAAACAAGATGCCGTAGACTATCTCACCTGGACGTTTCTTTACAGGCGGTTAACGCAAAACCCCAATTACTACAATTTGCAAGGTATTACCCACAGACATTTGTCTGATCACCTTTCAGAATTAGTAGAAAATACATTAGCTGACTTAGAGCAATCTAAATGTATTAGTGTGGAAGATGATATGGACACCTTACCTCTCAATCTTGGAATGATAGCAGCTTATTATTACATAAATTATACAACTATAGGTAAATGAAATATACAAAAATAATACAATGAGAATTTCAAATAACAAAACAATTTCTTAGAGCTCTTCAGTCTGTCCTTAAATAGTAAAACAAAAATTCGTGGGTTGTTGGAGATAATATCTTCTGCAGCTGAATATGAGGATGTAGTAGTTCGTCATCATGAGGAAGGTATTTTAAAGACGCTATCTCAAAGATTACCCAACAAAATAACAGGACCGAATGAATCTACTCCCAAGTAAGTTGATTTAAACAAACTCGATTTATTTATTTGAAATTTGAAAATTGAAACATTTTATTTAGATTTAATGATCCTCACATAAAAACCAATTTGCTTTTACAAGCACATCTTTCACGTCTACAATTGGGACCAGAATTACAAAGTGATACTGAATTAATTCTTGGAAAAGCAATTCGTTTGATACAAGCTTGTGTTGATGTACTCAGTTCAAATGGCTGGTTATCACCCGCTGTTGCTGCGATGGAACTGGCTCAAATGGTGACCCAAGCGATGTGGAGTAAGGACTCTTACCTAAAGCAATTGCCACATTTCAATAATGACATTATTAAAAGATGCATAGAAAAAGTGAGTCAATATTAACATAATATTATCTAGAATTAATATATAAATAATATATTTGACAATTAAAAGAAAATCGAAACGGTGTTTGACATCATGGAATTAGAAGACGAGGACCGAACAAAACTATTACAACTTTCCGATGGTCAAATGACGGACGTCGCTCGTTTCTGTAATAGATATCCGAACATTGAGATGAATTTTGAAATACTTGATAGTGAGCGGATTCATTCTGGTTCAGCTGTTAATGTAATTGTTCAACTAGAACGAGAGGACGAAGTTACAGGTCCTGTGATAGCTCCTTTCTTTCCTCAGGTAAGGAAATAATATACCTTATTTTATGGTTGAATACAACATTTTTTTCTTAGCAGAAACGTGAAGAGGGTTGGTGGGTCGTTATAGGAGATCCAAAGACGAATTCCTTATTGTCAATAAAACGATTGACTTTGCAGCAAAAGGCTAAAGTAAAGTTAGATTTTGTTGCCCCTAGCCCTGGCCGACACGAGTACACTTTGTACTATATGAGTGATTCTTATCTGGGTTGTGACCAGGAATATACATTTTCTATAAACGTTGGCGATTTCCAATCCGGAAGTGAAAGTGATTCCGAATAAAAATTATAAATTAAATAAAAATTCACAATTTAAGAAAGTAAATAAGGTTTTATTTTGCATTAACAATTAAATGCAACCGCTTAATTTATACAACTTCAACTGATAGTTAAGCCACTTGATTTGCTTCCAGAAATTCCTCCTGGTCCTGCAGAATAGCCACCACTATATGCAATGTTAATATGTTTGCCATTTAATAAATTATATGTTTGGCCTCCACTTATGCCCGCAGATCCCTGAATTCCATTCGGACCAGCTGAAAAGCCTTGAGTTTGTGTATTGGCTGCTGATGCTCCAAAACCACCTAAGGGACCTTGAGAATTAAATCCTTGAGCCTGAGCATTGGCGGCTGATGCACCGAAGCCATTAGGACCGAAGTAATTGTTGTTAGCAGCGGCGTTTGCTGCTGACTGCGAAGAACTGAAGGGTTGTTTTCTATGTTGTCTCTTCACCCTATACTTCGATGTTCCGGTTACAAAATTGCTCAAATCTCGAACACGTCTAATTTGAGGTTTTTTCTTTATATATAAAGATGATTCCACCACAACTTCGTCAACTGCGGCTCCATCTTGTGCTGTAAAACACAATGGGGTAATATTTAGTTACGATTAGGACATCTAAGCAGCAGTTAAAATTGAATTAAGTAATAGTAACCAGTTTTTATTGATGAAGATTAAAACTAATTATATGAATTATTCATTATGTCATGTGACACTGAGTAAATATTGACCGCTTGCCTAACAAGGTATTTTTCATTTATGTGTTATAACAAGTTAGTCCAAAGAGAGTAGCGGAAAAAATTACATTTCGAAATAGATGTTGATGTTCCATAGCCAATTTTTTGACAATTTGCAATTAAAAAGCATAACATAAGAGTACACAATACATTTAACAAATTCATTTTAGTTAACTACTACTGAGGCTGCTCTTTTCTCTACTATGTTTCACAATCAACTGCTGATTAAGCTCACCGAAGTCAAACTTAAATCGTTTGTGTTTTTTTTTCCCGTCCCATTTGATGAAACCTGCTTAAGATTTGAATGTCGCTCGTAACCGGTTTACATTTGACAGAGTTACGTTCAGACCATACAAATCTTTCTCCAAAAATGTATATAATCATATTCTGTAAAACAGGCTTTTTTAATTACAAATGGTTTAAAAGAATTTATATTATATGTATGTATGTATGCATATATTATATGCAATTAACAAATTTCAATTGTATTCGGAAATCGTGTGGAATTGGTCTCTTAAGTAAATATACAAATATTAGACGCGTGCATTCATATGAATAAAGTATCAATCAATTTCTAAATTGAAATAATACAGTTCAGATCAAGTTTGAAATATAATGGAAGCAAATCATGTAATTAAAAACAATTAAAATATGATTATAGTATATCAATTATGCACAACTGTGTGCATATTTAATCAGTGAATTTGAAGGATAAAGTTTACGATTAGGAATGATATAAAACAAACAAAATGCGTAACAAAACAGTAAATTAGATCATTTTGTTCTAAATCGTGTGTCTGCAGACTTATACCATTCTTATGTATACACATGTACATATACATGTTTCATATATGAATGAAAAATGAAACAGGTTGTGAAAACTCGTTTAAAAAATAAAATAAATAAACACAGAAAAAAATATATTAATTAGCATTTAAAGTTTTTTTTCTACTTGAGGGAAGTACCAAACGTTTTTCAAAGAAAGTCAACTTGATTATTGAATTAAATCACGGCCAAGTAGCTTTATTACACAAATTAATAAATGACGTCAGAGACAAATCTGAGATCACGAATGACAGACAACACTCCGAAATAAAATTTTGTTGACACGAGATCATATATTTCTACTATCTACATGTGCACATCCATATGTATATATCTGATATGCACTTAAAATGTATGAATTTAGGTAGTAAATTCTTAAAAAAATTGTCATGATTACGTTTGGAAACAAATAAATACTTAATCAAATCCAAATCATATTTCAGCATAATATGTATGTAGTTTATCACCAGATTTTCTATCGTTTTGTTAGTTTGGATCCGGTTTGGATTGTGAGATGTCAAAAATTTAAAAATTTACTTAACGAATGTAATTTTCTTTAAAGCAAAGAATTTCCTTCTTTAAATATCCAAGATATAAAAATACCGTCGATATTTTTCAAAAATAGTCCTCATAAAAATAAAGGAAGGCTAGAACTAACCAATAAATTAAAAAAAGAAGATAAGACAAACATTGAGGCAAACATATTGCCTTTCACTTTATTAATTTACATGGATTGTATATATGTATGTATGTAGATTTAAATAAAATTTAATGAAAGTAATGCAATACATATCTGCACCATTAATGAGCAAACATGAAACGTACTTGAAATAGATTGGTTAATAAATTCTTTTGAGATCGTAACACAAATAGCGTTTTAACTAAAAATCTTATATTAACGTAAAAAAGACATTATGGATTTTTATTCTATTCCATGAGCAAATATCATAACTAAGCCTGGGTCAACCATCACGTCTTCGGACATGTGCGCGTTGTCACAACTAAGTACCAAAACAGCTTGCTTACCTAAAATAAAAAGTTTTGTGTACTAAAATAATGCATCACCTACATGTGTATGTATTTGAGTTAAATACCAGGAATTCGTCGGCAGATGTAGCTATCATATATTCTTCTATTATTTTGTCTTGTTTCTAAAGAACTTAAACCTCTGGGCCATCTACGCTCATGACAGTTTTCCATTAAATTATCTAGGATATGTGGAGGGCACCCTGACTCTGACAAGGCCCTCTTTATCATCATCTAAAAATACGTAGACAATTTAGCAAAAATACTATTTTTTAGCACTACTATAACACCTGTAATGCATCATCTGGAGTGGAAATCATTCCTCCCCAACGTGTTACTCTTGCACGTGCTAAGGTACTGCTCCAGCGTATGACTTCATCACGTTCCATCTGATCAGCTATTGCACGCATAGCAGGGTTTGAAACACGCATAGCCCTCATAAAGTCTTTAAAAAGCTGTAGTTCTCTTTTTAATTCATTTATAGTAAGATTCTGGTCGGTAATGTCCGTTTTAAATTCAGTCAACTTTTGTTGTTGAGTGTGAATCAATGTACGTAGTTCGCGAACACAGTTATGATCTTTCAGTTCATCCTTGGGTATAACAAATCCGCAACCCTTTTCACAAGGTAGAGGTCTTTTTGGATTGTGCTCACATTCTTCAAGATGTGAATTCAGCGCGTCTAATTTTAAAACAAGATTGCAGCCATAAGCAGCATTATCGCAAGTAATGGAAAGACTGTAAACAGAAAATAACGAGAATAAATACAATCAATTAGCGTTCAAAGGACTATTTTATGATGGTAAATTATTTATCCCTACCGCGATAAAAGGTTTCTCAAAATACGTGGAACTGCTCTGAGATTTGCTGTAGTTAAAGCGTTTCTATCGACTGGGCATGACGGCTGACGGGATAACCACTCATTTATACAAACTCTGCAAAATGCATGCTCACACATAGCAGCCTGAAATCTCTTATCAAAATGCAAATATTTCGACCGTATTGAAAACATATTCACCTGCAATGGTTCCTCTAAAACACCAGAACATATGGGACATGTTAGTTCTTCGTCCACTTCACCCTGAAATCTATGTAGGTCATATCCCATTATTCTTAAATTTGGAACACTACTTTTGATTAGGCAAGTGATGACACGATATAACTATTCACATAACTTTCTTCGACGTTCAGTACAATTGATATTACAGAACAGCCTTATAATACATCGTAAATTTGGGAGTCATTTAAAAAATCTACAACATTCAACAAAGTGCGGAACTGTTTTTAATTTTATGCATAATTATTTGATATTATTCAGTAATAATTGCAAAGCAAGCTTATTATGAATTCTTTGCTTTCAAACATTGTAAATGGCAAATAATTAAAAAAAATGTATTGTAATAAAGAAAAACCAAGCTACCAACTCTTTACCTTTATGAACAAAATGACATTTACACAATTTATGTATTTTTTTGCTGCGTTCACTCACCGTGTGGAATTCCATGAAAATATTCATTGAGCTCGTTCAGAGCACACGCATGTCCATTCCATTTGGTGGCGGAAAATACCGGGATCGAACCGCTCACATCTCATTCTATTTCTATATCCTTTTGACATCTGAAGAAGGTTCAAATCACGTAGTTCACGTATTAATTTATAAGCAAGATATTTGGATGCGATAATGCCTGAAATGAAAGCGAAAATGCTGCTACCACGGCACGGTTTAATGCAACATATTATGTTCGATTGGAATGAAACTGAAACACGCGCTAGATTCGTCACCAGGATTTTTGTTGGTATAGCAAAACCAGGAAAAAATCGGATAAGGTATATCACGCAAAGTCATAAGGCATACTCATAATGGTAAATCTTATTGAATAACCATAGTAAGTCTGAATTAAGCCATATTGTAAGATTTAAATAAGGTATACAACCCAAACCGATCATGAAAAAACATGCAACACCGATTCTTACGTATTCTGAAAAAGCCTTAGAGAGAGTTGACTGTACATGGATAGATACATTGCTGCTTTGTTAAACTGTGAACAAAAGAAGATAATATAGGCACAGCTGACAACACATTTAGATTGAGCACTTCACAAATCACTAGTAAGTAAGTAATTCATTTATAAATAATTCTTAACAAAAGAATGTTATCCTTTGTGGCCTGAATATTGGGCATATACTTATAATATGAAAGCATTCGATCCTTCGATTTTAGATTACAAAGCGTACGGAATTGGTTGAACTTTCCATTATAAGGGTTACCATTTAGTGAAAGAACTTTACATCTTGCTTTGAATATCAGAGATTTCGTCATAACTAAACGAGTGATGAAAATAGTTTCTTTGAATCAGATCATAATTTAGTTGACTGTATAGTATCCTGCTTTCTGACTCTCGATCTTTTATTTTTAACGTATTTCGGGTGTTGTTTTGGTTGGTTTGTATAATGCGGTATAATTTATTTTTCAAAACACATAGATTGTCCATGTCAATATGTAGGGTCTCGCCACAGTCGTTACTAATAGTTTGCCACCTTGCATACAACCAACCTGCATTCCTTAACTCGTACAAAAACAGTTTCTTTGCTATTGGTGAATCGTCATATTTGCAAATCTTAAGTATGAAGTCTTGTAACTTGAGTGTGTCCGTTGACAATTTTGGTAGACCTGTTTCTAAGTTTATAGCATAATTAGGTGTATTTAAACGGAGATTGAAGTTTTTTTTAATAAAGTTCCTTTGGAATGCTTCAATTTCTTCATACTCATCTTGTGAGGCGGATTTAACGACTGAGTTAAATATCTTGTATTTTACAGATAGGTAATTTTTTTTGTTGTAGAACACATTTTTCCACGAAAGGTTGAGCAGACTTTGAGAGCTTTTTGCTTTACCTCGAAGATGTTTACTGAAACTTAGAGTTGGATTCAGTTTGACTCCCAAATATTCCACCCCTTTAATGGTTTCAAGTGGTTGACCATCGCAAATCACTATTTCATTTATGAAATATTTATATATTATGAAAGTGTCGATTGAACCATCACAAACAAGTAAGTGAAAACATTGTCGAGACACCTACATCTTGATTTCAAAAAAGTACAGCTGAGTTCTATTTTTTTTGCCTTCCAATTTACAAATATACAGTTTACAAAAAAAAAAAAATAATCGATACAGATATAGCATACATTTTATTAAAGTTTACACATTGCTAATTACATATTTCTAGAACTATACAAAAATGAGTGTATGTGAAAACTAAAAAAATCTGGTTCAGGCTCAATAAGTTAGTCAGGATTTTGAAGTAGTTGTTAATTTGATTTATCATGATCAGCTTCTATTTCAATTAATGGAAATGCCGCTTGTGCATAATAATCATAATTGGGTGCTAAAAAATATAAATATATTTATATAAATATTATATAGAATTATTTGAATAAAGCGAACAAATAAACAATAATTAGCATAAAATGGAAATCACTGAACTGAAAAGACTACGTACTTACTTTGCTCCAGCATAGACTCTATCTCCTCCACAGTGTCAACGCTGGGGATATTTGTATCTGTAGACTCTTTTAAAATCAATACAATTTCTTTTGAAGGATTAAGCAAATAAAAAGGAGCTTTTTTATCAGACAGGTCCTTATATACCGATCCAAGTCCTCGCGCTGCCGTGAAATCTAAGTCTACAAGGCAAGATTTATTTCTACATACTATATACATATATCAAAAATATAAGTATGTCACTAGAAAAATGATTACCATACATATTGTTACAATCTAATACAACTGGATGTACACCGAAAGAAGAAATTGCCCTTGAAATTCCAGTTCGTAACCACTCCACAGCAGGAAAATATACTGAACTATGACTGGGACGAACTAAGATATAATCTATTCCGTTAGATGTCTAAACAAGAAAAAAGTGTATGATTTTAACACCGGGACATATAATATATATAGAGAAATAAATTAAACATACCTTCGCTTTTAAAACACTTAAGGACGGTCTTGCTGCCCGGTAAACTATGAAAGCTAAATCCGAAGCGACTCCTAACAAAAGACCAATTTCAACACCAAATGCTAAACTAAATATAAAAGTGATAGCACCAGGTAAAAGTTCCCGTCGACTACATCGCCATAATGGCTTAACGACCTAAAGATTCGGTAAATTTGGTGTAATTAATATTCATATAAACACAGGCATGTATACAACGAACTATTTACCTCAAATTCTATCATAAAAATGACAGCAGAAATGATCACAGCACTAAGGGCTGCTTTCGGAATGTAACTAAAGTAGGGAGCTAATAATGATAAGGCTAATAATACTAGCAAAGTAGTGTAAATACCACCAATTGGTGATCTTACTCCACTAGCATGATTAACCGCACTTCGTGAAAAAGAGCCAGTAACGGGCATTGATGAGAAAAACGATCCACATATATTACTCAATGATAAGGCAATTAGTTCTCTTGTAGGGCTTATACTGGATCCTCCGAATGCTTTCGAAATAGCGACATTACCCAAGACAGCAATAATTGGTAAAATAATAATTGAAGATCCCAGTTCATTAAACTAAAAAAACTCATGTGAATAAGATGTTTTAGTATAATTCTTTAAGCAATTGACATACCATTTCTGTTACGTCTTGATGAACATCTGTTTTGTTGTCACTTCGAATAGTTGTTGAGAATTGAGGCAAATTAAAATCAGGTAATCCACTTTTAACTTTTCCGGTTAAAATAAACATGCAGTATTCGCCTTGGCACGCCTTAAATGCAATGCTACTTGAAATAAGTACTACTAAAGCATTTCTTGCAGTGGATATAAGCCAGAATATTCCATTCATCACTTTGTAACCACTTACCGTGTCTGTTACCTTCACGTCCTTAAGTTTCTTAGTTTCAAATTAATTAAATGTATATAATAAATAAATGATTAATTCCTAAATAACAGACGAAGCAAAAGTATTGTGGAAACAAACTTACCCGCAGTAAAAGTAGAAATATAATTGATATGATTCCCAACGAAAAGTCGCCAAAACGAATAAATTCCAAATTCGTAAATACCGATTTAATCGTATTTATAAAACCTGAGCCAGACTTCACATTCAAGCCAAGTAGACCCTATAAACTAATTGATTTTAAATTTTGATCTATAAGAATATAAAAAACAAGTACTTTTAGTTGTGTGGCTCCTATTATAACAGCAGTAGCAGATGTAAATCCAACAGTTACTGGCAGAGATATTAAATCCACAAGAGCGCCTTTAAACGTGAAAATTAAAATAATACTAAACTATAAATAATATATATTGTGTACCTAGATTTAACATAGCCATAAGCAACTCCATCACACCTGACATGAAACAAAGAAGAACAGCATATGTTGGACCAGATCCTAGTCCCAATCCTGTGTGCTTGCTTGTCATAAGTGCTAATAACGCTGTTGGACCTATAGTTACTTGGCGACATCCACCTAAAAAAGCATATATTATGCCTCCCATAAAAGCCGAATACAAACCATACTGTGCAACAATTAAAAAAGAAACATTAATTAGAACCTAGCACGGGGGAGTAACAACTTTGTACTAACTTGTGGCTCAAGGCCGGCTAAGGTAGCGTATGCCAATCCTTGTGGCAAAACTGTAAGACCCACGGTAAGACCGGCTATCAAATCGGAAACTGCATAGTGGCCGTTATATTCTTTCAACCACTTTATTCCAGGAATTACTTTGCAAACAATATTGTCAATTTTCATGATAATAATTTCACTGCGATCTGTTGCTTTTCTTTCTGAGAAAGACAAAAATATTTAAGTTACTCATGCATTTGCTTAAATAATATAACGCAACACCTGAAAAGTTTCGTGTCTATGTCCAGCCTCTAAGTACTTGGAGAATCTATTAAGTCTTGAGAAAATACATCAATTAGCCAGATAATCGATTTCAAAAATATGTACGTACATACATACTTACTTAGTATTATTTAATTACACTATTGACACGTTTTTGGCAATACTCTCTTGCAGGACTTACATATAACCATATGTATACAAACGCTTTAATTACTTAGAAAACCCCAAATTATATCATACATATGCATTGAAATTATCCAAAAATACCGAGGAAGTTTTGGTTCTCAAATACGTACTCACATATTATGTATGTACACATGTATATTACAGTTTTTTTAACGTTAATAAGATAAACTATTTGGTTTTAATTTTTAAATATTAATATTTTGGTTTGTACATATAGTTTGTTAGATACTTCTGTTTATTTATATATATATAAATATACATATATAATATCGTTAACACGTTTCCCAGTTTTTATTTCTGCCGTCGCATTGGGCTTTTAATTGGAACAAAAGCTTACGACAGACTGAGTAGCTTATTTGCTAGTTTTAACCAACAACCCGTTCTCAAATTGGCTCTCAAGTTAACAGAATTGGTTGTTCTACATGCCAGGCTTAGGCTTAATCTTTTTTTTCTCCATCAGAATACGAATTAGATATCAGTAAAGAAAGTTAAGTTTTAGTTTAGTTTTCATTTTACATTTGGAACTAAAACGTATGTTTGTACATAATTTCTTGTATGAAAGTGTGTATGTATGTATATTTGTATATATGATATAATTCTGTGAACCCCATTGATAATTTCAAACTCTTGGTACATTCAAATTAGGTCTGTTAATTAGAATTAACAAATTATTCACTCACAGTAAATGGTTGTATTACCTGATCATATTAACACAAGGTAAATAATACGAAGCCACAGACCAGAAATTGTGGAGCTAGAACGATGGGTAACAGTAATAAGAGAGCTCTCTTATTTCTGATGGAGCTGTCAGGTGAAATCAATGGACAGATGAATGTAGAAGTCGGCTATCTCGCTCTCTATTCTACTAACACTTATGCTTTCTCACCAGAGATAATGGAATGAATCCTTCCATTATGCCAATACTCTCTTGCAAGAATGAATCCTTCCATTATCTCTGTTTCTCACCACATGAGCTACTGTCAGTGCAAAACGAATCACATAGGCGGCTTTTACACGAACTAAATTCGTCACTAACGGGACTCTTCTTGTAGGCAAGGAAAGTGAAACGTAAGGGGGGTTGACCGAATTGCATGTACACGAAAAATCTTGGGATTCGGCCTATTCTCTTTTGTCACCCTTCGCTTATTTTTCGGTTGCTTCATTCTTGTTCTCGAAGCGATGGGTACTGCATGGATGCTATGCATATGTGAGAAAGAGAAGGGGCGTATGTGTGAAAGGGTGAAAAGATGATCGAGGATCGAGATTCATTCTTCGTGTTTTCCCTTATCTTTCTTCGATTTATCCTTTAGTATCATGTGCGGCCTTGTGTGGCTGGTACACGGACGCATTATCAGATGTGTACCACAGATGTTTGATGAGGCCGGGGATTGTTGGAATTAAAATGCATTTGATTAGGGGCTTTATTGCAGGAAGAACTTGTTGATGATTTTATGCTCTTATCTACTGTTTATTTAATTTTTAGAATATTTTTTGGGATGCATTTCCAGGATTAAAATATGCACGCATATGAAATTTATTGCCATGAACCCTTTTAAGTGCGCATGTAATTGCGCAAAAAACGGCAACTTTTGTAAATACTATTATCAAGATAGCATAGATAATTGTTTTTATTTTTTTATTGCAATTTTATTCCCAATGTCTATTCTATTTTATGTAAATGTACATACATGTATCACAGCATGCATTTCAACATATAAAGCGTCACTTTGAATTTCTCCTTTTCAGAAAAATTTCCTCCACGCAGAACCACCCCGGCTCGCAACGAAATAAAAATGACGAAAAATTCCAATCGTTGGGATCTTGTGTGTAAGAGTGGCTTGGGATCACAAAAGGGAATACGATAGAAATTGCTGCTCGATTTAACGCAATGTAAAAGCTGCCATATTTGAGCAATAATACTACAAATGTATGCGCTCTTTAATATTCGTCTGTTTAAGGGTTACCAGGGTATAGTTAAAATTAATAACTAAAATACTTTCGCCGTCTTTTTATATATATACATATTTATTTATATAATTATATGTGAGAAGCGCTGACATTAGAAATCAATTTGAAATACATCTTATACAAATATGAATACTAATGCTATACTTGGAGAATTGGACGTTTCACGTTTGAATGAACTGGTTTTTTGGTGGAATGTTCCCTCAACCGGTTGCAGCGCCACCAATGCAACAGAAACATAGGCGTTGACATTTAATATTAAGATATTGAGTTTAGATTTAATTTTCCATATCTTGTGAAAAACTTCGCTGTTAGAAACTAGTGCATTTTACATATTGCCTTGAAAATTGAAAACAAGATAGCCGTAGTTACTATTCAACGTGATTAGATATCAATTAAATAATTCTCAAAAATGGACAAAAGAAAATTGTCGTAAGTACTTTTTGAAACAATTTGCTTACTAGGATATTTTCAATTGATTTTCCGAAAGTGTAGCCAATCCTATAATTTGATCCTATCATAAACAGATGCTCTGTATTCCTCAAGAGCAACCAATTTGTATGTATATATTGAATTGCCGAAAACGAGTTCTTCGCAATATTAAATTTTATTTAATTAATGATTTTGCTGGTATCATATTATAGAACCCTTGCTTTAATCAAATTAAATTTAAAAATACTGTCAAATGGTTGCTTATTTCTTATCTTGGAAGATAGAATAATGAAAAAAGCATGGTTTACAGCAGTTTTAATTTTCGTTAGTATAATATGCTAAGGGTGCGCCTCTAGTACATTTACAAGTTTAAGGATTATGGTTTATTTGTTAATTTTACTGTAAAACTGTAACATCAGTGTTAATAACGTGGTTAATGTTAACCATACATGATGTTAAACATACATGCTCATAAGATTAACTCTGTAAATAAATTACTTTTAGCACTTCTGGTGATTCATTGTATGAAATATTGGGACTTCCAAAGACAGCTACAGCTGATGAAATAAAAAAAACGTATAGAAAGCTTGCACTCAAGTATCATCCAGACAAAAATCCAAACAATGTTGATGCTGCAGATAAGGTGATATCGTTGTATCTGAATTCATATTTAACATTACCCCAATTTTGTTCGTTAGTTTAAGGAAGTCAATAGGGCTCATTCTATATTGAGTGATTTGACGAAGCGGAATATTTACGATAACTACGGTTCATTGGGATTGTACATAGCTGAACAATTTGGCGAGGAAAATGTTAATGCATATTTTGTTGTTACATCGCCAGCTGTCAAAGTATGAGCCTGCATAATATAAAAGTGTTGAATAATAAATTAATTTTTTTGGTCCTTAGGCTATAGTAATTTGCTGCGCTATATTGTCCGGATGTTGCTGCTGTTGCTGCTGTTTTTGCTGCTTCTGTTGCAACTTCTGTTGTGGCAAATACAAGCCACCAGCAAATGAGGCTACCGGCGATTATCAACACTTAAATGTAAGTAAAGATCCAACAAAACGGTTATATTGATGATTTTTGTGAAGTTTTCATTTATGAAAATGTGTGTATATATATTTTGAACTAAGTTGCATGAAACCTTTAATTATTGTTTCGCCGTACCTTTTGCTGTGAATGACATTCATAAAACTAAGGTAAGTCGTACCTATACATATTAAAATACATTAACAAAAAATGAACACCTAATTCAGGTAATGACCATTAATATTTTTTCGTTTGGTATTTTAAATGCAGAACTGCGAGCATTAAGGGCGGTAAAAACTAAGCTAAAATAATTAGGAACATTTATGCTAATAGTATACAAAGTACATATATCCAATTCATCCTACATATGAAACTCATACTCTGGCCTTGTACTTTTTATTAATCCTTTCGAATTGGTAGCGTTTCGATTGCTTGATGTTTTCATATTATCTCAGAATGTGGTAGTATGGCCCAGAAAAATATTTTTACACAATTTGTGCAAGACTTTATTTTAAAATTTGAAAATAACTGTAGAGATATGCATCACCTAATTAAGTTCTTCACGAAAATCATCAAACATCCAATTAATACATTTACATAGTCCTGTTTTAACCTATTTTTGTTTCTTTTAACTTTTTTTAATTTTGTTTTATTTGAATATCCATCATCATTTCAACGACTGTTATTGTATAATTCGAAAATTAGCGCGACGGTGGCAATTCTAGTAGAGAAGGTCAGCCAGAACAACGACCACAAATGCAAGGAAGATTGGTAAGTTATATATTTTAATATAAATCTTATCACTAAAACTAATTTGCTTTGTAAAACCTGCCATTGCACCTTAAATCCCAAAATCGCTTGTATATTAAATGTTTGGTTTAACTATAATTGATATGGACACATTTCTGTTATGAAAGGTAAAAATTGTATAAATATAATAGGTTTATATAATTCTAATAAATATTAAAAGTTTTTAAAAATATTTATGCCTTTATTTTCAGGAGGACATAAATGACCTCGAAGATCTACATATATCACCGGGGTCTGCTCCTGTAACTTCACAACCGACTGCGGGACAAGCAGCTGGAGCCGGAATGCCGGTATTTGCAATGCCGCCACCACCTACACAGCAACCTAACCCTACTAACCCATTTACGTCAGGAGCTACAGAAAACACTTCTCTTAATAAATCTGAACAACCTACATATACACCAGGTATTCATTAATTTTATTTTAAACTTTTTGTTGTTAATATGTTCAATTCAATAACGTACCAACACCCCGTATTAATTATACTAAAAGCAAGTCCTAAGGATTATAAATAAAATATTTTATGTGCTCATATGAATATTACTTAATTTGTTAGAAAAGACGAAAATTATATATTTCCAATACTTCTTTTTCTAGATATATTTAATCAAAAATACTAAAAACGTTGTAATGTATAGTGCAAAATACGGAACATCATAACCTAAAACACAAAAACAAATTTATAAATAAATACAAAAAGTACATCTATCTAATAAAGTAAAGACTTACCAACAACGCACGGTAAAAAAACGTATTTTGCAATAAGGTGGGCGTATTGATTAATTTTCATCATTTATTGAAGCAGATAAGCAGATTTTATGGGCAACTCTTCCGTAAATGGTATCCATAAGTACGTATATCGTATGTCTAAGGAATTTTGCTTAATTCATATCTTAAGAAAGAGACAACTGTAAATCAAATATTGCATTATATTCTTTTATTTGTAAGTTTACCTGTACAACGTGAATTTTAATTAGATTGAAATTGTGTATTGAATTAGACGTACTCTAAAAGTGAAGAGTTGGTAAACATATTTTAATTTTCTTTGCATGTAATGATCCCTCGTTAATTAACATTACCATCAAATGTATTTTTAATAAGTTGCTAGCAAAATCTGGACATCTTCTCTGCAATTTATTCCGAATTTGTTTTCGTTGAATAAAATCTATATTTATGCTGTTACACACGTAGTTTTGTTGTTAGAGATTCATACCAATTGAGAAAAATCAATTATTTTTATTTGCCTTCTTGAAATGTTTTAAATGAAAACTATTATACACTCTTGTAATATTTTAATATCCACCCAATCTACTTATGTTAATTTCAAAACAAACAAATTATTTTACTTAGATATACAAAAGTAATTAAAAAAAGTGTAGAAAATGATTCATCAACTGTTCAAAAAAGTAATGTGTTGAGTAAATATAATTCCAAAAGTACTTCATTTCACTTCAATAGAATAATTTTGAAAAAACGATGGCCCTGTTGTAATAAATGGCTAGTTATAGTATTATATAAAATATATGTTAAGTATATGATTATAATATAAATACAAATTTCATTATTCGCTTATGTGTAGTTATCAAAATGCAAATACACATTTGGTTCTCCCCCAAAATAATATTTCTACATTAAAATTTCTTGAATTATTTGAAATTATGTGTAATGGATGCTTTTATTTCACTAAACGTTTATGTAATCTTCAACGCTGGTTTTCGTTTCAAACTTAATCCAAAATCCTAAAATGCTGAATGCTTAAGAGTATTTCCATTATTCATCCTTTATGTTACTTACGTGCAGGGAAGCTAAATTAGATAAAAAAACAACTAAAAACTTGTAAATATTTGATTTATATTTATTTATAAATTCATGTTCTCATTTTGAAGGGTTTTGAATGAGTTTGAGTGGCAACTACAATAGTCCTGATATAAGTACTTCTTTATATACCACAATAATTGTTTTAAATTTTCTTCGAATTTGTACGTTTGCATTTTTTTGTGGTTTACATTTATTTCAGCATATGTACGTTTATGGTTAGTATGAAGGTGGATATGCACATATAAATATATACACAAGTTCGTATGTGAATGCAGTTATTTGAAAATGCAAATGTCGACATTACCTTTTAATTTTTGTCAATTTAAATTTTGATTAAACATAAATGATTGATTTGTTTATTATATATATATCATATGTAGACTAATGCATTTTCAGTCAAATGTATGTAATTTCTAACTTGAAAAAAAAACTTATTTTACTCGAACTGTCTAATACAATGTTACTTTTAAAGAAATTCCTCTAACCATGGATGTTTTAAGCATTCCGATGCAGATGCCCGAATTATTGGGTTATATTCGAGCATTGGCAATAAAAAATCTGAAAAAGATTTTGCGTCATGTGGTTCCCAGTCGTATTTCTCAATTAAAACATTAAGTAAACTCCAAGGTTTCAGTTTTGTTATGTTTCGCAAACCCCCTATAAAAGTAAAATAGGTGAACAAGCATTGTCTCAGAATGCTATTTTTAAAAGGAGTTTAATAGTTACCATAACTTGTGAAATATCTTAGTCCATGTTTCCCCCTTAATATGATGGAAGACGGAATGGCACCTAAGAGCTCTATTATATGAGCAAGATGATCTTCATCTCTGGTATAACTTTCTCCTGCGTGTGGATCGAATAGATAATCACCAGTTGCTAACTCAAATGCCAAACAGGCTGTACTCCATATATCTGCACTGAAACTATAAGGTGCTCCCAACAGCACTTCAATTGAACGATATTGTCTTGTTTGAATATCTTCCGTAAAATGATGGTACTAAGAAAAAATCAGCGTATTACTTTGTTATATACTTAACACTTTAACTTACGTCGTAACAAGCATTTCCTAAGTCTGCAATTTTCACACGGACATCAATATTGTTAATCAACGTCTGTATAGCATTTGTAAACGAATGAGTCTGTGGAATCGAATTTATTTTGTTTTCCTTATCCTTTTCAGAGGTGGCATCTCCCTGCTAACAAAATAATACATGCAAATGTCCCTAAATTACAATAATTACCATGAAAATAATATTTAATTATCGAAATATTAAAAACTGTTCGCCGATCACATGTTATGTAAAATGTGAATATGTACTAATGAAAAGAACCGAATTTCATAACACGAATATTTAAAGTGAATTAATTTGATTTTTTAAATTAACTAGATATCTCGCTGAAGGTTAACCAGCTTTAATTGTGATTTACCTCCTTATCTTTAAAATCATTTGATTCAAGTAGGATGTTGTCATCTGACTGGGGTGCAAAAATTAGGTGCCGAGACAAAATGTTGAGTAGTATCAAAGCATATTACATAATGTTTAGTTCTTACCTTAACTGTTATTTTTTTCTCAGTACGATACCGGTTAATCTGTGCATTTGCTCCCAATGTAGGTGCTAATAAACTCTCACTTTGATCATCGTCTAGCAATGAAGAATATTTCGAAATATTTGATAACATGGGCTTATCGAGTGTGGAAGACTCCTCTTTACTTTTGTGACATGCTTCAGACATGGGAGAATTTTCAGAAATTTGCCATTTTGTTTTCGATTTAGTTTGTTTTTCGATAGAGCTTACTGTATTTTAAAATATTTTATTATTAAAATATTAAACTTATATTTTTTTTTAATACAACTTACTGTATGAATCAGGAAATTCTAAACCTCTTATTCTTAAGTTATTGATTTCGTCATCAATCTGTTGGTTCATTGCCGCTGCATTATCAATAACCAAAAGTATATTTTCGGGTTTGATATCAGTATGAATTATGCTACATTTTGTATGCAGATAATCCAGTCCTTCGAGTACTTGTCGTATAATATTTTTCACTTGTGAAATAACTAAACCTTGGTAATTGTTTTTGACGATTAATTTGTATAAACTGCAACCAAGTGCCTCGAATACCAGACATGTGTGCACTCCATTTACGCCACGTACGGTAAAATGATTTAGAAGTTTCACAATCCGATCACCATTTGGATCTAATGGATCTGCATCCCGAATTGCTTCAAGTAATCGAATTTCGTCAGCGGCAGTCTCAATGTAGTGTGGAGCACTTTTAACTACTTTAAGGGCTACATATTTTTCATCTCTGAAATCAAACCCAGTACTATTTAGAATGTTAAAATTACTATGCTACACATTTTTACTTGATATCGCGACAAAGCCATACTGTTGAGAAGTGACCCCAACCAAGTTTCCTAACCACCCGGAATCGGTTATCAAAAACATCTCCAATAACCACTGGATGATATCCCCCACGACAATACTGTGATGCATCTTCTTGTTCTTCGTCGGAACCATAAAGGCTGCTATCGGGAGATTCTTGTAATATTTCATCTGCAGCAGTTAATGTTCCCCTAGGTTCGGATCTGTAAGTGGTACATAGTATTCGAATAGTACAATTTGGCTGGTATGCACTCAAATATATATGCATTGGAAAATGAACAATTTGATTAATATAATACAGATTACAAAAATATATATATATATATCATTATATATATATATATATTACATATATATATATGTTCTTCAAATCACAAAAATTATTTAAAGTTATTTGATATGGTTAAAAGAATAATTACACATACGTAAAAAGTTACCCACATGTTCGAACAAACAATTTTAGAAGTTATTTCACAAACATTTGGTTTCGTGCGATTTTTTCTTATGTAAGTTACAAGAATAGGACCAGCAGATATACATTTTCGTTTATTGTATGTATTGCACTTTTTTCTAGCACTTCCCTCGGATTCCAAAGTCTGCTTTGTTATGTTTGTGGCAGATACGGCAACATTAAACTCTTTTTTTATTTGACTACAATTCTGCACATTGTTGTTATTTTTAAACTCAGTAACCGATAGTATATTTTGCTGTGACTGACTTCTCACACTTAGTTTTCTTGCCCACGAAAAAATGAAGATTATAATACAAACTTTAAAGGAAATATTGATCAATAAATCACTTTGCAACCATACAAAAACTAAATGTATCCAATATAAAACATCCAAGCAAACATTTACAACTAATTTAAACCATTTACCGCACTTATAAGCAATATATGGAAGAATATGCTCAACAATGCTACTAATGACATATTGAAAATAATTAAATTTATTCGGCGTCATATCATTATCTATAAAAGGTTTACTTTCATTGGTGAGACAAATACTATCCCATTGACTTAAAATATAAGTTTTCCAGTCAAAATTTGGACAATGCATATTTTCACTTTATTTTGGAGTAAACTGTAATTACATAAAGAGCAACATAGTTTTTTTCATTTTTCAAGAGAAATTTTAATTTCACAATAGACGTCAATATAAATTAAAACAAAAAAGTCACTTCGTGGGGTATGCTTACATACTCTCAGGAGAACTGCCCATATAAAAAATAACATCTAACCTAAAGCTTCTTTTAAAAATATAAATATAAACAAGAAATATAAATGTGCTCAAGATGAGTGAAATTTTTTACTATGGACTCATATTATGTTTGTTCAGATATATAGACAATGTTCACAAATATAATAAAACTTAGGATGCGAATATACATTGGGCTAGATGGAATTTAACAATATTTTCCTATTTATCTGTTCATATTATTTTTATGGCAAAATACTTACAAGCTAACGAATGGTCCTCTAAGAGCAGGCATATCACGGCGACGATTTAATGGAGGCGACAGGGATAACGACAGAAAATCCTGTTGAGTCTTTTCCTCATCAATGCTTGTCGCTCTGGCCGCAAATATTCTTGTAGTTGGCAGGTATCCTATTTGTTTTAAAAAATCATCGCGATATGAAAAAGGAAATATAGGCGAAGCTTGTCTATGCTGTGACTGATTTAATATACTAGCACTTATTGATGTAAGTTTTTCATCAAAACTTCTACGGAATCCTATTCCTTTTATGTAGTGGCGTTGAACATCCATTCCATCATTTAGATTTCCTACACAAGTTTGTGAAGTCATTGATGAAAAGGCAGAAGTCGTCGCTAGACAGGATATTGATGAATGATAAAGAGGACTAAGTGCTTTAACATTCTGGAAATTTGGTGCGCAGTGTGGCTTTACATTCGCTGGCGACAGAACCGGTGAAGTTAGGCTGCTGCTATATAATAAGTTTTGATGATTAACCATAGCTGCTGTAGGTGTGTAGCCATGTGCAACCCTTTCGGTTGATGCAATTGTACTCGCATTTCCGCTGATTATAGATTTGTTACGACCATTTGACAAAATAGTAGACGCTGATGATACCGTTGATGGAATTATGGTGGAATTCACTGGCGAGACATTCTGTTTCGATGTGTCGCTTATATTGTGGCGTTGTACAATTACTAAAGCTGTTTCCTGAAGACGTGGAGGTACTTGTGTTGTCCCCGTCCCGGAAATTGTACTTGTAGGTAAAACAGGTGCCAGCTTAAACAGTATATTTGCAAAAACTTGAAAAATGCAAGCATTCCACTACTTTCTTAAAGCACAAATTATTATTATCCCTTTAGTAATCCAATAAGTATTAGTTTTAACTGGTTTAAACTAATCCAGCTCTGGAAAAGTTGATAATGTGTAAAAAAATGTTAAAACTTAATGCCGTACACATATCGTAAAAGCTTAATTATCAACTGAAATTGTTAACTACTTAACAGTTATATATATATGTAAATTACTTTTGTTTCGTGTAATAATTTATTAATATACATATGTCGTTTGTTCAAAATGATTGGTTTAACTTTATTTCCTGATGATAACAAGTATTTCATTAAAGTACGCATGATCGATACTTGAAAGAATACCTAGAATCCACATTGTCTCTACATGTTTTATATGTATATAAATATATCCCAAAGAATGTATCAATGTACTTTTTGTATGTGTATATATGTACATATGTGTAAATAATTATTTTAAATAATACCCAAAAGAATTAAAAATTAATCAAACTTATTATCACTGGTTCCGTTCCTAATCATTTATTTTCAAATATGTATTTATATTGAAGCAAAATATTTATACGTTTACCGTACTTTCAAACATCCCTGTAATGCAGTTACATCATTTTATTATGATTTTGACATTTAACGTCGGCGAAAAATGACAATTTCACTTCAAAGAAACTCATAATAAGTATCGACGTGAATACAATTTGTAGATATCGTATTTTTATTTGTTATATAGTCTGAAACCGAAACGATGAATACCTTACAATTGCACCAGCAGGAACAAATAGCTAATCAAACGCAAAATCCGCTAGTTTGTTATAAAGAGATTTAAAAGTTAAGGTTATGTGAATAAAAAACTATACTATGTTTTTTACAGGCAAATTACCAATTTTCATCAGAGGAGCTTCGGGTTTTAAGGGAATGTAATACAGAGTCGTTCTTTCAGAGATCCTTACCTTTAGGAACTGCCTTTGGACTAGGAGCTTTTTTTGGAGTAAAACAAGGCTATTTTCGGGTAAACAAAACAATTGTGCGTGTTACTTTGGTTGTATCACCTGCGAAAACGCATCTGTTCTAGCCAAATATAAAATATGGAGCTGTACCTAAAGTCGTAGTCAGCGTAGTTATTGGATATTTTCTCGGAAAATTTAGTTACCAACAAAAATGCGCGGAAAAAATCATGCGATTACCAGACTCAAAGTTGGGAGAGATACTTCGACAGAAGCATAAAGGTGGCTTATACAGTGTTCTAACTCCTGATCAAAGTATTGGCACAGGTATGGCGTTATCAGCATTTGCTCCAAATAACGCCGATCTGTATACAGATGATTACTCAAGGCACGACAAAACTAGCTCATTAGAATTGGATGCTGACAGTCGTCCAGCAATATCAGGATTAGATGACACCTATCGACCAACTGTGGATGGTATGCTTAAGATAAAAATTTTCTTTACGCACTATTTATGTTATATACATTTTAGATCCTTCTCCGCAGTTTGGGACTGATCTTCCTCTCATATCTAACAAGCAAAGTGTAACATATGATGAACTCCGTATGAATAACCGCGAGGAGTATGCAAAAAAAACGCAAAATCCCACCTATAGCCCACTTCCATCTGGAGCTCCTGTTATTAAGCGAGTGCCAGAGATAACAGTCGGCGTTCAGGGGCAAGTAGAGCAGCATGGACAAAGAAATAAATACGGAGACACATGGACGAATTAACATTAACCCATCATTGCAACATAATAGTTTTATTTAATATTTTACCAATATAAAAATGTAATACAATAAGATGAATATATAATTATTATGTGGAATAAATATAATATAACTTGGTTATTTGGCAGATCCGATCTCATAAATGTATGCACCCAAGAGTTTAGTCTAGTAAAGATCGAGATTAATAATTAAAATTTAATGAATTTATTTCGACTTACTCCTTCTATGTAATTTCGGACGTCAATTTTTTCGTTTTGAGAGTGCGCGCCGTCGTCGCAAGCTCCAACTGGTATCAAAATAACATTTTTTCCTGTTGCCTTCTGCAAGGTAAGTGTTACTGGAATAGATCCACCTTCACGTGTCATATCTGGATCGACTTTAAACACATGCTTTACAGCTCTTTTTGCAGCCTCGTAATGCGGATGACTTGGATTCTCAGTCCACGGTTTACCAGCACCAACGAGTTCTACTTTCATCTTATTGGGAGAGCCACGTTCAGCCCATTTTTCATTCAAGTAATCTACCACACATTTCGTGACATGGTCTGGATCTTGGTTTGGAACCAAACGCATTGAAAATTTGCCGATGACTTTTGCAGGAATAATTGTTTTTTGACCATGTTCATAAAATGCACCTTCTATTCCATGAATCGACAGACTAGGAAAACGCCATCTGTGCATAAGTAGCTGAATTTTGTCTTCATTATGTGGTAATTTTGTAGCACCTATATCATTTCTAAACCAGGAAAATATATTAGGAAACAATGCTTTTTCTAACTCTGTTCGAGAAACATACTTATAATCGTTTACATCGTAATCAATGTTTTTATATATCTCGTCTTCATTTCGCAAGAGTGGAGCAACCTAATGTTACAAGAAAACCATTCATAAAATCATACTTGCAGATAGCATTTTGAAACTTACATCTCTTTCTACACCATGTATTAGAATTTTTCCGTCCTTGTCAATTAACGTATTTAATAGATAAATTAAATCAGGTAAGGCTTCGTAGCTAAACATTCAGAAAAATATATATATTAATTTAAATGGGAATAATTATAGAACTCTTTAACAAACACTGTGCCTCCAAAAACACCGCTATGCAAGTCTTTGCTTGCACACTCTACTTCAATGTTGTAATATGCGATACCCCTTAAACCATATGTTAAACACGGGCGATTTTTTCCCAACCAATAGTTATCAGATATACAAACGTAATCTACATTTGCAAGGAATCCATCTGAAATTATATATCTATATATCTCGAACTCGACCATTACAAAAAATAGCTTTACCTTTCTGTGCAATCAACAAATTATCTAATCCTTCGCTACTACTTTCTTCCATTCCCTCAAACACAAATTTTATATTTACCGGAATATCAATACTAAGTTTTTTGTAGGCTTCAATTGCATGAATCCAGCACAGCACAGGTCCTTTGTCATCTGTTGCTCCTCGAGCGTACAACTTTCCATCAATTTCAGTTAATTCAAAAGGTTCAGTGTTCCAACCATCATCTTTCAAAGCTGGTTGAACATCCAAATGACCGTATACAACTACTGTTTTTTTCTCTGGATCCTTTATGAATTTAAAAACGAATATGATGTCGCTTTAAAGTTATTATAAAATTAATTTACCGTTCCCAGGGTACCAAATAAAACATTAGGCAATGGAATTTTGCCTCCAGTGTGGAGCAATTGACTGCCAATATCAATCAGTTTAACATCTGTACCCAAATCTTTTAATTTTTCCGCAGTCCATTCAATCTGCACCATAAAATATACACACACATATCTATATCTGATTCCGTTCTTCGTGTTTGAGGTTGGAATACTCACCATTCTCTGCACATCTGGTCGATTTTCAGGCCACGCTGAGACAGACTTTATAGCACACGCTTGTTTGAGATTATCAATGTAATAATCTTTATTTTGGTCTATTTCACTGAAAGGTGCAATTGGTACTTTAATATTATTGTTACACAGAGAGAATACACGTATTAATGTTTATAATTATATCCTTGGTATATGCTACCTTCATGCTCAGTTTCATTTCGAAATATACAATAAATCGGTGTTGCTAAGTGTTGCTATATTTGATTACCTTTGAGGACAAACAAGTATAGAAGGGTTTGCGATAAACAGACTGATAATCTATTTTACTGGAATATATTTCATTCTTATCAGATTAAATTTTATAGCCTTGAAAAAAAAAGCATACATACATATGTATGTATGTATGTTCGCCAAAAGCAATACACTTTTAATCCTAAGTTATTCTTCAATAAACAAATATGGAACGAAATAATCATGCTTTAAAAAGAAATATACATATATACATGCACTTACCCGAATAACAGCGTCAGTTCTTTTGGAACAGTCGACATTGTGTTTACAATCTTAAAAAAAGTTGTAGGCAAACCTATTTTAGATCTTACAATTACAATTTATTGATAGCGGAATTCTATTGAGGAAAATTATAATAGTTAATACAAATTTGAAAACTGTAGTTCAAGCCAAAGCGCAGTACAAGTACAAGTCAACTGTCAATGCAGATTGCTGTTAGACTTCTACTTTTCTGTCACACATTGTGCTTATAAATAGCAAAGTGGTCGGAAGATAACAAGTATTTGATGAAATCTCTCTTTGTGGTAGGTTTCACTCATTCCGCACTTATACACCACTGTTGATAACGGTGGTTAAATTACAAATATTATCACGTTGCTGGTGTTTTAAGGAGGTTTATCAAAGGATATTTGAGGTTTTTTGATTTTCGCAATATTTTAATGACATTTTGAAAAGAATGTCGTACTATCACAATACAACTTAAATTAATATTTTTTTTTATTTAAATGATATACTTGCTAGATAAAAAGGCTTAAACTATCTTAATTAACTTATCAATAACTTGAAAGGAATCCTAACCTACTGATCCTCTTCGGCTCTTAGCTAAATTAAAAATAATATTGTCTTAAACACATATGTATGTATCATCTAATTATATTCAATATGGATACACATCTATATCTATAATGTCAAATATGAACAAATAAAAATGGTGGTAAATTGTCTACCATAATTGTCTCCAAAATTCTCGTTTATGATTGTTCATATTTGCAGAAATGATTTCTTCAAATAAAATAAATATAGCGAAAATACATTACTTCCTCTAATGTAATATAATATGGGTGGCGCTACAACCAATAGAGGGCCAGGGGCTAGCTTCTCAGCAACCACTCGTGTTGTGCGTGCTATTGTTCTCACACGAGTGGAAGGGACCTACAGTTTTATGCCGACTCCGAACGGCCAAGTTTGAGAAGCTTTTTCTAGACAGGAAATACTCTTTGAGCATTGTCAATAACTCGAAAGAGGTGGGGTCGTGAACATTATTTTTGTCGCTCAGAGCTGGAATCGAACCTGGCCACAACGCCACGGGCCACCACTTCCTCTAATGTGCGACATACATATTACAAACAAATACATAAAAACATAAACAAAAAATTCGAATTAAATTTGCATAGCATACCTATTTTATTTCACTTACCGTATTCGACAATGCTCATACATCCGGGAACCGACACAGGTATTTCGTTGGTATTTTAATAAAAAATACGTTTTTCAATTTATCAGAAATTTATTTAAAAAATGTATTGTATCTTTTTTAGAATAATGGCTTAAGTTATGTTAGTATGCATGTATGTATTAATTATTTGAACTTGTTTCCCCTCTAACAAGCCTGCTCAGTCATTCTCGGAGATTTACTTTCAAATTTGAGAAATATGTCTTCTAGAGTGGTTTCATTGACCGAATAGTCTTCAACTATATGACTACAGGAAGTGATAAAACGTTCTGTTCTTCTAAAAACATCTGACCAATCAATTGATTTGTTTTTAATAAAATATGTTAGCATTCCCTATTGAAGAACAAAAAATACATTTGCCATGTTGCCATGTTTACTTGATTGATTGATTTATACTTACAGCATGTTGTTCGCGCAGTTCACAAATAAATTCTTTTTCAAGACTAGTTGTTACTACATTTATATTATTATTAGAACAGTTGCTCAAAAGTTTGATTTTAATCGTAAAACCAGTCCCGTACTTAGCTTTTAAATCTGGAATATAGCCCAAACATCGTAGTTTTCCACTTGCCATGATAGTCAATCTATTACAGAGGTGTTCGCATTCATCCATACTGGATTATAAGAAAATTATACATTTTATGAAATAGAAAAATAAATTCTAGGGAACTTAAAATATGTATCTATTATTTAAAGTGAACCAAGAGTCGACATGGCTCGTTGGTCTAGGGGTATGATTCTCGCTTCGGGTGCGAGAGGTCCCGGGTTCAATTCCCGGACGAGCCCGATATGAATGTTTTTATTTTTATTAGCTACCTTTTTTTACCTACCTATGTGATGTAAGTACAATAGTTCTACCATGCCGTTGAAAATCTTGAATAGATTTCCATAAAAATCTTCTAGAAACTGGATCGACGCCTGTCGTGGGTTCGTCTAAAAGAATTAAGGATGGATTCCCGATCTAAACAAAAAAATTCATAAAGTTATCAATATTAACAATTTTTTTAGTTCGCTTGTACCATAGCAATAGCGACGTTTAATTTTCGCTTAGTTCCGCCTGAATAAAATCGAGTTTGAACATGTTCATACTTCGATAAATCCATCTGATAAAGCCAGTGTTTAATTTCACTGTCCAAATATTCATCAGCAATGTTTCTCAACAACGCCATAAACTTCAAAGTTTGATACGAAGTCATAAAATTGTTTAAGCAGTCTTTTTGAGGACAGTATCCAAATCTATGTTTATACTAAAGAAATAAAATTAGTATTGAAAAATCGTTCATAAAGAAATAAACAAACCATTTTTTTCTGTTTAAGTATACTGACTCCTTCTATCATTATTTGTCCTCCTGAAATTGGCAAATTGGCGGTAATCATTTGGAAAGTCGAAGTTTTTCCGGCCCCATTCACACCTAGTAAACCAAAACATTCTTGTTTGTTTACAACGAAATTTATGCCACGAACGGCATGTATATCTCCGTAGAATTTATGCAAATTCTGTACCAACAACGGATATGAATCTTCCGTGTTACCTATAATATGAATCCATTATGCATGTATATTTCAGGTTTGTTTATGTTATAAACGTGTTTATATATTTACCTTGAAATATGTCTTCAATTTTTCTTTTTTCATTTCGCACAAGTGATTCATCTTCTTCTTGATCCAAAATATCTAAAGGGTGGCCCCAAAGTAAATTTCTTTTAAAATTGCAACATATAAGTTTTTTTATTTGTTGTCTTGTCTCTAAGTTATCCCATAAATATATCAAGAAAATCTAAGAAAAAATAATAAAATTAATCATGTAAAACTAAATCAAATTAAAAACATACTGTGGCCAAAGTGAACACTAATATGCTGTATATAAAAAATGTGATAAGACTGGGATAGTTCTGTTGAATCGTAACTTGTCGGCGTTGATGTAAGAAATATTCGTTTATAACTCGCATTTGATGAGTTAGAGAAAAGTCGGGGAGAATGGATAGGATTGAAATTGTAGTGTCAAACTTCTGCATCGACTGGACGTTATCGGATGTTATGAATGGTATGATGGCTGAAAATTAATATTTAGAATTTTAACCTATTTAAATTAATTTACTCTTACATGATATGACGAACATAAAAAATAAATATGTTGATAAGGCTGATAATGAACGAAAACCAATTGCCATACTATATAGTATTGGCAAATACGAAAATCCATAAAATAGGTATGTAAACAGAAGTAATCCTTGATATTGGCTGCTGTATAGTTTTGCCGGCATAATCAAAAATTGCAATATATAACATGCAATGCATACTATGATATGCAATAGCATATCAAAAATCACTGTTGATATCCAATAATATGTTTGAGGGATAGGCTGCAGCATTTTAAAATTACTTTTGCATTCAAGGTATGGTAAAGATACGTAATATAGAATATAAAAAAAGAAACCTGCAACAAATGATACATTGTATTACATATTTATTATTTTCAGTTATATACATAATTACCAATTGGAACAATAGCGGCAAAATATTCCAAACTTATGGGATTAATATCAGTGACTCTGAAATGAATTATTTTCATACATTTTTTTATTTCGCATACGAAACAAATCTTAGTATTACCTTTGGATTGGTTGAAAAGTGGTCATAATACCACTACCATTTGTCTCATGTTTTAGCTTGAGAAAAAAGTTGTCCAGAAGGTTAATCAAGATTACTGAACTGTGAATTATATTGTTAGAATATAGTATTCTATAGTGTCCCATATCGTCAATAACAATGGCGCCTATAACGTTCTCGTAAAAGTTGTAGGCATTAGACTCTTGTACTGAAAGTAGTTCTTTAAGTTCACTGTTGTTAGCATCATTACGACAATCATATTCCATAGAAAATACCTTGTTCAATATTTGAATTATTTGTAATTGCTTTTGTAAGAATTCCACTTTTTTCAATATCGTGTTTGAGTATATCATGTATAGACGTCATTTCATTTCCAGTACCCAAGTAAATTACCCCTTTTTGTAAGTGCTGAATGTTTAACTGAAGACTATCATCCGTAAGACTTAAAGTCAGTGAACTCACAATATATAATGCAAGAGCAATAGACAAAAAAGGTAAAGAAAACTGTAAGCAATTATTATGTATCATAATATTTTAAATAACTTAAATAACACCACATACCATACTGAACGAATAAACCCATTGACTTTGAATAAAAATTAATTTTTTATAAAAGATTGCCTGCATTTGCCGAGTCCATTTTATAGAACCAGAAGCTAATTTTTGATACCTTATATTGACAATTTCATCGTAGCTCCTATTTGGTGAATCGATTTCGTCCCCGCTTTGACAACTATAAGGCACAACATATTAACGGTTAACATCAATTTAAAAAACAAAAACTGTAATACTTTAGGAATACATCTTCTAACGACGAATCTGTTATCGATATTGAATTTATTCCAAGTGTACATTTATCTTCCTCTAGTTTTTGCAAAACTTGAGAGTATTTATCTTTGTAAAAGTACGGCATACTAATGAGCACGGTCGGTGGAACATTATTCTAAAACAGTTAATAACTCATTGGCCTTCAATAAAGAAAAAAATCAACAAATTACCATAATCCTAGCAGTTGGTACTTTCGATTGAATAATATTCAAAGTGGTTTCTTGGTGAAAGCAATCATCTGTTCTCAGCTTAAGTACGTACCCAGTTCCGGATGCTCGCTTTAATTCCAATGGAGAACCAGTTTGTAACAGTTTACCATTCGAAATAATTGAAACGTTATCGCCAAGAATTTCGGCTTCTTCCATATAATGTGTTGTTATAAGAATAGCCTTCGATTTGCGTAACTGCAGTAATACATCCCACAATGTACGCCTGGATTCAATATCTAAGCCAGAAGAAGGCTCATCCAAAATAACGACCCTAATAAACGTATATTAAGAAAAATTATATATATATGTATATACTATACATGTGTATAATGAGATAAGAATACTTTGTTTCTCCAGATAAAGCTATTCCAAGTGATAACCGCCGTTTCATTCCACCTGAAAGCTGTTTTCCGTAATCTTTGGCCTTTTCAACTAATTTTAATTGAGAAAGTAGCTCCGAAGATATGGAAGCAGCTTCATCTCTTGATTTTCCTCTAAGCTATTGTATACGAAAATTAATATATGCATGTATAAATAAAGATTAATGCAATGCCACCAACCTCTGCGAAAAATTGTAAGTGTTCATAACATGTCATATATTGCATATAAACACTGTGTTGTGGACAGAAACCAATTAGATGTCTATAAGATGCAACGTTATTTTCACTACATACGCTTATAGTTCCCGCGTCCTTAGGAACACAACCTGAATATAAGATGTCTTTAGCACTAAAATTGTTTTAAAGTTTACTTACCTATTATCATATTAAGAAGTGTTGTTTTTCCTGCTCCATTATGTCCTAAAAGAACTGTAATTCTTTGATCTTTGATTTCCATATTCAAATTATCAGCAATTATTATTTCACGGGTTTTTGTCGAAAACGTTTTTACTAAGTTTTGAATAATAATTGCATTATCCTTAATATCTCCAGTTGTTATTAACTGGTTACAGTCTTTTTTTTTAAAGAAAGATGGCTGCAATTTTTTCATTAATAAATTAAAGATAGATAAATGTATTAACATTACTTTTAAAAAATAAAAAGCTGGCTGTCTAAGACCTCCCTTTCCTGGAAATATTCTGGACATGTAGTTATAAAGGCTAGTGTAAGTTATTATTTGAAATAAAAATATTAGAAGCACGGAGATAATTTTATGTTTTGTTTGAGTAATGTTGAAAAACAAATCATCGATTGAAAAAGTCCGATCTAAAATAGATTTTTTTAAATATTTACGATGAAATGTATAGGCTACAAAGAACATATTTACGTTTATTTGTAAAAACTTGAAAGATATCTAAACCTTCCAAGAATGTAGTTGTACTAAATGCAATTGTAGCAACATTTGATATTTTGCCACCAACAATATACAGCACATATGGGATTATTAGTAACAAAAATCCACCAATTTTCGCTGACAATACTGCAAAGAAAAATTACTAAGTAGGAAGGAGATAAAATAAAATTAATTTACCTGAATTAAAACAAATAGATATCAAAAAGGTATAGCACATAGAAGCGCAACAGTAAAATACGAAAATTACGACGAAATATATTGCATGTACCAAGCCCAGTGCTTCGTATGTCTGACCAATTGCAATGCATACAAATATAAAGGGTAAGTATGAAAACAGCCTAACACAAAAAAAAGTTAATCCATTAAGAAAATTATGAGGTGTGGCCAGCAAAAGGAATTCCTAAAAAATGCATGCGCATGAATATCTCTCATTAATATATTAAATATGTAGTTTGTAATTTACTTTAATTCCGTCATGTTTCTCCTCTACAAGTGGCATAAGTGTTACAGTCAAAAGCAATACATTAAACAAAACAGCATATAAAGTTCCAAATATGTTAATACGCTGCCCATCAACAGTGTGTAGAGCCGCGTTTGGCAAGGGAGATATTTTAATCTGGAAAAATGCTACAATATTACATCACATTTTGTTTCGCTAATAAACTTACTTCAAATCCATCGTTAGTGTGACTAACAATTTTTATAAAATTTAAATCAATAATATGTTGTAATGGAAGAAAACCTGTTCTTATGTACTCATCGTCATCTGAAATTGGAATCCTAAATTAATGTTGAACGTTTACATATCACCTGCTTGACTTACCAATGGGTCTATTGGCATCATGATCATTAAAAAATCGTTCTTTTGGTGATACATTAGTTGTAGAAGAGCTGAGCGAATATCTCAATAATGTATCAGAATTAGAAGTGGGCCATTCTTTAAAATTTATTGCAAAACAGTTTTCTTGTTGTCTCCGTTCAAGTGCAAGTATCATTTTAGATTTATTATTGTATGGTTTAATCCCTAATAATTACAAATTTAAGTGTAGAAAATATAAACACATATTTAATTAAATAGTTTACGCTCTATTGGCAGCGATAAGTCTCTCCTGACTTTTTCCATCAAGCCGTCAAGAAATTCATTGGATGGCGCGTACAATATAGAGTCGCCTTCATTTCCAGGAACATACGATTTAAGATCTTCCTACAATAAAAGAGACAGGATAGGTACAGGTTAGGATAGTACAGGATAGTTGAATAGATATACATAATTATTATAAAAAATGTAGAAATTTTAAATTTTGATTACTTACTGCCGTTTTTCCTTCATAAATGACTGAGGGTGTGGTTACAACATTATGTGTAAGCCTTAGATATGTATAAAGAATTAGAATGCATGCTAAATTAATAATACATGATGATATCCAGCTGAATTTCAAGAATAAATAGTTTTTCCATAAAAACACACGAAACAAGCCTTTCATTATTGCAGACTTCGTTTTAGCATTTATGATACATTAATATAAATAATGCTTGCTTAATAAATAATGGGTAAGGGTCAACATCCGTCAAATTTTCGATAACTTTTGATTGTCAACTGAATGGGCACGTTCACACATGTCTTTCTATGCTAATCGACACATACATACATTCTGCCACGGAAATTGCCGGTATCTGAATATTTGAGAGATTTGAGATTTTTATTGAGATATGTTTTTATAAGAATAGAACAATGTTTTTTTTGAACTAGTACTTTTCATGAATAATAGATGGAAAGATTGTCATGCCTGTATGTTGCAGAAGAAAACTTGGGTCGCTGTGGAATGGAATTGGTGTGTTTGGTGCAGAAATAAAGTACTAGTACTCTAGTACTTTATTTCTGGTTTGGTGTTGCATCATCATTTTTCACCTCAGATGATACATACACTAATATTCCGGATTTGACATGCTTGAATGAAGGGCCTTGTGCTCATTGTTTTTGCACCTACTACTTTCTATTTTAACGCAGAAGAAGCAGATGTTTTTGAAATTTCTATTGTACAGATAAAACATGCAGAACACATTTGAAAATTCATTGGTGTTAAGTTACCCGCAGCAAGACATACTTCGATTTGCGCCTCACAGTTTATAACTTATATTGATCACACTATGTATCGAACTGTAATTTTATTTCATTTCGTTTTACACATAGGTACAATAAGTTATAAGTGATTTTAAAATTTGAATCTACCCTGCGAACACCATCCCTAGAGATATTTCAAATGTATTTCATTTTCGTGGTGGATTGGGGATTGTATGAGAAAAATTCAAGTTCGTCGCTTCTTATCTCTGTCTTTCTCTCTTTCTCTCACTCTCTCTCTCTTATATCTGCTGGACAGATTCAATTTTGCCCATTGGAAGGGAGTAATTCAGTCCAAAGCGAATTTCTAATTTCTGTTTCGGTTTGCACTCGCTAGTCAGTATTCAATAACACGTGCTTCTCTGTCATAAGAAACATTGAAATGGGCAAAGTGAAAACAGAACCTCTTGATGCCAATGAATCGAAAAACGATACAATGAAGGAGGAAGACACCTACGAAGATAAATTAAAATATGTGAATGCAATTTCACAACCTATGGCGTCAAAAAAATTAGCAAAGAAGTGCTATAAACTCATTAAGAAAGCTATGAAACACAAGACTTACGTTCGAAACGGTCTAAAGGATGTGCAAACTAGAATAAGGAAAGGTGAAACAGGGTAAGTAATGTGTGTGTACAAAATACGCAATAAACATGTAAATGTCTTTCGAAATTTGATTTACATATTTGCTTTCAGTATTGCCATTTTTGCTGGTGATGTTACTCCGATTGACATAATGTGCCACTTACCAGCAGTATGCGAAGAAAAGGGAATTCCTTACGCTTATACACCAAGTAGAACTGATCTAGGAGCAGCAATGGGAGTCAAACGAGGCACAGTTGCCTTGTTAGTACGCGAAAATTCAGAATACAAAGATTTATATGATGAGTTAAAAACCGATATAACAACTTTACAAATACCTATTTAAAATATTTACATATATATTTTTTTTTCATACGATTTATCTATGTACTTTTTTGAATAAGAATGGAAAAAATGTATATCAACAATAATAAAAGCATAAGTTTCTGATTTGTATTACATGAACTGCAACAAGCATTTTTAGTATTGGTTGATCACATGTTTGGTGGGACTAGTTTCTATTGAAAATACTTTGCAATTTCACTCTGCAAGTTCAAATAAAATCGTTGCAATATACAGTATCAGGCACAACGAAAGTACTCCCTTCATGAAGAAGTGTATTCTTGGAGCGTTTTCTTTATATCCATGAAAAATAATATTCCTAGGTGGATTGAAGTGAGGGGTGCTTAAGTTTTGTCGGATACTGTATGATTGCTAAATTTACGCGATTAATCCAACTTTTCAACATAATCTTACCTATACATACATAAAACATCTCGTCTAAAATGTTTTTCTTCTACAAATATTAAACTCAAAACCTATACTGTGATTTCTTTTGCGTTATTCCATGAATGTATTTATTCAATACAAAATGCCTAAAACTGAAATCTGTATCCAATATACGTATGTGCGTGTAGGTTTTGTAGATGAAAATATTGTGGTTGTAACCATAGGATAACATTTATAGAGATATATGTTTAAGTTTAAATTACTACAAATATAAAATTTTGTGTTTATACTACTGTTTTTTTTATTAAATCATGTTAAAGTAATACATTATATCTGAAGTACATAAAATATGTTTACGCCAAATTATGATATTCACCTTTCATGGACTATATTCTTAGAGGGTGTATTTTTTATTTTTGCTGTTCTCTTTTCATTTGACAATAAGCGAAATGCAAGTTAACTATTTCATTATTAGTTAAAAATATTCACAATATTTTTTTACACTTCAATATTTTCAACCATAAGGCGTCTCATTAATATATGTTTGAGTAAATCTAATTTTTATCCTATAAATGATGATAATCATCATATAAATCATATAAATGATGATAATCATTTTTTTTAGTTTGAAAAATGTCTACTGAAAGTAATTATAAAATCTATTATTAGTACTTTGACCAAGCTCCCTTATTGCCGCAAATGGATCCTTCTCATCACTTATAACTTGCCCTTGTGGCGGGTGATGTAGATGAAGTTGAGAATTTTGAACATTGCCTTGACTCAAAACAGCTGCATACGTTGTATTGCGTGGCTCTCCATGGTTATGTATCTGGACATGAGGGTGTTGCGTTTGTTGTTGTGGGTGCAATACAGAAATATGGTGTGACTGCTGGGTGCCGATGCGATCGCTTCTGCTGTCCATATCATTTAGCTTCATTGGAAAGTTGTTATAGAAAAGCTTTTGAAAAGAATTGTTTTGGTATGGAGCTGCAGTCGATAAATCATTTGAATTAGCTGAGTTGAAAATCGTATCGATTAGGTTTCCAGATGGATGAAGGTGATTGTTACTACCAATACCACTTTCGAGTAGATTGTCCGGTGTAGATGATGCAATAGAATGTGCCGTTGATGAGGAAGAATTGGATCCGTGATAACTAGAATTTCCATTTCCTAATACTTGACGCCGATATAGTGGCACTGATTCTAAACGTGGAGTTGATGTAGTGGGCAGATCACTTCCTAACAGGAAATCTAAACGAACGTTAAAAAAAGTGGATTTATAATTTAATAACTTACCATTACCGCTTGACATAACATTCTGCTGGTTCGTAAAAAGTGGTGAAATATTTTTCTTTTGCTGCAAACTTATTGGAATATCTTTCCCAATCATGCCAACCCCTGCAATGTTGGTGGATAACGTATTATTAGGTGGTCCACTGGTATTATTAACCATACCCATTAATTCTCTTAACATTGGTTGACTTATATCATTGCCATTCATAAGTGAATTAAATACCATATCTATTTGCTGGTTAAAATTCATTCCAGGTTCTCCTGTAGTTGGTGGTGTATCGCATCGAGTTTGCGTTAAAACATTTGTGGGCCCCACATAACTAGTTGGTAACCTGGACATCGAGTTTGGATGTTGAGTATGTTGGTGTTGTTGATTAGTTGGCTGTGTAGAAGAATTCGGAGCCTTAGCATTATGCATTACTCCCATTGCTTGACGCAAAATTTCGGTAAATTTATTTGCAGATTCTTGGCCATGTATCTCAAGTAATTTTAGGTACCATTTGTACTGGGATTCTTTTGGCTCAAATGCCATTTCATAAATATTCATATTGGGCGGTAAAAGGCTGCTGTATTCTTGAAAGGTTGGTAGATGGGATTGAACGTTCTGTACAGTGGCAGGTGCTTGAAACATTGAGCCTCCTATATTAACAGGTATGTGAACGTTATTTAAAAATTGGAAGTCTTTTTCTTTATGTCCGACACTGCTGGTACTTGCAATAACATTATTTGGATGATTCAAATTAATGCCCAAATTTTGATTTTGCCGAAAAAAAGGCTCTAGTCCAGGACCTCCTGTTGCAGGACTTATGGGTCCATTGGCAAATGTGTTGCATAGACGATTATTTAATAGCATTCCTTGATTAGCAGGGTTGCTATATCCAGGTGATGGGTTTGGAGGCTGATATAAAGTCTTTTTTATGTAATTAATTTCAGATGTTTGCCCACGAATTTGAGGCTGCGGTTGACTTGATGATGTTAATGGAACAGTAGATGTGATTTGGTGTTGGGATAGTGAGCTGAGTCCAGATTGAGAGCGTATTTGACCTGCAATGTTCATATTATGTGATGAAGGTTGTTGTGGTACCACTGGATTTGGCATCTGATTTGGGGGACGATGATTTGTGCTTGGAGCACCAGACTTCGGAATAACACCCCACGGATTATTTTGTGGTGGTGGGCCCCATAGACTTGCGTTAGGATTCTGAGATTGTGGAGGCTGGATTGGAGGTTGTTGACCAGCGAAGTTTGGTCGCAACATTTGATTAGGCACATTTGATTGTTGTTGAGGTGGTTGTTGTTGAGGCCATATCATATACGGAGGGAATTGCTGCTGTGATTGATTTATATGGGTAGATGGTCGGTTTGGCGGTTGTATGCCATAGTGAGGGTTGTGTTGCGGTGGTCCTATCGGGCGCATAGGAATGTTGCCGTGGTGAAATGGGGTATGGTGTGCTGACTTTGCAATCTGCGCCATTTGAGCTTGATTCAATATACCATAAGGACCACATAAATTCCCAAACATTGGTGGTATTTGACCGGTTGATTGATGATGCGCAGCTGATATATGTGGTGGCGGGTTAGTGGTACCAACCATGTACATCGCTGTTTGGTCTCGCAAATATGCTTCCGGCTGTAATGCCCTTGGAATAAACTCAGGAGCTAATGGATTCAGTACATAACTACGCTTCAGTTCGACTCCGTCTAATTGGGATCGAAGATATGACCATTTAATACCGAAAAGGGATTTGTTTTCATTACATATTTCAATGAATCGTTCCCATACTTTTCTACAGCGTCCAATAGAACACAATGCAACTGGGTCACCTACTACAGCAACTAAACTTTGTGCCCGGGTAATAGCGGTGTTTAACAGTTTTGAGTTACTTAAAAAGCCATAATCCGCATCGTCCCCACCGGATATATTTGCTGCTAAGTTATTATTAGGTAAACAGGTACGGCGTGTCCGGACTGTTGACAAGAAAACTGCACGAAATTGTTTGCCTTGTACATTTAAGACTCTTTCAACAGATATGCCACCCATACGACGTTTCCGCAATTCCGAACGTATTCGGAAAACTTGATCTGCGTACGGTGTCATAATACCTATACTTGCGTCGTTCATCTTGCCCCAAGAACCAGGCCACTTCTTTCGTAATTCGGAAACACGTTCTACTACTTCATAAACTTCGGAGTTGTTGTAAAAAGCTGTTGAATTTTTGTCCTGAACATCTTCTCCCCTAGTTGTGAAGAATGTTAAAGGATAAAATCGATCGTGACGTGGCTGTTTCCCAGAAGCAATCAATTTCTGCTCATAAAACAGCTCTGACGTAAACTTTATAATGGCTTCGTGAGCTCGGTAATTCTCGCAAAGTAATATTTTGCACGGAAAATTTGATGGATAGTGATCGTATAAACGCTCTAATAGAGATATGTGAAGCTTGCGCTCCTTCGCAAAATTCGAAAATAATTCAGGACTCATTTGCATGTGATCCCCGGCCAATACTATTCGAGTATTTTCATTGGCCAAGGCAAGGGGCATTATAGCTTCACACTCCATTGCCTGAGCGGCTTCGTCTAAAAATATGTGAGTGAAATACCCTTTAGGCAGACCCAATAATGATAACTCCATTGATATACTTAGTGTAACAACCACAATTCGGTGTTTCATTATGTCATCCACTGTAGGCCGCCGAAAGTTCCCAGATCCATCAGTTATACAATACTAAGAAAATAGCAGAGATATTATATGTAAAATATATATGTTTATTTTTAAAAAATACTCTTACCTTCTGCACGATGCTATTAACGGTTGCGACCCAGCGCTTATGATAATACACTCTTAAAGGCTTTGCTTCGTCCATACCACTTTCTATCCATGGATGTAAATATTCCTTAATGTATAGGTCCGCTGCAGAATTGGAATGCGTGCAAATTAATATTTTTGCTTCAGGTTGAACAAGTAATTGCTTAATAGCTTGTGCTAGTGTATACGTTTTTCCAGTTCCGAAAGGCCCAATAAGAAGGATTGGGGGTAACTTAACCCCTAACGATGTTGTAATGGCATTTACAGCTTCTCTTTGTTTGGCATTTAACTTAAGATCTGTTGTCTCTGACCATTGCTTCTTCGGGGTCCATGGTATATTAGGCTCAATTTCTATATCAGGAAATATGATTTTAAAGTCTGTGATTTTATCGACAGCATTATGCCACTCGCAATACGGCAATCGATTAAGCTGGAATTGTATATCGACTTCAGTTTCAGTATCAGCTTTAAGTTTCATATTTTCAACACATTTGGCAGAAAGTTTTAGATAAATAATATTTTTTCCTTTATCTTCTATCAAAGCTTCGTAGACATCGCGTCTAATTTCTTCTTTTTTATCAGAGTTTATTTGTAGAGCAGAAATATATACACTCGAACAATTCGAAAGAATCAAACGCCCCGCAGAAGTATCCTCGGAAATATCCTTACCTAAAGTCATAAGAGCGAAAAGTTCACCCGAAAGAGAATATTTAGCTGTGCTTGTGGCCATTCCAGCTGGTGTTAAAATATAATTTGATGTTACTTTTAATTTTGTGGTCAAATTATAACGTGCTATCTGTTCATATCTGGCTATTTCTTCCACATAAAGTAGTTCATGGATACGAGAACGATAATTGTTTTGTGTTAAACGTCGCTCAATAATTGTCGATTGAGTAAGTGTAAACGTAGCAGCTCGTGGACATGGATATCGCTCAAGTAAATCCTTTTCATGCTTTATGTCGTTTAAAAACGCCTCAGTCTTAAGATGTGTTCCTATGGTTGTTTCGAATTTGACTAAATTCGTATTAGCATCATCCCAACGGGTCGAAGAAGAATTTATTATATCTTTTTTTATTTCTTCAATCTTTTCGGCATCACCAACTGGAACAACGTCAACACAAAGGTGCTTGACAAGCAGGGGTTCTGTGCAAAAATCAAAACATACTGATTGGCGAAAGGTACCGTATATGTCTGTACAGAATTCGATTATTACTTTGTGTTCCGAAGGATTTATAGAATCGCTGATTGTGGTGCAGTCGTTTAAAACAAAATTTCTATCGTTATGGATAGGGGATACCCATTCTTGATCTGATTTGAGTTCAATCAACTTGCCATCGTGGTACGTAATAGACTTTATAGCAAAATGATTGCGATGTGCATCTTGTAAGAGCGCAACGGCTTTGAGAGGCTTTTCAGATTTCAACAAGAAAATCCATTCACGTTTAGAAGTTTTAGAGCTTATGCTAGTTACAAGCTCTTTATTGCAGAAATCTTCTACATTATCAATCTTTTCTCGCATGATCCTATCAGGGCTTGTGGCTTGAATCCATTTTTCAAGGATTTCCTCTGTATAACTCTTTCCATAAAGTTCTTTCTCGCAGGCTCTTTGCAATCGCATTTTACGATACTCAAACCTGTCTTTCCACTCATTTAATTCATCTAAGCCATGTGCCTCTACACATTGATTTCCATAGTGACATGTTTGCGATTCAGAAAAGCTTTCACATAATGTATAAGTGTCAAGTGTAAAACCTCTGGGAGGCGGTCTCCACTTCCAGTCGCGACCTAACAATAATAGAATGCCATTATACATAAGGTACTAAATAAAAGCAAATACCTACCTTGGTCTGACATGATAACATTCTGATGATTTTCTGTTTGGCAATGTTGACGCAATTCATTTTTACTGTTGCATGTTATAGCGCAATATGAACATGATATAGTTCCATCGCTATTCTCAATTTTAATATTATCTAACATTTCTGCAGTTTTCTGTACAACTGTGGCGCTTGAAGCTAAAAGACTTCCACTGTTGATGCTATTATTACTGTTGCAACTCCCATTGCCATTATTTACCAAACCATTGTGTCCATTATTTTCTCGTTTTTTTAGTCCTTTATTGCTAAGGAGCTTACTAAATCTATCCAGTGGCAAATTATTTGTCGCCCAATGATCAAGCTTGGTGTCTAACATGGACATTTCATCGTCTAGTCTTGATGATGGAATTTTTTGATTTGCTTTTTGTCCGCTTACCATCTGTATGATTGTTCGATATCTCTCTATTGTTTTAGATATATCCGCAAAACTTGGCTGGCCTGAAATTTCACTGATCCACTCCTTGGCAATTTGCTCAGCTTCCTTTAATTGTCTATATTATTAATATCTGATAAACAACCAAGAATGTTTTGTTAGTCTTACCGTGTACTTCCTGAGCTTGCAAAGGGAATGGATTAACCATCTACGCGTTCTAGAAACGCTAGCTATACAGTCGTTTTGGTCAGCAGCAAGCAAAGTAAGAACTTTACGGGCATCTGTTAAACAGTTTTCATACTTCGCGAGTTCCAGTAAACATTCGCAACGACCTAGAAGACAAGCTATTACCCGATCTTTTTGTGGCTTGGTTAAGGCAGTTGAAGTGTTTGATATTTGTGTAAGTATCTGGTCGTATAATGTTATGGCGCGCGACCAGTTCCTTCTACGCACCATGTCGTGTGCCTGCATTTCTCTCTCAGCCATAATATTAAAGTTTTTGGCCCAAAAATATTAAAAAGACAATTCTAACTTTTTCACCAAATTCTGTTTGCTTCTATAAGAGCTATTCTGCATTAATTTATTTAATTAAATAGCTTTAACTTACATTTTTTGGACAGTTCGTTGTGAATACAAAGAAGGATTAGCAATTTATCCGTCAACCTCCCTAAGAAAATGTTGACCTGCAATGTTGTCAATAACAAAATATGGATGTAGATACATTTGAATTGACCTTGTCAAATTATATATGATAAACATAGAATTTTGAAACTTATGAAAAAATAATCAAAACATACTTTAAAAAATAGGAGTCGCGTGATCGTCCATAAATATTAACATACATCAAAAATCTGAACATAACTAACATTTATGTAATTTCTTTATTAATTTATATTGTTTTCAGATGATTTTAGACATGTGTATTAGAAGTTAAATGCAAGATTTCTTTTCCATCCACAGTGCACTAGGCCCCAGGTTCTAAATGCTTGAAATCAAATAGTTTGACACATCTTTGTAGATGGCATGAAACGTATACAATTAAGTAGCGCTAATATGATACTGCATGTGATATGCAGAAAATGTATATCCACTAAGACGACACAGAATGATTAGAGTTAGCAACTTCTATATTTGTTTATAACGTTAACTAATAATTTTCGTTGTTGAGCTAGGTTAAAATAATTCAACTGTCAACAGATTCCTATGTATATTCGGTAAATTTGTGCAACCGTGCCACACAGCTGTCATTTGCAATCATAATTTTCTCTAACTCGAAAATTTCATATTTTAGAATGCTGTTTAATACTAGTGTTTTATCATCATTATCATTATGGATTCACCTTGCGATGCACTCACCATATTCTTAAGAAAAAAATCGTACTTTCAACATCACCATTTTACATATAAATTATATTTCACAGATAGGTTCCAAACAATTTGACAAAAACACTTCTTTGCTGTTTCGCTTATTGTTGTTTTTGTACAAAAGGGGACAAAAATGGCTGAAAATCGGTTCAATTTGACTTTCACATTCATGGGGCTATGTCCATCGAATGCTTGGCGTAGATAAGGTAGTTCATGTTGTTGAAAATACGGTTACTGAATAATGTATACGTACCCAATTTTTGAAGCCACGACAAAACCTCAAAATTGCGAAAATTCTAATTACATAAAGACTGATTTCATTAAATACAAATGCATATAGCATAAATACATATATTAATATTTGTATGGAAATAAACTTCCTTTTTGTTTACCCTAAAATCTAAATTTTGGCGAAGCGGCTTCAAAGCAATAGGAAATGCCTGCGTTATATATATATATATAGCCTAAACTAAGTGGTCATATTTTGTGCTTACTTCGAGATCAACAAAATTGCATTTTCAAATCTTGGAGCCCGGGAATATTATTTGTGCAGAAAGGCAGTTATATATACATAAATTATATATATATATATATATATATATATATATATATATATATATGTATATATATATATATTGTATATAGTATATATATAGCATATAGCGCTACAGTCCGTTTAGAGCCAGGGCTAAGCTTCTCAGCAACCACTCGTGTTGTACGTGCTATTGTTTTTTCACGAGTGGAAGGAACCTACAATTTAATTGCCGACTCCGAACGACTAAGTTTGAGAAGCTTGTTCTACACACCATCTCTCCACTGAATTGGAAGAAGGTGGAGTCAGCGATTAATGACATCTATCTGAGCCTGGTGCTGGAAAACGGAGGCCTTGCACCTGTAGGGCGTGACGGAGGATGGCACCAGGGCCATATTAAGCTCGTGACTTTCACGTGCCAGAGATCGGCTGATCTCTTTAAAAAAGCCATCAGCAGACTGGGTGAGGTGTGGAAGGGGGCGCGGCTCGAGGTCGTAACGAGGGATCAAATCCCCAGTAGACCAAGAACCCGCACTTACCTTCCGCGAAGCCCCTCAGACCCTGCTACAATCCTAAAGTTCATCCAACTTTGCAACCCAAACCTTCCTACCCACAATTGGAAGGTTGTCAAGCTGGATGAACTAAAGGGAGAAACGAGGTCCGCAGTGATCGTAATAAACAAAGAATCACTGGACCCACTTGCCAAGTCGGAAGGTGTCATCCACTACGGCTTTGGGACGATCACCCTGAAGGTGTATAAAAAGGATGGGGAGACAAGCGCGAAAGCGGAACAGCCTCCCTCCACCTCTGCTGCTTAAACTGTCGGTAATATACTGACGGCGGTAGCAGAGGAGGAGAAAGACCGTCCTGCTTCAAGCGAGCCTCAACCCTCTACTTCAGGCTCCATCGTGAGGGCAACCCCTGTAGCCAATATGGTACCGATGGAGGTGGAGGAGGGCTCTGGCACGCAGGCGCTGACCCATATCCTGGGTAGCCATGGTCAGGAAGCTGATGATATTGGCCTCTCCGACCTGGAATTAGCCAGCACCCCGCCCAATAGTCAAGAAGACTCTCTTCTGGAGTCTGACACCGACGATGAGGCTAACTTAACAGTGGTGGAGATTGTGTCCGGAACTAAGACGGACACGTTACCCGACAGCTATGCTCCGGGTGACACAGATTAATCTCCACCACTGCATCGCGGCCTCGGCCGCTCTTCTTCTCCGCGCTAACACCTGCGGAGACGACATCGTCCTGGCCCAGGAACCCTGGGTAGTCAACGACATAGTTCGTGGACTAAGGACTCAGCAATTCAACCTCTACTATGTAAGGAATGAAGGTAAGCCAAGAGCCTGCATACTTACAAAGAGTTCTTTGAATACTCACATTCTCTCCCATCTTAGCGATCGAGACTCAGTCACTGTTTGCCTGGAGGCAGGCAAAACCAAACTATGGCTAGTCTCCTCCTACATGGCCCATGACCATGGGGAATGTCCGTCAGAGACACTGAAAAGGACGATTGCTGAGGCGGAAAGAACAAAAACCGCGCTAATCCTAGGCTGTGATGCAAACGCCCATCACACAATACGGGGAAGCACGGACATCAACGAAAAGGGGTGAGTACCTTTTCAACTACCTTATAAGTAGTAGATTAGACTTGTGTAACCAAGGTAATACACCTACCTTCGTAACTAGGAATAGACAGGAAGTCCTAGACCTTACACTCGTGTCTGACCATATAGCGGATAGAATCAGCAATTGGAGGGTATCATCCTATCACTCCTTCTCTGATCACCGCTTTCTAATGTTCAGTATAGCGAGTGCCCTCCCCATCCCCAAGGGTCTTTAGAAATAGTAAGAGAACCAACTGGGACAGATATAGAGAGATTGTTGCGGCAACAATGTCGAGCACCAACATCTCCATCCCGAGCAACCCTACTGATCTCGAACATTCGGTGGACAACCTCACAAAAACTCTCAACAATGCAATGGCAATGTCATGTCCAATCAGCAGGCAAAGAGGCAAGTCTAAACCTCCCTGGTGGAACCATGAAATTGACCTTTTGCGCAAGAGTTGTAGGAAGCTCTTTAACAAGGCGAAGGGCTCTCGTGATGCTAAGGACTGGGATTCCTATAAGGAACACCTCAGTACCTTTAAAACTGAATTGAGAAAGGCCCAACGAACCTCTTGGAGACTTTTTTGTGGTAAAATCGAAGAAGTCTCCGAGGCTTCCAGGCTAAGAAAGATTCTGGCATCATCGACTAAATCGCCTAGCTTCCTACAAAAACCTGACGGAACCTGGATCCTGGACCACATCCAGCGAGGAAACCCTCAGTCTCCTTGTTGATACGCACTTTCCGGGCAACTACCCGATTAGAGCCAATAAGGAAGTGGTATCTCCCCCTAATACTTCATGTAACCTTATAAATGTCAGCCACACCACTATCATGTGGGCACTGACAAGCTTCAAACCCTTCAAGTCAGCGGGACCTGACGGCATCATCCCGGCGGAGCTCCAAAGAACAGCTGACCTCATCATGCCTTGGATTCTTAGCATATTCAAAGGCTGTATGAGTCTCAGTCATGTCCCCAGCTCCTGGAAAAGGGTCAAAGTAGTGTTTATCCCCAAAGCGGGTAAATACTCCCATGCCAAACCAAAGGACCTCAGGCCAATAAGTCTCTCCTCGTTTCTCCTGAAAACCTTGGAGAAACTTATAGACCAATATATCAGGCATGCTATCCCAGCATGCAGACTCTCATCTGCACAAAATTCCTACAACAAGGGCAAATCTGTAGAAACAGCCCTCCACTCTCTGATAGGCACCATCGAAAAATCTCTCGAGTTCAAGAATACACACTTGTGACTTTTCTCGACATCGAGGGTGCCTTTAACAATATCAACCCGGAAGCAATTTCACTTGCGCTTAGCAACCTCGGGATCGGAAAGCCCCTAGTGGCCTTCATTCATCAGCTACTCACCACCAGAGTAATACACTCTCAGATGGGAGACGCTAAGATCCATAGAGGAGTTAATAGGGGCACCCAACAAGGAGGTGTTCTCTCACGCCTTCTTTGGAACGTAGCGGTAAATGAACTGCTACTAATACTGGAAGAGGTAGGGTGCAAAGTTATTGCGTATGCGGATGATATTGCCATAGCGGCATCCGGCAAATTCGTCTCTACTCTAAGAGACATAATGCAGAATGCCTTTGACAAGCTAGAGGCATGGACACAAACATGCGGACTTAGCGTCAACCCACAAAAAACGGATATCGTACTCTTCACCAAAAGATACAAAATCCCCCAATTCGACCCCCCACTGCTGTGCGGCACCACATTACAGCTAACCACCAGTGCGAAATTTCTGGGTCTCACTCTCGACAGCAAGCTAAACTGGAAGCTCAATATCCAGGAAAGGGTAAAAAAAGCCTCTTCTGCACTTTTTTGCTGCAAAAAGGCCATTGGATGCAAATGGGGCCTACAACCTCGCATCGCTCACTGGATTTACACCTCTATTGTCAGACTGACACTTTTGTATGGTGTCTCAGTTTGGTGGACAGCACTAAACAAGGCTATAAACTGCAATGCACTCAACCGAGTACAAAGACTGGCCTGCCTGTGTATCAGCGGGGCACTGAGAAGTACTCCGTCAGACGCACTGAATATTCTCCTCCACCTCCCACCTCTGGAAATATTCGGGAAACAAGCAGCAGCAAGTACAGCCATGAGACTCAAAACACTTCGATTGTGGTCCGAACTCAACACTGGCCACTCAACCATTCTCAAGGAATTCAACTTCCTACCTAGCGACTACCCCAGGCCATCTTTGAAAAGAAATTCTCAATCAGTATTCCCTCCAGATCGGACTGGATGACTGATACGCAAACACTGAAAGATCCTTTGCGCATCTTCACGGATGGTTCAAAGACAAAAGAAGGGGTGGGTGCGGGTGTCTATTCACAAGACCTCAACATTGCTATCTCCGTGAAGCTCCCTGATCACTGTAGCGTTTTTCAGGCAGAAACCATAGCGATTAAAGAGGCGCTGTCCTGGCTTAAAAACAATGTGATATCAAAAAGGGATATCACCATTTGTTCCGATAGTCAGGCCGCCATAAAATCCCTTGACAATGTCATGTTCTACTCTAAAACATGCCTTAATTGCAGGCTGTCTCTTAACGAGATGGCCGAGCATTTTAACATTCACCTCATGTGGGTGCCGGGACATTGTGACATACCAGGAAACTGCAAAGCCGACGAACTCGCTAGGTGTGGTACAACCTCATACCTATCGATAGAAGGGGTACCACCTTCCATGCCGATCGCTGCAGCCTATCATCTTTTAAAGATTCATACAATCAAAACCACCAATGACAAATGGCTAGAAGGCACCACCTGCCTTAAAACAAAAGAAATCTGGCCATCACTTAACCTAAAACGGTCACTCAGTCTACTTGGACTCAGCAAGCCCTCAGTAAGGACCCTTATAGGAGTCATAACCGGGCACTGTGTAATTGGCACTCATGCTCGCAGGATGGGTGCACCATATAATGATTTTTGCAGAAGCTGCATGGACGAAGAGGAGGAAGAGAACACTCATCACCTTCTCTGCTCCTGCAGTGCTCTTGCCAGTCGTAGGTTCCTGCATCTAGGAGCCTACTACTTCAGCGATCGTAACGAGCTAAAAAGTGCCAGCATTGGCCAACTAAATCGGTTCATCAGCAGCACCAACTGGTTCCAGCGTTTGGAGAAGTCAATCCGCGTGGTATCACAATGGGCCTATTCTGGCCTAAGTGTGACTGCTCTGCAGCAGTCAGCCACTACAACCTAACCTAACCTAACCTTGTTCTACACAGGAATACAATCTGAACATTGTAAGTGACTCGAAATAGGTGGGGCCATAATAATTATTTTTGTAGTACAGACCAGAGAGGATTAGATTTATTTATTTTATTTATTTACTTACATAAAGCTGTAAAATAATTAAAATTATAATACAGCTGATACAGCCAGAGCATCAAAGGCCTTCAGCTTTTTGTTAACATTAATATAAATTTGATTGAACAGATTTGTTTTTTTCAGGAATTCTATAATAATTTTTGTATTTTTTGGATCGGGATTAGAAAGGATATCTTTGTAGTTAATTTGGGATAGGAGTAGGTTTCTATGGTGTTGAAATGACGGACATTCGGAGAGTATATGGTGGATATTGATTTGGGTTTGGTTGCAGTATGTGCATTGCGACGATTTACTTTTGTCTATGTAGTGATCCTGAGTGAGTCTGCTGTGGCCGAGCCTAAGTCTTATTATTTTTGTCACTTCCAGAGAGGCTCATCGTTCGTGATCGCAATTTTTTTTATGAAACTATTGAGGTCTTTGGGGTTAAAGTTGGAGGAGAAAAAGGATGGGGTTTTAAAAGTATCTTTAGCGATTCTATCAGCGAATTTATTTCCCAGAATTTGGACATGGCCTGGGACCCATATAAGCTTGATATTAGGGGATTGGAAATGTAAAAAGTTTCGAATTAAGGAAGGGTAGTAGGTTTGATTGTTACTATTTGAGATTGCATCAATAGCTGACAATGAGTCTGTACATATTGCGAATTTTTTATTCGAGGTTTTAGTGTACTGTAAAGCTTTTAAAATTGCGATTATTTCGGCTGTGAACACAGAAGTGTAGAGAGGTAATAGAAAATAGCAGATCGTTTTATTTTCAGAAGTGACACTTAAGCTTATATTGTCTCCTATTTTGGAGCCGTCTGTGTAAATAAAAAAATAGTCACTTAAATTATGTTTAAGTTCGAGGATGAGATCACGGAAGAATTTTGAAAGAGCCATGGTGGGGGGAAGGTTGGATAGGGTTCTATGGGATTGTGTGGGATATTTACACTATTGCAGAGTTTTGTGGAGCGTTCCATGTAGGAAAGAATTTTTTTTCTTCTTTTATGGTTTCTCAACATCTTATGAAGGGGAGTATCTTTTGAAAATAGGAGTGTTTTGTGAAGTTTAAGAGTGGATTGGTAACATAAACTTTCAATTGTTAGCATTTTCGTCTCCAATAAAGTAATTGGGGTTGTTCTGTATGCGTTAATAGCTTTTCGAATCGCAGCGTTGTACAATGTTTTGATTTTGTTAAGGTGAGATTTGGCGGAGTAACCGAAAAGGAAAAGACCGTATTGTATTTTGGTGACTATTATAGAACGGACGATTGAGATAAGGGTGAAGGGATTGCAGTTAAATTTGTTGTATGAGAGAGATTTAATAACGTTAAGTTTCTTTTCCAAGGCTGGAAGAATGTGTTCGATATGGGCATTCCATCTGTAATTTTTTTGAAAAACTATGCCTAGAATTTTGAGTTTGTCCACTTTTTCTATTTTTAGATATGTTGAAAGGATATCGCAGGAACATTTGTGTTTTCGACAGATTTGAAGGTGCTTGCTTTTATCTAAAGAAAGCTTGGAGAGGAGAATGTCTTGTAAGGTGGAATCAAGGTCAATATGGAAGGATGTATGTTTTTTGTTGAGTTTTTTTTATTATGGTAAAATCGTCAGCGTATGCGCAAAATTTGATTTCTTTATGGAGGGTTAGAATTTGGGAGAGTTTATTGAAGCCTATGAGAAAAAGTGGAACAGATAATGGGGAGCCTTGGGGATACCGTTAAAGAGGGGAAGGGATGGGGATAAGGCGTTACCAACATGTACTGTTATTTTTCGATTCGTCATGAAATTGAAAACATATCTAATTATATTGGGACCGACTTTCCAAGATTTCAGTTGATAAATTAAAGAGTGAATACCAATTTTGTCGAAAGCTTTTAAAAAATCCAAGGATACAAGAGAAAGGTGACTTTTGTTGGACAGTGAGTCAGTTATGTTTTGGTCTAAGTACAATAGGGCGTCAGTTACGCATTTGCCTCTCTTAAATCCCATTTGGTGACTACTGAGCAGCTTGTTGTGGGAAACAAACCACCAGAGTCTATTGGCAATAACTTTATCAAAGACTTTCACACAACATGGTTTTAAGGATATAGGTCTGTAGGATTTAGGAAGAGACTTATCGGAATTTGGTTTAATGATTGGTATGATAGTGCTATTTTTTTAATAGTTGGGGGATATTGTTTTGGAAAATGGTGTTATAAATTTGAGGAGACGTGATTTCATAGGGAGGGAAAGGTTCTTTAACATGGGGTAGGAGATTCTATCGTTGGCTGGTGTTTTGCCTTTAAGTTTATTTAATGCCAAGTTAAGTTCCGAATAAGTGATTACGCTATCGATCATTTTAGCTTTAATGGATAGGGGGTAGGAAATTACGGTCGAAGTTGAAAGCTTGTTTTGGCAGAAAGAGGAAGGGAAGTTGGAATCATGAGATTCCTTGGACCAGTATTCGGCAAAGTGGGAGGTAATTTTGAGGGGTTCTGTTAAGTTAATGGCTTGAAGGCACCACCTGCCTTAAAACAAAAGAAATCTGGCCATCACTTAACCTAAAACGGTCACTCAGTCTACTTGGACTCAGCAAGCCCTCAGTAAGGACCCTTATAGGAGTCATAAGCGGGCACTGTGTAATTGGCACTCATGCTCGCAGGATGGGTGCACCATAAAATGATTTTTGCAGAAGCTGCATGGATGAAGAGGAGGAAGAGAACACTCATCACCTTCTCTGCTCCTGCAGTGCTCTTGCCAGTCGTAGGTTCCTGCATCTAGGAGCCTACTACTTCAGCGATCGTAACGAGCTAAAAAGTGCCAGCATTGGCCAACTAAATCGGTTCAGCAGCAGCACCAACTGGTTCCAGCGTTAGGAGAAGTCAATCCGCGTGGTATCACAATGGGCCTATTCTGGCCTAAGTGTGACTGCTCTGCAGCAGTCAGCCACTACAACCTAACCTAACCTAACCTGTTAAGTTAATGTTGGATTGGTCTGATATAATGGAGTGGATAGGGGAATATGTTTTAAGACCACAGAATCTTCTAATAGAGGACCAAATTTTTGTTGTGGGAGTAGTAGGGTTAATTTCAGATGTAAGTCTATGGATACACTTTTCGTGATCTTAACTTTCCTTTTGAAGAGGGCATTTGCTCTTTTGTAATTTAGTATATTTTCTGAGGAGATGTTGCGCTTTAAAGATTGCCAAAGTCTGTTTTTTTCGGTTTTTAAAATTTCGACTTCTTTATTCCACCATGGGACATTTCTTTTTAATGTTGGGGAAGATGTTTGGGGAATGGATTTGTTTGCGCTTTGTAGGATAATTTTGTGGATGTTTGCGGCTTCTTTGTTGAGGTTTTGACTGGGAGGATGTTTGGGGTTGTATTCTTCTAAAAAATTATGATACAGATCCCAGTTAGCTTTATCTATTTTAAATTTGGGTTTTAATTTGTGGAAGGAGGGGATTTCGTGGAACATGGATATTATTATAGGAAAGTGATCACTTCCACATAAGTCGTCGTGAATGTTCCAATCGATGTCAATTGCTAAACTGGGGGAACAAAAGGAGAGGTCTACATGGGTGAATGTAGAATGGGTACTAAAGTGGGTGGGGGAGCCGTTATTGAGTATTTGGTAGTCGGATTTGGTAAGGAATTTTGAAATAATGTTGCCGCGAGTGTTATGTTTTGGGGAACCCCAGTTAGATTTCCAGCCATTAAAATCTCCAAGTATGAGAGAGGGTTGGTGGGAATGGTCAAGGACATTTTGAAGACTAAGAGTAGGTTAAGGTTGGTTAGGGGGGATATAGACATTAATTATTGAGAATTGTTTTTTTGATGTGATATTGATACCTACGGCTTCAAAGTCACTATTTAGATTAATTGGGCTATATTGAATTGATTTATGAATGAGGAAGGCAATACCACCATAAGAGCTGAGGGATTGGTTTTGGGAGATAAGTGTGTAGTGAACTGGGATTGGGATGCTGTTTAAGGATGTGATATGGGTTTCTTGGAGAGCTATAATTTTAGGAGAAAAGGTTTTAATAAGGAATACAATTTCATTATAGTTGTTTTCGTATCCTTTGATGTTCCATTGCATTATTTTCAGTGTAGGTGTAGTGGGATGATGACTGTTGATGGGTTGTGAATGGTTTCTGGTGGTTGGTATGGGGTTGATATGGGTGCGACCCCGCCATCCTGTCCTAGGATGTTGATGGCCCGGTGAGGGGCTGCAGGATGACGGTCTCTGGACAGCGGGGTCGTTGGCGTTGGTTTTATTTCTTGTTTTAGGAGGATTCATTTTCATCGGCAGGAAGAGTTCCTATGATGAACTTGCTTTTTTGGGTGTGGTTATATTGTTTTAAAGGTTGTTTTTTGAGAGGTGTATAGTAGGTGTTTTCGGTAATAAGTTTTTGAGTGAGATTAGAGATCGGTGATGAAGTATTAAGGAGATGGTGTGATATGGGCTGTTGTGGAGTTTCAGTTGATTTTTGTGTTGAAGATGAAGGATTAGTATGTTTGTTTGTTATTTGGTGTTGTGGAGTGAGGGGGGTTGATGTTTGTTCTACTTTACGAGTTGTAGATTCACTAGTGTTTTTCTGGATATTTGAATGTACAGGTGCTTGTGTTGGGGTAAGAGGAGATTGTTCGGTTTGAGTTAATGTGGATGATATTTTTAGTTGTTCTGGTTGATATGGTGTTTTAGCTATTGTAGAGTATGCAGTTGGGAGGGAGGAGAAGGATTTTGAACTTTATACATTTTTTTTGCTTCAGAAATAGTGCACTTATTTATTGTTTTGATTTTTAAAATTTCTTTTTGTTGGAGGAATGCCTTGCAGTCTTTTGAGGATGATGGGTGTTGTTCCGAGCAGTTAGCACAATACGTGCGGTCACATGTAAGAGGGTCGTGGGGAGGAAGGTTGCAGTTGTCGCAACGTGTTGGATTGCTGCACCTTTTGGCGGTGTGTCCTAAAATTTGACAATTGCGGCAGCGCATGGGGGTGGGAAAATATTCGCGTACTTTGACGTTGTACCAGCCAACGTTAACTGTTTGTGGTGGACGAAAACGGTCGAATGTCAGTAATAAAACCCCAGTGGGGCGTTGTACTCCGTCGACATTTTTTTATATTTGAAGACTTCACAAATACCTTGCGTTTTCATCTCGCTTACAATTTCATCTTCGGGGACATTGATGAGGCAAGGGGCATAGATAGTGCCCTTAGAGGAATTTAGGGTGTTGTGTAGGGAGACATCAATGGGACAAATGTTTGAGAGCATTTTTTTGTTTTAAAAATATCTGCAACATTTTGTGTTTTGCATAAGACAAGGAGGCTTCCATCTCGAAGTTGGGAGATAGATTCATAACTTGTACTTATACTATCTATTCCTTTTTTCAAAAGAAAGACACTGAATGAGTTTAACGGTTTTTTATCATCGCTGGCGGAAATGATAATGAATTTGGGGTCGGATTGATTAGATGTTGTTGGCATTGGTTTAAAGGTATCGTTTACAGTGTTATTCAATTTTTTTTCTTTTGTTGTTGGGTTCAGACAAAATCTCTAGATCGAGACTGTCGAACCGGTTTCCCGAGGGCACTTGGCCCCGGAGAGACATTGTTAGAATGTTTAAACTAACACTTATTCTATTATAATATGTAGGAAAAGAAAATAGAAAAAGAAACAACGGGAAAAATGTAAACACAAGTAACGGGATTTTCCGCGCGCGCTGAGTGTCGGATTTGAGAAAGCAGTCGCTGGTGTACGTGTTGTCGGTACCGAGGTCAGGCGACGACTGAGAGGATTAGATATTTGTACATAATACTCAAGTATTCATGGGGACAACAAAAAATAACGAAATTTAAACAATGCTATTAACGACGTAATAAATTATATATTTATATTTGGTAATACACAATAAAAAGGAATGTAATAATCAAAATCTATTAAGTCGAAGTACATATTTTTGTTTATATTTATTTATATAAATTTGTTTTTTTTTCGCATTAAGTTCTACTAGTTCTTCTAGTTTCTATAATAGCATGGAACGATTTGTACCAAAATAATTGATGTGACTCAATTACAGTATACACATTTATTCTTTCAAAAAGCTTGTAAATATTCAATTAGTTATGAAGCAATTAATTGTATTCGTTAAAACAAATAACTTGACAAAAACAGTTATAAATAATGGGATTTGATTTTAGCACAATTAATATTTATTACATATATTGAGTAGACTAACTATAAAATATTTCTAATAAATGACTTGTTCCCTTTTATGTTGATATTTATAGCACAATAACCAGGTACGGACAACACTTTATGGTTTTAAAGCTTGAATTACATATTAAATCATTATTGATTTTAATTATTCTTAGAAGAAAATGCTGTTATAAATAAGATTGTTATAATTAATACAATGTAATACATAAATCAATAGCCAAACGGACGGATAGGCAACGTAAAAATACCAACAATACCGCAGTCTTTCTATTCATTTGAATGGGGCTTAAAGAGGTAAAAAAATTTAAATTTTAAATCAAGACTAAGTGAATGTTTATAATATTTAACATAGTCATTCTTGTCTATTTTAGGCAGTGCTTATTTCTTTTTAGAATGATGAACAAGTATTTTAAGGTCGTGATCAGATGGATCTATATCACCATCATCCTCTGATTCATATTTGACACAGCTGTTTCTTCCAATTTCTTTTCTTACACCTAATAAGAATATAACATACATGAAAATTAGCACACATTAATATGTATGTATAATTATATAATAAATAACGTCATAATAATATAAATAACGTCAACTTACTGTCAGCGTTCGGGCCATTCAGAACTCCATTAGATGGCTTGGAACTATTAGGTGAATTCATTGAACTAGAAACATCACCACGTCGAGCTTGTTCACACAACCTAAATGCCTCCAAGAATTCATTTAAATCTACAGACCCATCTTTATTAATATCCATCATTTTACACATTTCTAATAACTGATCTCGCGTGTCTGTACCAGGTAAATGTCTTTGAAGTAAATCACAAGCTTCTCCAAATTCTTCCAATGAAATGTATCCTTAAGGAATTTATTGGAAGAAAATTATGTTTGGTCATTTGTTATGTGATATATTTACCAGAATTATCTTTATCCAAGATTCTGAATATTGCCTCAAGACTACTTTTATTTTTATATAATGAATCTGCCACGGAAGTACTACCTGCTTGGGCTGTTTTCTTTGTGTGCAAAATGTATCATTCATTGCTTTATAAATATTTTAAATAAGAATGACTGGATAACTTACAATAACATCGGTATCAAGAAGTTCTAAAGTACTTCTGTAGTTTATTTCAGATACACTACCAGATTGTCCTACATCAGTAGTTGTATTAAGGTCAAGCGTTGAAAGTTTTTCCCGCAGCAATCTCCATGGTAAACCCAACTGTGTTGCTTCTTCCATAGCATCACACCATTTTGATAAGCTTATTTTGCCTGTAAAAAGCAAGTACATGTTTGGTTAATAATATATAATGAATCATATGTCAATCAATCAAACATTAAATTACCAGTTCCTTTCGAATCCCTTTTTTGAAATTCTCTTTCCAGTTCTTCTCGTTTATCCCGAAGCCTTGCTCCCAACTCTTGCATAGCTGAACTTTCAATAAGTCCAATTCTTTGTCTAAAAGTCAGTTTTCTTGTTTTGGAAGCAGCCGCAGTGTATTGCACGAAATGAGTATCTAACTGAGGATTAAGCTTAAGATATGCGCCTTTATTTGATCCAATTGCATAATAATTTGACGCCGAAAAAATAGTTATTACCTGTAATATATTTTAGGACTAAATTATTGGCAATATCAAGCAATATTTTACTTACTTTTCCCGAATGAGTTAATTCATGACCATCAGGTTTGCATTCATGAGAACGAACAAGGAATGATAATTTATATTTCTGAAGAAAATTATGTGTAATATCCGGTCCAAAGTACGTCCCTGCGCCACGAAGACTATTTGGCTCGCATCCATTTAAATGTTGAGGATCACTCCACATAATATCGAATACCTTGAAAATGTCATGTACAAACTATTAAATAAAGAACTTTATATGTATGTATGTATGTATGTATAATTATAAATAATATTCGCATCCACAACTGCAAAGCTTCCTCATTAAATTCAACATCAGCATCCGCCGATGTCATGAATGTGCATCTGCAACATCCGTGATAAGTATGTATACAAAACATTATCTTAAATGAACATTATTATATACTTTCATTAAATCATGCGTACATATATACAACATATGAACACCTCAACGCACTGGTTTGTTTACCTGTTTCCATTCAACTTTGTCAACTCCCTCTCCGGAACCAGATCCAACTTCCGCAATCGGCGGTCGTAGAATTGATACATACTAAAAAAAATATCAATTCAATTAATTACTGTTTTCGTTCAAAGTTTATTTACCTTTCCTCTATCTAAGCTTTTTATAAGATCTAGGTTTGTAGTATCGGATATCCCACCGTGTACTATAAAAACCCTATTATTAACGACGGTTCCTAATGGAAGCCACCTGTATACTTCTTCAATAAGCTTTAAAAGCTTTTCTGAATTACGCTGTAATTTAATTTGTAGTTTGTTTTAAAAATGGTATAAGTTGGCTCATGTTTTATAAATACCTTGTATTTTTGTTGAACCTCTTTGATGAATCCATATCTAGCATTCATAACCGTGTCTTCGTGATTTCCTCTGTTTAGAAATACCCCGCCCGGGAAGACAAGAAAACATGAAAGCAAAAGAAGTAACACCTCCAAGCCCTTTTTACCACGATCAACAAAATCTCCATTAAATATATACGGATTTTCTGTCGAAGGCAAGCCATTCTAAGTAGTGGCATATTTTTATTATTTTATAGATATTACCTACGCATGATATTTTCTACATACCTTATGAAAAACTACTAATAAATCGTCTAATTTTCCATGTAAATCTCCACAGATTGTGACTTGTTTCGAAATAGCGGTAGATGCAGCATTAAGATTTGGAAGACGTCTTAACCGAGTTGAAGCTTCTTTAAGGATGCCAGCTACATATTTAGCATGCAAGCGGTTGCACTAAATTTAAAGATCGTCAGATAGAAAACAACGTAGATGTGTTACTATATACTTTCTTTTTTCGGAAAAGATCTATTAATATATTAATATCCTTTTTATCCAAAGGAAACTTTAAATGTGGTCCACGATTAGTCCTTTCTGAAGTTATTTCATCCTCGTACTCATCGGATTCATCAGAATATTTTGAATCGAGATTTTCTGTAATTATTAAAAATAAAAATATCGATCTTTTATGAAGATGATAATGACTACCTGTGGATGAAGCCTTAGAAGTTGGCTGTGAATCAAAAATTCTGCCTGATGCATCTGGTATATGTATGAGTAACGCATTGAAGAAATTGTATAACTGTAAATCGAATGTTATTATTGCATGCAAACATACATATATAATTTTAATATTAATCTGTTCTAATTGACTTTATTTTTACAATAATCGTTTATCTATATAAATGTATGAGTACTAGTATATATATAAAATACGTATATATAAAGTTTGTAGTACTACATGTATGTAAACATGTAATACGTGTAGAATAAAATCGATAGTCTCATACCGACTTCTGGGCATATGCTAGGACAAGCAGGTAACTAAATCTTAATGAATACATGCTATTTATATGAAGTAGTAATTTGTATGTATGTTTATTTATTACCTTAACTTGGTCCTGTTCTCCAGCGTATTCAATGCTTTGAAATATTGTCCATGTGTATCTACGCCGAACTTCCATACGTGCCAAATACCTTCTGTACCAACGCTGAATAAGCAAAGCCGCTTTCATAGCTAGAAAACAAAATACTTTAATAATTCCTAAACTTGGACTAAGCTTTAATACTTTTCATCGTAGTGGGTTTTTCATGTTTTATTGGTAAACAACCCATCACATTCAGATTGGTTTTTAACTTGGTAATTATATTGCACTGTAGATCCATTCTGATACTACTTAAATTATACTCATGTTTTTTTTTTTTTTTTCACCTTAGCTTGGCAAATTATTTTTTTGCCTGAGTGCCCTACCGATGTTCGATATAAAGACAATGACAACCTGCTGTCAACTAATTATATATGTTTATACTTTTTTATAAATATTCCAACCCTTATGAAACCATTTCAATGCATGTGTAGCAAAATGAGTTAATTGAATGAATGTACCGTTGGGTAATAAAGATGGTGCCTGTATATGAGGATTCTAATGAATAGCTTAACACATGTTTATATGAAATCCATCCATGAAATATAAACATACATGCATACACGTCAGTAAATAAATCCACTTACTTCTTTCAATTTTTGTCATACTCATCCCTCGTCCAGCCTTACGCCACTGTCGGTACCAACCTTTAGACTGCAGTATTTTCAGTAAATTTGAATTACTATTGGAATTTACTTTATCGTCTTCACTTCCTCTTTCTATCTCTGATGATCTGCATGATGACGAGTCTTCAAAACTTGAACTACGACGTTTATCACGACGCAAGCAAACACAACTTCTTAACATATTTAAACCTTATGTTAATTTTTTGTTAAAATATTTTTGTATTTTACTTCTTCTATCATTAAAGTCCATTTGTTACCACAATTGCGGAAGCTGCAACTAGACAATAATTACAAATAAGTAATAAGTTTTACAGTATTCAAGCAACCGCTTTTGGAAATAGTTTTTAATTTAATATGTGAATATTCATATACATATAAATACAAACATAAAAACTGAAGCAACATAAACCAAAAAATGAGTCAATGCGTACAATACATATGTAAATACGATGTAGAAAATTCTCTTTTGCATTATGTAGGACCTTACTTTTTAAAGTATTCTGTGCGAACCAGCATTAATTATTTCAATGCATAATAAAACTAAGTTACTTATTTTTTACAATTTTTTACAAAAGAATTGAATTCCTTTTAGCACAATTTTAGGATTGATATTATTTCTACATGAAATCATTAATAACTATAACGTATAATATATATACACATATGTGTGTATAACTTAAAAATTGTCCTACTCCTCTACTTGCTATTTTTAAACAAATCACAAAACACAAACGCTTTTTGTTGTCAAGAAATATTACCGAAACAAAAATGTTAGATCTTGCGCAGAAATGGGGACATTATTGAATGAGCATGGAAAAGGACATAGATACACATATGTATGTATGTATTAATGCATTAATTATTTCAATGCTAAAACTAAGTTACTTATTTTTTACAATAAGTTTAACATTTTTCTTCATTTTGACTTACACGAACCTATATATATATATTTTTATATCTGCAACAAAATGCAGTGTTTTTGCACTTTCATTATCCCCAGTTCTCGCGTCGATATACATCCTCTGAAAAATCACTTATATCTCGAGAACTGGTGTTTGCTTTGTGCAACTGCCATGACCCGACTACGACTCGTGTATCTGCATTGGAAAGTGGCTATTTTGACATTTTTCTTAGCTTTCTTTCTTCATATGCTCATACACTTATACACTTACTTACACACGCGGAAACTTACATTGTTACCTTTGTCTTTTTGGTGTAATGAAAATTTTGGAAATTTTTGAAATTTTTTATTTTAAATTGTTTATTGAAACGCTATTTTGGCCTAAGTTGATGTCGGCAGTCAGCACTTCTATTATTGAATGAGCATTTTTTTAAAAACAATTATCAAGAGGCATAATTGTTTTTATTGGGTACATTATACATAATTGTCAGCAATTTGATTCGCAATATTCTATTTTCTGTAAATGTACATAAATGTATCACAGCATGCATTTCAACATCAAAAGCGTCACTTTGAATTCTCCTTATCAGAAAAATTTTCTCCGCGCAGAACCACATTGACATGAAGACATGAGACGACATTGACATTTGGCCGAACTCAGCAAGCGTTTGCTTGTATTGGAAACGGAGGCAGCAAAAATGCGTATAAGAAAGAGGCATAATTTTAGGTGTTGATACCAAGGTTACCCCTTTGGTGTGAATTTTCCTTGTTACCTTTTTGGTACCGAATCGGGGTCAATTCACAATGAAAATTTTCGTTTTGGTGTAATGAAAATTTTGGAAATTTTTGAAATTTTTTATTTTAAATTGTTTATTGAAACGCTATTTTGGCCTAAGTTGATGTCTTTAACTTTACTTCTAATGGCATCGTTTGTATAAGTAAAAACCAAATAAATTTATGCAAAGTTTTTTTTTTAAATTAATTAAATATATTTTTAAATATTGTTAGACTTGGTATCACTGAAATTGCATATGACTTTGACACATTAATTCGCCGTAATCAACACCAAATCCAAACCAATAAGACACTTCGAAACTTCGGAAATTATTTTGTGGCGTTAGTCAAAATATTTGCTTTATATTATAATTTGTATATTAAAAGACGCTTTTAGCCATTATCTTGGGAAAATACTATATAATAATACCAATCTAATTCTGATTACCGTAACTATGAAATGGGTGAGTATTCCAAAAAGCTAATTTGTATTGCATTACTTTTTGAATGGTAAACCAATTTCTCACAACTCTTCCCTTCGTAACATTATTAAAGTGTTACGTTTTGCAATTTCTTGACACAACGACAGGATTTAAACGCCCAATGAATTGATAGTAAAAAGCCGCAATCAAATCGAAAACTGGGAATTTGGGAAAAATATTTCTTCAAGCGTCTACCATATTAGTAGGTTTCAGAACTATACCACATACATACATACATACTGTGTTCCTCTTTGTGAATTTATTAAAAGTATTTCAATTTATTTGTTGAATAATCCACTTGATTGCCTCCTGGTTTTCTGTAAAGAAATTTTGAATATACATCGGCTGACAGCACCGTGGCTGAAGCCAGTGAAGTAACCACTAATTCAACAACTGATGTAAGTAAATTGTATTAATCTTGATTGATTTGTTGTTGTTTCCCACCGCTGCTACAATTCCTTTTAAAATATCACATGCAAACAAATTATAAGTTATTTGTTTTATCTAGTGTTTTTGTTTTAGATTTTCATATTTTGTATTTTTATTTTCAAAATTGGCAGTCAAAACCTCCCGACAATTCTTTTCAAGTTTATCAAATTCCACATTTCCATTACAACGGCGACTAACTGTAAAACTTAATTTACATTGTGTTTAACAAATGCAATACATTCGCACATTTTCCTCTTTATACATTTTATTTTCAATAAGCTAAATATACAATATTCACATTATACAACGTTTGTTGTAGGCAATGCCTTCAGCTATAAGTGGTGGCGGCGGTCATTCATCGCAGTCAATGAATATACCGAGTAATGAAGAGTGTGGAATTCGAGACGTATGGAAACATAATCTTGAGGATGAGTTCCGCACAATAAGGAAAGTTGTCCAGAAATATCATTATGTTGCTATGGATACTGAGTTCCCTGGTGTTGTAGCGCGTCCAGTAGGAGAGTTTCGTTCGACGGCTGATTACCATTATCAGCTACTTAGATGCAACGTGGACTTACTAAGAATCATTCAATTGGGCTTAACATTTATGGACGATGAGGGTAAAACACCGCCGGGTTATTCTACATGGCAGTTCAATTTTAAGTTTAATCTTTCGTAAGACTTTTCTAATTAAATTATAAGTAAAAAATACAAATAATATATTTTCCAGAGAAGATATGTATGCACAAGATTCTATTGACCTTTTGCAGAACTCCGGTATCCAATTCAAGAAGCACGAAGAAGATGGTATCGACCCACTAGACTTTGCCGAATTGCTTATGTCATCTGGCATTGTTTTAGTGGACAACATTAAATGGCTATGCTTTCATTCGGGCTATGACTTTGGGTATTTGCTCAAACTTCTAACCGATCAGAATTTGCCCGCCGATGAAAGTGAATTTTTCGAGCTTCTTCGCATATATTTTCCAAACATTTATGATATAAAGTATCTAATGAAATCTTGCAAGAACTTAAAGGGTGGTCTGCAGGAGGTTGCTGACCAATTGGAACTTCGTCGTGTAGGGCCACAGCATCAAGCTGGGTCCGATGCCCTTTTAACCGGAATGGCATTCTTTAAAATGCGTGAGGTACAAAAATTATCTCCAAATGATAAAAAATTTAATATTGAACTTACCCCACCATACTTAAACCATGTAATCGAATTCAGTTCAGTTATTTTTGAAGCATAATAAGTTCATCATCTCTATCACTTTTCTTTTCTTCATTCTTATTATTATTCCATTTTTCCTCATATAAAATCTTAATTAGCGTTGATTTTTTTAACTTTATTTTAATGTTATTACAGGTGAATATTGAATTTTATAAACGTTCACCTATTGTTATTTTTTATATTACATTTTACTACATTTATAGTTTTTAAATGGATTCTAGCGTTAATATTGAATTATTAAATGCAACAAAACGATTTTTTTGTTTTTGATTTTGATTTTTCTGATCTTACTAACCGCATGTAAAAAGGCAAACCCATCAATTCATCATCATACAAATTAGTCAACTTTTCGAACGAGATATTTTTTATCAATCAACATCCAATTCTATATTTTTTTTATTTTTTTTTTTTATTTCTGTAGATGTTTTTCGAGGATAACATTGACAACGCTAAATACTGTGGCCACCTTTACGGGTTAGGTACATCATTTATTGTAAATGGAGCCAATTTCCACGAGAATAGCACCGAAAATAATAATGCAACAACGTGATTTTCTTATATGTCATTCATGTTATTTCCCTTAATCAGCGGCTATTAAGGAGATGTTTTCTTTTCTTATACATTAAATTAACACTACTTTATCATAAAAAAACAGCTTCTAATTTTATTATAATCAATACAGTAGTTAAAATAGTATGCATGTAAACAACATATTTTAAAGTCCCCATTTAGCATCATTAAGTTACGCAAATATAAATCATACAAAAATATATACATATATTATATATATATATATATATATATATATATATATATATATATATATATCTATATACATAAATTATAAATAAAAATATATAATTATACAATTATCACTATTTTTTTCAAATGTTATGTTATTAAATGTGTACAGTTTTAAATTGAATGCATTATTATTTTTCAATTGACTCAGATAAACTCTAAACCAAATGGGAAGTAGATGAATGTATAACACATTCCAGACGAGAGCAATATCAAAAATTAAAGATAGCTATACAATGATTACACAATTACAATCGCAAAATATTTTAAAATTATCTAACCAAATAAATCAAAAGCCTTATTCGGCTCATTTATTAAACTGGAATTGACGCTTACACCAAATTGCTTACTCAATCCCGAAGTAACATTGACCATAATATTTGGTGGTACAGTCACTGATTTTACAAGATTTTGACACGTACTTGTCCGTAATGAATTTGATTTTATTCCCCAAGGTATTAATTCGCAGAATCTGAAGTCAGTTAATAAATCTAATTTTTGACTGACCTTTATATACGGAATGCCTTTCCCATTCATTAATACTCTCTTGAAAATTGAACCTTCATAACTACTGTCTGGTCTAGTAAATTCTAACAGTAAGTCAATAAAATTTTGTCGAACTTTTATTTCTTCTGGTTTGGTTATTCTAACATCAAGTAAGGGTTTTCCTTCAATATCATTTGCGTCAAATATATATCCGAGGTCATCTCCATGGCCTATCAAATTAGTTCGGCCTTTATCGTTCTGTAGAGATACAATTGGTAATCCATTTAAAAACTCTATACCTTTCGAGGTAGACCCAGAGTATTCAAAACTGTAAAAATATGCAGATGACGTCTCTCCCCATATCTGGGCCGATATAATTGCTGGTAGATTAAAAAAAACATCCGTAGTAAGTTCAGTTATCTAAAAAGAAAATGTTAAAATTTTATGTAGGCATATATTCTTGTCCATGCTTACTTTTGAGACAATTTCTGATAGAGGAAGGTAATCCGGTACTTTGAGAGTGTCTCTTAGGGAAATGCTAACTGACTCAGCTCCCGGAAAAGAGGAATTATTTAATACTTCATTTCTAAGGCCCAAAACTGATGTTAGGCTATATAAATTATCGGTCAAAGAACTTAAAAACTTTTCCGCTGTCCCCCACACATTAGTAACGTCATTCAGAGATATGGCATTTCCGGTTTCGTGTTTAACTACTCCAATTAAAAGGGGCATTCTTGAAAAATTGCCTTGTTTTATCGATTCTTCCGGATTGCTTGTTATGATTCCAGGAAGAGCTCTTCCGTCGTCAGCTATTTCAACATGTGGATTAAAACCAACACTTCCCGCCATACCTCTGGCCATTCCACGGCCTTGCAGTCTTTCGATTTGAATTTGTGAATCTTTAAGAACGATGTCGCGAATGCTTTTCTAAATGAATAAAGATGTTACGTACAATTCCTAGAGAAATATATTTTTTCCTTACAGCTCTAAGGCAAGTTATAATTTCAGTTTCATGGGTTCTGGAACACTTATTTATTTGAGCTATTTCTTGTAATGATTGTGTGGGCTCTTTATCAGTAGCATACTCTGACAAAGCTGAACCGGACATAGCTACAACACCGGAAATTGATCCATCCCTTGGTAAACGTGACATCGTAAGATACATAGCACTAGCTGCTCCCGAACCGTGTCCTATTACCTTAACCTGTTTTGGATCACCTCCGAAAAATGATATGTATTCTGTGACCCATCTCAATGCAGCTGCCATGTCAAACATAGCTAGATTTCCTGGAAATTCCTTTGTTCCATCACCTATAACGCCCAATGTGCCAAGCCGATATTGAATAGGAACAAATATTACTCCTCTCTGGGCAAGGGGCTCCGCGTTATACTGTGCTGCAGAACCATATCGAAACGCTCCGGGATGAATCCAAACATAGACTGGGAGACCTGTGGATTCATCCGGCATCCGTGGAGTGTAAATATCTAAACGCAAACAATCTTCATTCCCAATTATGATGTTTAAATTTTGAGGATGTGGCTGTGGGCAAGGTGGCCCGTGAGTAGTTGCATTAATGTCACCTTCTAAACGGCGGTACCTGGGCCGCGCAAAACGATCCTGACCGACAGGTGGGTCAGCAAATCTTAACCCTAAAAATGTATATACTCCAGTTTTTTCATTCCGGAACCCTTCTACTCTCGCATAACGATTGTACACTCTAGTGAAAACGACTGGATCATCTGGCGGTGGTTTCGCTGCTGCTTTGCCTCCGACGATACGTTTAATACGTATATTTTCAACCTTAGTATTACCAATGATATGTATGCAGATCATCCAAAATAATACCAGAGCAGTATCCTGAGTAAAATTTAACATTTTACGAACCTTAAATAAAACAAAACAGACGTACACATATATGTGCGCAACCAAGAACATTATATTGCATATCCAATTTTTATGTGTATATACATACCAATTGTTACAAACCTACAATATTTATTTACCTTTATTTGAAACACTTCAACTATGCTATTGAAAATTAACTTAATTTGTAACCAATCTACCATTTATTTGATAGAATTCCACTGTCGCATTGAAAATTCCTATTGAAATTCTATTTGAGATTGATAACATATTCTATTTTTTATGCACGCTTGTAGAATAATAAATAACCTAATTACCTTAACCCAAGCACCAATAACTAATGTATGTTAAATCCATTTCACCACATTTGATTGTAGATCTCCCGTAATTGCATGCACTTTTTGCAAGCACTACATTTCACTAAGCTCTAATTGTGTGAATGTATTTGTATACTTACGCGCTCTTAAATTAAATTGAGATTGAGTTTCATACAATCGCGAAATAGACAAAAGTTTCGTTTTTTCAAATATGTTTATTCGTAGGTATATTAATATTGATTTGAGTTTTGTTATACTTTTCAGTGACGGTTTTGTATCGATCGGTCAAACAGTTTGACCAAGTAAACTTCTAATATAAAAAACGCACGATTTGCATAATATAAATATATTTTTCATTTAGTAACCACAAATTGCTTATCAAAAAATATATATATAAATTGTCTAAAAACTGCATAGCACATGTGAATACATAGAAAACGAAGAATTAATAAAATTGATTTAATGATGAGTTTTATTTTCACTTATATTTAATGTATAAGAAATATCTGTACTTGCAATCAATGTTTAGATGGTGTCGAACAGCATAACATACTTACGTCTGCATCTACACCTGAGATACCAAGAAAATCTTTTGGTGCATCTTTCTCAAATTTGACATCCCATTGTGTAGAGCTTGTAGTCATCTCATTGAACCCACTATCAGTACGACAAAATATAGAATGATCCGATATCTGTGGTTCGTAATTTCTTTTACTAGGAATTTTTGGAATTATTTCGTGTATATTGATGTTTTTATTAGGTAGTTGTTCTATTTCACCATCAAAGTCGGGATGTTTATTGGCCTGTGAGGAGCATTGAAATGTAAACGATTGTGATAAATTTTTGCGGCTTGCCGATCGACGTTTGCTTCGTGGTGTTTCTGATTCGAACGAAGCGTTACTTATTGAAGATAGTTGACTAAGTTGCATATCCTCTTCATCTACATCTTGTGTTTCATCGTCGTTCCAATTTACATCAATGGAAGCCTTTAATCGTTTCGCTGTATCGACGTGCAAGCTTCTAATTTTTACATTAAAAGTTGAATCAATCGACAATTCTCCAGTCGAAACTCCATATGGAGAACCTTGTTCAATTGAACTTCGGTCTGGAGTAGTTGTAGTTGTAGTTTTTTTGTAATAAGGACTATCAAAATCTTCTTTAGGGCAGCGATGATTTTGGTACAAATCTAAAAATTCATTTGACGTTGATTTATCCGACTTAAAACTTTTTCGAATATTAACACGGGATTTGCGTTTTAAATTAATTGGAGACGAACTCTGCATAATCGGTGAAAGCGATCCAAATGAACTCTTGTCTGATGAACCTTGCTTTAAGCTATTTAAATGCTTTTCATAGTTCATAACTAGGCTTACAACTTCTGGAGATTTAGGTGGTGGACTACTATTATTTAATAAACAGCTTTCGGTTTCGGCAAATGTATTTTCGCATTCATACTCAACACATAAAACACTGTGATGGTCGAACAATTTGCGTCGAAGAGATGCATCCCTTGCGTCATGATAAAAATCATTTTTAGTAAACTCATTCGAATCATTAATTGGTATACAGCTAGTTTGTTGATTCTCATTGCATATAAAATACGGCTCCAATGCCTTTTCTAAGTCATGAGGAAGTTTTGGTGGTAGCGATAAAACAGTTTGTGCTATGTTGTCACGTATCCTACGTCCGGGTTTAGAGATTGGGGTGTTACCAGTTATTTCCGAGAGAAAAATTCTTTGACTACGCAATGGACAGTCGACTGGACTTGGAACTATTTGTTGGTCTTTGAAGTATGAACTTATAGCTGATTGAGCTTTAGCTTCATATTCTGGATCTGGAGAGTGCTGAAACTGTGTTTCGTGCGGCTCTACGTGTGCAGGCTGCAATGAAGAAACATCATCTATTGTCCATGCAAATTGTGTTGAGGTATGCTGTGGCGTTGGCGGACGCTGAAATAATGTAGGACTGCGAAGACAACATTAAAATCGATTCTAAAAATGATTAATTATATTTGTAATAAAAAATATTGTACCTTCCGATAAGAGGCAGATGAAGTCGTTCTGCTAAAGCTGATTCGAATGGATTAGTAATTTTGGAAAATAATTTCATTGGCGGAGTTTTTACTATGGGAAAGACGTGAAAAGAATTCGTTTCTTTGAACTTTCTTGATTTTGAACCATTTGGTATTAAATTTGGTGATGAACAGTTGCTGCTTCTACTTAACAATGTTCTGCCTTCTTTCTTTAAAAAATTCACAACAGGAGAACGATGTTTGTATCGCAATGGTGTGTGTAAATTAGCATCTGATGAATTCATCTCAATGATACAGTTTAATCTTAAAAAACAATTAGTTATATATGAACTAATAAATATTATGAATTTAGACATTAAACAAGATATACCTTCAACAAACTGAGCACGGAAAACATTCCCCAATTATTTGTCCACGAAAGTGCAAATCAAAAGGACGTTTCAAGCAAGTCAAATCCTAGGACAACGGTCTGTTAAGTCAAATTATTTAGCGTAGAGACTTTAAATAAATAACTGAGCCTTTAGATGAGCAACTGACATGGACGTTTACCATCAATTAATACAAATCGTGAATTTAAAATATATATAATTTGATTGTGCAGTCATAAAAACTACTTCAAAAAATCATGCAGTATTTTATTTTTTTAATAATCGTAATCGAGATCTATCGACGAAATCTGATTTATTTACTGCATATTTCCCAAATATATTTCGATCTATTACATTATACTCCATTTTTATATGTCTATATGTCATGGCAGCAAACAATTTAATGTAAATTGGACTGATCAAATTCAACTGCTTATGCGTGCATGTGTATGTATGTATTTTCAAAATCCCAAATAAGATTTTTTCTGAAATCATTCATATTGTATATTCATTAATACACACATCAACAGCAATCAATTCTTGGCTTCACTGGCATCTAATCTGACGTTTATTCATTTGGGCACATTTTGTATCGATAGAATACAGCAATTGATTTATGAATACAAGAGTTTTTGAATTGCGTGGTTTGTGACTCAATATTTTTCTATACAAAAGTATTTTATTTTCTTTATGATACATATAAATAAAAATAGTTCATCTAACAAACGGTGATGGCAGAAGCCGCATGTCGACATTTTCAAGCTTACATCAAGGAGTATGGCCTGGAAACACTCAGCATTGTTGATGCCTGCTTTTCAGCCTGCATTTCAAAGGACGCTCGTGACAGAAAGGTTTTTTGTTTGTTTTCCAAAATGTATGGCTGTAACATATATATATATATATATTTATAAAATAAGGCACTTTCTTGTTGCTGTTTCGAATGTGGAAGCTACGGATTGCAAATATATTCCTGCCTTCACTGTATATATTTTGGATGCAAAGGTCCACACATTGTGGAACATATGAGGTCGCAGAAACACTCTATTGCATTTGAACTTTCTCATGGGGTTTTGTACTGCAATTCCTGTAAAGACTTCATTTATGATCAACGTTCCCAAGAAATTTTAGATATACATCGTAAATTGGAAGCAAGAGATCTTCAGAAGAGTTTAACATACAAGCCATGGCGACCTTCAACTGCAGAAATAAATCTTTTGTTAAACAACCCTCGAAGGCGGTGTATAAAGGCCAATCAAACAATTGGGTTAAGGGGTCTTATGAACTTGGGATCAACTTGTTTTATGAATTGTATTGTGCAAGTAAGAGTTTGTAAAGATAATTCCTCCATTAAGTATAAAAATAATTTAATATCTTAGGCTTTGATCCATACACCATTGCTGAGTGATTATTTTTTGTCAGAAAGACATGAATGCTCAATTAAGTCCTCCATAAAATGTCTTGTATGCGAAGTGTCAAGGCTGTTTCAAGTAAGACATTATATAGAAAAAGTATGTGCGTTAATTTAATTTTGTTCTAGGAATTTTATTCGGGTTCCCGAGGGCCGCTCTCTTTACATCGCTTGTTACATTTAATTTGGAATCATGCCAAGCATTTAGCTGGTTATGAACAACAAGATGCCCACGAGTTTTTTATAGCAACGTTAGAAATCTTACATTTGCATTGTTTAAGTTCAAAAAATGAAGAGAGAAATAAGATTCAGCTATATAATAGTAATGAGACCTGTCCAACTCAATGTAATTGTATAATAGATCAGATATTCACAGGCATGTTGCAAAGTGATGTAGTATGTCAGGCATGTAAAAATGTGTCCACAACAATTGATCCCTTTTGGGATATATCTTTGGACCTAGGGGAAGTTCAGGGAGGAACATCTCCCAAGAGTTTGATCGATTGTCTTGAGCGATATACTCGTGCCGAACATTTAGGTTCAAGTGCTAAGATAAAATGCTCAACTTGTAAAAGTTACCAAGAGTCAACTAAACAATTATCACTTCGTACTCTGCCAAGTGTTGCTAGTTTTCATTTAAAGCGGTTTGAACATTCTAGTATGTTTGATAAAAAAATCTCTACTTTTATATCATTTCCATCTGAATTCGATATGAAACCGTTCATGTCAGAAAAAAATAATCTCTATGGCGATTACAGATACTCGCTTTATGCAGTTGTGAATCACGTCGGCACAATTGACACCGGGCATTATACGGCATATGTAAGACATCATAAGGACACATGGGTAAAGTGCGACGATCACATTATTACAACTGCCACGCTTGGTCAGGTTTTAGACAGTGAGGGGTAAGTTTTTTCAACAATTAAAACCAATTTTTAATTTCATTCAATTGCAGTTATCTTTTGTTTTATCACAAGAATATTTTGGAGTACGAAGAAAAAAATAACCAAATTACGAGAGAGATAAAACAAAAATCCGAACCATTCCTATTAAATTTGTGATTGTGAATAAATGTATTTCTTGTAAATAACATCAAGATTATAGATATAACGAAATTAAATTAAAGGTGTCTACTTGGCTTAGGCATATCATTGATACGAGCCATTCGAAGTTTTTCCATTTGTTTAGCTTGCTCCCAAAACATTTTGTTAAATTCTGTTTTACCGTTGGAAATAGCAAGTAACCTTGATAGCAACAGAAGGTTGTGAAGCTGATCGGCTCCGACTGAATTATTATGTTTTCTCATTTGCACAAAATCGACTTCAATACTATCTCTATCGTTCTGATGTATACTAAAAGTTGATATTTTGCCAGTTGTTATGTATCGTCGGATGATATCTAACCTTGGCTGAGCGTAATATTTTACAGCTTTAAGAGTTTCTTCAATTACTTCAACACATTTTTTTTCAGGATTCAGCGGTACAAGGAAATCGTTCTAAAAGAAAAAAGTAAATAATTTGTAAAATGCAACTTATTATTTTTCTTACTGGTAGTATGCTCTTCCCTTCACTTAGAATTAGTACTGGAACATCCACATTGTAATCAATATCATAGTAGGAGAAATCACACTTAATTTGTTGTGTTTTAATTAGATATGATAAATTTTGCACTGCTTTTATACCACTTGCATCCAAAATGCCAGGAGCCATTTGCGTTTCGTCTAAAACCAAATGGGTCATTGGAGCCAACTGAAGTATACCAGAAACTAGTTTATTTCTGTCGTAATCTTTTCTTCAAAATGTTAGAAAAATACAAAATTAGCTACTATTATATTAAGATTAAAATGATATTTACTTGGGAAAAAATTGCAACGTGTTCATTGTTTTTAATGTGATTGGCAAAAAATGACTTGCCGGGAGCAAAAGCTCTAATATTTTATAAAATTCTTCGATGTAATTTGCATGAAATGGTTGATGTAAATTACAAACATTCAAAGTAAATTTTCCAATGCTGTTGATTTCTGAACGAACGTAACTGCAAAAGAGTGTATTATTTATTTTGTTAACTTGTCAATGCCAAAATATTATCAAACATACACTGTTGATAAGAGATGCAAAAGCAAATATTCCGCACATAAGTCATCCCCAAATAAACACTGCGTAAGAATAATCTTAAGCTCCTTGCATATTACAGCAAAGTTTACATTTACCATTCCTGGTTCACTAATGTACATATCCAGTAAAGGATTATTATGGTTTAACTTTTTTATTGCTATAGCATGCAACCGAGGAATAAGTGAGGATGGAGGATTTTGTGCATGCAATTCGATGTTACTTTCAAAGTCGTCGGAGTAAGATATGGCGCAATCTGAGGTGTCATCTACAGACAAAAATCCCACAACGTCGACTAAAGTGTTTAAGGCGTAGCTATCAAAATCACTGTAAATTATTACCATGCAAGCCTTACTTGGGCGGCTAGATATCGGTGAGTTAAGCAAGTACTCTGCAGACAGACTTGAAAGATCTGAAGCTTCAACATTTTCACATTCCATTTTTACTTCTTGATCAACTTCCATATCATTTTGAGCTTTTGAGTTTCCCCCTTTATTTAATGTAGATGATTCCTTTACAAAAGAGTTTTCTTCAATCTCAGAAGCCCATGTATTGATTCCCGGTAAAGACACCACAAAAAAAGTTCTCCTCTCACCGTGTACATTCTTTTCAGAATCAAAATTTATTTTTTCATTGGGGCAAGTTTGTAAATACTCCCTGTATTTACCATTTTGAATCCTAGTAATTCCCGCATTGGTTGAATTAATAACTTCATATTTTTCTAAGTATATTTCAGGATCCAGCATATCTTGAATCATCCCTCGAAATCGTACTAGTGTATGCTCTTTCCGTTGATGGTGTGGTATGTAATTAAGAATTGGAACTTTTCGCCATGTTTCAGGACTATTTAAGATATTTAGGACTGTTTGTTCGCTTGATATATATTCGTCCAAATTAGATACAATTGAAGACGCACGCATTTTAATCAAAACACTTAAAATAAATTTACAAATTTAAAAAAAATATATTACAAATAGTGTTGTGAAATCGTTGTCAGTTACTTCGTTTTGTTAAGCTTTTTGGCGGGAAGCTAAAAGTGTCATTATCATTGTTATATGTATAATTTGAATATGTGAATTGAATGTGAGTGCTGCCAGTCATTGGTAATCATAACAATTTGTAGGCACATTTGAACGGTTTGAATGGTTAGCGATATTGAACGGTGTATTTTCCTCTGCAATATGCTAATTATCATCAGCAGAGACTTACTACCCGATTTCACATATATTCGGTTGTTGTTATTTGGACCTCTACTTTGTTGTTAAATTATATTATATTTGATATCAGACAAAATCAACAATATAAAATTCGAGTATATTTTATATATCCATTTGGATAATACTTAATGTTGAATGCACTCCATTTATTAAAAACGATCTGCATTTGTACTCCTGTAGCATCAGTGATGCCAAGTTTTTATTATATACAATGTCGGCCACGAATTTCGTGTGTAAAAGCGACCAATGTAAATTTGTCAAAAGTCTATTTCCCCCCGGTGTGCCCGCATCGAATGCCGTATCCGTATGTACACCCTCACTGATCGAGAAAATTTAATTCCTAAACTACATATGTTGCGAATGTATTCGTTTAGAGCGTTTCACGTTTTCTGAATTTTCCATAAGTTACTCGTTTTAACGCATTTATAGTGACTTTTGTGGTTTTATCATCAAGCGCACGGATAATCTAAATAAGAATTAAGGCATCATGAGTAAAATATGTCAATGTTTTCCCTAATTGCACTTCTTCAACGCATTTTGTCAGAAGATGTACAAAAAAAAGTGAGGTTTTATATAGTGAAATAAACAGGTGCTGTGAGTGTTTAATTAAACATGCTGGAATAAATATCTATTCGGTATTTAAAAAATTAATCTGGTAGTGTAGAACATACTTTGATGTTATGTACATGCAATACAACATGGATTGTGCAGAGAAATCGTGATTTGTTGACGTTGCTACATCGCTCGCCTGCATACATACGTATACATGTGTGAAGATACAAATTATATATGTATCTATATAAAATATTACATATGCATATATGTATGTATTATGTGAACTTTAAATACGATATTTGATGAATCTTTCCGAGGTATATACTTGAAGATTAGTTACTCAAATGGTAGATCAACATCTAAACCATAAAAAAACTAGGCACAGGTGCAAAACCTCGGCAAAAAATCATCCACAACAAGGGCAACAATGTGATACTGTGAAATATTCGCTCAAACGTAGGAACAAGTATGAATGAGGATGCTGCAGAGAGTTTGGTGAGATATGTGTTAAATTTACCACAACTATTTTACAAAGTTAAATTTAATTGTTATTAATCTGTGTAAATAGCTGTGTTCTATACTTAAAGAGATGACGTGCAAAATACATGCATCTTAATAAATGCACATACATGCGCATGTATTCTTAAGATACGTACGTATCATAAGTATACATACGTAATATGTATGACTTGTAATGTACTCAACAATTCACCACTTTTATCTATCTAAACGCGGATATATTTCTCAATATTTTTTGCAAAATTATGTCCAACAGGAACCTTGTGGAAATATTTATATTAATTTCAGTAGTTAGCCGGCTGCGCTGGGTGTATTCATGTGAAGTATAACAATCATATACCTACATATATAAAGATTCTATTACCTAAAATATCATATTGCGCAAGTCATTATAAGAAATAAGATAACAATACACTCAAACATAATTAATGTAACATCTAGGATACTTGCTTTCTTCAGTTTACCGGTTATTCTCGAATTGTTAGGATTGTAGTAAAGTGAATGTCATTTCTCCTTATAGAACATTATCTCTATTTTACATTTATAGCCATTGTTAGAGTATTAGAGCTAATTCAAATAAAGCAAAAAAGGATTTTGAGAGAATCAAATAGAAAAAAAAATCAAGTGGAAATGATTATCGATTTTTTAAAGATATTTATTAGCATGAGTTAATTTTTAGTTGCATTAATCGCTGAATGAATGTAAATTTACATAGCTGGATACTATTCAAGATATAGATAGTTATAGATGGGGATCATATAAAGCACCACATTGAAAAATGCTTGTTTTGCTACCGATTAATATTTTTGTGAAAACGATTAACAGTTATTCATACGTAGATTAATACAAACCTTAGTATTAACAATTTAGAAATCATTGCACTATATTTGCATTCATCAGTGTACGTAAATAGATTATGATACCGATAGCGAAGGAGGCTGGTTGCACCCTCAGATTGGTATGAACTAATACACAGGCGCATCCAAATATTATTTTCTCATAGTAGGTTAAACGTGAATTCGAATATACATACACCTATTCTTACTATTGCACTTTATTAACTACTAAATGGGGAGATACGTCCCTAGTCCAGTAATTATTTATTTACAAAGAGTAATTGGCTTTGAAAACATTGATAAATTCAGCAATGAGTCTAGATTATTAGATTTAACAAGTGATATTATAGTCAGCGACTCGCAACAAGGATGTCATGGAAAAGTTTAATCGATTCGAATTTGAACATGCACTCTCTGCACAACAGACGATTTTCTTTACCTTCTACCTTACGACTACCTCACACTATTATATCATTAATATGCATTGTCTAAACTAACTTAAGCGCAATACATATGTACAAACTTAAATACATTGATATGATTTGTATGATTAAAAGAAGAAGTGAAGTGAAGTGCAAATGTTTTGTGGAACTAATGAACAAATTCTGAGCTTAACAGAAAAAACATTGCAACTAGCTCAAAAGTCTTCACACCATATACAGCAACAGAAACCTTTTACGTGTCCGCATCATTTGCAATCACCACTAAATAAACAACAAACAAAACGTTACCAGTACCCAGAGATAAACAATGGACTAAAGCATTTCTGCGCCTGCGCAGAGGGCACAATTCGATCTTTATCACAAAAGAGCTCTAAAAATAAAAATTCAAATGCAAAGTGGTATGTGAAGGTAACTACATTATGCATTAGAAAATACTTTCGTGTCAAAATTAAGTAAAAGTTTATTTCATTGTTTTTCGATAGTTCATTAGCACCGATTTTTACTTATTATTTTAGTAAAACATAAAAACGTCTATGAACTCTATAACCATAGTTAAATTGTTTAATGATACCGGCAAAGTAATGACATTTGCATTTTTAACATTTTACCAATGTCGTATCTTTAAAAACACACATTAAAAAAAATATTATGGTAAGAATGATTTTATTCGTGTCCTGATGGTTGTTCATTCACTTATATGCATATATATTTCAATATTATAAAACGGGTCTTATTTTAGGCTTTCTGTATGTATGTATGTAGTTCATTAAAATTAGTATCATGTCTTTTAGCAGCCCACGTGGCGACTTTGGGGCGAAGAGAGGGAAAATGATGCAATTTTTACGGTTTATCTAAAAAAAGTGCGTTATCATCGCCCAACACCCCATGTAAACAGTGTAAGTAAATGGTGTTTATTTTCATTTATTAAAATTTATATAATTGTTTTTAGGACTCAGATGATGATATTTCCCACCTTGAGTGGGAAACAGTTAGAGTACGATTTGTTAAAGCAGCCTCCTTAGCCAGATTAGTTGAAGCTTTGGCAACTGATGACGGTGAATTGGAGAGCACATTTATTAATGTATTCCTTTCAACATATCGTACATTTTCTACACCGAAAGAGGTTCTCGATCTATTAGTAAAACGATATGATGCTCTTAATGAGAAGTTTTGTCAAGAGGTTCTGGAAGGAACTGGTGACGATGGATTTGAATCCAATATGTCAATGTATGCACAGCACAAAAAAACTCTAGTCTCCGCCCTACATGTTTGGTTGGATGGTTTTCCCGAAGACTGGATTGAAGAGAATCTTAGACATTTACTAGCATTTGCTTCGAAACGGTTACCAAGGTCGGATCTACACATTAAAGTTCTACACCGATTGGAACGTCTTTTGCGTCTTCAAGCACAGCAAATATATTCGGATGACAATTTACAATTGATCAACCAACAACAGTATAATGATTTTACAGAACAATTTGCTGGTATCTGTTTATCACCTGCGTTTAGAGGTCCATCTCACTTATTGCAAGCATATCGATTTCCACATGTACCTGTTAAACATTTTGCCGAACAATTAACACGAATGGATTCAGAATTATTTAAAAAATTGATTCCACATCAGTGTTTGGGAGCTACGTGGGCTCGACGAGATAAGAACGGTGCTGAAACCGTTATCGCGACAGTAAATCAATTTAATGCGGTTTCATTTAGAGTCATATCTAGTATAATAATAGAACCAAGGCTAAAACCTCAGGTAAACATAAAACAATACATTGTCAAACGTTATAAATATTATTTTATACAATATATTTTAAAAACAGGAAAGAGCATTATATATCGCTACATGGATAGACATTGCACAGGAGTTGCGGTTATTAAAGAATTTTTCCTCTTTGAAAGCTATAATATCAGGATTACAATCTAATGCAATTTATCGATTGTTGAAAGTATGGGCAGTGCTTCCCAAAGAAAAGGCAAGTTAAATTAAAATGAGCATCAGTTGACTATAAATTGTGTTGGATTCTCTTTGCAGATGGAAATTTTTAAGGAACTTGCCAGAATTTTTTCAGAAGATAATAATGCATGGACCCAAAGAGAAGTTCTTATGCGCGAAGGTACAGCTAAATTTGCTGATACCGTTGGAGAACATGATAGACATTTGCAAAAAATTATTCAAAAACAAGTATGTATGTGTATACATAAGTATGTATATTTGAATTTAATATTTTATATAAAAAATATATTAATTATTCAAAATTTTTTTTATAATAGAGTACTCAAACTTCGCATGGCACAATACCATATTTGGGAACATTCTTGACAGATTTAACCATGATCCATGCAGCTATACCAGATCGTGTAGCCAGTGAACATTTGATTAATTTCGACAAGAAAAGGAAAGAATTTGAAGTCTTGGCGCAAATAAAGTTATTACAAGGTGCCGCAAATACATATAACCTGCGACAGGATGCCGTTTTTGATCGTTGGTTTGCAGCAATGTTAGTTTTAGATGAGCGTGAAGCCCATAATTTGTCATGCCAATTAGAACCACCACCAGAATCGAGAAAATCAACTTCTACGACCACATCTACGTCATTAGGCCACCGTAAGACTGATTCTATCGCCTCTAATTCAAGTAGCGGCGCGGGATCTCAATTTTATTGTGAAATTAACAGTACTTTTGCTGTATCAACACAGACTTCCAGAAACAATTCTCTTGATCGTGATATTCAGCCAGCAAGCATATCAGTCCTTTCTGCTTCAAGTAGCGTGTCAAATTTATCGGCGGATTCAAATAACTCTGGAAATCAGAAAACAAATGCAATCATTTCTAAGATTGCCGTTAATGGAAAAAATCAAGCGAATGGGATGCCGATCATTAACGCACAATTGGTCCAGCCGGTGGGAGCTAAAAGTGCCATTCCAGATTTTTATATTATACGTGTTACATATGAGACTGAAAATATAGAACTAGACGGTATTGTACTCTATAAAAGTATAATGTTAGGAAATAACGAACGTACACCTCAAGTTATTCGAAATGCGATGGTTAAATTAGGATTAGAAGAAGATCCAGACCGTTATACCTTAGCTCAGGTCTTGCCTGACAAAGAATTGATTATGCCCCAAAATGCGAATGTGTATTATGCTGTTAATACAAATTACAACCTGAATTTTATATTGCGACCGAAGCCGGTTAACAGCTGACTAAAAGGGAACACAGCACAAAGAAAAAAGTGTGCTGGTTAAAACAAATACCCTCGGTGCAAAAGACATCGTTCAAGAACTGTTATATTCCTTTTAATATGTTTTTTACTACTTATCCGTGAATTTTATTGTTCTTATTCTGAACATTCACTCTACTGATATTACTAATTTATGTAATTATATTTTAATGTTATTTATTTATTCAGTAGTTTTAAATGGTGCAAATAAATATACATATACAGCATACTTATATGAACTTTTCATATATACAAATCAGTGATTTTGTAATTATATATATCGAAGCATGAAAATGCAATTAGTTTAAACACAAAGTATCCACAAGTTATAAATATACTTTGAATATGTTTTCAAAAATTGTATACGTACGTATAAATTGATAATATAATCAATAGGCTTGTTAACTTGAGTATTGTTTTTTTTTATAACTTTTTATTCAAAAGTGAAATAAACAGTAACCTATAGTGACAGATATTGTAGATCCTTTCATCATCTATAAGTCTGGGCCCGTTCAATCGTGCATACAGACTAATAATGTATGCGATCAAAACGCAGTAGGTACGTGAATATTATACCAGAAAAAATAAATGCTATGATAAAATATTATTTAGGTGCATGTAATGTCTTTCAGTTGGCCCGTAGTGCGTTGGAAATTGTTGTGAAAATTACCTCATAATTCAAAATAATTTTCCCAATACTTTAATATAGATAGATGTACCTTTCACTGAATCCATTCGTGAAATTACAAACTCCGACGTAAATAACTTGAAGAAACTCATTCATTTATGAAAGCTGTAGCAGATTTTTCACTTTGATTCTACTACGAATGAATTCTGTGATAGATATTTTGGAGTTCGTAGCCCATTTAATAATAATACGCACTACGGCGAGTAGAGGGCCAGGCCTATGTTCTCAGCAACCGTTCATGTTGAGCATGATATTGTTCTCTTGGGTGTGAAAGGGATTTACTGTTCTATACCGGCTCCGAACGTTCAAGTTTGAGAAGCTTCTAGACAGACACTCTTTGAATATTGTCAGTGACTCGAAAGATGTGAGGTCGAAAAAATAATTTTTGTCATATGGACCAGTGATCGAACCTAGACATCGAAGTTCATCTGCATTGGGGTCGACGCACATACCCAGAATGTCACTGGCCAGCACATCATTAGTAGAATATCTAATGTTCATCCGATGCGATGTTCACATCTGCATCTGCAAATGTGAAGCTGCCGCATTTAGTTCAAGATTCGTCGATATCAAAAAATCGTGAAAAACTCCTGGGTAATATCTAGAAGCTTTAGTTTTTATGAGAAATGTCTAACGGTATTATATCAAATTGACAAAATTAAACTTTTCACCATAATGTAGTTGAAGGATTTTCATAACCCTGTACTGTAACAAAAACTGGAACATCGTGAGACCATACATACGAATATCGTACAATATACATGCCATATTTAAGGGATGATTTACCTTGGAAAGCACGGCCATGTTGTATTGGAAAAATAAACTTTAAGCCAATTAAGCTTTGAAGACGAAATTTAGTTCGAGCAAAGAAGTCATTCCATAAAGAAGGAAATCTTATTAGTTTAAAGTCTGTGATAAAGAAATATATGTATATATAGTTAGAAAATATAAATGTAATAAATATACATTTCCGCCAAATACATATATCCACAAGTATCTTTCTTTCAAAGAATTTGTTTGCTATGTACATTAGGGGTTGGAAAACCCTGTAAGTTGTATATGATATATATACATACATAAGTGGGAAAATTATGGACAAATAATAAAATATATTGCTTTTGAATTCGATGTGGTATAAAACTGGTTAGAAACAATAATTTCTTTGAAAAAAATACTTGGGTATTTTAAACGGAAACATAAATAAAGTGAAAAGAACAGAATATAATACATTTTAATTCCAATTTTCTCAATACTAGAGAAGTAAAAGAGAAATTAAAAACCTTAAATTAATCCCAAAAACACGTAAAGATTCGTATAAACTGCATCTTAGACTAGAATTAGAAATAAATCTTTATTATAACGTGTATTCGGTTAAGTTCAAGGTGATTTGAAGCACATAACATTGAATTCATTTAATGACATAAAATGAAGAACAATAAGACAAATATTAAAACATAAAAGAATATTAACAAGTATCTGCAGAAATCTTCTCACACCTTCTAACGAATTGCCAATTATAAATTGAGAAAAGTAAGTCAAATCTACTCTTTGTTCTGTACTACATATGTACATACATATGTACATAACTGATATGATTCATCTTTTGTTAAATTTTTTGTGATAATAATTATTATGCACTTAAGTTATTATCTTTTCGAAATTTAATTAAATTTTTTTAAAAGTGTAAAAACATAAATATAATATTAAATATTAAATGAAAAATCGATAATTATTTTTTTGAAAACATGCTTTTACTATACGCATATAACACAATAATGTTTTCTATTTACATATTTATTTTATTATTTTGAATGATTTTGTCATTTATCAAATTAGTATGCAAACTGTTATATGTAGTGTAAGTGATACGGCCTATCCATAAATATATACGTTTACCATTTGCTAATAATCACTACTACCGTGTTGTCATTTGGAACTATTAACACTTTTTTTTTTAATTTATAGGTGTTAGTTTATGCGCCTGGGGGGGTGCCAATGGTGCCGGAGACCCCCTAACAATGAGCGCAGCAGGAAATGATTATGCTGAATTGTGCGACTTAGGGCCACCTCGCTGGAGTTCACGTGGATATCCTCATTCACATAGTTCTTCGTTGCATGGAAGCGGCGTTGGGCATTCAACAGTAATGCCATCTGGTATTGGGTTGCATCCGAATCATTTCCGTTCAAATAGTTTTGAAGCAGAAGATATAAGTGGCATGCCAGTAGTGAACACTATCCCAAGCAATGGTCCCTATGGAGCCAGCGGTACACGTATAGCAAATAGCACGAGCTCCTTAAGAGGTGGTCGATCTGGGTTATATTTTTCACCACCTGGAACTTCTTACACAATCATTGAGCGACCACATTCACCACATTACTATTATAATACAGCGGGTGTCCCGTCAAAAGGAGGATCTTTGCCTGGTCGCGGTTCTGCATACATGCAATCTTCATCATCCAGTCATATACCTAGTTCATTAGGTATTTCAGCTTCGAATTCTTCTAGACATAATGGCAAGAAGCGTCCAATATCACCTGAGCAAGTCTTGCGAATGTTCAGTGCAACAACCTCATCGTCAGTTCCTACAAGTTATCATTATAGTAATGGCACAAGAGAGAGAAGTGGACGAAAAAGCCCGGCCAGCAGTCCACCATCAACAACCCATCAGGTACTTGGTTTTGGAATAATTTATCTGCTGTATATTAAAGAATTTTATATTGTGTGTGATAACAAAGGTCTACCGAGAACGAGACAGAGATCGCAGTGTACCAAATATTCATGAGCTTTCTACAAGAACTGTTACAATGTCACGTGATCAGCAATCGGATAGTAACCATGGTTTTGGAATATGTGTAAAAGGGGGAAAAGACTCAGGTAATATTCGATATTTTTTCCTCCATTTTGAATACCACGCACAATTCGAGTGATTGCTCTTGAAGATGCTTGTCCGCTTTTTCGAGCCTCGATAGAAAAAGTCACAAATATAAGTTCATCCGACGACTTAACGGCAGGTTTGACAATTTTGGAACCGGATTTAGGAATGTAATTGTCTATAATATAAATTTACTTTCTTCGCCATAACCCGCAAGAGAAAAGTTACTTTCGGAAACGAAAGTACAATTCATTTTCTACCTATGAAACTCATTCCGGTTCACTGCGTTAAAAAGTCATCTTCGGAAGTATGTGGTTTCGTTGTAGATTCATATTAATACATATATGTACATAGACTATAATATTACTTATCTCTACTTAAAACATCTAGGATTAGGTGTATTCATTTCAAGAATTGAAGAAAATTCCGTTGCCGAACGAGCTGGTCTGCGTCCAGGCGATACTATCCTAGAAGTGAATGGAACGCCTTTTACTTCAATTAGTCACGATGAGGCTCTAAAAGTATGTTTCTATTTATTAAATATTTTTTCAAATTTCTCTTATTTAATTAACCAAGATAATTAAGTATGTATGTATGTATGTACATAGTTTATTTGGATCATGACTGCATAATTAATCTCTAATTAATACATACATATGTCTGAAATAACTGCAAAAGATCCCCGTTCATTCCTTTTTGACCATACATTTTAACGTGTTTCGATTATCAAATCTCCACATTCAGTTCTATTTTGGTCCCTATCGTAGGTATTCTTTTACGAAACGTATGTATGTACATACAAATGAACAGATCTTTGTCTAATAATACAAAAATTGAAAGTATTGAGTAAAAATGTTAAAGGAAAAAATTGGCAATAGACAACACTTTTTACTTGTCCATTTTTTCTGTTTACATCTTTGTTCTACAACTATTTTAATTTGAAGAATTTAATTATATAATATAAAATTTAATTATATAAAATAATATAATAATATAATTTAATTAAATTGTATTGTAATTTGTTCGCTTATTTTGGTATAGTCTATTGTTTTTATATCTGAATAGAAGATTAAGTGAATAATAATATGTATGTATATACAATATAACCAACTGTACACGGCACCCGTTTCTACGCATATAATCTAAATTAAAAAATCATTTTCAAAAAAACATTTTTCGAAAGTACTAAAACCTTTTTCAAATAGTTCTGAACAAAGTTACCAAAGACTTCAATGCTCTATCTCTTACCTTTTAAGAGTCCATAAAGGACATACAAAAAACATTGATTTTTATTTATAGAAAAGAGAAGATACGATTAAGCTTCATATCCATAAAAGGATGAGTAAATACTAATGTAGGGATTGGATGAATTGGATTTTTCACGCTTTAAAAATATTTTTAATTGTCGTGGGTGATGCATAAAATGATTCAATATACACACTTCAAAGTATATATGTCAAATTCTAATGAAAATGATTATTAATGCGTGCCTAAACTATTTTTTTTGTCCAGTAACGAGTCGGTAGTAAACTGCTATTCAGAATAAGGAAATCATGCAGTAAAAATTAAAAAAATATTGTATCATTTTAAACCGTATTTGGTTGGTTTTTTTGTTCTTCCTTTTTGTTTGCCCTCTTTCCCTTTCTCTCTCTCTCGTCTCTTCTATTGCCACATTTTTCTTAACGCAGAGATGTGTGCAGATATTGAAATCATCACGTCAAATCAGCATGACAGTGCGAGCGCCTCCAACATTAAATTCAACTGCTCCACTGCACGGTTTTGGACCACCTTCTCGCGATCCTACCTATGCATCCACAGCTCCTTTATTACAACAGTCACAATCATCCACATTAGTACAACCACCAGCCCACTTTCCTGGATCAGGGGGTGGTTCTGGATCACCACCATTTCGACAAACATGTTCCTGGATGGATAGACAAGGACGACCAGCATCACCGCCTATGGAGTACGGAGGTCGACACTCTGATCGCAGAGATAGGTAAGAGTTAGTAAAACTATTTTAAATATATCTAATAGATTAATTTCCTAGAATACGGAGAGTTGAATTACTTATTGAACCTGGACAGTCCTTAGGTCTAATGATTAGAGGTGGCGTTGAATACGGCCTTGGGATATTTATAACTGGTGTAGATAAGGACAGTGTTGCAGATCGTGCTGGACTTATGGTTGGTGATGAAATTTTGGAAGTAAATGGCCAATCGTTTTTGGACGTTACTCATGACGAAGCTGTAAGCCAACTCAAGTATCATAAAAGAATGTCCTTAGTGATACGTGATGTTGGTAAAGTCCCACACTCATGTACATCGATAGAATTAGAACCTTGGGACGCCTACAGTCCTACTGGGACAAGGTATTGATTCACGCGTGTATTCGATCTTATTTATCCATTATTTCTTGTATGCAGAGCTAGAAGAAAAGGACAAATATCTGCAATGGTTGAGGAGAAAGCTCGCTCCCTGCTGCCTAGACATCAATTCGCTAGCCTTTCATACTACATTGCTGAGTATGGTACGCGAGCAATGACCATAGATGCCTTCGTTGCTGTCTTATTAGAAATGCTAGACACATATGAAAAAGTAGCGTATTTTCCAATTTGTATACATAATTGGAATAATATATTAATTAATATTACACAATAGCACTCTTTAGTAACTGAAATTCGTGAATTGGTATTTCCTGAAGACCGCATTAGATATGATGAACTTGTTTACAGAAGAGAACGAGATCCATATACTTTGGAAAGACATAGGGTGAGTTTGGAATTTTTTTTTATGTTGACCTAACTTATGTGATTCTAATTTTTTGTTATTTTTGTTTGAATACACGAGTTTTTTTTTTTATTATTTATTTATAAGCTGTACCGCTTCTCACAACACACCACCCAATTTTGCACTACGCACATATCCAACGTATACCTTTTCACTAAACAGCAGGTATTCGAAAAAAATTAACATTACATTTTATTATTATATAAGCAATTGGTTAGGCGAGTACATGTAGATACAAAAAATACCAATTAATATCTCCTTTATGAAATCTTAATATCTTCCACATACATATATTCATATCTAATTGTCGAAAATGATCGATCGACTAATTTATAATTTTCACTTCAACCCTAAGAGATGTGCTTAGGTTGCATATTAAAAATTAATTAATTATTAATACATCCAATAATGTATCGTGTATCTCCACTAAGATTGAGTTTTCGGGAATTTGGAAAGGAATTTGTTTTGCGAGACTAGTAGACATTTTTATTTTCCTTTATTAAATCATATTTATTTTAAAGAAAGTCACTAATAAATTTGTCTAAATTGGTGTTTTTTTTTTTTAATTTATGTCGTACATTTTTTTATAATTTTAGAGAAAAATGGATGCAATGCGTGATTTGCCGGTAAGAGTAAACCCTTATACTAGATTCGATTGTTGTTGTGATAGAACGTCTTGGTAGTAAAGCAGTTCGTGAGATTAATTAAACTTAATTGTGTTTTAAATGATTGCATTGATCATTGTGATTCTTTAAAGTTAATTAGACTAAACAGAATACAATTATTCGGACATTATAGAACTCTACCAATTTATATGATACAAACTTTAAAACAATCCCCTTCCCAAATAATTAAATTTTTCTGCATGCATATTTTTAACCAAAATGTAAATTAAGATCTTTTTAGTTCTGAACAATAAAATTAAAAGAAACAAGTTAATATGTGTTTTGTTTTTCATATAATTAAGCACTCACATTTGTAGTATATGTTGTTTACGTGGAAATGATGTGTAATTGGATGTATTAATATATGTAAACTTCCGAGAATGTTCCTTTGTAAGATTCTTTTGTACCAAGAGCGATCTATCGAATGTCAATTTAACTATTAAAGATCAGTTAAGGGTATGGTATTGGCTGTATTTGTTTACATCTGCTTATTTATAATTTGGTTCATTATAATTCATAATTAGCTTGGTAACAATGTAACTATACATAACAAAATTAATGTACTTTATAATGATTATTTAATATTCAAACGAAGTTTAATACGTATATAGTTTACAGGACTATATTATTTGGAGAATTGAAAAGATTGCTTAATGTCAGTATAATCATATTTGTTTTATAGTTGTGTTAGCCCAACCCAATTGAAAGTGCCTTTAATACTATATGAGAGGGAATAGACTTGAATGTGCATACAATGGCGCTGTTAACACTACTTTCTGTCATAGAATTCGACTTACATCTGAGGTTAATTTTGCTATTGATATGAGCACATATAACACTCAGAAATAAGATATATTCGTATCGAATAGGTGGATGAATTTATATAGACATATATATGTTTATTTAATTAAAATATTACATTTTGTCTTCCAATAAATGAAACTAAGCGCGTAATTTTAGTTCATGTACTGAAGGGTATATATCAACCATTTCAAACGCACTCATTAAATGCTTCATTTTATATTTGTTTGCTATTTCAAAATTATAACCCAATTGGAATAAAGAGATATTAATGACATCATCTAACAAACTTAATTCGCAAATATTACATATAAGTCTGTTATACGTAATACTCTCGCTTAACATTGCACTACTTCAATTTTAAGAGAATAATACAAATTTCTTAGCCCCAAAAAATTACTAGTCAAATTCAGGACACTTCGCAGTTGTAGAGATATTACAAAAAAAACATGTGCCATAAAAATATAGCCTAATACCAACATGCTTGTTGCATTGTATCTCATCATCTCTAGGTAACCGACGTGGATTTGGAAATTATTGCTGCAACCGGGCGCAGTCCATCCTCGGACTCAGGTCTCGGAATGGCCGTTTCGGATATTAAGCATCGGTACCTACAATTTCAATCATTGATTTGTAACTGTAGAATTTTTTGATCGTTATACAATTTTAATTTTTACCTAAAAAACGCATCTGCTCTACTTTGATTCCAACTGTAAACTGTATTTCAATCAATGAAAATCATTAGCCCCGCATACCCACTACCATATCGACCGCTATCAGCAGGGCCCATTCTGCACCGTTCTCATTATCATCATCATTCATCACTACGCCATTTGGGAGGATCACAGGTGCGTTTGACACCAACCAAATCTATCGGAACAAACACGCCCGCAAAAAGCACACGAGGAGGGCTTAAGAATAGTTACGAAGAATCCAGCGATAAGGTGAATGCAAAATTAAAATTCTGTACTTATCTCTAATAACCCCTCATATTAATATTCTAAGTAGAAACCATCTCGAATAATTATTATCTAACATGTTTCTTTAAGATTGCACAATATTTTGTATTAAGGATGTAAAGAAAATTGACATTCGACGATTACACAGTTACCATAAAACAAAAAAAAAAGAAAACACGTTTCGAAATATTTTTATTAATACGAAAATCAGCCATTAATGTTCATTCTGTCTTTTCCTCTTTAAGTGAGTCATTTTATTAGTTTGAACCAATTTTAAATAGGGTGTTTATTAATATGATTAATATCTGTGCTCTTTCTCTGTGAATCTGTCTACTTCATATTTATGTATTTATTTTTTCTCTATTATGCTCCAGTTGCTTTTTTAATTTCTGATTCGTAAGGATATAATTTTTGTTGTTTGGTATAACAAAATTGAATTAAAGTATATTGGGTTCTTTATTATTGGGCTGTTGTTATCATATATACCAATCTTCATCATTTGATAGGAGTACAGCTGTGATGAACCTCGATCAAGAAGAGGGAGCGAAACACAATTGCCACGCTCGGAGTACGAACAAGACACGGTAAATATCTTATTTAATAATTAATTTATTTACTTAGCATTTGAAATTCCGATCAATGTTTCAGGGAATTTTATTATAAAGCATAAATCATAAAGTCATAATACTTAAATATACATTCACATAATTACATAATATCATTTAAGTTAATCAATAGTTCAAAATTTATTTAGTACCGACTGCCGTAGGTCATGACCACTAGATTGAAATTTAGTATTCCTTATGTACACATTAAAAGTATTCTCGTTCGATGTTGTATTATAATCACGAGGTGGTTCACAAGGTCGCCTACAAACTCTTGCTGACGGTGGGCTACCGTTTAAATCAAATTTAGGACGTGGGATGCGCAATTGCTTTACATCTGTAAGCCATGATTCCATCTTAAACACTGTTGCAAAAAAATCAAAATCTTTTGTTATATGTGTAAATTCTTAATGTCTCTACGCAAAAAAACTATACAACTTATAAATAAAAAATTCAAAAATGTTACTGCTCTCACAATATCCCCATAACGTTTACAAACAAACACATAATTACAAAATATTATGCAGATAAAGATATAGGTAGTAGAAAGTATCATGACCTAAGAGTGAAAGTTTAGTTCTATGATTACTCCTGTTACTTTTGTTACACCAATGCATTAAATACATAGCCACATGCCTACATTTATATATATATAATATATATACATATAAGACGATGCCTTCGCAAATACACTGTGCAATAAGCAGTTGACAGCAGTTATCCATTCAGAAGCAATAAATAATTGTTAAGAAAAATGTTTAAAAATGTTGATTAGTTATTATCAAATAGGAGATTCTATAAATTTAAAAGCCGAATTTCAAAAGCATGTTCATGTGTATACTGAACCTACATAAAGACCATACTAGTTACGTAAGTGTGTGCACAGTTGTACAATGATATTTACACATGGATATATCTATGACATAATTGCATATACACATATGTATAACTAAGTATACTATTCTGGCTATTTGTTTTCAGATTACCTTAATGATTTTGGTTAGGGGTACGAATAAGCATATGTTATTCGTTTTATACGTTTATTATATATGCATATACAAATGTTATAACATGAACAAAAATGTATTTTATTGGTTGAAAGGAAAGTCTCAGACGTTATGTGGGTATTTACCTATAAACTTATATAAACTGATGACCTAAATAAGAATACATACACATATACATAAATTGGAAAAAATAATCTTTTGATTATTTGAATGGATATGTATATGTGCTGAATTTGTGTTTTTTTTTTAACTTCACTTTGCCATAAAATTCTTCAATGACTCGTTATATCAATGACAGTAAAAAGTCGAAGATGGAAGATAATGAAAAGAAATATGCAATCAAAAACAGATTCCAACTGGTATTTGCTCTTCCCTGTCCATGCAACTTTCTTTTGTATGAACATGAGTAATAAAATATTTCACTCCGTATATTCTGTACCAATCAATTTTGTATGGTATAAAAAAATTGTTTTAAAATAATAATAACATTAAAATTTTACTGAAAATGCAGAGATACCAAAATAAAAGATCGCTGGGGACGGATTGTTATAAATAAATTGGAAGGTTGATCAAATGTTTACAAAAAAAATAAAAATTAAAGACAACTTTGTTTTTTCTTTTACAGAACATCAATCACGTTTTTATGTAGGTATTTCATTTGATCGTACGGTATAAACATGAATTAACAAACTGCGATAAGCATAACATTACAATTGCATATATATGTATACAATAACAAAAAAAATATGTTTGATGAAGTTAGTTGTGTCTGTTACACGTATGCCTAATTAATGATGAACACGTATGTTTGTTTTTTATTTTGTTCTCAATCACTAGTATTTAATAAAGCATTTAATGTGAATACATAATACTAACTTATTTTCTCAGCAATTATCTTACATTATTTCCTAAAACAAGCTTGATTATAAATATTCTGTCCGAACCGACCACCACAAGCTACCACAACCCAACTAAAGTTATTGTGCAGTCGTAAACATGCTTCACCCAATACGAGTTAGTCCATGAGATTCGAACGAGTTGATGCAAGAAGAAAAAAGTGTATATGTACATTTGTTAACAATTCTGAAGAAGTGAAACTTTTTAACTGATTTCGGTTTAATCGTACTTATTTCGTTGTCTATATGTTAACTCGAACAATAGGGCATTGCATTATAAAGAAAAACTACTTAGTTTAGGAAATGTCGATGCTCATGGTATATTCAAAATTATTAGAACTATTTTAATTGTATCGAAATATAATATTTTCACATCATTTTATAATACGTAAATTATTTGATTACTTAATTATTCTATATAAATAAACAATTTTATTTAGAAATCATGTTAAAACGCGTTAAATATATTTGCTTATTATATATGTGTATACACACACATATATCAAACAAATAAACCTCTTTCATTAACCTTTTCATGTCTGATCAATTTAAAGGAGCAGGTGAGTTTATATAAAGATTTCAAGCGTTAAGGGAATGAAATTTTCAAATTGTAATATAACCAGATACGGCATATCTGCGTAAAATAGCTCTACGAAGGAAGACCAATAGACCCAGAAATGCTACACCCTAACTAATAGCTTATAATTTAAACATTGTAATCCGTTTTGTCATTTTAGTTTATAATTTTTTACAAAAAATAGAGATCTAAACTATTCAAATAACGGTCAACTATTAAGACCTTAATATGTATAGGGCAATGAGGAATTTAGATGAATGTTATATTGATTAGTTTGTTCTTGTAGTTTAGTAACAATTATAGTTTTAAAGATGAATAAATATATTTAAATAGAATATATTTGTTGCTTAGAATTTTTTATAATATTTGCAAAAACTCTTGCTCGGTTTGTGCTCTTTCTTTTCGTTTTTCTTTTTTTTCACTTTTTATATTACAGGGTGGCTACTTAGATGGACTTCGATCACATTTGGGTGGTTTAACACAGCGTGTCAAGTCGTGGTATTGGGGACGGCCTCTTGTAAGTGCAATTATATTTTTTTAATTTTTACCATTTCAAAAAATCCGATAATAATTTTGAACTTTTAATGATATGTGGTAAAAAAAATGTTTGCAAAAAGCATTGCTATTAAAATACCTAAACGAGTTATAGTTCTATTTGATTCAGTTATTTTACATTAAGTTTCAATTTGGCCTGATTAGTGTGTGTAGACATTTTCTTTAGATGAGTACGTTTGAAATTATTTCGTAATGTATCATGCTTATTTTGCAAATTTATATGGTTTTATTAGCAATGCGTAGAAAAAAGGTATTGAACTTGCTAAGAATATTACTGTACCAAATTGTTAGCTTTAAAAATATGATTGCACTGTACGCATGAGTCACCCGATTTCAACTATTTTGAAGAAAAGTTAGTAGTTCACATTTGCACTTAAAAGTAGTTAAAATATTTAATAAAAAAAAAACTTATTTGATAAAATGACTGAATGATTATATGATTAAAGTTTATTTCAAATTGCTTCTTAGCAATAGTCTATTTTCTTAAATTTTTTAAACTTATTTTGAATAAGAAAATAGGAAGGTCATTATTTAACTATGGAAAAAAAATGTGTGATCGATCAGCCAATTGTACAAACAACCATAGGCATTTGTTTACTTATTAGCGCCATTATATCTCACAAATTCCCTGAAATTATTTTATAGTAGTGGCTTAATATATATATAAGAGATTTGTGCTTTCTGTAATAATTTGAAAACGAGCACATATTTTCCGACTAATGAAAGACGAATAGTAAAGACGTAAGTATAAGTGTTTTATGGAACATACTTCTTATTTTGTGTACATTCATTTGTGTATAAAGAAAAAGTAAACTGAAGCATTTTTGGTTGAATACCTGAAAGTATTCGTACTATTAATATATATTATATTTTTAATTACAAAACTTAGTGCAGTTTTGAATAGCCTAAACTGATTTTTCGGTTTATATCTAAACAGAAATAAAAACCTAGAATTATTTGGTCTTTCCTTCAGCTATGCAATAAGTTAATAAAATTGCACGCTTTATTTTATTCCATTGACGCTTTGGCAATTTTTTTATTTATCCCTGGGTGATTAAAGAAACAGATTCCGTTGTTAGAATTCTATCAAAATAAAAATGGACCATTAATTATAAAATGTATTCACTAAATATATCGGATTGAAACAAAAAAAAATTCGTGTTATCAATTCTTCGACATATTTTGAGAACTTTTCTTTTTACTTTAAAATAGTCTTCATATTTCGAACATATATATTTGTTATCTTAATCTTTTGTTATCAAATCAAAATACAACAATCATTAAATATGTACTCGATATTGCAAACCTACGCAAATTAGGAGTTGGCAACAAAACTGTCTAGAAGTTTTGATATGAAGGAAGAAGGTGGCACATTACTCAGCGAAAACGAAGTTCGAAGACATCAGGTGAGTAGGCATCCTAATATTGAAAGATCCTATACACAATATGTATTATTTGAATAATAATCAGCATAATAGTCTAAACTAATTTAGTATGTTAGTCTCGCTAGCAACTTTATTCTGCTTATACTCTCACTTCCAATGTCGCGTTAGTACATACATTTGTATATCACGGTCAGGTTTATAGTTATAAGTATATGTACTTACATTCATTTTAAATTCGAAAGAAAAACATGAATTATTCTGTTTTATGAAATAGAAGTTCTCAGAATACATATTATAATAAGCTAATACAATTTAAACCAATTCAGTTTCTTAAACGCGTGTAAACGTTATACATATTTGTGTTCATTGCGCTTCTTTGAGCTATAAATGGACAGTAATAAAGGTTTTTTGTTTTACTCATGATAATATTTAAGTGATTTAAAAATGAAATATATAATAAATAGCTAGAAGCAACGTGTTTTTATTGGTATACTGACAGGTTTGTTAGAAATTAAAACAAACTACGGTGTTGACTTTCCTATGTGTAAAAATGGTTTAGTGAAAGAATCCATAATCATATTATACACAATTTGCATATGTATATTTACGACGATATTTTCGCTATTTAATGTACTAACGCTGAGTATATTTCATAACTTTTTTGCGTTCCTAGATGAATTGTATGATTGGCTGTTAAACAATTTTGTTTTTCTTGGATCAATTTGCATTATTATTTTATTTTGTTGAACTGCATTGTTCGGATTTGTTTAAAAAATGTGATTTTAAAATTTGTTTAAACTTCATATTTGCTATTTTGTTAGAACATACTCTACCATTTTAATTACAATATATGATAAAATACCGAATGCATTACAACAAAATGATATGAATACACTTTTTCAAATCAATACCTGCTTACTATTTCAGTCTATGCAGCGTTTATCGGCTGAGCAAAATGGTTCCAATATGGACCAATCCCATGAACACAATCCGAACGTTGTACCTGATAATAGAGGCAACCTACATATTACTGTTAAGAAAACAAAACCAATTTTAGGTATCGCGATTGAAGGTGGTGCTAATACAAAACACCCATTACCTAGAATAATCAATATACATGTGAGTTAATAAAATTGATTTCTTACCGATAGTTTTGGAGATTAAGATAATTGTCTAATGCAGGAACATGGTGCCGCGTTTGATGCTGGCGGATTAGAAGTAGGTCAACTTATCCTTGAAGTTGATGGCAACAAAGTGGAAGGTTTGCATCATCAGGTGGGTTATAGTTCAGTTGTCAATGTATTTTTAATATCATATATAATTGCATTCTAACCTTCCTTTCAAATTCGTTAGGAAGTAGCTCGACTTATAGCAGAATGCTTTGCAAATCGTGATAAGGCTGATATTACATTTTTAGTTGTGGAAGCGAAAAAATCAAATTTAGAACCAAAGCCAACAGCTCTAATATTTCTTGAAGCTTAACATTTACTTGCTTTGCCGGCAAGCGATCCAGCAATAAAATGTTAGCTTAATAGGAGAAGGACAGGATCTAGCACCCTCATTATAATCCAAAAATAATTGCGTAATCAAGATTCTATAATAATTATTTTATTAATTTAATTAATAATTTTTTGTTTCGTTTAAATGCACTGTGTAGAAGTAAGAAGAGTCTCGGTAGTATCGAAACCAACAATGATGTTTGTCATAAAAATGCAATCACACTGCCTTAATACTCAGATTTATAATGGAAAATGTATAAATTATAATATATTTAAAATATGTAAAAAATCATACTTTCAAGAGGAAACTCCCATTGTGAATTATTATTTTTAACTCTTTAAAAAAACGTATCATATAATTTTTTTAAAAATTTAAGCGGAGTGAACCATTTATATAATTTGAGTTTGATTTAAAATGTACAAATCATCAATATAATTTTCAGAGATTAGAATCAATCAGGCAAACATGTAGTCAAGAAAATATTAATATATACATTAAAGTAGAAAAGTGATAACACCAATACAAATGATTTATTAAATATTGAAGAGTGCATTGAAATTATAACCATATTTATTATATAAAAGAAATACACGTTACCCGTTTGTATTACAAATATATATGTATGTATATACAGAGCTTGATTTATGAAAATAACCTAATTAAGAAAACATCACTAAGACGTCTTGTTGGATATAAATGAATTTCATTATGATGAATAAAAATATATATAAATTATTGACCAGTCTATAAGTTATTTCTTGTGTGAATATTATTCTCCATTAGATCGAAATCAAATAAAACCCACCTATTTTTTGAGACTTGTTTCAAGGTTAGAACTAATGTATTAAATAAAATATCCTTCAGAATCACAAATTGTGAAAATACTTTCTACACAATTTATCTAAAGCTAATACATTTAAAACTATACCCATGCTATATATAAGCTGGAGATGATATAAAGAAAATGATTTTTATGTTATTTTTAATTTAAGTATCATATTTTAATACAAATCAAAATTTGCTTACAGATTTACTTTTTGATTTCTACATCTGTTGTTAAGATCAACTTAGATTAGTTGCTTTGTGTATGCAAATGTATTCTGAATTATTATTTGCAACTAATTTTTTTGAAATCACTTTAAAATAAATTCTACCGCAAGAGTAATATGTTATTGCCGTGTTATTGTCACGGTAATAAAGAAATATGTTTATTACTATTTAGCCTTACTGAAGGACACTCTTGAAAATATTCATTTCTTTTAAAAAAAATATTGGAGAATAATCATAGTGAAGAATCATTCCTATAAAAAGTTGAATGAACGCATATGGGCTTTTTAATTTTGTATGAATTCTACGCATTAAATCAGGGCAGAAATCAGGTATTAGATAGAGTGAGCGTCCAGTATTATTCGTTATAAAAACCGCTACAGCGAATTTTTAATATCTCATTATTGACATCTCTAATTAGCAAACGAACACGAATATATTTATGACTGATTTCGTTCACGCCTATTATTGTTGTTTTCCTGCGATTTTTTCCTAATCTGTTAAACTAAATTCCGATTAAGGAATTTGAACATATGTCAAATACAGACTCATTACAAATTAATATTATAAAAAAACACTAACCCACGTTTTCGTTTTAGTAAACCACCAGAAACGTTATATGATTCCGAAGTCCAATGTAACGGATGTCCACTGCACTACTTTATTTCTATTCTGGAAAACAGAATTGTTTCCTTTTTCTTTAACAAGATTCAAAATAAAACAGATATAGAGAAGATCGTGACCAAATAATGTCAATCGTTTAAGCTACGTAGATATATGCATGTGGTTTTGGAACAACATTCAATATATTTATTTATAAATCTTTAAAACTATTTTGAATATAATTAAGTTTGTGCATAATGTATTCATTCCCAAGAATACGAATAAGACACAATTATACCAAAAACAGACGGAAATACTAGTAACATAATGCATGTACTAGTCTTGCACAGCTTCTAACCTCAATTACATATAACAGCTTAGTTAATAATTTTGGAAATCATAGTAATACAAACTGAACTCTAAACTAATTGTAAGTATTGTAGATATGTGTATAAAATTAGAGCAAAGGAAAACTAAGACAGAACAAGTAGTTGACACTTTGTAATACTGAGCTAACCATCATTTTATTATCATTTATTAGATAAAGAATTATAATTTCCTGTTATCATTATACTTAATATTACTATTGCAAATTGTTGCGAATACAGGTATTAACTTTTCACGTTATAATATTTTTAATATAATAGTTAAAAGTCAGTTGTAAGCAATTTTCCGATGGGCACTGGCACATAGTAGCAGAGCTATTCCCTGAATTTTCTGTTATTATTTATCTTAAAATCGGAAATAACACCGTTATTGCAGTAATATCATCTCATAAAGATCCCATCTTTTTATCAAGCCTGTTAACTTCATACGATAATTTTCAATTATTAGAAAAAGTTACAACCAAAATATTGTGCAATAAATTATTAAAAAAAAACATTCATATCTTTTCTTTTAATAATGGTGGTATGTTATAGATGCATATACAAAAATGTGCATCATTTTTAACATATTGCGGTTCCACCTGATATTAACAAATAATGTAATAATTTTGTAGAATATACAAATACAAATATATATATATATATATATATTCTTATCTAAAATCTTTTCCTAAAATCGTATTTATACTGCTTTCAAAGAATTATACTAACGCTACGAAGGTGGTGTGCCTTGTTTTTATTTCATTTTTTTTCATAAAATTAAGATAAAAAAATAATTTTGAAAAACAAAGATTTATATATATGTGCATACTAACCGTGCCCGGGGCGCGTTACTAAGCGCAATTAAAAAAATACAAGAATAAATATAATGTATCCAAACTTAGCAGCACCCGACGTGCGTTGCTTCTTCTTCTTCTTGTGGCGCTACAGTCCGGTTTGGACCTGGGCCACATTTCCGACAAATAGGTGGTGGGTGTCGATCTGCATCTCTTGGGTTTTTTCAAAGATCTCCCGTAATGTGAAGATTTGAAGCCTGAAACCGAACTGATAGGAACCCATCATGTTGTTGACGAATGGTTTCAGGCACTCACACAGAATGGAAGAGAAGATCTTGTAGGCGATGTTAAGGAGACATATCTCCCGATAGTTGGCGCAGTCAAAGGGGACTTCTTTCTTGTGGATCGGGCAAACAATACTAAGATCCCACTCGTGGGGCATGCTTTTCTCCGACCATAACCTGCAGATGAGTTGGTGCATGCGCCCAACCAGATCATCTCCAGCTACTTTAAACAGTTCCATCTTGAGTCTCAATATCGCTATCTTGACTTCGTCTACATCGAGGGGACGGAATTCTCTTCTATCGTTGTCCATTGCGTGGAGTGGAACATTCTGCCTGACAGCGGTATTATTATCCTCTTCGCCGTTAAACAGTCTGCAAAAGTCATCTTCCAGATTCTCAGTATTGACTGCGACTCTATTACGAGTTGTTCAAAATTGTCTCAAAATTTAAAAAAAAAATTGGTAAAAAAGTTTTTTTCAAAAAATTCTGAACAAAGTTGCCATGACATGAGTGTTCTATTTTTTTACCGTTTAAGAATCTTTACAGGACAAACAAGCTAGGCCTAGCTTTCAGCAACAACTCGTTTTGTGCGTGCTATTGTTCTCTCACGAGTGGAAGGGCCTTCCAGCTTCTCTCTTTTGCTCTATCGAAAGATCCACTTCTAAAATCCAACAGCATAAATAAAGAAACTAATTTACTTTATAAATATAATACATATTTGGATTTTCTTTAAGCGACTTGTATTTCTCAATCACAACATTGCAAACACCCTTTTGTGATCATAAGACACTTCTATACATTAAAATTACTACAGTTGGCTGCTGTTACATGTGAAACCGTTTAGTGAACATTTTTTTAATTTCCTTTTGTGATCGGTGAGTGTGAGTGACTTTTATATACGGAAATAACCGAGTTGCGATTTCTGCTCAATTTCTCACCCTTTACGGATTATTGTACTGATGACGAACCCTGCAAACGATATACGGACAACGACATTCGATTCTGTACGTGGAATATAAGGTCCCTTTATAGGCCACGTGCAGCCGAACAATTAGCGGAAGCCCTAGACTGCTGCAAAGCAGACATAACCGCCATCCAAGAAGTGCTATGAGATGGACCGGGCAAAAGAAGGATGAAAAACTGTCATATATATTACGGTGATTGCTACAGACAACAACAGCGCCTATTTGGGTGTGGATTTGTCGTTAGAGGCAGACTTAGGCAAGATGTCTTATCGTTCAGGTCCGTGAACGAACGCCTCACGACAATTCGCATCCAGGCTAAATTTGCCAATTTACGACTTTGCTGCGGGGAGAAATGTTGTAGTAGCCAGTACAAAATTCCCACATCTCGATATTCACAAAGGAACATGGCGATCTCCTGATCAATCAGATTGATCATATTGCGATCTACGCAAGGCACTCCTCCAGTATTATAGATGTCCGAACGTTCCGACCTTGTTGTAGCCAAAGTAAGGTTGCGGATATCCCGAGCACCGCCAAGACAAAGAAATACTGTGAGGAAGTTCAATGTCGGCCGGCTACAATCGCAAGATATTGCCAAATCCTTTTCCGATCGTGTCTCCCTTAACCTCTTAAGAAATCCTACGCCGCCAACATGAAGTATTGAAGACCAGTGGCCAGCATATGCCACCAGTGGCAGCATTGCCACTCATCTGTAAAATATGGTCGGAGGAAAACATGCCCGATGAATGGAACCTCAGCATTGCTTGCCCAATCCGCAGGAAAGGAGATCCACAAGACAGCGCCAACTATCGGGGGATAAGTCTCCTTAAAATCGCCTATAAGATCTTATCTGCCGTACTGTGTGAACGCCTAGAGCCATTCGTCAACAACTTGGTCGGTCCATAACAGTGTGGCTTTAGGACAGGAAAATCCACTATCGACCAAATATTCACACTTCGGCAGATTTTGGAGAAGACCCAGAAGCAACAAATCGATACCCACCACCTGTTCATCGATTTTAAGGACGCGTATGATAGCATTTATAGCGACGAGCTATACATTGTCTAGGATGACGATGGAGAATGCACGCTGCTCCATCAAGGTCGGTAAAGACCTAACCGAGACCTTGATGTCAAAAAAGGATTCAGACAAGGCGACGCGCTGTCATGCGACTTTTTCAATATCGTTCTTGAAAGAATTGTTCGAACGTCACCAGAGGAACAATCTTTCAAAAGTCCGTCCAACTACTCGCATATGCATCTAGTCGGAAGAACGCATGGTGATGTCAATGTCATCAAAAAATCAAACGAAGAATAACTCTTGCCAATCGATGCTTCTTTGGGCTAAGAAAGCAATTGGTAAACAAAGCCCTGTAGAGCGGATGGAAACCAATGCTCCGGCCCGAAAAGTCTTCGAATCCACGGGACGGCGCAGTAGAGGAAGACCGCAACTCAGGTGGCGCACGCAAGTGGAAAGGGATCTCAACCAATGCGTGCGAAACTGAAGACAGCTAGCTAAAGATCGAGCTGCTCCAGCCAGCAAGCTTGTTGGTTGAGGCCCAGGTCCACCCCGGACTGTAGCGCCACCTTAAGTAAGTAAGTAAGCAATTGGAAATTAAGTTCCATTACACATTAGGCTGCATTTACACACACGCTTATATAAACAGCAGATCCTATCGGATTCTTTCTAGTGATTTCAATACGCTTTTACACACGGGGTTATACAATGCCAATGACTGAGATTTTTTCCTGATTGCTTTCTCTCTTCATAGACATGCTCTCCCTTCGAAGATATCTTCGGGCACACGATCTTCACTTCGCACCAGAAATAAAGTACTAGGGAGATAGCCGACTTCACAGCTGTTTGCCCCCTAGTCCATCGACGAATTTGACGGAATTTCCCCTACTTTTTGATGGATATTCATGAATGAATGACAGTTATTCATGAGTGAACGCACACTGTCTCCTTTGTACTCACACATATCAAGTACACCACGAAAATGGCGGCTGATTCGTGCATTTTTTACCCCCACCAAAGTAAAAATTCGTGAATTCCCCACATAAACAAAACGATTCATGAATATCTGTCAAATTCATGAATAGTTTTGGGGACTCTGTTCGTGAATATAATAAATAAACCAAATGCTAGATGTTATTAAAATTTTATCATTCATGAATATAACATATTATGAGAAATTATTACGAATCGATATATGTATATATTATATGCTTATTGGTACTTTTAATTAATGTATAATAGAAAAGAGCAGACTACTTTTAAATGTTTTTTTACAACAGTAAAATATTTTTTAAATATCAGGCAATTATTCGATACCCAACAAATACATAGACATGAGGCGAATATATTAAGGCACATTCATATGAACGGCGAACTACGACCGCGAAATTTCGAAAACAACACAAAAAGTTATACTTCTATGCAAATATCCATATGAATGAATTGTCAGAGTTTGCGAAGTTCACAATTCGTGGCGATCTCATATGAACAGACCTTTAGTATTCCACAAAATATTACTAAGTATTTGGCAGCTATTAGAGATTTTATAATACTTCAATATTCGCCAATACGCATCTAAATATTTCAGGAATACAATTTCTATGAAGTATCACACACGCTTTTCTCTTTCATTTTTATATCTAAGAGGAATACGAGTATTATTGATCTTTTTGTATTTCAGAATATGAATATATTCGCATCATCCCTTAATGAAAATTTACAAAAAAGACGTGACATAAATCATGAGTCAGCGCAATCTAAATGTGTTGAAGGAAAAAAATGCTGATATGATTTAGAGAGAGCAGATTTTATTTTTAAACGATCCGGCATTTTTTCTTATTGTTTTTCTGAAAACAAATTGCTTCTTCTGATACACAAAATTTCCTATCAAGGCATACACCATATTTGGATTTCTCATTAAAAATCAAATAACATTGAATTAACATAATTAGTTAATAGTTATTTTTTACCAATTTATTGTTTGCGACTGTAGTTCGTGAACACTGCCCAATATTAAATTCTTTGCGCAGTAAAGTAGGGGAAACTTTTCGGGGTAAGAAACAATTTGAATTCGGATTTGAATTCTAGAACTTGCATTGAGTTGTAATAATTTTAGCTATGATGTTGTTGTTGCCGTGGCGACCGTTAAATGTTCTACCTCAGTCGCTTGCAGGGGAAGGCTATCAGCTGTTCGAAGAGCTCACACGTATTCTTGTCCGCCGTGTCGGTGGAAACCTGGGGAAAATGTTATAAAAAACGCTGTCAAAATTATTTTAGTGGAAAGGGACGTATCTATCTCTCTAGTACTTTATTTCTGCTTCGCACCAAGTTATCATAGTTGTAGTAAGCTCCCAAAAAGCTGCCAACTTAGCAATTGTATATGCATGTTTTATTATTCTTAAATTTTTATCTTATATAATTGGCACTGAAATCGAACATGTTTTTTTCAATTCAAAAATCTGAAGACAAAACGGAATAACTGTAGTACGCGTTGAGGACCCCTTTACAATATACCACCGCCCAAAAAGATAAAATTAATTGAGAAAGACATACAAACCTGATAAGGAAAATGCAGAAATCCTTTTTAGCACAGTCCCTATGTTCATGATAGCAAGTGTCAGTTTACTTTACTTAGGCCATGTTGCACAAAGACGTTGCTTGTCGTGTTTTCGGCATTTGCCTCACAATTCCCCTTCCTTTGTTACTCTATAGAACGAGATTTAAGTACACGATTACAGCAAAGGACAAAGAGGCTTTACACGTTTTAGTTTTATTCGGGAATTGAACGTTTTTATCAATTGGCTGCAATTACCTACATCCCAAAATGGTGTTACTTGCAATACAATGCCTAACACCTTATCTTGTCCCTTCTGGGTTGTAAAAATAAAATAATAAATTAGCCAATCTCTTGCACGGAACAACAGCTGCGTTACAGTATTGAATCAATTACAATAAATTTTGTTCATTATTAAATATGATAAAAATGATATACTGAATGCATTTTAATTTGTTTATATTATAATGTATTTTATTATTGAATAATTCAATTACCATTGTTTTATTGAACGTACATGTGAGAAAAAGCGCATCTTATCAAACAACACGCAATTATTAAACTGTGGATTTTTTTCCCTCAAATCTAGCTATCGAACTTCAACCATCGAAAACCTAATGGTGTTCTCCTGTTTATTGTTTTCTGATCAGTTTAGCATATGTTTATCGTGCACAGGAGCTAACATTCATGACCGCTGTGGAGAATAAAGAGAAAAAAGAAAAAGGAGTAAACGAGAATTAATTTTATGAAAGACCGCCGTGGTGAACTTTGCTTTTGTTAGTCTATTTTCCGCAAGGCTAGCATGAATAGTGAGTTAAAAATTATTCACATTACCTCCCCCGCGGTAGTCATTCTACTTTTTGTAGCAGTGCCACACGGATTGGCTTTGTGAACCCACATGCAGTGTATTCACATTCTGTTTTGGGACGCATGATTCAAATCTGCGATATATACTATTGGATGTTGTGTAGTCTAACTAAATGGCTATGAGAGCAGCGCAGAATAACAAGCGTGGACACAAGGACAGTATTCTTTGGAGGAACAAATCGTAATAATTTGCATTTCGAAGTAAATTTATTTGGATTTTATTTGATTTTAATTGCTGACTATATTTGTTGTATGACCATCCCTGAAACATGTTTAACAGAGATATATATTCTTGTAGGCTATTGTAATATTGATAATAAAATAAAACTGATCTTATTTTTTGTTGTTTATAGTTATGTATCTTTGTATGTATGTGTTTATACATGTACCATATATTTGTTATAATGCTTTTAACATTTATTCCTAAATTAAATTGTAAATATAAACAAATATGGACATCACAAGTCTGCTGCAACATTTTAAATGTTACAGAAGTAGTTGTTTTCCATGAGAGTCGTACACTACTTCATTTCACAGGCGGAAAAGTTATCTTATGAGCATGACATATATTAATTGCATCTTGGGCATCTTTGGGTAGTCTGTAAATATTGAGAGCATGGGCGGTTTAAATTCTCACTTCTCGTCTTCGTGTACATTGCGTCTAAATAAATAACAACACACATTTTGCATTCGCGGGTATACCTACAGTAAGGCACATCCAATGGTAAATTTTCAAGAAAAAAGCTAAAGCTCAGAACTACTGCGTGAAGTGCTTCAACGGAGAGAATAAGCCCAACATGACCGTGCGTTCGCAATCAAATGTGTGAACAAGCGAGCATCGTTAATATCCAATGTGTCATGTCAAGTAGCAACAATTTACGCAGTAGTTCACTGAAATTTCTTATTTAATAATATAAATTTTATATAAAACATATAAAAAAAAGTTTCGATATATTAAATCATGTAATCATATATCTTGGCATATTGGCAAATGATATGAGGGATATAACAATGACTCAAGCCCACGGGTGGTAACTTCTACCGTTTGAGAATAAATTTCTATTGAATATCATGCGATATGTGTATACATATGTATGTAAATATGCATTTAGTAAGAAAGCAACTAGCGTCTTTTATCCTGTACACATGCGTAGCTACAGTTAATGCGTGGTACGATGACGACTGCCAGCGATTCATTCACGGGGAGCAACTGCTTTGTGCAATGTCTTTACAACTGCTTGTGAACAAGGAGTCTCTGACCATCAGTGGCGCTCTGTTTTTGGTACCGCAAACAGATAAACGTAGAGGAAATAAATCCATGTAAATACAAACGTGCTTATTGCAACTGTACTATGTATTATTGTTTGTGACATTATAGCATAAACGTGCTCTTGCGTAAAGTAAATCAAAATTTTGTTATCTTTATTATAATAAACATGTTTAATAAATAGGTACAACTATGTAAGTTAGTAAATGTATTGTACTTACAAAATCATTAATTTAAAATAATAAACAATATACAATTTTTCAATCATTTAATTAACGTGATTGAGGTCGTATGTTGCCGGTAATGCATAGATTTTGCATTTCAACAAAATTTATGTAAATTAAATTTGCGATTGTTCATCGGGTTTTTATTGCCATAAACAGCTATCAATTTTCCAATGATAGAACATGTATAATCTGAATGTGGATGTAACATGCCATATTTTTCAAAAAGAGATGGTGATGGCGGTAAGCTCAACTTCGTACCAGGTTTACATCAAAAGTTCACATCAATCTTGCATATAAACATGCATATGTATTAGTTATACATGTCTACTTTTAGTGTTAGAGAATGTTATATATTGTGCAGAATTTAATAATGATTTAATAAGTTGTTTATCAGTAACTTTGAATGCCCCTAAGATTAATGGAGGAACAGACACATGAAAGGACATATGGAGAAATTCTGCCCTTCTCTGCGTTGTTTTTCTGTTCAAGGGATGAACTAACATTCTGTTTCCCAATAGCATATGTTTGTCAAAACTAGAAGGGCGCATTTATGCAGGTAAAAGGAACTAAAGGATCAGAGGAATCGGATGAGTCAGGACTCTTTGAAAGATATAAAGTGATGATCGAAAGCAACGGTTTTATTTCGAAATTGCATACACGCATGTGTATAGGAATTTGTGCGACCATGTGCATGGTAATTGATAAAACGGAACCATCTCAATTTTTACTTGAGTTAAATGTAACATCTCGTTGTAGCCACATGTGTTAAGGACTTGGTCTCTTACACAAACGTAGATACATATATGTATTCCTAAAAGAAAAAAGGAAAAACTTGTCCATACGCTAGTAATATGCACCTGTCTTAACCGCACACGGCACGGACTTCGTCAGAGGATCAAAGAAGAACGGCTGAAAGATTAAAATGAGGAAAAGAAATAAAGGAAATAAGATTTCGATATCATAAAGATGACAAAAAAGAGCCAGGTAAGTTGGGGAAACTACCGCACAACTAAAGGTTCGTGCCCTTGTTCACTTTCCAACGTTGTTGATCGTTTTTTTTTACATCACCTTTTTTCGCTTGACCGCAGTTGATGCCCCTCTTGCCTCATCGTTTATTAAGATTACTACTTTACTTCACAGCCGCCGTTGTGTTGCGTTTGACCTTCTTCTTGAATTTGTCTAAAGTCGCGTGCTTAACCACGTGCCATTAAACGAACAGAAAGAAACACCTTGCCACAACAATGCGCCTTAGGGTGAATCCCTTTTGGGTTTGGGTTACAATAAGGTTAACTGGTTTGAATGTGTGTATAAGCAAACGGATATACATGTCTGAATTATAAACATATGCATGAATATAAAACTAACCAATTATAAAAATGTGTAAAATATTTTAATATTTGCATCATGTTTTTGAAGATTTATTGACATTATTTTAAATAATTTATATCTACTGCTTACACAGTTACTTATACTGCGCCAAATAAGAAGGATGCTCAAATATGACCATATGTTCATCAATATTATTAATCTAATGGTTCAGTTAAAAGACTTCATTAAAGGAATGTTAGAACTATTCACTACAATATTTTAACTTTAATTAAAGTCTATGTGAAGATCCGTAAAGAAGTCAAAATGCGATGCATAGCAATCTTCTAGTGCTTCATATTTTCCTTTACGTTTTATACCTAAAAATTCCATTATTATTGCTACATATAATAATTATATATTATATATTATAAAGATTATAATGAAATAATTTTATATACATAAATACATTCTAGGAAAAATAGTTATACTAGTCGCCTAATATTTTTACCTTATTGGCCTTTTTGCCTACGTCTTTCGCCTAACCTAACAACCGTTATAAATTATGATAATTTGTAAAACAAATAATATTAAGGAGTAACAGTACTGCAGTACATATTATCATCTACTCACTTCTCAACCGTTTGGTATCGTCATGTATGGGTTCGAACACGAACAAGTTTGATTTAACAGTGGCGTGCCAAGAAACGCTGATGCCATTGGCCAATAGAATCAAACATTTATTATGAGGCCCCGCCTTCTATGATTACAGTTTATTGGTGAGTGTGTACCCTCAACTTAATACATCTTTCTATGATTCGCATTATAATATTATGTAGCTCAGTTTGCAAACAATCAAATATGTACGTAAGACGGATTGCTGTCTTTGAAGGGCCTATTTTCCAAATAGTACAAATTTACAAATGTTAAAAGATTCCTTCAATAGGGTATGCGTTGATGTCTCAAGATATCATATTGAAAAATACGTTAGGGACTATATTTGTTTTTTATTTTTTGTTTTATGTACATACACACGTCATGCACACTTTTTGAGAACCGCAGAAACCAGGAGAGCATGACGCGGCAGAACAAATGTTGTTTAACATTTGTCCATCGCATAATTATTAAATGCTTGGCACGAGGGTAGAGCCAAGTTAATAGGCAGCAGGGTTTCTGAATGTGGAAAATGTTGGATAAGGGTATCGCTATTCATGGCACGTGTCCATACGAAATATTTTTCCCGCCGAATTCAAGTCTTATATCTATTGAAGGGATATGCAATTTTAAATTATATGTTAAGTATATGTAGCTAATAAATTTTATCTTGGCTTAACTTAGCAATCGTTTTAAATCATTTAAAAATATACTAAGACATATTCTCTGAGGCAAAACATACATAATCCCAATAAAAATTGCACATATTGTAAAAATAAATTATAGACATTATATACTAAATTTGTTACAAGTTACAAATTATAAACCTTTATATATATATATATATATATATATATAGGTGCAAGCAGTACTTTTACAACCAATTAATAATATGTATGAGCAAACTTTAATATGATGACACATCATAATTTGTTCCGTTCAGTAAATTAATCCAATAGAAATCAAGTGAATACCACTTGTGCTAGTAGGAGAGTAATAACCTCCTCGTGCCTACATATGTACGTACAGGTAAGATAACAGACGCTAAAACCTCGACTCCGTATACCTTTCCACATTTCTTATCTTCTTCCATGTATTCGATTTGTAAGGACCCAAGTTGTCGGTCGAAACCCCGCAACCCCTTAAATATTTTCTCGTTTTTTATTCCCTTATTTTGGCGGCAAGCGAGTTAAAATTAATAAGAAGGATCACTTCATCTCTATTCTTTTTACCGGTGTTCAGTACAGCGGTTTTGTTACTGCTGTGTGTGTAGAATCAGTTCGATTTAAGTTGTTCGATATAAAAAAAATGCCTTTAGGTTGGAACTCGCCTCAGCAAGCAGAGAATGAAGGATACGAGTCCTCACCTCAACCACGGCTTTTTACAACTGGAAACACGAATAAGAGTGTCAGTCAGGTGCTAAGCACCGAGTCGAGCGGTTGTCTTTATTTCTTGTTGCACCAGATACTTTCGATTAACAATAAATACACGTATATTTTGGACTAGATTTTGTGTATTAATTTGTTGTTATAAAAGCATTAATACGTATTGATATTTTAGTATTTTTTTTTAATTTGAACTTGACTCAATGCATGACAACACATTTTCTCTCGAATCTATAAATTTTAATAAAAAATCAAGTTAAGGTAAGAAAAGTGATCAAATTAATTTCAGAATGTGTAATTTTTTAATTAATAAAAAGCATCTGAATTGAGTCAATCAAGTAAGAAGCCAACGTTTATTTCGGTAAACCAGTGTACTTTTTCACTTTTTTTAAAGACAGGTATATAAAGTGTTATTGCGTTAATGCAAGTCTATTCTGTTTAAATTGAACTTGTTATAAGATATATTAAGATGGAATGCACTCGAGTTATTGTGTTACTTTTATATACGACGATATGTGAATAATTAAACTGTGCTTACAATAGGGCCCCACTAACATAATAACAATTTGAATACCTACTATCGTGGCATAACCTTAATGTATGCAAGTATGTAAATAGTATACATTCAAAAAATATAAAATTTGCAATAACGTTCAATTGCGGTAAACCTCAAAATTGCCAAAAATAATCTTATAAGTCCAAGAGTAAAACTATTCCGCCATATGTGTAAAGTGTTAACTGCTAACTCTAAGATTACAATAAACTTATATTGATACATGTATATATACATGAAATATGAATAACAACCGTCTAAACAATATTGGGAGGAAGTGTATTGTGTATACATAATGTGTCTCTTAATGTTGCTAATTTATATAATGTGGTATGGAATGTAGTTATTTTACCATGCAGTTTTTTTTTACTTTTTAGTTTTTTAGCGTAATAGATATAATGGACCATCTTTCTCCACCACCATCACCACAGTCGCATCAGGGACAACATACTCCATTTAATGCAGTGCTCGACATGAGTATGACGTCGTCAAAACAGTGGATACAGCGCGCTTCAGTATTCAGCACAGCATTGGCTACAGCAAGCCACAAAATGTGTAGTCGAGGTAAATGCACTATATCGACAAATTTAATATTTCAATCATAAATGGATAATTTTGTTTGAACTAGATCTACCATTCCTCTACAATCCTTTATTGTACTCAAGTGCGTTACTTTGGCCACAATTTTTGTTCTCTTCCTCATCGGGTTTTACTACTCCTACAGCCCCAAATACTCCAAGATCTCCAGGTTATATTAATCCACGCGATAGAGAATATACTCTCACACCTGAAAAAGAAGAGCTGTGTTTATCGGAGGACATGCCACTCAACTTATCTATGAAAGTGAAGTCCGATACATTATCACATCCCACTGTCCAACAGAATATAAGATTAGCAGAAAATAAGGAGCAACATACCCATAATTCAATTATTTGGTCACCAGCAGTGATGTGCGAAAAGGAAAGAACAAATTCAACGACAACGTACGTTGATCCTGTAGTAAAAAAATTTAAGTACAAGAAACTTCGCAATTCTCAAATACCTACCATGATTACATCGGATGTTGCATCTAATCCAAATTTATCCATATCTACTACGGAAAATTTTGAGTATCGTGGTTTCACACCACTTGGGTTCATCACACGCCAATTGGAGAACCCCATTGCACAATGCGAACTTGGGTTATTAACACAAGATCATATTATGGGCAGCAAACGAAATATTCATTTGAAGAGTAATATTTTAAATGATAATAGTTTAACTCGTACAGACAATAAAAATATCACGTTCTGCAATGACATCAAATTGGAAAATGAGTTAATTCATGAGCAGCACCCAGACTCCACAGCGTCCATTATATGTTCTCCGAACAATAGAAATTCACCTTTTAAGGAGGAGGAAAGGCGAGGATATCGCAATTTCCAGGTAAATACTTAAAGTAAAGCGAATCAAAATACCATTCTAAGTACTTTCTGACCGTCTGGTTCAATTAATTTATTATAAACACCGCAACACGACAGTTTGTCTGTTTATCTATCCTATAGTCGATAGGTCCGGTCCTTTCAAAACATTGCGTGTGGAACAAGGTAAAATTAAACAAATTGAAAACGCTTTCATAATTCGTATAGAATTATCGTTATTAATGCTCAATAAACATTTTATTGGCAAAACTCTTAAAACAAAGGCGCACAAAATCATTGTCCCAATTAAATGAGGGTCGAGTGAGAACAGCGATTTTCGGTTTAATTGAAATATTTCGTGTCAATGACTATATTTGTGTTTGCGATTCAACCCCCAAAACATGCATAAAATATATATATATAAAATATTGCTTAAATGTAGATATCACAAGATAATTTTATTTATTTTCGAATCATTTAAATTCAGATTAACAATTTGGATTTATTATATAAACACTTTTATTATAAGAAATAAGTGAAATGTTTATCACATGTTCAGGGCTGGATTATCCAACAAAGAACAATGATACGAGGAAAAAGAAAAACATCACCAATATGATTATCCCATCAACAGCGTTTCAATTTATTGGCTATAATATACAGATAGGGTTGAGATGAAACTTGACACGGTTGAAAGGCTTCCTTACTTATTTGTTAATGACGCAAGTATGTGTGCTTAGATAAATTTATATATATATAAACTGTAACATAATTTTCGGATATATATGTATATATGCACTATATAGTTTTACTGTTTATATCACATAATTGACTAATGCGATTATTGTAAAACTATACATGTGCGTTGAATATGTATGTAAAGCTGAGTAATGACAAATTTTATTTTTTCTTGTGTTAATAGATCTTATCAATTATGTTATGTGATTATTATATTGAAATTTTAATTTTACATTAGATTTGTAATTTATTGTGTTCGATATGTGTACATAAGGAGCATTTATGAAATATTGACACGTTGAATACATATTATGTGTTAAGGCATTAATGTTTTGTTAAGCTATAATGAAAAAGCATTAACAATAATTTCTTTTCAATTTCAATAATATTTTGTCAATTGTATCTACATAAGACAACAAATATTAATATGCCAATACAAACGTATTAAAACCAGAACCGAAAGGTGCTCTGCATGAGGGTGAAAGAAAAAATAAACGTATTTCTGTGAAGATCCCTAACACCGCAATGAATGACAAAATGACCAAGTTGTCAGGGGGACAAACACATTTAAGCAGCAGTTGTGTCAATGTGTCTACCAGACATTGACTTTAGTTTGTCGTATCAATGTTTAAATAGGTTCATAGTCAAAGTGTAAAAAATCTATATTCACGTAGTATACAAAGGCTGTATTGTAACTTTGCTTGTCTGTTGGAAGAAAAAAAGAAATGAACACTCATTAACTGTGAAAACATTTTCTTTGAGATTTCCATAGAATACAAGTTGCTAGAGCTCATTGAAAATTAAAATGTTATGTTTGCAAAGCTGCTATGACTGTGATTACACTTGTATCTCATATGTACACTTAAGGTCTGATTTTTTATGCATGAATGTAAACAACCACTCTAACATGAAAATATTTGCATTTCTAACTCTAAATTAATTAACAAGTTAGTTTTGATGTATTATGTCAATTATTACCTCAAAGAATTATTAAATTTTTAGTGCAAACAATGCGGCAAGACATTTAAGCGTTCGTCAACACTCTCAACACATCTCCTTATACACAGTGATACAAGACCCTATCCTTGCCAGTATTGTGGTAAACGATTTCATCAGAAGTCAGATATGAAAAAACACACCTACATACATACAGGTAATATTTTATAGCTGATTAAATTATTTAATTGCTAATAGAGAGTTAAGATTTAAAAAAAATATTTATCTTAAGAAAATTAAATGTTTATACTAAATGAACAATTAGCCTAAAATACTCGTCGTTGGTGACAAAGCAGTCCAATCTATGCTCAAGTCCGCTCTTTTACAATTAATATGCTTATCTGATTTAATTTAACTAATTGGTTATTTCTGATTGCATGAGTGGTACATATAAGTATATGTATATACATGTATATTTATGGATATGTATATCGCTTAGTAGCTGAACCATTTCATTAACTTAATTTTCTATTTGTATTCTGATTATAGGGGAAAAACCGCATAAGTGTTCGGTTTGTTTAAAAGCATTCAGCCAGAGCTCAAATCTGATTACCCATATGCGCAAACATACAGGATATAAGCCTTTCTCTTGCGGACTGTGTGATCAATCATTTCAACGTAAAGTTGATCTGAGGCGCCATCGAGAAAATCGCCATGGAGAGGAAAGTTCACTTTTAACGAAAATCGAGGTCTCCAGTAGTTGCTAAAAACAAAATTGGGTGATAGGAATCTATTGGTTACCATATCTTATGTATGCATATGTAAGTACGCATTTTCCGTATTATAATAGTTACAGTTTCTTATTTCAATTAGTCTAGAAACCAAAGTATTTTATACAAACAACTAATTTGCAAAAAAAATGTAAATATAAATACACATAGTTTTATCTAGTCCCACAAAATATTCTTTCGGGTTCTCTCTTTTTGTAATAAGTTATTAATAAAAATCAAAGCAGCTACATAACCAAAGATAAATACATATAGATAAAGTATGTTCATACTGTAGATTATTATAATAATTATAAGGATACCCAAACATTTTGAAGAAATGTCTTCGAATTGTTGTTAATATCAATAAGTTTTTGTTACAAGTGAATTCTAGGTTTTTTTTTTTAATTTATTAAAGTATTTATTAAAATGTTAGAAACTAGTTAATTCGTATCTTATAATTAGATTAAGAACCCATGTCTTGTAATAAAAGGAAAATAAAATATACATAAGCATTTTGTAACATAAACTAATACGATTTTATTTTCTTCCACATGAATCTGGTTATATAAAGGGTGATTTTTAGCTATTATCTTTTTGGCTTCAGGTTTAAACAGCTGACTCACGTTTCGTGTTTTGTTTCACTGTCAAACATCTTCAGTTTGGTCTATAATTTAACCATGAATCGTCTTACAAACGAACAACGCTTGCAAATTATAGAATTTTATTATCAAAATGCGTGCTCTGTTAAGAAAGTTCATCGCGCGCTTCTTCTTCATCGACGAAGCTTATTTTTGGCTCAATGGGTATGTAAATAAGCCGAATTGTCGTTTTTGGAGTAAATATCAGCCAGAAGCATTGCAAGAGCTACCAATGTATCCAGAAAAGTCACAGTTTGGTGCGGTTTATGGGCTGGTGACATCAATGGACCGTAGTTCTTCAAAGATGATGCGAATCGTAACGTAACTGTGAATGGTGAGCGCTACCGTGAAATGATATGCAACTTTTTTTTTTCTCAAAATGCAAGAGCTTGACTTGCATGACATGTGGTTTCAACAAGACGGTGCCACATGCCACACTGCACGCGCAACAATGGACTTAGTGAGAGGCGAGTTCGGTGAACATTTTATTTCACGTTCGGTCCGGTCAATTGGCCGCCTAGATCGTGCGATTTAACGCCTTTAGACTATTTTTTGTGGGGCTATATACGCTTCAATTGACGCATTGGAAGACAACATTGAAGCATTTATTCGTGAGATATCGGCCGAAATGTAAGAGTATGCCAAAATTGGACTAAGCGGATGGACCATTTGAGGCGCAGTCAAGGTAAACATTTGCATGAAATAATCTTCAAACATTAAATTATATGGACCGTACTATCGATTCAATTTTTTTTGAAAAACGTTTATACTTATATAAATAATCAAAAAACAAAAAATACTTACATAATATGAACAACACAGATATGTCTTTCAGAAAACCTCTATATTCATCATCGAAATTCCTGTTAAATCATACACCGGCTTCTGATAATACAACATTAACGAAATACGCTTTTATTTTCGGCACAATTATGTATCGCGACAATCATCGATACAAATTGATCACTTTGTTGCTAAAAAAAGGTGGAGATCGCCAGAAGAAAATCTTGAAATACGCGTTTTTGTTATGTGAAACGTTTGGCTCGGGATAAAATGTACCACTTTCATCTTAAAACAATGCCGACAAAGTGGAAACTATCAACAGAAATCGCATTTAACGAAGGAATTTATGTACATTCATATATACATACATGGATACATATGCCCATATGTAAGTACATTTTTCATGTCGAAGTAACTATCATCATTTTATATAAAGTATAACGACTTAGTATACGTTTTTTTAATTATTCTATTTATTGACAATTCTGTACGAGGATAGTTTATGTATCCATGTACATAATTTAAATACGTATATGAAATTCATTCATAATACATCCATATATATATGTGTTCAAATGCATGGTAAAATATTAGATAAAGAAGCTCAAACAACTTAATCGCAGCTGCAAATTAAGAACATATCTACATGTTAGTGAAAAATATAGTGTTAATGATTATTTATTTACATTAATATATTGTTACCAAAACATACATGACATACTGCGTACACATGTCTTTGGAAAGGAATGAATCCTCCTTTTATTTTGAGCACTGATGCTATGTCATGTTACATAGCTTCCGTTTATAACTGAATTTAAAATAACCCTGGAAATAAAACACTTCACAAAAACGTAATATTCTTTCACTCGATAAGAGCACCCAACATCCCTGGTACAGAAACTAATTTAAAAAGTATTTATAAAATTACTAAGGTATTTATATGATAAGTTCAGGTTTTAGTCAAAATCCCGGCTGTTAATGCCCGTTGCCCGTTTCCATAAATCAATGTGAATTGAACCTACATATGATTGTATCATTATGCACATATACATACCTATGAGTATTATAAATAATTGAGAAAATAATCGCGTTTATTTTTACTCGCAAAAAAATGATAATGAACTTCAAATGGTCACAACTAAATGTTTGTCTAATTGTGCAACGTCAGTAGTACTTGACTGAACTTGAACACCTACTATTTATACAGGTAAATGTATACCTAGGGCATATGGATATGTATATCGACTCTGTGTTTATACATGGTGGTGGATCATTGTTTTTAATTTGTTTTAGTTTCTTGCTCAAAGAAGGGCAATTTATATTGGTCACCATTAGGCCCGCATCTCGTAAAAAAAGTTTGTATTCATAAATATGCATAAAAACGTTCATGTATCTATCATGTACCTACATACATATGTGCACATATATTTGGAAACATTTATCGTTTGGCCCCTTGCTTCCTTATACATTGTCTACGTGGGGATGGCAGATGTTGTAACTCAGATGAAACCTTCCAACTTAGCAGTAAGGTTATTTAGACCGCGTGTTAAAAGAGCAACGATTGGGAAGTTATTTTTTAAAGACGAAATTGGACAAAACGAATTTTGTCGTGTGCCATACGTTGCGTCTTAATAAACCTTTATTTTCTTATCCATTAATCTGTTTTACCATCGGTATCACCTTATGGCATGATATTGTTTTCGTTTTTTTCAGCACAGCAGATTGAAGATCCCTAAGGGAGCAACATACGGTCACATGCTTGTGGGTTGTCCATCTACTTTGCCAGAGAGAGAAACCGATCGTGATTTAATAGTTTGTATTCAATGAGGGATGTAGAATACGAATATTAACACATACCTAATTGCACAAGAAAACAATAGAAACGAAATTAGTTTATTAAGATGCCTGGATTAAATAGTGTATTACACTTAATTCCTCTAATTTACTGAGCTTGTACATAAATACGTATGTAACTTTGTATGTACATGATATATACATGACATACTCTGATATATTCTAACACTATGTATTCATTCTAAACGCTACACAAAGTATTTTCTATTTTATAACTGTCAATCTGAAACCTTATATATACCGCCAGTTTGTGATTAGTTAAATCCTCTAAATTAATCCAGGTACTCTGGCCTGGTTGATTAGAAAATCAAACATTGTGAGTGTTGAAGGGTGTTTTGCTGAATGAACTGGCACCAAAGAGGGTAGGTGTATGTTTGTACATTAGCGACTTTGGCCAGCAACCTTTGATTAGGTTTTTCTCTAATACACAACAATCAAATAGGTATGCGATAAAACCCATTTCGCTTAGCATGGTACAATCTATCTGACTTATTCCAATTTGTTCGGTATGTCAGAAGCGCTGAATATGTTGTTTCACATGTCCAAACATGGTATTTCTGGTCAAAAATTATGTATACACATAAACCTTTATTTAAAACTGTATATATATGTTACATTATTATAAAGAAGGTCTAATAAAGATAAATATATAGGAAATAATTTCAATGATCCTGTCGAAACGTCGCATGGCTTTTGTTCTCATTTCAAAGTGATATGCTTTATTTCACATAATTGGATTATGGTGTAAATTCAGACTTGTAAGTTAACGAACAGCATTGTGACTTTAATTCATTTCGCCCATTGTTATTCATTTATGTACATATAATGGACATGTACATACAAAACTATTCATATTGAATGAGTAATTTTAAATACAATTCTATTGCATTTTTGTCATGTTTTTCGTATACATATAACTATTATAATATTCATAAATAAATGTAAACATTCAGCCCATGTCAGCGCTGGATGGCGATAGATATTTAAACATTTTAAACACGTGTTTAACCAATAAATTGCTTGCTTACTACCCACAATATTTTTAAGCTGGCAGTACCACGCAACTTGTTCACCACATTCATGAGAAAAGACATATTTTGCGATAAGAAGAAGAGTCCGGTAACGTCAATATCAATGCATTATCACAAAATTGTATTTAGTTTCACATGATTATAAATAAATAACTAAATAACTGTGTTTGCATGAATAAGATTAAACTAAGTAAAAATGAATATGGTACAGTGTGTTGCTTTGTTTTTGTTCGTCTTTCCCTTATACTTTGCTAGTGGTAATACGGATATTAAATCTCGAGTACTAAGAACCCCAACGCTAAACAAAATACTATTTAACATTATTGATGATCCCGAATGTCAAGAGATTCAAACAATTTGTGAGCATATAAAGATTAAAGATAATCTGTCCATTCTTGAGTGCATAGAAACATTCTCCGCGAACCAATTAGAGTCACTATCCAACAAGTGCCAACATACTTTGTGGAATCATAAAAAGAATTTATTAACTGATAAAACAGTTCATCAATTAGTAGATGAAATTTGTATTAAAAATGAAAGGCATTTTTCAGATTGCTACAATTCTATCGCAAGTGCCGATACATCAGAAGGTGTTTTTCTTACATGTATAATACAAAAAGTAGGCCCGTTAGAACGTACAGACCCATGTAAAAAGATAATCGACCGTATTCAAAGTGTTATTTTCAAAGATTTTCGGATTCTGGGAAATTTTTTCACGGCTTGTAAAATCGAAATTGATCAGCTAACTTGTGGGCGTATGAGTGTTGACCATAAAGAACTTTCGCAAGTGGAAACTACGGCATGTTTACAAGAATCTTTGGATAGGCTTGGGTCTGCTTGTAAAAATGCAGTGGCGAAGCAATTTGATTATAATTTTTTTCAAATTTGCGATGAAGACTCGCGTCGTTTTTGTATTGATGACCGGATTGGTAGTAGTGCTGCCTATAAGTGTTTGGTGAAACATAAAAGTAATCCAAACCTCACAGGCAAATGTCGCGAACAAATTGTACAACGGGATTCATTGCTTGCTAAAGACTATCGTGTAAGTAGGGGTCTAGCGAAAGCCTGTAAAGATGATATTCGCGTTCACCACTGTCGACGAGGCGTATCGGAAGACAAAAATGTACGCTTGGCACAAATTTTGCTTTGCTTAGAATCTGTCACTAAAAATGGAACAAAAATAACTGATGATTGCAGAATTGAAATAAATGATCACCGTCGTATGCTAATGATTGATTATCAACTCTCTCCCGAAATCCTAATTGACTGTGCTGACGATATTCCTAAATTTTGTGGTGATATGGACTTCATGCAAACGATCGCTGGTGGAGAAATCATACACTGCTTAATGGATCATGCTAGGCAAAAACGTAGAAAAGAGAAAAGAGTAACATCCACTTGCCTAAGAGCTATTGAACATTTAATTAAGGTGTCAGATGTAGGTGAGGATTGGCGTGTTGATCCAGTTCTTCGTAGGGCCTGCAAGCCAGTTGTGGATATTGCGTGTGCTAATACTGATGGCGGAGAAGCAAGGGTGATGAGCTGTCTTATGGAGCATATAGGTACACAAGTAATGATACCAGACTGTGAGCAAGCTCTGCTCTTAATACAATATTTTGTTGCAAGGGATTTTAAACTTGATCCTCAACTGTACAAAAATTGCAAATTTGATGCAGTTAAGTATTGCCGGGCAAAGAAATCTTGGGATGACATAGCTGATGCCCAGATGGATCCGGAACGAGGACCGCTTATACTGCCATGCCTACATAGGATAGCTTATAGTGATGATAAGAAAGTGGCTCTTCGGAGTGAATGCTTAAGTGAAGTTAGGCGTGTTATGAGACAACGTGCTATATCTGTAGATTTAATTCCAGAAGTGGAAGATGTTTGCCTAGAAGAATTGTCAACATTCTGTTATGATAAAACAAAAAAAGGGGAAGAAATGCTTTGTCTTCAAGAAAATCTTGAAAAATTACAACAAAATTGCAAGGTGGGAATATTTTGTCTTATAAATCCAATTTTTAACGCGTATATCAACGAAATCGATAGGCGGCTGTTTCTAGTTACACTGAAGAGGAAGCAGAACATGTGGAATTAAATCCAGTTATTATGTCTGTGTGCTCGGTGGCCATGAGCACACACTGCGGACACATTCTTAAAGGCGGAGATGAAGGTAAATATTATATGAAAAAACTAATGACAGAATTTCCTTATGAAAATGTTTTTTTACATTATAGGTGATATGATGGACTGTTTAATTTCGCACAAAAATGACGCAGATCTGCGTCAGGATCTAAAATGTCGCGCAGCTATTGAACACTTTCAAATAATATCTCTAAAGAACTATCATTTTACGTTCAGGTTTAAAGAAGCTTGTCGACCGTACGTTGGTCGCTTCTGTGCTGCCAGCACTACCAAGAATGAGGTAGTGGCATGCCTTAGCGAAGTAATGAGAAATGACACAATACGCGGACAACGACATTCCATACCAAAATCCTGTAGGCAACAAGTCAAATCCCAACTATACCAACAACGAGAAAGCATTGCTTTGGATCCAAAATTGGCAAATGCATGCAAGAAAGAACTCTCTGAATTTTGTTCAGACGATAATGAGCCTGGCCAGGTGATTAGAAATGCAAGTTGCTTCAGTTACTCATTTTATCAGATCACCACATCATAAGCTAATAATATACCCAGTATAACACTAATTAGATGAAAATAGTAAATGTATGTCTTTTTTTAGGCGTTAGAATGTCTTGCGGAAAACACGCCCCGTCTTGGGAAATCTTGTCACCATGCAATATTTTTGGTAAAAAAGTCGGAGCTTGGAGATAGCGCTACCGATTACACACTAGTTAATACATGTCGAGAGATGACATATAAGTTTTGCCAAAGTTATGACACTACGCACTTGCTAGATTGTCTAAAGGTATATAAGGATGATCCACAATTTGATCCACGATGCCATTTAGTTGTGGTAAATCGAATGATTGAGCAAAATACAGATTTTCGTTTTAATCCATCGTTGCAATTAGCTTGTGGAAAAAATATTGATCAATACTGTTCGCATATCGTTGCACAAGCTAAACCAAATGAAGAACTCAACGGAGAGGTATGTATGCAAAATTTAGTTTTATTGTAATACTGTACAACTATTCCATCTACATAAGCATTGTTTGCCTCTTACAGGCAGTGTTTATAAAATTAGTTTAGAATTCGATACCATCTCTTATAAGATCTTCTTTGTTAGGGTCATCAATAGCTGCTCGAAGTTCCTTAAAAAAATCCATACCGATTGTTATATTTTTGTCTATATGGAAAAATGGACCTGCTTCACCTGAAACAAAGGATGAATAACAGCACCTTTTTTTTAACTATTAGGCGTTACTTACTCTGAAGAGGTAAAATTATCGGTTCATTTTGGGCATATGGAGTCCCATTTATTGCAAATGAAGTCCAAATTTGTACCATTTTTTTCGAGATCTCTGTATCTTCTACGTTAAGATTATGTGTAGAATACAAATATATATTATCATTTGAGTGATGTGCGCCTCCATTAAATGGATAGTGCTCATTTCCAAATTCATAACCAAATCTTGTCCATTCTCCTTCATAATCAAAAGTGTATAAAAATGTGGTGCATTTTAGTTCTACCATCCTCTTAGCGAAACTTAGCACGGGCGATTTCATAAACAAATCACTAGCTTGCTAAATTTGTTTCCATTAGAAATATTATACTTATGAGAATCAATACGTACGTCTATATACGCTGGAATAAGCTTTTTATGATCACTTGCATCAAGATCTGTAGAGTCATACAGGAAGGCAGTCATCAAGTTTTTTGCAATGCCAGAATGGTCTGGCTCTTTAGAAATATCAAATAACTTTGCAGCGAATTTTCTTGGGGTCACTAAACTCATGTTTCCCACTAAGGTTTTTAGAGCGTCATAAAATGCTAAAATGAAATGAATTAGTTGAAAAAAGTTAGTATTGCAATTGACTTATTACTAGCTAGAACAAAAGATCCATCGTGCTTAGTCACCCCAGTCATAATTGGATATTTGCATGAGTATTTATTTAAAAGTCCCAAAGAATTCAGCGGCATTATTCCATGAAAATCATTAACAGTCATACTAAAGCTATCCTAAAAGAAATAAAAACATCTGGAAAATAAATACAGTAATTCAAAAGTAAAAAACTTAAATTTACATCTGCAGTGTGTTTCAGTATATCGTTAATACTTTTATCACGCAGACATTTATATATCTCGTATGAATTTGTACAATTTGCACAAATTAACTTTTCACAGATGTCCTTAGTCTTTTGTAAGGGATCCTCATTGGTTGCCCACGGTGCAAGAATAGAGCCAGACTGAATAATGGCCCTTTGGAATAAGCCTGGTGGTGTTTTGGGGCTTAGAATTAACATTCCGGCTACTGCAGCACCAGCAGATTGTCCAAATATCGTTACTTGTTCTGGATCGCCTCCAAAGATGTGTATGTATTTTTGCACCCATTGCAATGCTAAAATAACGTCAAAAATGGGGCTGTTTCCGGGCATTTCTTTTGTTTGTGTGGACAGCCATCCAACTGCACCAACTCGGTATTGCGTAACGACTAGGATTATGTCTCTTTCCAATAAGTATTTAGGAGGATGGTCAGACGCAGATCCATTGTAGAACCCTCCGCCATATATATAGAGCATTACAGGAAGTTTCTTATTAAGCTAAAATAATAAATTCGATTGGATTTGGGGAATAATTAGTGGTAAAAATAAGGCTACGTTTTTGGTGTAAACACACAAATTCAAACAATCCTCCAGATCATAATGGGATTGATATTCTGACACGTCCGCTATTGATGTTATAACAGGGCACCGTTGACCAAACTTTGTAGCATCATGTATATGCTTCCACGGGGTACGTTCCACTGGTGGCTAAAATAGAGTATATATACATACATGTTTTGTTTTTTATATATATAAATTAAACCTTAAATCGCAAGTCACCACTTGGTGATTCCGCAAACGGAATACCGAGGAACTGTAAAATTGTCTGATTTGTCCATGCAGTATTTGATATCGTACCCTGTATTAGGCCTTGTCCAGGTAAGTTTACTAAAATCACGTCATTCTTGACAGATGATACGTCAATAGTAATAATGATAAAAAAAAATAATAGCGAAAAGAGAGATGCTGCCACACTCATTGTACCACAAATCATTTACGACTAAAGAAATACATCACAGCTGCTTATTATATGCTTATTATATGTTATCGTGTACTTCTTATCTAAATACAAGTGAACCAAATATTGTTGAACTTTGAAACTTTTACGAAGCAATCACATTCATATGCGTATGTATGTATATAAATAGAATAATATTCTTAATATATTGGTTGTTATATACTTAGGTAGATACATATTTAATAATATTTTAATATATATTATGTAAATATATTAATATTTATATAAATGTTTGTACATCCATTTGTTAATATGTATAAATAATTATTTTTTTTTAATTATAGGTTATTGAATGTTTGAAAACAAAATTTCGTGAAACTCGTCTGGATGAGAAATGTGAACAGAAAATGAATACGATATTGCATGAACAAGCACTAAACTATAAATTAAATCCTCTTTTACTAAATCTCTGTAAATCAGAGATTGGTATTCTTTGTAAGCCAAAAGGTGATATTGAAGAGCATGGTATTGTAGAAGAATGCCTAAAGACAGCATTTCTTAATCAGAAAATCATAAATCGAGAATGTAAGGTGGAAATTGCTACAATAATTGCCGAGGCTAAAGCTGATATTCACGTTGACGCTATTCTTGAAGAAGCCTGTACAGTTGATTTGCTTCGGTATTGCTCGAACATTAGGAACGGAAATGGTAGAAGTATGTTTTAATTGAATTGTTAATACATGTCAAACAAATTATATCATAAATTCAATATTTTCAGAACTTAAATGTCTTCAAACAATTTTACGTGACCAGTCGAAAGCTATGGACGAAGATTGTCGGAAAAAGCTTCAACGGCGTATTGAAATGTTTCAAAATGCTGAAACGGTAAAATGATTATTATTCAAAATCTATTATGATTATCCAAGGGATATTGAATATTATTTATTTTAGATATTAGCACTCCCTCCAGAAAATATGGAACAGCTTATGAACCAAGTTATAACATCGCCTGCAAAAAAATTTTTTTTAGTGGTACTATTTACTTGTTTGGGAATGGTGTTCATTTTGGGAATGTTCTTGGGACGTTTTACAAAACATGCGATGATTTCAAAGAATAAATGATTGTTATAATTCAAATTAAATATTTTAATTCAAAATCGCGGTAGTTAGCTTTACTTAATTTGCATGAGATTCTACATACATTTTTATTCTGACTACCTTGAAGTGAAATCATTCTAGTTATTTTGTCCAAAGGAATTGACAAACCTTCCAAAACAAGAATAACGATATCTTAGTATACGTGCATTTTCTGTTTATATTAATCTTGTACTGATTATTTTCATTTAATAAAAAAAATTGGGTAAAAATATTTTTAATAAACTCATACAATTAAGGTAAGTGATATAAAAAGCCGGAAATGGACATATTTTTATACAAGCACTCCTATTCTCTAAGTCGTGTCGGTATAATAATATGGAGAATATAAATGTAAACAGAAAAAATATATAGAAATAACATGAACACTTTATGTAAGCTTCCTTACCCATTGGAATTTAATAATTAAAGCAGGAGTAAAATAATTAATTTTAATCCCTTTCAAATATCTATTTCAGTTATAAATTCAAGAATAGTATACCAATAACTGAATTTAAATGTTTCAATGCATGTACAATCTGAAAATATCCTGTATCCATACTCCGAACCACAGGGTATGCATTCTTTAGGTTACGAGCTATAAAAAAAAAACAACGGAAATATAATTTTCAATTTGTTCAAGTTTAAAAAAGCTTTTGTAAGTACGAAAAAGCTAAATTGTGCGTGCGCAAGAGATTACAGTGGTTTGGTACATTTTCCTCGTTAAAAACAGACATATTTTCAGTATCACTCATCAGTGTAGGATTCGGAAGAATTGTGGAGAAAATATCAAAGAAGCATAAAATAATTACATTGCTCTTTATTCCACATTTAATAACAATTATTCAATATATAAAATAAAGAGTTATTAGTCTTGTAGCCTTTTGGAGTTATGTATGTGTAATGTGTACGATTTTCGGGATTTTGGTCATTATTGAGCGACAATTTATGTGTTCTCTTATTTAAATTATTCTCATCATCCTAAATATTTGAAAGGAATTCACGAGTTCTAAAACCGTTTTCAAAAGTTATGAGTTAAAAATATCCATTTACAATATCCTGTGGTACCTTTGCATTAAAATCGATTTATTACGTGAACCTTCCTAAACCATGACCCAAAATACTTAAAAAAAACTTATTGGCACATACAAAAACACAAAAGAATATATTTCAAGTGAAGAGGAGAGGAAAAAGTCAGCTTTTTACAGTCTCCATGAAATAACTGAATGGAACTTGAAGAATATTTGAGAAAGGGCCCTTGTCCGAGTACCATCGAAAGTGCAATTCGAAATTGCTATAATAAAATGAAACATCAAAGATAACAATAGCAAACAATCTTTGCCAATACTTTTGCTTGTATAATACAGCATAGTGAAGTTAAAAAAAGCCAATCTAATAAATCTGTACAATGTTATAATATCTGTACTAAAACGATTGTTTCTTATAATATTAGATATAGTTGCAAAATGTCGGATAGTATACTCAATACAAGATATAATTATACTAATAAAATCTTAAGAGTTCATTGCAGACATCAACCAAATGCAAATATTGCTATCCTTGACATCCTCAATAAAAGGATTCACCCTTTCAATAAACTGTACTCTACGAATGCAGGGTCCGGGCATATGAATATCATTTATCTATCTGTTCTATTACTTCTATATTCGTGCGTTTTGATTAAGGCAACAACTTCTATACTGCCGGAAAATTCGACCGGTGACTTGAAAGAACGAAATAGCAGTCATTTACACTTTCAGTACATACTAAACCGGGAAGGAAGAGAACGAATTACATCACATAGTAAAGAAGATAAACTTCCACCTAGAGCACTGCGCGATGTATCCACGAATGTTGTTGAAGATGACGAGGATTCAAGTTATAGAGATGAAGAAATGGATGAGTACGATATATTAATTAATAATAAATCAGGTACTTAAATTTCATACTAATAATTTAAAGTGTCACTCCTTTGAAAATCAATATTATTGTTTGCAATACGGATGTTGCGAATATTCGTATCCGCATCCGTAAATGATAAGTATTAACGTCAAAAACCGCTTCTGCGAATGTCAACAAATTAAGATTTATGTTCAAACAATTTGCATTACGTATACAACTTTCTAGTAAATATGGCGTGATCACATTTTGACAGTTTGGAAAATACATAAATATGTTTTATAAGGCATACATTGTATATATATTCATAAGGGAATCTTTTGCAGCTAAAGGAAAGTACATTGGTGCTCCCTGCAACGATCTCAAATGCGAAGATAGCCTATTGCACGTTTCTTGTGACAAAGATACACTTTTATGCGGCTGTGAGAAAAACTACCCCGTAGTAATCGGATTGACAAAGGGTTGCGATAAACGTAAGCATTTATATATAATTTTATATCATATGTACGTTGTTACTATATCAAATTTATTTAGCGAAAAAATTGGGTGAACAGTGCTTCTATCATGAAACTTGCATCTATAGTGATGAAAACTCGTTGTGTGTTCAAGTACGACATAAGGCCCGTTGTCAGTGCGCTAATGGCTTCCATTCAGTTAGTCATACAAAGCCTACAAGAAGAGTATTTTGTACGCAAGGTTTGATATTCATTGTATCATTTTTAAAATATATATAAGTTTATTTTTATCTTGGATAGATATCGATGAACTCACCTCCGACCTTCCAACTCTGTTGGGTGTCTCTACTGGTATCGCTGTATTAGCTGGATTAATATGCATGGTACTACATTTGTTCAGTAAAACTAAATATCCTCGCCACCGGAATTTTGGTGACGCCAATCTGCCCCCGCCAATAATGTATTCCAGTGATACAGGTAACGCGAGGGAATAGACCTCCACCTCCATCCATACCAATCAATCACCTTCTGCGAATATGATATGTTGATCGTCTTCAGGTATCCCGCTAACAGTGCAATCTGGAAGACCATCGTCGCGCTCCAGTATGCGTTCAAGTGGTTCGATCGGTTCCTATGGTAATCGACGTTCATCGAGTACAATGCAATCTGGTTCTGGTGGCGGCTCAAAGGGTATACTGGTGTCAACGTCCCGAACAGGTGCGGCTAGATCAGCCGCCATATTGCTTATATCGTGTCACATTTCTGCAATTAGTAAAAACAAAGGCCAAACAGACAATGGTGGTGGCGATGAAGGTGGTGGTTTTGGACTCGCTCATGATAGTACTATGACCAAACATTTACAAAAACAATTGAACCATCAAAGGCAGTTACTTAATTTAGAACTATCCCCAGCTAAGAACAATAATAGAATTAGAACAATGTTGGGCATAAACGGAATTAATAACATATCTGATGAAGATGAATTGAATAGTTTAGAAAATGGAAATCTCCAAATCGGCGCACTGCCAACCCCAGCCAGTGACACGCCTAGATTCGCGGTAAAATTCTCTCTTCTCAAATCATCAAACCTATACTTTTATTTATGTTATTTTCCATGTCTTTACAAACAGCATTTTCAAATTTGGCTTGTTGCATTTCTTGTTTCTATGTATTCTGATTCAATTGTTCGAGATTACCTTATGTTACTCAATAGCATATTTGAAATTAAAACGTAAAAACCAGCCAAAGTTTGAATATGTTGTTCCATAAATGTTATGTGTTTTCGTACTTATGAAATAATATAAGTATTTTATTTGTTTTTGTTCACTTTTGTAATAATCCGTATACATTGCAGATGTATAACACTACTTATAAAAAACACTAAGTATATATCAAAAATATTTATTATTTCGTTGAATGGACGTTTAATATCCAACAAAACACTATTGACAAGTGGTTTCTATATAATTTATTCATACAACATATTATATAAATGTCCTCGCAAATTCATTTTGATATGTGTTTAATTAGAATTTAACAGAAATGTTAACACAAGAGCAATATGGCGGTGAATATGTTTGAAAGGAGTTTTATTACCTGTTTCAAGTATTGAGTATATCTATTAAATTTTGTCTTCCACATTAACATACTTTTTAACATACATTTTTCGAACGTAAAACTATGTATATACACATTTCTTTTAATTTACCTTTTTTATTTCAACTTTTGAGAGTACACATGAACATTATATTTATGTTAATACAGTATCGAACGATGTGTGTGTATTTTGCTATGCACTTTGATATTATTTATTTCATTCTATAATGTATCTGCAAACCACCAGCTTTTTAAGATTGAGCTTCAGTAAGGCTGACGATTTATTGTCCTATTTTCAGCTCAATTTTATTTAATATTAATTTAGCATCGCTTGTTATGTGTAGTAAAACGATAATTAACATAATATTTATTTTCCGTCTGCTCCTATTGTATAATCAAATCAAATTTCACCATTAAAAGTATTCAAATCGGGTAATACAAAAGAATATGTTGTGACAATATATTTACGCTTATATTCTTTAGTATCACCCAATTCCATTCTACTTTCTCACACACATTTAAAAAGAAAAAAATCGGATTATTTTATATTGATATATATTATATATATATATATATATATATATATAATAGTTTTAAACTATTAAGAAATATATATTCCGAACTTATTTTTTCATATACACAAACTCAGGTTCTCGACGACCAAGTCTAGCATCTGTTCATAGCACAAGTTCATCAGTTCGCAGTTACAGTATGATGCGTTTCGAAAAAGAAACTCAACAAAAAGAGTTGCGCCAAGAAATGAAGTTGAGACTAGCACGTCTACAGCAACAGCAGCATATGAGTCAAAATAAACCTCAAATAGTTATTGGGGATTCTATAGGCCAACATCATACTGCAGTTGGCAGAATCGCAGAGCCAACTCCAAGCCCTTTAACGCCCAATTCAACAGATGAACTTTTGCCTTCCGTGGATGAAACTCAAGAAGTAAGTATAATACGTTTGTTTATTACAAAATGCTCATAGTAATTCAATATTTTAAAAGTTTTGTTCTAAATCTGAAGAGGTAACAATTCCAAAGGCATACAATGGTCCGTATACCTCTTCAACAGCAGCCCTTTGACTTAATTACATAAACAAATTTTATACAAAGGTATTGTAAGAGCATTAGTTAATATAAAAGATAAATAAACATGCACATTTATAAACAAAATCCAAAAATAGTGTATGCCAAATATATATTATTCTTAGTATAAAGTATAATAATAATAATTAATTTATGGAAAAGTATTTGAAGTTGGCTCTTACTTAAAAAAAGAACGAATCTTATGACTGTTTTACGTAGAATTTATTGCTAAAATAAAACTCGGCTATTCTGCTGCATAGATTTATAATTTTTATCTTTAAAAAAAAGCATTGCCAACATCTAGTTAATTTCTATGTGCTGTTTTGTTTGATTAATATTTTATCAATACGTATTTTGTTTGCGATTAGGTAAACACTCACCAGAAAACAAAGAAATATATGAATGGAGGATATACTGAAAAATGCTCAGCCAAGTTTTTCAAACAATATATACATGTGTATGTGTATACATAAATAACATATGTACAAGTATTCGCGGAAAAAAGTTATATTTTCTGAGTGAATAAGACTGAACCAATAATGTATCGTATGTAAAAAAAAATCCAATTTGAAACGGCATTTTAAAAAATTAAAAATCAAGAAATCCTTGTTTATGAGTTCATTATTGTTGTTAATTGATTTCCCGATTTGATGATGTTATTTAATTTATATGTATCGAACACATTATAAAAATGTATGTAATTATTTTAACAATAAAAGTGTACAGGAACATATACAAATTATATTTGTGCTAAGACCATGATGTTACTAACTTTCGGGACCTATTTGTTGGAGTTGGTATGTACATACATTATATTACCTATCATTTTCGTTAAACTCCGGTATATAATAAAGAACTGAATCTCTTGAGTTATACTCGCTTGTATAATTAAGTGATTAGTTTAAAAGTGGGAGGGTTTTGATTAAAGTTGCAAACCATTTAAGAAATGTGAGCTTAGTTATAAGCGTATGATAGCAAAATGAATGGTGCAACCATTTTTGTACATCAATGTAATGCAAGAAATATATGTATTTGTTAATAATCCTGAATGCTGTTTAGTAAAATAATATATAATTGTAGATGTGCAGATTATGTATGTACATATGTATTACATTTCAATAACAGAGCTATGTATGTATCCAAGTAAAATCAGAGTTTAAAAAAACTATATACGGAAATATTTTGAGCGTTTGAATTTAAAGGCACACGAATATATGTTATATGTTGTTTCATTTGGCGGGAATGTATACATATATAGTAGGTATATACACACACATTTAAGTAACGTCCTGCGCTTGACTATGTTACTAAAAAAGTTTTAAATGACCATCGAAATGAACAACATATCCAGTATTGTACTATAAAATCATATATTGTTTTACTCATAACAGCAAAAACGCGTCTTCGTACAATACAAACATCTGTTTCTAGAATTCCAAGATACATGCAGCCATTATACAAAATAAAGCAAATTCTTATTTATTTCATTTATTTATTGTGAAAACGTGAAGATAACACTTTTAAGTAACCGATAATTGTTATTTGCCGTCAAAGGTTAATAAAGAGTCTTAAAAAACAAGAAATTCAACTTCTTTAATGGTAATAATAATAATATAATATGGGTGGCGCTACAGCCCGTAAAAGGCCAGACATAGCTTCTCTGCAACCACTCTGTTGTGCGTGCTTTTGTCCTCTCACGAGTGGAAGGGACCTACAGTATTATTCTTACTTCGAACGGCGAAGTTTGAGAAGCTTTTTCTGGACAGGAATACTCTTTGAGCATTGTGAGTGACTCGAAAAAGGTGGGACTGTGAAGAAAATTATTTTTTTAGTACAGAGCAGGAATCGAACATACGACGTCGAGGTTGGGGTCGATGCACATACCCACAACGCCACGGGCCACCATCTTTTAAACGTTAAATTATTAATTACTCCGAGGTCTGCAGCAAAAAGGTTGTATTTAAATTATTGGTAAAAGAAAATCCAGTGACCTCTATTTAACATGGTTTGAATTACAACTATCTGAATTCAAATACATACCAATTACAATATATGTATACATACAACATATATCAATTCTATTAATAACCTATTTTGCTGTCAAATAAATTACCTATGTAAATAAAATACACAGAAAAGATGTTCAAAGCTAAGAGTTAATTAACTTCTTCAATAATCGGTCCACTTATATTCTCAGTATCGTTTCCCTGGCTTGTTTTTGAAGTTGGATGTGTTGGTCCTTGATGTAATTTCAATATTATTGAATGATTCCCCAATTTTTTTCTGTTTATAAATCTTCTTCTCCAGCATGTTGATTGTTATCCGATCAAAACATAATTTCATTGCATTTTTGGAGAACAGTTTGACGGTCGGATTCGGAAAATTTAGCTTTAACGTTATCCTCTTCTACAGATGTTTTCAACTGGAAGCAGTATGATTCTAGTGCATTTTTTGAATTAATGCGATTTCTAATACGTTTTAGCTGCATTTAGCCTTCTTTCAATATCTTCAAATCTTGTCTGCCTTTTGATTTTTCGATTGCCATTACATTCAAAATGCCATTTGCATCTATATCACATTGTACTTCATTGAGGAACTCTATGATGTGCTTCTATGATTTTCTGTGAATATTATTGTCTTTAGTCGTAGCGCGCTCACCTTCAAATACATCAAAGCACCTGGTTGATTATCCGAATATGTTGTAAAAACTTGTAAATAGTATAATATCTTAAACAGTTTCAGATTTAATTGCTGGGCCACACGTTACAGCTTCATCTGAATTAATGGATCTATTGAGTTGTTTTCCGTTGAAGAATTCTTGTATTAATTTTTGCACTTTTGGTATCCTTGTAGAGCCCCTAAAACACCTGTATCTTCAATTTAACTCTTATCCATTTTAGCATCATGGAAAGCTTGATTCCTCTCTACTGTTTGTTGTCATATTTTTTTTGTTGCTTTCTTTGCAATTCTTGCCCGAACTGATTTACCACGCGATTATGGAAGTCTTCTCCACCTAAGTGTGTATTTCCTGCAGTATACTATACTGCAAATAAACCGTCTTTGCAGTGTATTTCCTGCAGTATACTATACTGCAAATAAACAGTTTTCAATAGTTAGAATGCTTACGTCGGACGTTCCCCCACCTAAATCAAATTGCGCATTGCGTTCTGCGACTCTTTTCTTATCAAAACCATATGCAATTGCTGCAGCGGTGGGCACAATTATTCTTAGAACACAGAGCCAGCATCTTTTGTTGCTTGCCTCTGTGAACCATTAAAATATTAAGGCACAGTATTCACTGCATGTTACTGATCTTCCCACATATGTTTCAGCAGTTTCCCATATTTTGTTAAAACCATCGATGAAATTTCTTCTGGGAAAAAAGGACTTTCGCCTTTTTATTCAATCCATATTTTTGGTCTACCACCGTCACTGATAACTTCGAAAGGCCAATGTTTCATATTAGCTTGCACTTTTGCAACTTCTTCAAACTTTCGTCCTATTAAACGTTTAGCATCTGAAATATACATATATATTTACATATGTTTTCCAAGAGCGCTTCTTCACATTTTAAACCTATATCTTAAAGTTATAAAAAAAGCTCTAAATAAAAACAATAAACATTTGTTAACACATTTTTTAATAATCACAAACATAAATTACACAATAAAACATTTGCTGTATTCCTTGTAAACATTATATATACATATATATATACATATGTACGTACATATTTGCACAGCTCATGAATATTATGTGAGTGCACATTGCTGCATAGTCAAATTGCATTTGTGGTAAAGGCAAATACGTTGTCGATAGAGGCAACCCACGAAAACAAACAGATATAATTAGTATCTAGAACATGACAGATGAGAATGTCTATTTTTGTCTTGTGCGCTTAGATTTAGCAGCCACCTATGAATTAAAGAATATTCTTCATCGAATTCTAGTTTAAAATTATATTTGGTAGATTTGCATGCAACGAAAATTAACAGACACAAAAACTCGGAGATTAATGTAGAATAATTTCATACTCACCGAATATTGTATTGTTTGGGTTCATAGCGACTTGATTCTTGGCGGCATCTCCAATTAACCGTTCCTCAGTAAAAGCCATGTATGATGGAGTAACTCTGTTGTCTTGGTCATTCGCAATAATCTCGGCCTTGCCATGTTGAAACACTCCAACACAGGAATAGGTTGTTCTAAGATCAATGCCAACGGCAGGAACGCGATACGTTCCTCGTCCTTGAATTATATAACAAAGTAAATTTAAACGTATGTGGTTGTTATATAAATATGTATACACCTTTTCATATTAAAAGGCAAATCTGTATAAATACAAAGAAATAACGACGAAAATTATTACAAATGTAACAATTCGTAGAAACTCAATAGTTCTTTCTTTTTGCAGCTCCACTGCGTCCACTGTATAGTGTCCAAGAGAATTTCAGTTAGAATATATTTGACTTCAAGTTTAATCAAAATTACTTTAATATCTGAATTTCACACTTATTTATTTCCACTGACCATCAGGTGCACGAATCGAGTGATTGGCAACAAGAATTCAAGCAGCGAGAGCAAGCTTAGAAATCTGGAGCTCTTTGGCAAACCGCCGTCATTTTTAAAACTGAAAATACATTCCACTTTACGTCATAAGTCTAAAGGCCCAAACCCATAGAATGTGCGTGCGTTGCGTCTTGTCAAAAAATTGACATCTCATAAGAGCTAATAAGAGGGAGAGAGATAACGAGTGTGGGCTGTATGTGGAATACATCAGAATGCATGAAGTTGGCGAACTTTTAACTTTTCTTCCGTTTGACAGTTTATTCTCACATGTGTGTATCTTTTATGCATGTATTGTGTATCATTTTACTCTCCTGGGCGTGTGTATACACACATATTTCGGACGCAACGCACGTATTTCATTTGGCACCTCTTTGCAGTCCGGCAAATATGATTTTTGTGGATGTCAACTGCAACGCACGCACCGGATTCTATGGGCCTGGGCCTTAAATGCAAAAATAATTTAACGTATTGTATCGTGTTAGAGGAGACCTGACATATAGCTGTTTCAATAGAAAACAATTTAAAATAAAAAATTTCAAAAATTTCCAAAATTTTCATTACACCAAAAAGACCCCGATTCGGTACTCGTACATTCGATTTCGAAAGTGTCTTTTTTGACAGAGGCAAATTAGTGTCATCCCTGTATAATTTTTGGAATTAAAACATGTGTGAACTGTCAAAAATGGTATTTTTACTTCTTGCCCGGAGGAATTGTTGGAAGTTTTGAGCTCTATTATTTTTGTAATTATAACACATAATGAATGAACTATTTTAAAATCTTTATAAAGTAAAGCAATTGTTGAAAGAACGGTTTTTCTAAAAAGAAAAAATGGTGAGAAATATTGTAATTTATTACTTTACTCACACAAATTGTTGGTTAATAATGAAGTTAGTTAAGAGTGAGGGCTCAATAAAAAAATAATTAACTACCTTGAATTTTTTCTGGTTGATTTTGAGCTGGTTTAAGCGCATACAGTCTTTCATATAAATATCATTTTTGTGTGGAATAGAGTACTTATCCGGGAATTACTGTACTTACATACATATGCATATAGTACATTTATATTTTCGATTACATTTATATAATAATTTATTGTTTTAGGCAATTTTAGGTGCTCAACTAGTCTTAACACTCGTAATGGTTAGTGTTATTCAAAAACTTACTCCACATTTTTCGTTTGCAAAATGGATTTTATGTTGCACTGGACTCTACCGTTATCTTCATCCAACGGATAGTTTGCTAAGACAACGAGCGGGAGTCCCCAAAGAAAAGGCAAATAAACCCAAAGTTTCCACACAAAGGCAAGGTGTTTCAGATAAAAGTTCATCAACATTTCTTGTACCACGGAGTGTAGTTATCGAATTGGAAACTGCCCCAGTCACAGAAATTGACGTTGTTCATTTAAGATATTTTACTGAATACCAATGGTTACTGGATTTTAGTATATACTCTGGAGTTGTTTATATTTTCTCAGAGGTAAGACAGACTTTGAAATGATAATTGAATTGCTAACAATTATTTATAACTTTAGATATATCATTATTACTTTCCACTAAAGGGTGAAATCAATTTAAGTATGGTATGGTGTCTTCTAGTCATTTTCTTCGCTTTGTAAGTACTAAATTACAATATTTTTTCTTGTATATCAATGATTACATTTCAGTAAACTGCTGGTATCTTTGACTGTGCTCTACTTCCAAACTGAAGATTCTATTGGAGAGAGATCGATGTGCATTGTTGCCTGTTTTGTTTACTTACTTATTGCTATGGTTGTTCTTATTATAGACGAAAAGTTTCTCGAGACTGGTTTAGAGGATGCATATGCAAAATTCAATCAAAGTGCATCACATTTTCTCATGGAACAAGGATTACCTTCATCGTAAGTACATATAAATGTATATGACTACACAATATTTTTATTTATTTCTGAGCTATGCATTTTATAGTGGGCCGGCGTCTAAAATTGTCGTTAAATTTTGTATTGCTGTTGGAAGTGGAGTACTAGGATCTCTATTCACATTCCCCGGGTTGAGAATAGCAAAAATGCATTGGGATTCTTTAAAGTATAAATAAACTATACATAACACTTAAATATAAATAATATTGTAATTAACCTTAATTTTTCAGACACTGTAAAAATAATCGGTTTTTACAAATTTTGTTGAATGTTAGTTTTGTTTTGCCATTTATATTAGTCATACTGTGGATCCGTCCAATTAGTAGAAACTATTTAACAGTTCGTATATTCGAGGGAATGGAAAAGCCGCTGTAAGTAACATGAATTAAGTTGATTCAATATATATAAAAAAAAAACTTCAAACAGATTAGAGGTCCATGTCTTCGAAACAGTGCGTCTCATTTTAGTTGTTTTGACAGTGGTTCTCAGATTTGCATTGATGCCTCTTTACTTACAATCATATCTGAATATCGCACACGATAGAATAGAAGATTTACGTAAGGAAGCTGGTAGAATAACCAATGTAGAATATCAGAAAAAGGTGAATTCATGCAAGTATTATATAGTTTAAGTTTTAACAATGTCTTATATTTCCAGATTTCATCTATATTCTATTATCTGTGCGTTGTTACACTGCAATTTGCAGCTCCGTTAATATTGTGCTTGTTCTTAACTCTCATGTACAAGAGTTTGGGAGGTTTTAGTTGGTCGGGGATATTTAAAGAATCCGCCATACAAAATGAATGTGCTGCTGACAATGCAGCAAAGGAAGCAGTGGCAAGAATTTTAAAACAAATCGACGGCAGTAGTGCAAATAATGAATATGAATTTAATATTATCGACTCGGCTCAGAATCTTCAGTCATCCTGGATTAGTCTTAAAAGCGTAAGCCCATTTGGTTTAAGTGTCACATACTTCTAAGCATTATATATATATTTATATATACGTATATATTTACTTCTATAATATTTTTTGTTTTTTTTTTTTATTAAAGATATTTACAACTGATGTCTATAAAGGATTTTTAGGATACGCAACCTGGTGGAGTTATTTCACATTGTTTGCCACGTCTTCCCTTGGAATTGTGTATCAGTCATATTTCACGAATACATAAGAATGTTCTGTTAACATCATTATTTATTGAAAATAAAACTCGAAATCGTATGTAAGCATGTATGTTTTATATATGTCGTATTATAAAAAAAAGAGAAAAAAATAATATTTGAAGCATTTCATGTAAAGCTAATAAATGATTACAAGATTTTAAACACATTGCTCTTGTTTGTAAACTGCGTGAAAAGCGTTACGAATCAGCACATAGGGGAAGCATGATTCCAAAAGATCCATTGTAAGGAAGGGTGACTGCTTTACAATCTCATCTAGAAGTAAATAAATAGATTCACGATTCCGTGTTGCTTCCTTATCAGATTCTTGTCCAAGGCGTAAAAGTGAGGAACTGGCCAAAGCAAGAAACTCTTTCATGCGATCTTCAATATCCTTTTGTCCACATATTGTGAAAAGTGCCCCGAAAATGTTGTTTATAGCAACAGCCATACAATGGGTGTTGTTGGAGTGACCGTCCATAGAAGCGCGATAGAAGGAATTGTCGTTCCGTGCTAATTTTGGAATAGAAACAGCGACGAAAACCATTAAAAGACATGCAATAAGATGCTCTCCCTCATCAAACTCTGGCTTTTTGGATTTTAATGTGGTGGCAAGTGTTGGGTCAACTTTGCACTGAAGTCCTGCTGCTGATGCCATTTCAGATGCAACTTTAACTTGATCACCCCCAGGTAGATGTTCTTGAAAATCTTTCACAGAGCTTAAAAGGAATGGTATTCTTTTGTCCAGTACATCGACTAATGATTCATGAACTAAATTTCTGAAGCATAATATTACTCCTATTATAGTCATTCGTTGTAATACATTATCAACATGTTGTAACCTTTTGAACTGATCTTTCATAACTTCCGGTTTATCAAAACTAGTCCGCAGTGTGATAAGGACTTCCTTATTCAAACCAACTAAGCCCTTTAGCTCCTGTACTTGGTTTGCTATGTGCCACATAAGTGTTTCGTTCAATGATTTTATTCCATATGGGCCTACTAACTCTGAAAGCGCCCGTAACTCATTTAAATCAGAAAATTCTTGAGGATTAAATGGTACACAACCCTCTGGTGATATAGCTACAAATGCTTTTTGATTCATTGAGTATATTATGTTTCCAGCACTGACTCGTCGAAGTAAAACTTCACTATACCATGTGTTGTATAGAGCTGATATTGTTTTTTCACCATGTGAATCTAGACTTTGTGTTTGCTGTAACAAGCAGTTATTAAACACCCTGGTTATATCAATGTGTACATAGTTCTCGACAGTTTGAAGGACATTCATATATGCTCGAACTGAGGCCAATAATTCAGACGGCTTTGCGATTTCCATTGTATCTTGATTAAACATAACCATTCCTACTAAATCACGTGAAAAGCGATGTTCTAAATTCTGACACAGATATTCCCGAGGAGCAAAAGCAAACTCCCACACGTTTACTGTAGGACAATAATTTATGGCAAAACATAGTTCTGTCAATGCCATATGAAGCTTATCCATTGTTGTCAGGTCTTCACGGGTTTTACGATAACTTTCATCTCCTGGCTTTCGAATATCGTCAAACTGTTTCTTTGTCTTATCCTTTTTCTTGCGAGTTGACGCTACGGAGAGAATCTTGGCACAGTGCTTCGGCAAAAGAGCGTCCGTCAATTTACATTGCTCATCGCAAATTGTTGTTATGATATTCTTTGCTTCTTTGGCCATTTCTTCTAAGAAAATATTAACGACACTAAGAGATCTCTCACGGATATGATGACGTTCTTCCGGACACATTTCGTGGGTACAATTCTGGAAATGACTGCAAATTAATGGAAATGCTATGATGTATCGGTTTTGAGCTGGAAACTCGAGACACATGTGAAATTGATCGTCGAACATTTTATTATAAAAGCAAAATATTGAAAGATCAGACGTTTCTACCAAAATTTCGTCGAGGTTATCTACAACGCGTGTATGAAAAATCATAGAATCGAGAAGGCGTGCTAGATCAACATTCTCTGCAATGCGAAGGGCCGCTTTACCGACGCTCATATAGGTCTGCAATCGGAACCAGTCCAGGCGAAAGGCTCTAAAGTCAAACAATTCATTTTCTTCCACTTGTTTTACTGTCAGATTCGAAGAAGTACTATAGAGTGACGACAAAATAACGCTCTCATCTTCTGGGCACACTTGCAAGTTTTGCATACGTATATTAAGGTCCGTAGAATCGAAACCAGATAAGTATTGGACATAGTAGCGTTGCATAACTTGACTGTACTTTCGAACTAAAGCACGCAGCTCTTCCATATGGAAAAGAAGTTCAGGCAATTGACGATCAACCAGATCCTCGTTACTTTTTCCCTTGCTTTTAACTAGTGGTGGGTTATCGTTGTGTCGCAACAGCCATAAAATTTCATCCCGAGCCAAACACAAGCCTATAAAAATGAATATAGCTTTCGGCCCCAATAATCCTGGTTGGTCAGTCATAATTAGTGCTAGTTCTTTTAGAGCAGTGCGTAAAAACTTTCGTCGTTCTCGATGTATAAATGCTGCCTTTTGGATGGCAGTTGTGTAAGCGTCTTTTATTTCATTTATACGCTTACTGTATCCTTTAATTCCGTCGAATGTGTTTTGGATATACTGATGAATTTGCAAAACTTCATCTCGAAATAGCGCAACAACCCAACTAGCCTCCAACGTGGATAGCCACATTTTGTTGACTTCTGTATACTGTGATAACATCTGATGATTAAGTAATAAACCGAAGATAATCCACCGGTCCATTGTTTCCAATGAAATATATTCACACGACATTGTATCTGTCCGAACAGCCTTTAGAAGTATTGCCGGATTGCCTACAAGACTTAGTTTTTGCATTTCTCTCCATTTATCAGCCGTCGAATTGCGAAGTGGATAGATCGTTGTTAAAGAACGAATCGCATTAGCTAACAGCCTTTGGTGTGGAATGAATTCTTCGGATAATTTTTTTAGCGGGACTTCATAATCCAGTATCATTTGTCCCAATCGTGGAAAACCAGGATCGCTTTGATTGTGCTGGAGTTCATGTGCTGCATTGTATAGTCCTAGAACTGCTTTTCGATCTTCGACGCGTGACAAAACAATCATTAAGGAAACATATGTCACAACCAAATCTAAATAGTTTTTCGTTAATTCGAAATTTAGTGTAATATCGAGATGAATCTGGCAAGCATCCATTGTCGTAAGCAATTCACAAACGTTATCCTTAAAATCTAGCAAATCGACAAATGTATGATAATACAATGACAAGGACTTAATAATTTCCGCTTTAATATTAACAATCGCACCAAGTCCTTTTACATCAATATTTGGAAAACGTTTTACAATCAATTTTATTGAAGATTCAAGCGATTTTTCAGATAGAAATCCAGGTTTGGATTTTGTGTCACCACACGCTTTTTTAATGTTGTATATGCGGGTAAGTATCCCAATGCCCCGGTCGTTAAGTATAATTAATTTTTCTGCTATTTTTTGCTGATTTGCGTATATTGGCCGAGCCATTTTAAAGTCACTTTAAATTGTTTGTATACACAGAAATCGGACCCCGCCTACAATTGAAGAAAATTTTATTTTAAACAAGCTACGGAATTCCTTGAATACACTATTGAAAAATAAAGCTTTGTTAATTTAAGACAATAGTTTTTGGCAAAAATATGTTTTTAAGATTTCACTTATTATAGGTATATAAGATTTTTAAACACTTGAAATTGATTATTCCGATGTTTCGAAGCAAAACGAGATGGATGTCAGTTGAGATGACATAAAATCTGAGTGACGTTTACATGAACTAAGACGTCCTCTTACCATATCTATAGATAAGTCTTTTAGTACATGTCTCTATGGTAAAACAATAGTCTCATCATCCCCCCGGTTCGCGACGAAATAAAAATGACGAAAGGTCCCAATCGTTGGGATCGTTGGGATTTTGTGTGTAAAAGTGGCTTGGAATCACAAAAGGGAATACGATAGAAATTGCTGCTCGATTTAACGCAATGTAAAAGTCGCCTTAGGCCTTATGTCATTTAATATTGCTTAAGTAACGGTATAACGAATCATTTGACCTACTTTTGCACACGGGATTCTACAATCATAATATGTCGACCGATCTGGTCGCAGAGACAATTTGTACTAGGTCTCTTTTTCACATACTATGTACAGAATCAGAGATAATGGAATGAAAGAGATGTTCATCTTTCCATTGGAAAACCCCTAGTCCACCACAAATCCACCTCAGATTTTAAGCGTTTCCGCTCTCAAGTCACTAATACACCTCGGATTCTAAGCGTTTCCGCTCTCAAGTCACTAATACTACTCTATATACAGAGCACCGCCATCTTGCTTTTATTATCTGCCCTCAATAGTGTCAAAAATTTGCGAGATTGCCCATAATAATGTCAGAAATGGCCCCGATTGGAAAGTATTCCAGGACACTGTTCGCTAAGCTCATACTTTTTAAAAGGAATTATTGTAGCTGTTTATTAATCATTCATTATAAAAAGTCGTCAATAAATGCCAATCATTCTAACAAACTAATTGTTATAAATATATTGACGAACATTACGGTCAGGAAAAATGTGAAAACATTTACAAAAATACTACTATTTATTTTCATATACTGATGGAACTATTTTCATAATGTTAATGTATGTAGTAGAAATAGTACGTATTGTGGATTAAGGTAAGACTAAAAGTTATGTATGTACGAAATTTTAACAATTTATATCAAAAGAGCGCTGTCAGGTAAGAGTAAAAACCTACCCTGTCCATTTTAACCCAAGAAATGTCTATGGGTAGTTTTGGTTTTTTTTTGTGGTTTTCTGTCAAATCATTTGATGTGTCAATCTTGAATATAGTATTGGCGGCTATTCAACAATTTTGAATTAGTTTGAGTTTATTTGAACAAGTAGTTCAGAAGAATAGAAACCGAATTAAATGCCAAAAAAACCCTGTTTTTTAATGTACATGTTTTGCTGTAACTTTTGATATATATCATCTCTCACATCATACAGAAACCAACAAGCATAAGTTACACATTTTCGTTCATTCTAAGAGGTTTTTATCTCCACTCCTTAAAAAATGACAGTCTTCAAAATTTGGTGCAGAAACTACGGGAACAGACCTATTTTGTTTATCCTGAATTTGTTAGTTTTCAAATTTAACGTCTTTTTTAATGGAATATTCCAACCTCATAATAAGAACATAATTCAATGCATTTTGCGAACATACACTTGTTTCTTAGTTTCCGTTTTTGTTTTTAGGTGAGTATTTGGCGTTCAAATTAGTGGCAAAGACGGAAATTCCGGATAATTCACTTCATCAACTGCTCTCATAAACTAATACGCATTTACATAAGCACATTCACATTCACATTCAGCTGGTCTCGAGCTTTACACGTATTCACAGACTCTGTCTGTGAAACGGATGTGAAGCAGGAGGAAAACAGCTGTGAAATGTTATAAAAAACGCTGTCAGATGAATCTGAGGGGCAAGAAACGTAGAAGTGGCATATCTCCTCCTTCCATTATCTCTGTACAGAATGCTTCCAGTCCCACCGCTGAGAGAACACGATTTATGATTTTTACAGTACGATTTATAACAAGAATAAAGCAATACGAAAAATAAATGAACGTTAATTGAAAGAAAAATGCGGAGAATTACAGGCTTCCTCCTTCATAAGCATTTTGGTCTATCCTCTTACGTTTGGAAGAGCCTGCGGTCGAAATGATTGTGTGTAAAGCAGCCTTGTTAAAATCTACAGAAAAGAAAGTTATTTTGCACCAGGCTATCACATCCATACGTGATGTATAGTTCGATTTAGGGTAGAGTTTTTCTAAATAGTTCCAACCGTGAAATGAAAATGGAACGGTTCCATTTTCGATCGAAACTAGATCCTCGGATACGTATCGGAGGAACTATAAGTTCCACTGACATCTCTGGTGTAAATAGAAGTATAGCTTGTATACTACATTAGAACAATATATTTATATAATGGCTATCATGGTCATGTTATATATATATTCCGGCAATTCGGAATGTTAGTTCCAGTTCCAGTTCCAAGCTTTGGACTGCCGCTGTACAGTCCGTACAGTTCGTGGTTGAATCATTACATCCAGACGACAATAACGCAAACAGAACGCAGAAGGACCAAACTAGTTTTATATAAAACACTGATCATACCAACAGCGGATGAAGAAGTCGTTGGTATCATTGAGATTAGTAGTAGTGGAAGTGGAAGTAGTGGAAGCTGGACACCAACGCTCCAACTAAGACGGTCTTCGAATCCGAGCCTCCTGGTTCGATGAGATTTTCCATTCATCGGTATGAGATGCTTTGAGAGTATGTTTGTACGTTTCGTAACATAAGTATTTGCTATACTGAACCTTCTTTCGAAAATAAAACCAAAAAAACCATACGCTTATATTCTTATTTTTTAATATTATTTTATTTATTATTCAGTAAATAATCCAATCCAATTTATTAACAACAGAAATTCAAATAATGTATAAATATTATAAGTTATAAGTGTTTAAAATTTTGTGTTTAATTTTCAGGGTTTCTTGCACTGTTTTAAGTTTATAGTGAGTATGACTCATTCACAACATTTGAAAAACTTTTTTTATTTCAACTGTTGGGAAAACGGAAAAATCTGATTGCGCTTGTCTGTGCGGATTTCGTTGAAAGTATTCGGATAGTATTTCAGCTGCCAACGCTTTCGCACGATATTCAATTAACGCTCTTTGTTGGTTAAATATTTCGATTCCTGTGGCTTTTTTCACAGAAGTTTGCATTAAAGACAACGCCCAATCATGTTTCATTTTCGATAACTGATTTTCTAGTTCTACAATGCGTTTATCTTTAGGCTGAGGAACATAAATGGGATCAAACTGTTTTAATTTCTCTTTAATAGAACATGCTTGTAAACGCAGTCTCTCATTGCGTTCTTCCAAGAGGACACCTTTCAGAAGATTTACTTCTTCTACTAATATTGGCGACCCTACAGATGTCGCTGCAATTATACCTGCCGCTGCTGTTCCTGTTGATGAAACTTCACTTCGTTTTGTTGCGCTCCCACTAGTCAGCTTTAATTTTTCTCGCAACGTAGACTTTTCACTTTCTAGTGCTTCAATATCACTCTGTAGATGGTCCATGGTATCCTCAAATTCTTTCTCTTTTTTTTTGAGTAAATCATATGTTTCTTCATATTGGCGTTTTAATTTTTCTATTGTAATTTCATGATCATGTTGCAAAACGGATAACTTTTTCTCCGCTATATCTTTACGTATTTGCATTTCCGAGAGTTCACTTTGCTTCATCTTAGCAGCCAATTTCAATTGCTTTATATCTGCCTCACGATTTTCTAGTGTTGCGGCGAGCACATTCTTTTGTTCTAGTTGCTTCTTTATTAATTGTGCTCGGAGTAATATTGGAGATACCGATTTTTCACCTGCTCTAGCATTAGCTCTAGACATTATTTCATATTCATTATCAAGAAGATACTGAGCAAGTTGAGACAAATCAGTATTAGATGGGCCCATTACGGATTTAAAATTTTGTGATGGACCTCTATCGTCTTGTTCGTATATCCGTTCGCATGCGGATGATAAAATCTCCCAGAATTTTGCGTGCTCTATAGAAGTTTCAGCAGCGTTATCACTTTCAATAGATAATGTAATATTTTGTACAGCTAGTCTTGCCGCAATATGAAGCGCTGACATTATCCTACTTAGTGAACTTGTTATTGTTCGCATACTTTCTATTTTATGTGGAGATATGCCGCACTTAATCACATGGAGATCTTGAGGCAATCGACGTTTTATCAACTTTATCTGTTGCTTTATACTGTCAGCGTTTTCTAAAATGTACTGCATCAACAAGACTGAATCGCTGGTCTCAGTAGTTTCTCTTATAATTGCACGAATCATAGCTGCGTCAGTAAGAATTGAGTCGCAAGCAGAACCAAGCGATGCAATGCAATCTCTAATCATTTGTGTTTCATTTAGAAGATCTTCCCCAGCCAGGAGGACAGAGTTCATTGCATTGAAAAATGATACACATTTTTCTATGTTTTCTGTATTTGAATTTTCATCCAGTTGATTTAGCTTTAATAACTCAATTATAGAATCAACTGTCTTTTCCTGAGCAATCATTTCTGGCAAAGACCCACCCGCTCTGAGTAAAGTATCTGGTTGACACGAATTTAGGCCATACAAAATTTGATGGAGAGCACACTGCAAATTGTGTACATAGTGCAGCAGCCTAGATTTAAATGCAAATTGATGGATTGCATGACCTTGTATAACTGCCTCTTTTGTACAGTTTTCCACAGCTGGGAATCGTTCTCTCGTTTGGCTTACAATAATGCCGCATTTAAACACAATTCGAGCAATCAATAATATAACGAGGATAGCGTCGTGATCTCCACCGCGATTCATAAATGATTCTGGCATGAACGCTGTAAGCATTTGGACTCTTTCGTTTGCCTGAGTTAGTTCTATTTGTCTTAACTGAACATCTATTGCTCTTGTATATGCCTTCGATTCCGCAAACATTTGCTTGTAATCAATTGAATCATTAGTTAGTGCATCCTTCTTTGAGGATCCACTGTCAATAATTGATGTTCTAGAAGTATTACTTTCTGTACTTTTCTCACGCAACTCCATTATATGCTCATTTAATTTTTGCACCAACTCGCGGAACTTTATAAGAGTTTGATCACGATCATAAATTGTCTCTATGGCAGCATCTCGTTCTCTCAGTATTTCTTTCTTTGCGGCATTTGCCATATCTAGTTCTTCGCGTAAGTCCAATTCCAAATCGTGATTACTTTCAACCAATTGCTCATGAATTTCTTCAAGTGCTTCCAGCTGTGACACCTCTTCTTCAAGCAGTTTAACTCTATCTTCCAACTCCATCTTTTTTTCTGCTAATTGCTCTACCATTTCTTCGGCTCCTAAAGCTGCATCCACTTGTTCCTGTAGATCAGTTACAATTGTTTCTAACTCATCTATTTTAGCGGACAATTTTTCCTTAGTGCGCTCCAATTCAGTTACTTCAGACTTTTTCATTTCAAGTTCTTTCGTTAGCTTCTGTATATCATGCTTATCATGAGCACTTAAATCGCGCAGTCGGACCAAAGTTTCTTTGAGACGTTGATTCTGTTGTTCCAGCTGTTTTATTTCATAAGCTGATACAGAACCAAGTGTGGCGGTGCCTCTGTGATCAGAGTCAACTTTATTTTGCATCTCTGCTCTTATTAATTCTAAATCAAGAGTGAGCTCCTCTATTTTCTCTTTTGCAGCGTCCAACTCTAACTGTAGTGTATCTGCTTTTTCTTCAGCCATTTCTCGGTCGAGAGTAATAAGTTCAACATTATCTGAAAGATCTGCCATTTCTTGAGCGTGTCTTTCTTTCGCTTCTATAGCATCTTTAGCTTCCTGCTTGGCCCTTTGTAGTTCCCTTTGCAACTGAACTTGAGCATTCATAATCTTTGACCTAAATTCTTGTGATTGTTCGAACTGTATTTTCATTTTATCAAATTCTCGAAGACGCTCTTTGTCCTCATTCCGCCTCTGCTTCAAGGTTTCTAATTTTTCATTTAGGTCATCCATTTGAGTCTTAAGATCATCAATTATTTTTTGTTGTTCAGCATTAGATACCTTTTCTTCAGAGTTCGCAATAGAAGTTGTAACGGGGGGAGTTGTGAACGAAGGTGATCGCATCGGTTGACTCGGAGTGAATTGCGGTTTTAATATCTCTAAGAATCCGGTCTCAACAAAAGAAGCTCGTTTAGAGGGTGGATGAGATTCTGAAGATGAAGCTGTCGACGAAGTTGTTGTGTTTGTAGTTGTTGGTGGTGTCATCAGACTTTTTCTACTTGACCCAGTAGATCGCTCGATGACTGATGTTGATAATTGAGTACGAGACCCAATCAAACTCTGCCTACTAGAAGAAAGCGAGGAACGTGAACCGCTGAGTCTAGACCTATTATTGGTTGGTTGTGGTGTTGTTGGTGTTCCATCAGTGAGATCATCCGAACAGTCTTCAAGTAGAATCAACTGCGTCGGTCGCACGAAAGTCCCATACTTATCTGCACAAGCGAAGTATGAGTGACCTTTAACACTCCCGTTATTTTTTCCCTTAGGTTCATCCAAAATCACACCCACCCATTTTCCTCCTGCAAACCCAGTTACACCAACATACGCAACTTTGCCACGAACGTTTTTTCCAGCAATTTCAACTCTAGAATTTACTTTAATATTTTTCTCAGACATGTTTCACCTTATCTAAAATGAAAATTTTTTATTTTATTATGAAAACTAATATCCTGAGTTTTACCGATTATTTTCGTTTTTTGCTGTTATTTTTGCGTTAGTATCTAGGATGACGTAGTCCAATACGAAACACACCTTCAACTAAAATATGTGTTTCGGAGTATGACTCATTTGCAAACTAATTTCCTTAGGTAGTAAATATTCAATTTTCAAAATTTATATAAATTAATTCACTTTTCTTAATTTATAGCAAAATATATTACGGACGCGTAGTACTTGTAAATCCGAGTAAAGGGTATGCTGATATTGCTAGTATCTGACATATAAGTGTCACTTTCAAAAGTTTGCAATTTATTTTGGTAAAAGTCTATTCACAATAGCGTTTTAAAAATAAATAAATTACTACATTTTGTACTCAATTATTTCTGGTTTTAAAACACAAGAAATAAAAAAACGATTGATAGTTTGAATTTATTTGAAATACAATTTCTTATTATATTTTGTAGATTTTATAATTAAGCATAAATAAGATCTTATCTTGCTTTTGTGTTCTTGGGATACTTTTACGCGAACTAATTTCGCCAGTAAACTTTTTTTGCCAAGGTAGGTGAAGCTTTTCCTATGTCTCACATGTCTTTCCTACAAGATGGAAAAGCTTGCTGTGGAAATTAGTTCGTGTAAAAGTGCTCTTGCTCTTTGTATGTTTATACCAAGTGTTTATACGCAAGAATAATGCAGTTTATACCTGTTTTGTGTGAGTTGTCAGTTTTACTTTTGTATCATATCTGCTTGATGGTTGGAGAATATTTACTGCAATAAACAAGGAAATAAATATTCAACAAATCATTGATAATAACATTTTAAACATGAACTACCTAGACGAACCGCCACTTTGTCGTTTTGGAACGCCATTGCAGCCGCTTGAAGAGGGTTTGTTTTTTATTTGTTCTTAATGTCGCTTAAAATTAGTAGTACGTAATTTATTTCTCAGATGATGTTCCAAAAAAAAAGGTCGCAATTGAAGACCAGATTGTTACAGATGAAAACGGAAGGCGTCGATTTCATGGTGCATTCACAGGGGGATTCAGCGCTGGGTTCTGGAACACAGTCGGATCTCTGGAGGGGTGGAAACCTCAAAGTTTTAAGAGTTCAAGAACAGAAAAAGCTGAAATACAAAGATGTCAATTACCTAAGGACTTTATGGATGATGAAGACTTAGGAGAATTCGGAATTGCTCCTCAAAGAGTGCAAGCGAAAGATGATTTTGCTAAAAATGATTCCAATAATCGAAAAAGAATAATGGGCCGCTTAGGCAATTCAATAAATCCACTGGTTCCTGTTTTGAAGGAGATGTTAAAATCACCTAGAGAAAAAGTAGCTGTTCGTGTACTCATGCACATGGGATGGAAACCAGGACAAGGTGTAGGTGCTCGCCAAACTAGTAAAGAGAAGGCCTTAGCAAATACCCGCAATAGCAAAGAATTGTATGTCATGAAAATGTATGGGTGCGAAGTAAAACCCAACAAAAAAGCAACATCTACTAACTCAGAAGTATCTGGAGATTCATCAGAAGAAGGGGAGGAGGAGGATGATATAACATTTGCCCCAGAAGATCTTGAACCATTTGTATGTAGCTCTAAAGATAATACATTTGGATTAGGTTATAGTGGATTAGCTGGACAAATATGTGGTAAGATGAGTTCTCATATCAATTTGTTTGGACCATTAGAAGTTATAGGAAAGAACAATAAAAAATTATCAATAAGCGGTCAGGCATTTGGAGTTGGTGCTCTGGAAGAGGAAGACGATGATATATACGCTAAAGACGATATGTCTCAATATGATTTTTGTATAAACGAGAAAAAGAAATTCGATAAGAAGACAGTGAAAATTAATCAAGATCTATCGGTAATTGAGGGATTTACATTAAACAGTCAAGTAAATAAGAGAAAAACTGTTTTTTCCATTACACTTGATGCAAATTTTCAACCAAAAAATTGGTTACAAAGAAGAACACGATTTGATAAACTTTCAGAATCTCAAATGACAAAAATAAGGCAATATGATGCTCAGAAGAAGAAAGGTATTGGGCGCCATGATTTAGGCCCAGATGAGCGAGGTAAAGTACTTTGCCAAACAGATAAAACAGATAACGAGAAAACTAGGCACATAGATGAATGCAAAGAGTTTGTGTCTTCGCCAAAAAGGATGGAAGTGGAATTCGCCAATATGGAAACAAAATCTGAAAGGTTACATGAAAATGACCAAAAATTAACATGCAAATCAAAGGAACTCAATAATTGTATGAGTATGCTTATTTAATATATTACAAAAACCTTTAGATAATTGACTTTTTTACTTGGCAGATAGAAATACAGAGATACGTAAACCTTTTGCTCATAACGCTGATAAACAGGACCGTTACGAAAAGTTTATTGCAGCCGATTTAAAAAATGAAAATGATATTAAACATTTTTTAAGAACTATACAACCTATTCATTTATCAGAATGGGATAGAGAAATGGAAGGCAAGGAATTTATACAAGCTAAAAATATTTATAAACCGCTAAATGGGTTGATGTCGGAAAGGTAAGTAAGTCTTCAATTAAAATTAAGCGTATATAATTGGTTACTGATGTGTTTCCAGATTTGTTTCGAAGACATTTTTAAACGATTCAACAGACTTACTCGATACGAAAGTTAACGAACCGTGCGAAAAAAAGATAATCAAGATTCAACGTACTAAGGTTGTGTGGATTCCCTCCTCCTTAATTTGCAAACGTTTTAACATACCGGAAAACTTTGGAGGTGTTCCAACCGATTCCAAACCAGTGAAAAAAGGGAAATTTTCTATTTTTGACTATATAGAAAACTCAATTCATTCAAAAAAAGATTTTGTTACACCCGTAATAGTCCCAAAATTTGTTCAAAAACCTCTGCATATTCAAAGTCAACATTCTGCCGATTCAAGTAAGACTTTGAATATGGAAAATGTAGTGACCACTCCGAATATTAAAATTACGAGCGGCGAAAATATAAGTAACATAGTGCATACATTAATTCGTAGAACAAAGAGTCCAAAAACTGAATTGGAGTTAAAAATCGAGGAGTGCAAGCACAAACATCCATCGGAGAAAAAGGATATTTTTAAAAGCATATTTGATTCTTCTAGTGAGAGCGATTCAGACATGAATTCGGATATTGAAGCAGGAGTAAAGATATCTAATGACATAATAGATAAAATTATTGAACCTTCAACTTCAAGAAACATACTTAAAAATAATTCGCCGCCGCGAGGTATATTTGCGTCGTTATTTTCAAGTTCTGTATCAAAAGTTGAAACACAGTCAATAGATACAAAAACAGTAACGGAAACAGAAAAACAAAATATGGAGAAAATAATGTTTAAACCTGCGCATCAGAGAAAGGGCACTGGTTGGGATGAATCAGACCATATGTATGGACCAAAATTGCCACAAGACTTTTCTGTTATAAATTGTAAAACTTCGAAGGAAAAAGACATCGATAAAAAAATTGTGGAATTATTATCAACCAAATCTACAGACATGAAATTCGTTGAAAAATGGGTTGAGAAGAAACATGCATCAAAAAATAAAAAAAAACACAAGAAGGACCTGGTTTCAATAGAAAAAAGTAAACATAAAAAACTGAAAAAGAAGAAAAAAAGTCATAAAAAGCACCAACCATAATTAAAACAAGCATGATCAAATGACAGCAGGAATCCGTCGATTATTAAGCAATGATGTGAGGACATATTTTAATAAAAAAAAGCTTTTGATCTTAAAGACGAAAATTATGTTTTTATTTTATATTATTTATCATCCCTCGATACAACTGGAAGCATGATATGAATGTTTCCGTGATGTTTCTTATAATCATTTTCAGATGTATTAAATAGTATCAGCTTTCCCAATGATTTTAATTCCATGCAGCTTTTGAAATCTTAGTTGCTTAAATGCTAAAAGTTAATTTTGTAAATACATTTAACTTTTGCACAGTCAGATAATGAAGTGACTCATAGCTAACAATATGTTATACCTGGTTATAATTTTAATATCTACATACCAAAAATATATACTCATAATAAAAGCATAGAGTAAAAAGATGTTTACAATTTATATCTGGCAGTCCCTTATCAATTTAAATGTGACAGGTGTTCGTGTAGGTTTAATTTACTTGCATAGAAGAGAAACTATACATACTTCACTTACTGATTTGTAAACGGAAACTTCTACCACTGCATGAACCAATTTGTACATGTTGCTAAGACCTAGTTTATTATTATTTATTTAAATTTTTATAATAAACATGTACTGATGATACTAGGATGAACAAATATTGTAGCTATAAATATGTAAATGTATTTATTTATGTTCACTATTACCATATCACAACATTTTTGGTTAGCTTACCCATGTATCTCGCTACCCATATTATGATAGTTACACAAAACAGTTAAGAGAGAGAGAGAGAGAGAGAGCTTTGTATACGCATCGAGTTACTCTTTATTCAGTATTGACTGTGCTACTAACCAGTTAAAATGTGTTTGTGGGAGAAGAACAAAGTATCTTACATTGCTTGGTAACATTTCAGTCAAAACAAAGCCCATTTAGTTCAGAGTGTCGAAAACTTCATACGCGGTTCATAGTAGTGTTTTGTCAAAATATTTTCTTCTAAATTTCTACTGAAATAAACAAACAACTAATACTAACCGTCCCACGATGATGTAATACAAATTATATTTTCTTTAATCTGAGTAAATATCAGTACAAAATTATCAGAGCTAAAATCAAACGTTTTCCTTACAGTGTTAAAATTTCTTACGTTTAGGTGCCTCACGGTCATTGTTTCCAAAGTATAATTTTCCTGACGTACATTTTACGCTCATGCACACTTAATTACCTATATATGTACATACATATAAATAATGCACACACATCCAAATGCTCTACGTCTATTCGTCATTTTACATATATGAACATCGTGTTGTGTTTATAAAATACATTGTTCCAACAACCATGAAAAATAATTCGACAATTGAAATAAAATAATACTCGTTAAAGAGCACGTTAATGTACAGTGATGTTGAATTTGCTATAAGTTTACCATTTTTTAAATAAACTATTTTTGAAGTAGTGCTGATTTCTTTAGTTTTATTGAATGTCTTATTCAAATATGAATAAGAAAAATCATCTTATGAACATAAACAATCAGAACACAAACTCAATCAATTTGGAAGATTATATTTTGGATATGGAAGCACGATCCACATCTGCTGGTGAAAAATCCGGCGACGACATATGGGTTCAATTGCAGCAGAAGGAAGCGGACATTCTTTTAGCAGCTGAATTGGGCAAAGCTTTACTCGAAAAAAATGAAGAGTTGGTCAAACAACAAGAAAAGCTAATTGAAGATTATTCAAAGAAACTCGAGGTATATTTTCATATTAATTATTATAATTCTGCAATTATATTCAACATTAACATTAGGTTTGGTAATACGTATTGATTTTATAAGAGAAATTCTTCAAAATATTACACTACCACGAACAAACCGCCAAATATACTCCATCTTGCCACATAACATGTCCTTGAATAGTAAACGAAAAAGAAATTAAAATATAACTTCCAACTCAAACCTGTATACACATTCTTATATGTACATGTGTTCTTTTTCTGATTAAGGCACTCCTTATTTAACAGACCTGCTTAAGAGTGTCAACAGGGAGCGCTAAAATGAATAATTGACATCATCGTTATTTTAATAACAATAGATCCCTAGTGCCGTAGGTACACCTACTTATATTTAAGCATGTAGCCAAATAACGTCAATATACATTTTACAAAGATTGACTAATACTGACACTAATTTAAACAAAATATACAAAAATGAATTGAACATATAGCTAAGCATGTAGATATGTATGTACATATTTTTCTTTCGGTTCAAAGTTTTACAAATTGGACATCGAACTTTATTTCAATTTTATGTGGATATTTTGAGCTCACCATTTTTTTTTAATCTGATATAGTTGAATCCAGTTTTGAAATTGATATCGTCTATTAGAATAAGTTCTCAGTATGAATATGTACTTGAACCAATGTGCCAAATCTACCAATAATAAGACATTGAAAGTTCGCAATGAATCATTCCGGTATTGAAACCTGTTTATATCTGCCCAAGTCAACCATCCACTTATTTCTTTAATTAATTTGTGATATTTGTAGATTCAAATGTTTTAAAAATTAATGAATAGCGAAAATAAAAGTAATTTTATCTCAACACATAGCTAGAGCATTTGTATTACTTGTAGGAGTTTTGTAAATTAAAAAGGCTTTAAGCCAGTTAAGATTATTCGTTCACTCTTAGGCTTTCGAAAATTGTTCAGATATCTAACAATAACTTTGCGTTTTATTTTCGCATTTCTAATATACTTTAAAATTCTACACTCAAGAGTTCAGTAAAGCCGCAGTGATTATTTTCATTTCAATCATATTTAATTTCTTTTCTCTTAGTAAGAGAAATTCTTATAATTTATCATGATACTGCATGATAAGTACAAAATATACACATACATACATGTGTATCAACATGCCACAACTTAATTTATTATTTAATATTAATTTTTAGTGTTGCAAATTTGGTTTGCGTACCTAACTACATACATATGCATAACTGCAAACCAGACAACAAACACATACGCAATAATTTATGTATATACATATATTTATTTATTTCTGTGTTAAATTCGTTGAGTGTTGTTTAACATGCACACATAAGAAGTTGCCATCATCATCTATGATTCATAAGTACGTACATACATTTATTTATTAATCAAACACTGCGGCTTGATATTCGCCTGAAAAATATCAACAGTTATTAGATAATTGCTATAATATTAATGAGTAGCCAGACATTTTTTGAAAAGTCTGTTTAAATTACGCTAGAACCAATAAGTAACAATTGATAATCTAGTATAGTAGTATACAATCACACACATTTTGTGAGTAAACAAAGTTCAATATTAGGTACTTAAAAAAAATTAGCAGTTGAAATTATAATTATAGCGTTTGATGACGTAGTATCAAATCCCCAAAAATATGATGCAGTCCTTTGTTTTCTGTTTAAACCGTTTTAGCTTACTTTACTACTTTACCATGCATATATAAACACATGTATACATACATATGTATGTACAAATATCTACCTGGATGTAACTATTTAAGGTCCATTTTAACATATGTACATACAGATAGAGCGTACAATGTACATAATTGTGTAATATGTTTGTACCAGGTTTGGAGAAGTGCAAATAGATAATGTATCTACCTATACTATATACTTTTGAAGATCGTACAAAATCTTAGATTCAGGTGATGGCTACTGTGGTTAAAGCGCTTAATTTGCTGCATTGGCGAAATAGCCTTCTTGATTGCAATCTGAGAACATTCCGGCCCTATTGATATATATAAATATACGTACGTATCTATCATTGATATAATTTCGTATATTAATATTATATGTGCAGGTACACCCATTGTGTAGGAATGTACAGAGAGGTATGTTCAAGCACAAAGAATCTCCTTGACAAAATTTAATAAATCAACTTCAAATAAACATTGTTAGTTCGCTTCTGTTATATAAAAGAAGGTTTATAAATATTCATAAACTCACACATAAATGGCGGAGTCAATAACATTACGGTTAAGGTTTTAGTTTTACTTTCATAGTGTAATAAATTTATATAAATAATAAATCGGACCTCAAACGTTTTACGATATTACAAAATACTTACATGTAGTTACATGTAATAATAAATACGTCCATAGTTAAAATTGGTATTAATAGCTTTGGTTGGTAAAGCTCGTACTCAACATTTATTTATGCATATACACATATACAGCAATACTTTTTCAACTTGTGAAATTGAATATTAAGTTGGTAGCTACGTCGTACAAATTTGATGACTGCACAATGCGTTACTTCTTATTCATGAAGGCTGTAACATTAAAAGTAAAAAATATTTACATTTTTACAATCTTTCTTAGTAAATAATGCAGGCATAATACATAAAAATATACATAATATACAATATCCTCATTCATTGACATTTTTAAAAGACTTGATTTGATTCATTCCTCGAACTCTTAAACAAGTTCTTTCATCTTCGTTAAACATGCAACTTGTTTTTCCCAACCTTTGACCTTATTTTCATGGAAATGGGTTCACAAGAAATGGAAAAATAGACCAGCAAATAAAAAACCAGTTTTATTTCACTAAAAAATGTCATATAATTGTTGCGTGAAGATAGGATCTGGGGAAACGTTAGTGACTTATGTTCGTTGGTGATTAAATTGATGAACTCAACTGGTATATTTTTTAAGTTTGTCTAAAACACACAAATTATAATTGTTTAGTCTACCTATTTCAAAAACAAAACGGTTTACAATAACGCTGTGATCGTAATTAATCTTCTCAGTCCATACCTTTCACTAATATGTATAAATATTGATCCAAAATGTTGTCCGGTACGAAAATCGACTGATATTCCTCAAGCAGCACGATCAAAGTAATATTCACATATAATAACAACAGTTAAAGTCAAAGCGACTTTAAAAAATTAAAAAAAAAAAATATATTTTTTATAATACAGTTAACTTTTAATTGTAAACTAGGCTACATATAGGAGTAGACATAACATACATATATGAAAATAAAAAAATAAAAACATATATTTGATAATATATGACAAGAAAAGAAAATTTTATAAACAATATCCAACGATTTTTTATTTATACATTCAAATGTATAGTCTATTCTGAAGCTTAGCTGCTTAGATATATTAAATTGTATATTACAAGCGGTTTTTTTTTTTCAATATGTGAAGTCGGCGAAAGCCAGAATATATCTAATAGAGTCACCCATTAAATGTTCAAAATTGAAGGTGAAAGCCTTTTCACTTTTATCTGTACACAATAAGCAAACAATGTTCACATTCCTACAATGCAATGTGCGAATTAAAATAAACTGTTGGTTGGCAGATATCTGCAGCTCCAGGTATGTGCCGACATTTGAATAGTAATTATATGAATGAAGTCGCTTTTCTTTCGGCTTTCTGTACATATACTGCGAGTTCGTATGAGAACTGAGCATATATTATTTTTTTATTTTGACTGACAATACATTCTTTATGTTAAATAGAAAATTATGTATTGGATTATATATATATATATATATATATATATATATATATATATATATATATATATATATATATATATATATATATATATATATACATACAATATATGACAGTGATCTATTCCAAATACTTTAACTGATATATATACTTTTTGTTTATTATGTACTAAGAATAATTATACAAAAAAGTTTTTAAGATGCGAACAAATGCTCTGCGCGTATGAACACCATAAGCTATCAGAACTCCGTTTCCAAAAGCTGCGTTGTTATCGACATGATAAAACATATATGAACGAAAATTATTCATTTTTATTATTATCTTATCATTCATTCATTTATTTCATACAAAAATCAATAAATTTTATGAGTGAGACGAAAGTCGTGTGGTTGACAACATTTTGATCTCAATGCTTCTATAGATTTATGTGTATGTATGGGTAGAACTGAAATGTACAACAAAAAGTCTTATTTCGAACGGATGAACTTTTATTGTACAAGATAAATTGATGGTGATACTTATAAAATATGCATGTGTTATATGCATATGTTCAGATACCATCCCTTATTCAACCCAATGGCGTTAAGGTACGCTTGTATTAAACTATGATTTTTGTTTATTATATTGTGCACACTTTTTGTTGTATTGATGGTAAAATGATTATGAAATTATCACATGTGTTCATCACTTCGCAATCCCATTAATTACAACATACCATTAGCTTTTTTCGCATAATGTTTACGAATTTCATAAGCGTCATCAGCAGCTTTGTGAGATGTGGTACAACCAAATGTAAAAATGATCCGACTAGCTACGCTGAACCATTTTAATGCAGTATTCGATTTGCTTTTGACAAGATTTGATGATTATTATAAGTTAATTAAAATTGATGGAGCAACTGTATTGAATTCGTTTGTTCATTAACTGCTACATTGGGCGAAGAAAAGAAATGTAGATTGTATAATTGATAAACGTTTTCTTCACAACCCTATTCTAGATAAATTGTTGAACGCATGATCAAATATTTTTTGATTTTTTAAATTTTATTAAAACGATTCTTTATTAATTTTCAGAAATTGGAACAAGAAAAACATGTTCTTCGACAAAAATTAGCCATTGCTGAAGAAGAGAGTGATCAACGAGTTCTGGAACTACAATCAGACTTAAACGAACTAAAAAGCAAATTGCAAGCCCAGGTATGCATATACATATTTATTATTATATTTTTTGAATATATTATATAATAATCGCTAAAATACAATACAGGAAAATGCAATTCGTCAAGCTGAGAAAGAAAAAACCATACTTATTGATGAATTGTCAAACCAAAATACCAGATTGACCGAACAAATTCAAGAGGCACATACAACGGAAATCAAATTAATAGCACAAATTCAACAGTTGAAAGATCAATACAACTATAGAAACACAAGCCTTCAGGTGAATACAATGCCTGAAATAGAATTTAATATAGTAGTAAATCGAAGGAATGTATACATATATATATGTACACCTTTTTCCTAGGAACATGTTAACAGCTTGGAATCAATAAAAAGTGAATTGAGTTTAACAACAGAAAAAAGATTGGATTTGGAAAGACGACTGTTATATGTTCAAGAAGAAAAGGATTCATTAACATTGGCCTTAGAAGAGGCTTCCGACAGAATACATATGTTAGAACGGCATGCTCGAGAGCAAGAAACTAAACTTGAAGTAAATGCTACTTTTTATATAAATGTATACATTGTTATCAAAATTTCTATATGTTATGATTTTTCTAATGTTTAACTTTAGACAACTTTGCAAGCACTTGAAAGATCACAACGAGAAAATAATGTCCTCACTGAACGATTGGGAACCGATGGCATTTCAAGCAGTTCAAATAGCTCACATTGCAAGAAATCACTACAATTTGAAATGGAATGTGATGATGAAATGAATGATTCAAGTTATGCGGAAAAGCCAAATCAAATGTGGATTGAAGCTCGTTCAGTGTTCATACAACTAAAATCACTTGTAGATTCACTAAAAATAAGCGATGATGAAGATTCAGGTAAATTGGAGAATGACAACATATGTAGTTAGATTGGATTTTTTAACTCTCTTGACTTACAGGACTTAATTCAGACATATCACTAGAATCTATGGACACTACACTATCGACATTCAAATCAGAAGGAGAAATTGACTTTCGTCAAGGAATGCTTTCTGCTATTACAGATGAACTGACCAGATTGTTGTTAAATTTAGATGCTGGAAACTTTAAAAAAATGTTGGATCAAACAAGGAATATTGTTTTGGAACAAGATGATGAGATTAAAAAGAATCAAAGTATTATAAAAGAACTTGAATCACAGGTGAATTATAGATAATTGCTGTCTTTAATAATTATGAATAGCATATGTATGTAATTACATTTAGCTTACGGTTACCAACGTCGAGCTAGCAAATGTCAAAGAAGAACGTGATCAAGCCCGTGGAGATCTTTCTGCAGGGTCTGATCGCGACGAATTATTAACAAAGGCACAAAAGGACCGTGATGCAGCAAATACCAAAAGAACGAAAGCTGAAATTGATTTAGCAAAAGCAAGAGTTGATCTGATGCAGGCCAACAGTCAATTATTAGAAGCAATTCAACAGAAAGTTGAACTATCACAACAATTGGAACAATGGCAGGTGTGTTATCTACAGCTAATTTAAGATGTTTAATGAATATAATAAAAATTTGTTTTTTACCACATATAATAAGATGGACATGCAGGAATTGATAAATGAGCAAATGAAATCTAAATTACATTCAAGTAGAAAGTCAAAACAACAACAACAACCATCAACATCGGTACCTTTGGCGAAGAGGGTGTCTTCGTATAAGCTTTGGAGCCTGTTTCAACGGTAATTCAAGATATAAAATTCAAAAATATAATTTCCGCATTTAAGATTAAAACCCAAAAAGCTTTCTTTTGTATCTGAAATTTGTATTTAGTATTAATACAATCGCAAAATCCATAACTGTGTCTTGTTAAATTAAATTTATTTAGATCAATATATGATTAAAAAACATTCCATGTATATTTTTGTTTAAAATGTATGTAAAAAGAAGAATCAAACTAGCTGCATAAGTTCACAACTTGCCTTATAGAAAATATTAGAATAATTTGTGAGACAAATTTAAGAGAAATAAACGGTTAATTTATCAAAAACTCAGTCGAAATTATGTTTATTAATTTTATAGATTTTACATATGAAACATTCAAAAAAGTATGCGTGCATAATGCAAATTCTGTCTTATTGAATTAAAGTTGTGCACTTAAAGAATCCTTTATATTGAATTTTGGAACGCGATCTTTTTTACCCAAAATTTTAGATGATATATCATCATTAATTTTACTTATAATTAAATTAATACGTCTTTCAACCACACCTAATATAAGTTTAACATTGTGTACTGAGAGAACTGTTTTTGCACTTAGTACACTAAGTACAGGTGAATTGTCACAATGAACGAAGAGATAAACTGATTCAATTCCACCTAAGAGTTTGTTCAACTGCACTTCGTATAGCTCTTTTCCCGAGTTTGCATAACTGGCTGCTGTTTCAATTAAGAGATGTTCCTCTTCGAGGTAATCAATGTGCTCTATTTTCTGTTTATATTCTTTTTCTGATTGCTCTAACTTTTGAGTTTCTAGAGTTTGTAAAAACGAAATAGCTAAAAAATAGAAAAACAAATACTACATAACCGTTCTTACCTATCTCATCCCTCAATTCTTGAGTTGTATCATTTAAAACTTCTACTTCATGACTAAGCTCATTTACGTAGTTAAACAACGCAAAATTTTCTTCTTCTTGTCTCTTAAATTGAGCTAGCAGTCGTCCGGTGTTTTCTTCTCCATAAAGAGACTTGTTTCAAAAATAAATACCAAATAAATGATTGATATCGTTTACATAACATAAAGATTACTTTAATTTCTTGTATAATATTTCTATAGTCAAATAGCTTTCGTTCCAAGTCCTCTTTTAAATGAAGCTTTCTATCTTGCTCCCTCTGCTCTAATTCCGGATTGACTCTTCTTTGTCCTTTAATGTCAAAAAATTGCTGTAATTTTGCATCATGTTCTATACGTCGTTGCATTTCTCGCATCTCCTGAAATACTCCAATATTAATATATTAATAACAATAAAGTGTTTGCTGTCGCGACTACCTGTATATGCATTAGTTTGTCATTTTGGCCACGATCTTTTAATGCATGTAATTTTGTACTTAGCTCATCACGTTGATCAAAGGCAAGTGTCGACTGATCCATTAACTCAATTATATATTTCTTGCCTTCATTAAATTGTGTTACCATTGACTGCCACATATCAGTAAAACTGAGCCTGGATTTTTAATTTGCATATATACATACAAAAGATTTTTTTAAATTTATTTGATGTAATCAAGTAACCTATCTTGAAGCATATGATCAATAGAGCCTCTGAGTTTGCCATTTTCTGTTAAAACGTCGCTATACTTCTTATTAACAACGTCTAATCTATTCTCCAATTTAACAACACCTTTTTGTACTTTTGCTATGGCCTCCTTATAAGAACTGTCTGGTATTTCAATATTTCTTAATGATTCTATTTCCCTTTCAACCTAACAAGTGGGATTTGTCATTCAGATATGAAAAGAGATTACGTCAGTTTTACCTTTTTTATATGACCCTCTAACTCTCTTAAATTATTTTTTTCATGTAAAATTTCTTTCCTCTGATTCACATACTGCCTTTGAATTTTAACCAATTTTTTATCAGTCTAAAAGAAGAAAAGTTGTTATAGAAGGAAAATGTAAGCACACATATGCATAATAAGAACAACAATAGTATTTTTTCTGGCGTGAACCCCACTATGCAAACTTTTTATTTCTTCCAAGTAGCCTTGATGTTCTTGTTGTAGAACCGTAATAAGTTGGTTTTGTTTTTTAAGCTGCTTAGTTTTGTCTTCAAAAATTGTCCTCAGTTCTAAACTTAATGTTCTTAGCTGTAAAGAAAAAAAGGTAAATATTTGCACTTGCATTGGCTATTATGATGAATCTATAACCTGTTTCTGGAGACGAGCGTATTCAGAAGCGGCAAGCTGATCCAATTCCATTTGAGCTGGCATTATTGATTCTTAATAATGTATTGAACTCTGTTCCTTAACAAAATCTAAAATTTTATTTACAGACATTTCAGTTTTTGTGCTTAGCAAACATCAACAGCGTAACTATGACAACAATCATTTACATCACATTAAGCCTAATCTAATGACAAACATACGATAGTTTGTGGTTTACATATATTTTATTTTATTACTAGTTTTAGATTAAATTTGGGTATTTACATATTTACATATATTATATGTGTAACGTATGTATGTATGTATAAAATCCAATGCGCTAGTTAATTTGCTATCATGATAAATTTGTGAAAATGATACCATATTTACAAAGTTGACAAAGTTGACCTTTAGCTTACAAGTTTATGTCAATAATAGTTTATCAGAATTAAACGAAAGTCTATTGAGTTTTATCAATTTCATATCCTCTAATAAATGGTAATCCAGTGGGTACTTTCTGCTGATAATCATAATATTGAAGCCCAAAAAAGTTTAATAAAGTAATCTCTTCGATGAATATACGATCTTTAAAGAACTTCCAACTTATTATTGTATACAGAAAAATACAAATAGGATTCATAAGGATAATCTGAAAGTTGAATAAGAAGAAACATGTTAATTAAGATATATGTATGTATTTAATTGTAAATATTTAAGATCACTTGTGTGCCTATGGACCACCAAAACCAGCCAACGTATGACGGATGTCTTGTGTAACTGTAAATTCCATGTGTTATAAGCTCGTGATCCTTTGATTTGACATACTGCACCTAGATATAATTTTAATTACAGACGGATTAGCTCAATAGTAGTTTTTATATTATGCCAGTACTAACTAAATGGTTAAAATTTGACATTGCAGTTATCATAGCCGTCTTTCGCATGGCCTCTCCAAACAAACAAAGTCCAACGCCCATTATCCAGATAGAATAATTTGATTTGAATTGGGGCAAGAACAAGGTTTCCAATATAAACTCTATCCAACTGAGTGACGCCGCAATCGCATAGTGCACTGAATGATTTAATATGAAAGAATCAATCGAAAGGCTTGTAGGATTTGACCAAGCAATAGCCAAGAACTCTGAGTAGTGAAAAAATGATAAGAAAAGTCCGTAAACTCCAAACTGTTTCCAAACAACCGGAGCGAACATAATAAGGAGAGCACTTGCCGATGAGACAAACCCCAGTAGGGAAGCTCTGATTGCTATCTGAAATTGTATGAATAGTTTGTAAGCATAAATAAATATATATACAAATGCCCAAACATACTTGGTAATCATTATTTTTAAGTATTAAGCGTAATATCATGTTAACCAGAGCATAGTATAAAAATGGTCCCCATAACACAGCTCCCCAAATGTTGGGGATTATACTTAGTATCATTTGTGGAACACATATACTCAAGACGATTCCAGCTGTTCCCAGGTAGCAGTACAAACTTAATTTCCCATCCTCACACAGCATTTTGAAGATCTTAAAGAAAAATAACTAGAATTCTCTTATTAATGGTGTTTATAGATGCAATCCCTTAGTTGATATAATTATTAATTGATTAGTCTTGAAACATTGTAGTTCGTTTACGTTTTTGTAAACAGCTGATTGTCAAATAGCAGATAAAGCGTTGAAAAAGCTATTGTGCTAAAGTGAACTGAATGTTAATCTGTAAACACATGAGCTAGCTAACACAATTTACGTGAATAAATATTTTTACACGTATGTACGTGTTATATGTGTTGGAGGAAATATTGTTATATGTACACATAAAATAAAATAGATGAAAAATATTTGCTGGAAATCTTTTAAATGTTGTCATGGGACAGACTTCGAAAACAAAAAACCAATGAAAATGAAATGAAACGGAATGAAACTATATATCGATACATACTCCATCTGTTATTCAGAATTGAGTACTTGGTACTGGGATAAATGTGATGATTAAAATGATAAAGAAATTCACTACTTCAGTTCATTTATTTGAGAATTCTGTTCCGACGTACCGGGGTGCACGTGCAAGTTTTCATAATATAGCATTTAAATATTGAATCACTAACAAGACTTTTTACCTCATTCCTAATCGCTAAATACTACCAAAATGGTAAGACGAAAGTATAAAGTATTTAAATCCTTGTTTCTAAATATCTTGAGAATCTTTTTCGTTCAATCAAGAGACTTCTGGAACTTTGACAGTTGTGTAATTGTTTCTTAATTTTTTTTCTTGTTACCCGGCTAGAGTTCAATCAAGAAACTTATTCCCATGCTTGATCGCATTCTTGTAAAAAAAGCTGAAGCTATAACACAGTCCAAGGGAGGAATAATCATTCCAGAAAAATCACAAGGTAAAGTCTTGGAAGGTGTAGTTGTTGCTGTAGGACCAGGCGCCCGAAACAAGGTTATTGCATAAAATTTGTTGAGAAAGTATTTCCAAGTTAAAGAATATATTTCTTTCAGAATGGAGACCATGTTCCTTGCGCCATTAAGGAAGGGGATAAAGTTCTATTGCCTGAATTTGGAGGTACCAAAATAGAACTCGAGGGCAAAAAAGAATATATTTTATTCAGAGAAGCAGATATTTTAGCGAAATTTGAGTAGATCAACTATAATGTAATGTTCGACATTGGAGATCATCGGACAGTAAAATTTAATTAACCTATCGCACTACTTGTTCATTTGTTATGTTTTAGTTAACAAAAAAAAAAAAAAGAAACAAAATGGTTTTATTACTTTATTTTTATATTGTCTAACATGTTTGATAAGCCGTATATCTGGTTCATGGCGGACCTTTCTTTCAGGTCGGGGTAACCTTCAACTGCTGCTCTCTCTCTGGAGATTTTTACAAGCGATTCAAATGACTTTGGTTCCCAGATTGAAAGCTCAGCAAGTATTTTCTTGTTTAGTAAAATGTCACTTCTTAAAAGACCTTCTTTAAACGAGCCGAATGAAATCCCATACTGGTTACAACCAGCTTCTGCACGAGTTTTCCACAGCTGCAATGAAAAATGAAGTTTAGTTTATAGAGGTAAATAAGAAATCAAACATACATCTGCCATGTCCAATTTTTTCAACTTGCGGCCTTTGGTTGCATAAACGAGTGCTCTATGAACACTTCGCACAGCTATGGAATAACAGTTCCTTGCTCGACCTCTGTAATGCTGTACGAACGTATGTAAAATTTTTTTTTTCTAAGAGAATAAAACTCACTGCAGCCATTTTAAATATTTTCCTTTTCCTCCAAAATTCGTCCGGACCACGCGAGCGAACAAGAAGGGACAAAGTCGTTGAAACCATTTTCTACCTATTATTCCTACCACTATCCTTAATCTTTATCAACTACCTTCAACCCTAACCTGAAGCAATCTAAATGCTAAGGCCTTACTGACACAGAAATGAACAGAAACTGACAGATAAAAATGAATTCATGGATGAGTATATCTGGGGTATGTTCAAAGAAAATTTTCGAATGTGATGTATTATGTATAATTATCCCTATGTTTGGTTATCCTTAAAAATTCATATATGTAGTATGTACATTACATTTTTTGTGTTTTGAATATTATGAACAAATTAGCAGGAAGATGAGAAAGAAAATCTGCAAAACTACCTTACTAATCGCTGTCTATTTCTGTAAAGATACTGCATGCACTTCCACGTCTCGTAATCCCTTAATACATGGTATGTATGGGTGTTGGTGTGGACTCCTTATACTCCAAAGCCTTCATCTGTTTTGGAGCCATCTGTGTACCAGATGAGGGAGTCGCGGATGAAGGTGGGTATTTTTTGCTCCCAGTTGTGTCGTGAGGAGAGAGTGATCGTACAATTTTGGCTGAAGTTGTATCTGAGAAAACAGTAGTCAACGACAGATATTTCGTGGCAGGTGATTGAGGGCCAGCCGCCTCTCACGCTTCATCGAGCTCTATTCCGCCCCGGATGCGAGCTGTGATTCGTCGCTTTTGGGCACCGGTGAATCTGTATCCTTATCAGTGCTTGGTGAGCGGGGTAGAGATTCCCCTTCTGATTCCGTCAATATTGTTTGGTTTTTGTTTTTGCTGTATTTTGTTTTTATTTGTTTGCTTGTGTCCATTTGATTCCAACTAGTATGGCGAATAGTGTGGATGTTGAGCAATCATCTTCAGGGCTTCCATATACATGTAAGGCTAGTAACTATGCAAGGGCGCACAGTCTCGCATATGGATCGTACATTTCAATGCACGCTTCGTTTGCTTGGTTTGATTTGGAAGTGGTTAGGAATGATAGGGGGTGGACAGTAAGAGAAGGGAGGGAATATGGCTTTATGTCTCATCGTAGGGGATAAACCTCAAAAGTCATTGACCTTTACTAAGTCTCAGAATCGTTTGATACACGTGAGATAACATCACCGAGGGTATACAGAAGTATTAGGTAGGCCTAATAGCCACACTGTGGCAGTTGGAATATGAACAAGAAAATCTACAAAACAGAATAGATTAATATACGTGGGATAACATCAGCAACGATATACAGAAGTCATTGGTGTTAAGTGTGTTCTTTATTAAGCACTTTATTGAGTTAAATATAAATCTAATACCACAAAATATTTTTTTTTATTTTCTTTAAATGCTTTGTGTTTATGTATGAATATATTCATATAAATGTAAATATATGTATTTATTGAAACTATAAAACAGATGGCTTTTTAATTATTGCACATTTTGTAAACACCATATACAAAAATGAAATTCTTATTTTTTTAGGTACATACGTACATTGTTCACTTATATATTTTGTAGCTAAAATGAAATACGCACCTACCCTCAGTCAATAAATAAAAACAAAATTAATAGAACCCAAGCAAAAAAATATATGCGCTTTGAACCACTATTATTTAAAATTACATTTATTTAACATTTCTACTTAACAAATAAAAAATATTAAAATAATGTTACTTAATTTAATTACACTGTACGTACATATAATAACACATCTTGTCTTAAACAAGAACCATGCCATTTTGCACACGGTTGATTTGACATTAAACATTTAAAACTAAATAACTAAATAATAAATGGTTAGAAGGATATTTGTATGATGTTTGTTTTTGCCTCATTTCAATTTTTAACACCGTGTAGAAGACGTGTTCTTTGATTTATGTGTTATGGTCTTGATTTGTTCAATAAATGCACATATTTCGGAGTTTATGGAATTTGGGATTTTTAAATGCCTTTAGTAATATGTTTTGTATACATTGAGGAAAAATACTTATCATTTTGACTCTCAGTCTTAAAAGTTTTAAACTCGCAAATGTCTTTCACGAGTTGAATGTATCAAGGCTCTATCATTTTCAACCTAACCTTACTTGTCTTCAGAAATTAGAAAAAGAAAACAGCAACAACTGACTAAAAGTCATGGGAGCTATAGACTAAAAAATACATACATACGTATATAAATATAAAATACAAAATGTGAATGGCGACGGAGAACATGCATATGTAACAAGTTTGACTTATGGGATCGGTTTCCGTAATTACTTTTCAGATTGTGTTGTGTTTTGTTCAGTTTTTCCTTCTAATAATTGTTGGATTTCATTTAAGGATTTTCCTTTAGTTTCAGGAACAAAGAAGTAAACGAAAGCAGCTCCAACAAACGTTATTCCGGAAAATAACCAAAATGTTGGTCCAGCGCCCATTGCTTTGTTAAGATTAACAAATGTTTTTGTAACAATAAAAGCTAATACCCAATTGGACGTCCCTGCTATAGATCCAGCTACACCTTTAATATCTGAGGCAAAAAGCTCACCCATCATTAGCCATGGTACCGGCCCAAATCCAATAGAAAACATTACGATAAACACGCACAAACATACTACAGGCAACCATCCTAGGTTATCAACTGATGCTTGATCCTTATCTTGCATAAAGAAATATACTCCCATCAAGACTGTTGCAATAGCCATAACAATAGCAGAAGCTAGTAAAAGTAAGCGACGTCCCAGCTTGTCAACAACCATCACAGAAACAAAAGTAGCAATCACTTGCATAATCCCTACTACTATAGTAGAAAGGCCTGCGTCGATTCCGGTTTTTGCATCCTATTGATATGATGGAAAAAATAAGATAGGATTAAATTACATTTTAAGAAAACTTAAAAAAATGTGTATCATTACCTTGAATATATCGTTAGTGTAGAATATAACTGCATTGATTCCACTTAGTTGTTGAAAAAACATAAGACCCAAGCTAATGGCCAGGGCCTTAATAGTAACTTTTCGAGTTAAAGCAGCTCCAACCGAAACGGGATTTTCTTTTATTTTTGCATCCACATCTTTCAGTTCCTCCAATTCTGATGTGTAATTGTATTCCCTACCTCGAAGCCATTCGATCGACTTAATGGCGCTTTCATTCTTCCCTTTACTCACCTATGTATATTTAATTATTTTTACAATTAAACGGTACTTGCTAATTTCTAGTTAAATCTTAACATACCAGGTAAGTTGGTGACTCAGGCATAAACGAAAATATAATACCAAAAATGATTGGTATGCATCCTGATACAATACTCATCCAAAACACATTCAGTCCGGCACCCAAAGCGTATATAAAAAGAATGCCAATCGTAATCATAAGTTGGAAAAAACTGCCCAAGGTTCCTCGAATATTTTTGTGAGCAATTTCTCCTGTGTACATGGGAGCTGTAACACAAAATGCTCCGCCTGATATACCAAGGATAAATCGGGCGGCATACATCATTTCAACATTTGTAGCCCAGATAAGAAGGGCCCAGCCGAGTGTAAATGGCAGGACCAATAGTAGCATGGTCAATTTGCGACCAATAATACTGATTAGGAAACCAATTGGAATGCAAACACACGCCGCACCTAAGGTCATTGCCGAGCCTATCCATGAAAATTGTTCGTCACTTATCGGAAATTTATAATTTTTTCCAACCAATTCACTCTGCGCTGGTGATGTCCAGCCCAAAAGAACACCAGCCGCTAATGCTCCACCAGAAGCTGCAAGTGCCGCAATATATTGCGGAAATGTTTTCATTTTATTCTCTGCGTACACCATGGTTAAAAGGTTGTCTTGTTCCTAGAAAATAAGAATAAATATTAGTAACTATGTTAGTAGGTTTATCATATAATTATTTACTAAAATTATTTAAAACTCCTACAAAATCGGCACGAAAACATTCACATTGATTTGTTTGTATTTTCGTTTAAGATGTTATTCGTGTAAGATATCATATCTGCAAGACCTCGAGGTTTTATCATTTCAATAAAGATTGGCATTGTGATACATATGTATTATATTAAAATAATCTGCTTACAATGACCGTAATCAACTTCAGGTAATTAAGACGAAGTTCGAATTTCGACACTTTAAAATAGTTATATGCAGCAATCGGTTAGTTGCATTTCACACTTTTCAACTAGAGTCTAAAACATTTGGAGCCTCGCATATACATGTGTATCTCATATTTGTAATGCAATTTACTGTACTCAAATTTAACCATTTTCACTAAGATACGATTGTAATTCATGCATGCATATATTTGATACATCTTTATATTGGCACACATGTATATCAGACGATACTTAGTTTTTTTGTATGCAAATGTATATATGTATATTTATAATAAATCTTTATTAAATTAATTATATAATTATATATATATTCTCTGGATTTGTGTATTCTAAATATACACATACTTTCTGTACACATACATGCATTCGAGTGTATGTGCATTTGTGGGTCATTAAACTTACGTCCGGGGTAATGTAAATAATATGGCGCATTTATATCTGTTTAAAGGTGACAACTGCATAAGTGAAAAAAAGTTGAGTGTATACATGGCTACGTTTTTAATTGAAAAACAAACGTATTCAAGGTCCATATTTTATTACGCCTTATTTTTTTGCAACAGTCGTGAAACAACTTCCGAAACTATCCAATAATCAAATCCTACATTTAACTGGAACATCAACAATTTATAGTTCTCGTATTTTCATGCTCCACTAATTTAAATTTGTATACACATGAGATACGTTGAAGAACATACGTACATACATACATACATACATACAATATGCATATAATCTTAATTCCTCCAAATTGTATTAATGACTGACCAAAAAGTGGATCAAATTATTCAATTTCCCTAATAGTCTCTAAGCTTTTTTTCGTTTTTTTTTTTCTTTCAAAATTTCACCTTCAAATTCTTCTTCGTTAAAATTTAGAATGGCTTCGACCTTCAAATAACAAGCACATTTAACGGAGGTTATTATCATTTGTTGTATCAGAAAATGCCACATCCTACGTTCACATTGCGTTCTTTCACTCTGGTTTTCCTTAAAACTTGTTTGGTGTAACAAGTTATAATTCAATTCGTTACCGTATATGTATGTACATACGTATTTAGTTGAAAACAAAATTACCGGTTGTTGTGATCCATAAGTGTCTGGATTTACAGATGTTTCAAGAAGCCGAGAGTTTTCCTCAGTGCTTATTACAATTTTTTTTTCCGACATGCTGTTTTCTTTAATTTGTATTTTATTTGTAGAATAGTTATGTATTTACACCATATAATAAGCAAACATGTAAGACAAGAAATAGCAAAATAGTCGATTTAAAAAACGTCCGTAATGTAAAAGCGAATCTAAGGCTCTGTAAGCCTATTTTTGTAATATCCACTGAATGTGTCGCGAATACGAATTTACCGAATGCCCTTCGAACGTTATTGCCACAAGAAAAAAAGAAAGGACGAATACGAAATCCATCCAAAATTTTGGGGCATGCTCAGATAGATTTGACTTTGAATCCGTCCCTTAATGTCATACACCGAACAAAATGTTTTAAACACAATCTACGTCCAACTTTAATAAATAGAACAATTGACGTCAAGTACGAAATTTAGCACTGTTATTACAGAGATTTTTTTCACACGCATCAACAAATAAAATAGCTGCTTCTCCAGACGGTGAAGAACTATTTCTTACACGCATGAAAATGTGCATACACTTTTTCATTTTGAACTCAATAACGGAGCTATGAAGAGTGGGCATAAAAGAGATGTAACAGTTGAAACAAGTCGGGCAAGTACAGGTCTCTTAAAACATTGTACTTGGTACATATGTAGGTACTATGAAATTGATTTAGGTACGTAGTCATTTTGAATCAATGCAATAGCTACCAAATACTTTACAACGGCAGGTCTTGTAGTTATGTTACTGAAATGTAATAGGAAGCAAATGATGACGGCATTAATACCCGCCCCCAGTTTGAGATCAATAATTACATAGCAGCAGACTCGTCATACAACCAGAGAGAAAATGAGTGTAAAGAGAGGAAAACTCAGGTGAAGTTTCTTGGACAAATAGAGAGCTCACATAAACACTCCCTTAGTGGGTGAAAAAAAAAACACACTTATAAGCTTCTCAACACAAAACTACTCTTTTTACACAATTAGCTTATAGCCGTATATCTAACATTGAAATGCATTCACGCTACGCCCGCTTATATGCATATACATACATAATAATATAGCAGATGAGAGGGTATCATCAATATTATAAATGTACTTACATTATTTTACTTCTAACTCACAAGAAACATGTGTTTCAATATAGTAAAATATTTCTGTGATATGTTCTATGTATGTCCTTAGTTTGTACATACATATATGATATTAATTGACCTTTAAACGTTACATTGGATACAGTTTTGTTTATACAAAAAAAGTCATCACGGATGCTTGGTACATGATTTTGTTTTTGCTTTTGTTGTCTGTCGTTACTCTATCCTGATTAACATTCAAACTTACCCTCATAACACTATTTATGATGAATTCAAATAAAAATTGTATGACACATCGTGTTAGTGATTTCTTTGACTGTAACATGTATATATACATATTTATGCATATAAAATGGTACGAATGACGTGTGCAAATAAAATACGCATTCCGGCAAGTTAACAATCATGAAGATGTATTATCTGCTTCCTTTTATTTACTAAGCAGGAAATAACATAATTGTATAGTTGACCAGCTTAGTGATCATTAAATTTTTTAACATATGGTATAAAGCTACAGACTGTGACAAACGAACTGCAATTGTCGTACTAAAATATGCACATATATACTTCCTAAATGTGTTTTAACGATAATAATGGCTCAACTATAATAATCTCTCTTTAATTAACCCATATAAAATATATTAAGACGTACCACCATTTAAAATTCGCACATCACATTAAGTTTTGTCATTGTTAATGCAAGTGAAAGCAGAAAAACAAAACATTTGTTATTAATCTTTGTACCATTATTCTCTTTACATATGTATGCATATATATTTATTTGCATATTATTATATATTGCGATGATTGTCGTATAATTTGAGCGAAACATTTGAGTGATTAGCATTTACATTTTAATCAGAATACTGATGGCATATAGTATTTCCTCCATATAAATAAACATAAATATGTATACATGCAAGATAAGTATAGCCGCTTATATTGTGATCCTTCACAATTTAGCTCTAGTTTAACAAAAACTTGATAATATATTGGAAAAATAAGCAATTGCGATCCGTCAGATTTTAGACTTTCACATTTGAAAAACAACTATATAAAAATTAGCAAATTAAATTATAAAACGTCATTACAAACTCTTGAGTTTATAACCATTGCATTACCTTATAAATACAAGACAGAACTGACTACTTATCAGTTTATCTATACTCATGGTATTAGATTATTGATTAACTTATATGAAAATATAAAAACACTGTAATTGCAATTAAATACCGGAAGACTTCCCAGCGCGGTGTTACATTAATTTCAAAGACATAACTATGCATTCGTACATATAAGCGTACAACATCTACAAAGATGTGTATAGCGAGATAATAGTAAACAAAATAATTGGAGTCCATTGTTAAAGTACACACATCTGTACGTACAAATGTTTACGTTCAAAATAGATTATGTTAACCAAATATTTTATAGAATTCCCCATGTATATTAATATTCCGCTTTATAATAGAATAATTAAAGGATAGATTGATGATTCGGGTTAAAATATTTCGTCTCAACATTCTATATTGAAAGCTAAGCTTTCTTTAAACGCAATTTAATAAAACCGGTCTCCCCATCTACTTTTGTAAGAAAAACATCAAAATCAAACAAACGCTTGGGTTTTTGTTGTTGAATCATTTAAATCTCAGTTAAAGTCTAATTGCAGTATTTTTTATATTAGGTTTTCTCTCCGACAAAGTAAATTCATGTATCAAATGAATATGAGATACGAATAGAAATATGTGTGCAAATCATCACATCTTTACAACCTAAAACGTCGACGTCAAATGTATATCTCTGAAGACGTCATAGGGTTTATGGATAAAATGTTTAAGGTATGTGTGTGGGTTGGTACTTCCCAGTGACACACGTGCCTTAATGTGCACATATATAGGGTAATTCACACCCAGCGAAACCATTAAATCATTGTTCTTCCAAGTATTTCATCAACGCGAATTCCGCTTGTACTGACAAAACAAAAACATCCGAAGATAAGGAAAATCGATCTTCAACTTGATTAGATGGAAATAGGAGGCACGTCATTCATATTTGTTTGCGTACAGTAAAGTCATTGATTTTTTAATTAACTTTCAGTTTACGTTTTGCACTCATTGCAAGTTCAAAATCATTTGCTAGTAAAATTCCAATGCATACACCTATACCTAGATTTAGTCATATTTAAGGTTCAATACGATATTGAATTGAGCTAAATCAGCGTCGGTTCATTTTTCAATTGAAATCAATTCATGGTTGGCACAGTGCACTTGCATACTGACATACATACATATATGTTCAACAGTGCCAGTCTGATTTAAATGTTTGCTATGTTCCAATGAAATAAAGCTACTCTGATGAACAAGAATGATTAATAAATATGTACATTTGTGTAATAGATGTTTTCAAAGAAAAGGTAAAACTACTACTAAAATCATTTTGTATGTTTTTTTAAATACATACATATATATTTATTCTGAAATGAATCTGGGTGTTATTTTAATTGAACGTGTGCAGATTTGTACACATAATAAAAACAGCTGAGCGAGGGGGTTTTTCATGATTACCTTAGCTGATTGCATTAAATTTCGCATTGAAACGTTGAAATCAACACCTGACATTTAAAGTTAAACCAATATTTACATACATATTTCTGGTTTCTTCCGCAATGCTTGTTTTCGTTTTAAGCTGATTACAACTCGTAAATTGAGTTTGATCTCGATTTTACAAGGTTCGTTTTTGAAATCAAGCCTTATTTTTTAGATTTCTTTGAGATTCAATGAAAATTATAAATAATGCTAAAACTGTGTTATCTCTTTGAAACGAAACTGATTAAATGTTTGAACTTTGAGATGCTTTGAGATTCGTTTGAATTGATCGTATAATCTAGCATTGGTACAATTCATTTTGATTATCGGTTCCTAAAATTCTACTAGAATTATATCGATAAAACGTAACATCCAATCAGTATTATATAATTTCCCCAGTGTATATAAATTTCTTAATATTTTTATCAGTACTCAGAGTACAAAAATCTATTGTCAAATGATAAAAACTTTAACAAATATGTCTTCACATAAATATATGTTAAGAAAATGGGTCAAACCTTGACAAACACGATTTCTTACGGATAAATAGTAAGCAGGTAGGTTTATGGCGTATTTGTTTAAGATCGGAAATCCCTGAGAACGGTACACTAAAATTTATTTGGCTAGATAGCCTGATAAATACACTAGTTCAATAGATTAGACACATTTATATGTATGTATTTTAATGTTATCAAAATATTTGATATCTTGAAGGAAAAGTAGTTGAAATTAATTGGCGATGAAGTAATTAGCTCCAGCTTTCGCAGTTGTTTAAAATGCTTTGGTACGTAATTTGCCAACGTTAAATTATATGATTTGCACAAATGAGTGCTTATTTAGTTTGCTATTACAATTATTTTAATCAGCAGCAATGTGATACACACTAGTTGTCTGTCTGCAAAGTGATGTTTCAATGGGGTAACTAATGTTTTTAATTCGCTTTTTTCGACACTACTTGAAGTCAAGCCAAGGTCAAGGTAATTTTCAGTCTCATTTCTCATATTTAAATTTAAAGCAAAATTCATGGAAATAATACTTCCATCGTTATGAACAATTTAAACAAAATATTGATTCACACCTACAAATGATTTTACAGTCATAACATCTTTGAGCTGACTCATTCAGTTGTAAGTACGAATGCTTGCCAACAGTATTTAATTGTTGATTGCCAACAATTCAAACAAATTACATTGGTTGTAATAGCTCAAATTGTCAAATTTCAAATAATTGAGTCGTTTATTAAGTCGTTATTATTTATAATGAATATTCTCTATTCAATATTCAGCTGCAAAAACATACTAAGTTTTTTGTTAATTATACATATATTTTAATTTGAGATTTTACTCATCGTATGTTCGTATACATAGATGCAGCTGCAATGTATTTTTCCCCTTAGATTTGCAATTCGCGTAAAAGCTAGTATGCGATGAAAGTTAAGTTATACCTTGAAATTATATTTAAAATTCAAAAGTTGTACACACTTATGTGATCATATGTATACATGTTTGTACGTCTATAAGTCAATGATTTTGAATTGAATACAAGATCAACTACAACGGAAAAACGCTTAAAACCCATACAAAACATTCCGATGAATTGGCAATAAAACTTGAATTTTTGGTTTAGTTAACTTTTAGATTAGTCTACAAGTAATTTAATTTTCCATTGAAATGGGAAAATATATAATGTACACAAATAAATGTAATGTATACGTTTGCACAGAACAGGAAGGAGTAGTAATTATGTGTTCTGCAAATATAGTCTATAAATTTAATGACACTCTCACAAAATTATTATGCCTGTAACTTTACTTAAAGTAATATCTATTTTAAGTTGTATGATTTTTGAATAAATGTACAATATATTAACACCTGTATATCTGTACATACCTTTTATTTAAAAACGTAATGTTTCAATTTGTAAGTAAACGTTTTGTTTGCTTTGATAATCTTCTCGGCAACCCACTCTGATATAATTCCCACTTGTAACACTCTATGTATGATGGATATCTTTTTATATATTCTTCCAGAATATTGTCATATATTACACTTTAAGAACTCTAAGGTTGAACCAAAAAATATATTTCCGCACAGCACAGCAGCTGCAATACTACTGATTCAATATCAAATTGCCGTAGCGTTTTCGCTTCGCAACTCGCAAATGCTGTCTGATACGGGGAGTCATTTAGAAGACACATTCATTCAATCAGCCAAATTTGCTCAAAATCAAGTTCTAGCTCGGGTTGTGTGTGTTTGATTTAATAGCTGCAGAAAGCTTATGAGATTAAGAATATTAACGTTAAAGTTAATGTACATACATATATTTCATAGTACTTTAAATATGTGTTATCACTATCAGATAAGGGATTGCAACTGCGTTCTTTATTTTTCTTTAGATAATTGTTGTAAATGTTTGTGAATTAAAACAATCATTTTACTGTACAATGTATTTCAATGTCATATTGTATGGACGTGTATACATAGCTATATAAACATGTATTCATACATGTGAGAAGATACCAAGAGATTGCTTTTGCCAATAATTTATAACTTTCATACTTTCAGCCGCAAAAGAGTTATTCTGCAATCAGTCGTCAGAAAGGGGCCCGTCTATCAGCATACGTCATTGTTGCTCTCTTAGGGAGGAATAAACCAATAAATATACTCTTAATGTAACAACTATATGCCGCACATAAGTAAGCAACAAAGTAGTACCTTACATCGGATGCACGTGCAGAATGACATGTATGTGCGTCGATCTACACTGAAATTTATAGGAAAATATACGTTCGTACGCATATATATGTACATATTAATTTTATTATTTGCGGATGTTTATGATTAAGATGAGTTCCCAGATGACCGTAAAACTGATGTCATAAGAGGACAAATCTCTGAAATTGCGCGACCGCAATGAATCAGTTGGGAGCTACTCCTTTTGGAAAAAATTGTTTTTGACGGGTGTGTATAATGGGTTGTTTATGAATATATACAAATATATAATTTATATAACATAACACATATGTACTTTGTTCAATTATTACTAAGAAAATATTTCTTTCTTTTTTATAGACCTACCCAACCTTGCATCCGCTAATGTCGATTAAATAACGATTCTGACTGAATCCATGAAAATTGTGGAGTACATCAAAAAGTGTGTTTTTTGAACCTACTCCTCAATTTACAAAAGACTATAACTCTTTGCATCACTAGAGGGCGTCGTTAGTTGGCTGATTTTACGGGTCTGACACTACCCTACCGGCTATCACTATTCTACACCATACTTGTCAGTGTCAGACTTTATTGATTCTTGTCAAATAGAAATCAATTACAACTGGGTTGAATTAGGGTGATTGATAGGATAGTGATTTGCTAATTAGTTTATTAAAACATGGCAGAATACAAAATTTCTGAAAAGGCTTACGTTAAAATGGTTTTCCACGCAGCCAAATATCCTCACTGTGCAATAAATGGTGTCTTACTTGCTGATAAGCACACAGCTGGTCGCAATGAAGTTGTTCATATTGTCGACGCGGTTCCTCTTTTTCATCAGTGCCTATACGTTGCACCAATGGCCGAAATAGCTCTTACTCAGGTAATAGAAACAAAATAACTTTATAGATTGTCCGTACACGGTGAATTCTTATAGATTGAAGCAATGGCTGACAGTGAAGGACTTATCGTAGCTGGGTATTATGGCGCATCAGAGAACTTTTACGAGGCATCAGTTGAAAAAATGCCTACTATAAAAATTGCTGATAAAATACAAGAAAACTTTAAACAGGCTTCTCTTATTGTTATCGACAATAAGTTTATTTGTTATACAGCCGAAAAGCCTGCGATAAAGGTGTTTTCATGTTCGGAAGGACGTTGGAATAAAGCCGCATTTAATTTAACTAACACTGAAGCCACATTAGAAGCTGTTTCTGCTCTTTTAAAACGAGGTGCTATGAAGGATATAGTAGATTTCGATAATCACTTCGACAATCCGGAAAATGATTGGACAAATAAATACTTGAATAGAGATCTTGTAAAAATTTTGGCAATGTATTAAACGCATTGTGTATTTGGGTGTTTTTTTTTTTGGAAATATGTACCTACATAATATATCGAAAATAATAAAATAGACATATGCATATGTGTATTAATATTCTCGTTTTACTTCAGTGATCAAATATCCTTGCATAATGTTTTCGAGAAAAAATATATTTGTATTGATATTAAATTGTTCATTACAAATTATTTTGTTACGATCTAGACCCAGACACGGCAATGCTGGTCCCAACTAGTTGAAGCTAAAGCCATCCCATTTGGTGTCATTGCAATGCATGTAATACGGTTTTCATGACCTGATAACATGCCTAAAAAAGAAAAGTGTTATTTTTGTGTCTCCCAAAATATAATTTTAATCCTGTACCATTGTGAACAACTTTCATCGTATCCCATGCATGGATATTGCCATCTACCGACCCACAAATTAAATATCTTCCGCTATAGGATAAAGCTGAAATTTAATCCAAAGTGAAGCACAATGTACATGCATATGTATAATATCCTGAATAAGCTTTCATTACCGCAAGACGTGAAACCAGTGTTTTTATTTGGTGGCTCGTAGTGGCCAATTTGTTGATCAGAGCGAATGTCGTATAAGCGAGCTGTTTGATCCTCCGATCCAGTAGCGAAAGCATATCCACTGTTATGGTACTAAAAATATACAATTTCTTGATATATATTGAAATAACATCAATTTTTGGAACTCACGCAAACAGAATTAACATCCATTTCGTGCCCAAAGAACATTTGCTTATGTTTATCTTCACGGACATCCCAAAGTTTTGCAGTTTTATCCACAGAACCGGTAATGTAGGTATTCATATCAGGAGAAAGGGATATCGAGGCAATGTCTCCAGCATGTCCATTAAAGTCCATAGTTTTAACACCTTTTTCAAGATCCCAATGGCAGCTAATAAAAATAATAAGCTGATGAGACAATAGTTCAAGTTTTATTATACTTACATCTTCATGTCTCCGGAACCAGTTATTAGCGTATTGTCGTCCAGAAACCGACAAGAACTCAAAAACCCTTCATATCCCAGAAGCTCTCTTGTCATTTTTGCAACGCCGGATGCATCACGATTGTTTACATCATATACTGTGCACTGGTTGTCCATACCACCACAAGCAACAAAATTTCCCGATGGTGAGAATGCCACGGTCATAACCCATGCTGACCGAAGTGGTATTACCTAAACGAGTCAATATGTTGATGTAAAATTAAAAAAATTAATATAATTCAATATATGGACACGCATACTGACTTGCACTTTATTTCCAGTCCATGTGTCCCAAATGATCAGCTTTCCATCTAGAGACCCCGTCACACAGTGTCTATTGTCACCAGCAAAATGAACCGAATTTACTTTATTAATGTGGCCTTTTAAAACTTTTTTGGATTGCAATCTAATTTTCGGTATGTCTGCCATGTCAGAACACTTTTCCGCTAGTGTACAGTCAGCTTGTACCTTTTGTGCATCCTATCAAAATGTTTGTGCCCTTCAATTTAACAATTCGATCATATTAATGTGATGTTCCCACCTTGAATTTTGCTATCATATCATTAATCTCTTGTTTAAGAGCGGCTGTTTCCGGATCGTCTTTTGGCATTTTGAATTCACTACTAAATTTTCCGGAGCTTCTGTAATTTTGAAACTTTTTCACCTGGGTGCAGCTTGTCCAATGTATAAAATAGAACTAAATTTACGTACCGAACATTTGCCAAGACACAGAAATTGTAAATTTTCCATAATGCAATTAGTTAATTGGATTCAATAATTACGCAAAAGCCCTATTTTTCTTGTGGCTGTCTGTGTATGGGTTCACAGTATAGAACGAAAATATTATCGATATATACGTCTTTTCATTTGTTCATTCATATATATGTATACACTAAATATATTTAAATAACGCTTTTTTTCCGAAAAGGGAAATATTTGAATTGCTACATAACTATAGTTTTACACATTGCTCTCATTACGCTATATTTGCAATTTGACTACAAAAAATTGGTTGCAAATATTTCTTGTTACACTTTGTTGATGATTCCTGGCATTGTTTGTTGTGGCACTCTCGTGGTTTATGTTTTTGCAATTGAAACTGATCCAGCTTGATTGACGGATCCACTCGGATGACCATCGTGTTATGTGGTGGCGTTTATTTCTCTTTCGCTTGGCTGGTTTGGTGTAGGTTTTGTAAGCGCGGCTTAACTGAGATTAGGCACTTATGCAACTTATAGGGAATGAAAACTGATCCTAGGAGCGGTGTTTATTGGACCGTCTTTTGGCAACTAATTGCTTGTTTTACACCTGTGGAACTTCATCATCCGCTGCATACATTTATATATTCTAATATAAATGCATCACTGTGAAAAATGTTTATTGTCTTCTTATAGTCACATTTCATGACACTTGCATTTTTTGGTTGACGCCGAAGGAAATATATAAATTAAAACCACACAAATTGAAAACAAGGTTTGTGAACAAGGTAACTGATGCAGAAAATTAATACTGGTTGACTAATACCTCTTTTCTTTGATCAATTTTTGTTCATATAACTTAGGTTGCATACTCTTGGCCACATTTATAGAGCCCGAAAGTATATGCAACAGTTTCAGACGGTTTGGACTAACAACCGAATCGGGGTCTTTTTGGTGTAATGAAAAATTTTGGAAATTTTTGAAATTTTTTATTTTCTGAAACAGCGAACAAACGAGTGAAGATATTTTAGGCGCATTTCATATTATGTAAGCAATTTTTAGGCAAATAATTGTTCTTCTTCATCGCTACTGCCATCTATCGGATGGTAGGAGAACTTAATTTGTTCTTTGAGTTATTCTCAACAAAACCACTACAAACAGCTAATCGGAATGAGTTTTCTTTGTCAAATAGTGTCAATTTGGATTTGTTGAATTCAATTGAGTTTGAGAGTTTGTCGCGTTTGTATCATATGGGAAGAGCTATCATGATAATATAATATATTTTTTATGTTGAATACTTGTGCCCAGTTTTCGGTTTTGATATTTTAAGTTAAATATGTGTAAAAACATTGTTTTCAAAATAATTGCATACTGCTCCTTTGTGGTTGCAATATGTCAACAATGCGACTCGAAGGAAATAAAATCAGGTAAAGTAAATTTTTGCTTACATACATTACTATGAACTTATTTATACAATGTACAGAAATACGTTTTTTAATATAAACAAAATCTATTTGTATAACTGTTGATATGTCTGATGCATTTAATGTTAAAAAATGTAAAACAATTGCTTGATTAGAACGTTTAAGCTTATGATCTCATCTAAATTAGTTTGCGGCATGCCTCAAAATTGAAATGAAATATGTACATACATATATTTGGCATGCCGTAAACATATGCATATTTGTGTGTATAATATTCCCGGCATTTCACCAGAAGCCTAAAACCGAAATATGATTTCTTATACGTGCATGTATGCACATACATATATATGTATGTATTTCTTCTTCCAGATCAAATAGTTGCATTCACTGTTGCTACCGAAAAAACTGATGGATATCTTCGTTTCATGCGATCAGCTAAATTTTATGGGATTGATGTAAGTTAATGATAATTCTAAGTATAACATATTAGAATTATTTAAAGATGGTTCATAATGTAATTTGTATTAGCTTGTCTTCAACAAAGATGCGGATAAACGAGTTTAAGGATTAATGAGATCTTTGACCTTTTTTCAAAACAAAATATGTAAATCAGTTTTTCACTATTTCTATATCACGCCTTCGAAGAGTCTAATACATTGAAACATATTTGTATACAAAACGCAACGAAAAATAACAAAATCTGAAAGATATGTTTTACCAGATGACGTTCATAAATATGGTCGATGATTCAATCATTTCCGGCCTATACGCAATCTGCTTTTACATTTTGAGTATTTTCGCTATATACTGTGTATACTAGTTGAGAATTAAAAGAAACTTAAACATAAATTTGCGAAGATGTGTAAATACATTTTATTTAAATCAAAATTTAACTGAAATAGATAATAAATTTCAACAGCGTGACCTGCATGAGAGGGTAGATTATACAAATTCTTATCTGTAACATGTTCTTATGTTTCTTGGTACTGAATAAAATTTGTTTCTAGAACTGTGACACAAATATAATATGAACTAAAGAGATAAGAAACTATTTCAATATGAATATGTTTCGCAATCTCATATATAAAAATTAATATTCAAACTTCTTTTTAGGTTACAACTCTTGGTTTGGATTCAGAATGGAAGGGTGGAAATATGGACGGACCCGGAGGTGGCTACAAGATCAACCTTCTACGCGATGCTTTAGAACCACTTAAAGACGACAACAACACCATTGTTATGTTCACAGACAGGTAAATTTTCAAAATGAACAGTCTATGTGACAAAGTTTTAGTTATTTGGGCGCGTTCAGTTTTGTGAAAAGCGAGGATATAATTAATGTTTGTCGCGATATGACTATGATGAATGTAGCATATATCAGACATGTGTCAGATAGTCTCTTATGAAACAATTGAACAATTTACACTGAATGAGTTTCCGGAAGCGTGGCTACACGCATTCGGTTTCAGATGTAATCTCCATTGCCAGAGCTCATGCGGCTATCATGCCAGCAGATGCATGCGTGAATATATATACACATACATGCAATATCTATACTTGAACATGCATTAACAATTAAATTTTGAGCCTGTAACATAATTAGAATTTAATGGGTGATAAAAAAACTATTGCTGACAAAAAAACAAAAATGTAAAATAATTCCAGCTATGATGTTATAATAACGTCCGATTCCAAAGCGATTCTTGAGAAGTTTAAGAATATGGATGCAAAAATAATTTTTTCAGCGGAGAAATTTTGTTGGCCTGACAAGAATCTTGTAAAAGAATATCCACCAGTATCTTTAAAAGCATCTCGTTTCTTAAATTCTGGAATGTTTATGGGTAAGGAAAAAATTAATATATATTGTATTTATATTTATTAACCCCTATTAAAAGGCTACGCCCGAAATGTGTATGAATTGATTGTACCTCCGGTTGAAGATACTGAAGACGATCAACTCTTTTACACTAAATTGTATTTGGATCCAATACAGAGAGATTATCTTGGAATAAAACTTGATACCGAATCAAAGATATTTCAAAATTTGAATGGTGCTGTTGACGATGTAAAATTAGATATTAACGTAAACACTGGAGCTGGTGTTCTTCAAAACATTGACTTCTTAACAACTCCTAGCGTAATTCATGGCAATGGGCCAAGTAAAATAAAACTTAATGCATTTGGAAATTATTTGGGTGGCACATTTAACGAAAAATGTTTGATTTGCGAAGAGTTAAGAGTGACATATGATGTAAGAGCACTCGAAATATATCCACTGCAAATTGTGATTTATTAAATGTGTCCAATTTTAGGAAGAAGATCTTCCTATTATTTCTCTGGCAGTCATAGCAACCAAACCTGTGCCTTTCTTTGAAGAATTTCTACAGAAGATTTTAAACATAAACTACCCGAAAGAAAAGATCCATTTATACATTTATAGCGGAGTAAGTCAATGAATTGAACCGTATTTGGTATGCTTATTTATAAAAAAATATTTTTTTAAAGGTCGAGTTTCATGACGAGTTGTCTAAATCATTTTTTGTGACCCATGAGAACGAATATCTATCAGCTAAACTAATAGTTTCCACTGATGAAATTGATGAACGTACTGCAAGGAAACTAGCAGTGTGAGTATAAATGAAACAAATGAAATGCAATTAGGTTCTCAAAAAAATCATAAACATTTTAGTAAACAATCGTCTCTCAAGGCAAGTGATTACTTATTCTCAGTTGATGCTGAAGTCCATATTGACGATCCCGGTTTGTTAAGAAATTTATTGACATACAATCTGTAAGTCAATGCATTAATATACGTATATTGGTCGGGTCACATAACACATTTATCTTTTATCAAGAAATTTCATATCACCTGTAATAACGAGAGACAACGAATTATGGAGTAACTTTTGGGGAGCATTGTCTGATGATGGATACTACGCTCGTTCACACGATTATGTTGATATAGTCAAGGGAAACATTGTGTAAGATATAAATTTCATTTTCTTTTTAACTAACATTTATTTCCGAAATTCTAAGTAAAAGGTAATCAGGCAAGGATTTTCTTAAACAAATAGTACTTTGAAAATGTTTTTCACTCAATTTTGTGAACAAACTTACTACAAATTTGACAGAGCTCCAACACAGTAAACGATTTTTCATTCAATCTAACGCATAGCCACAAAACAATTTGAGCACAACTATTATTACAAAAAAAAAATGTAATGTAATTCCATAGCGGAATTCTAATCGAAAGCGATTGAAAAATCTGTTTTAAAACTTCGCCGATCTATTGAATACATATTATCAGCTGTACATTCATATACACCGGCATCCATTTGAGTGGCTGGATCGATTTCAATTTTCGACTTAACCTTATCTTCGCCTATACGCCATTCATGAACCTAAAAATAAATAAATATAAGTACATGCATCCCAATTGGTTAGACCTCTACGTACGTGCATATACAGATGTTGAAAAATTTCAGTTCCATCCTTGTACCAAGTGATATGAGGTCTGGGATTTCCCTTTGCCACACACAAAAATGCTATTTTGTGCCCGAGAACGTATTCGTAATCAAAATGAGAAGCTTGCAAAATTTTTGCTCCCTTAAATCATTTCATTTGCATTTAAATAAAATAAGTGAAATAAACAAAATGTTTCTCACATTATTGTTGTTATAATATTGATCCGATTCAGGGTCTCGATATTTTCCAGTAATAGGCAAACCGATTTGTACCTATAGGGGAATTATAATTAACAGAAATGATCTAAAATCTTACATAAATGACTGCAAACAAACTCTTGATTTGGTACGACCCCTTGTTCTTCCTCTTCTAGCTTCACTCATATTATTTAAAATCAGTAATATTCCAAGAATCATTGCAACTAATCTAAGCTTCATTATGTTGCAACTTATGTTTAATTTCGACACTTAACAAAAATTGGATTGCACAAAACGTTTTTGCTATTGTTATTACAGATAGTATTTTTGTTGTTTCTGTGGGCTATGGTTTATGTCAACGTTTTTTGATATTTACTGCGCGAATCTTTGTACGGACCAAACTCCAACAAAATCAAAATGAAAATGTTTCCATCGAAATGCTAAAGAAATCTCCTCATATGACAGTGGTTATTTTATGATTAAAACGCAACCATCACCCCTTCCGGCTCAGTTTAATATTTTATTTAACAAATACATCTATGTTTATACTATATAATATTGTTTTGCTAAAGAGGTCTTCGCAAATGATATTGCCTGAATTAAATAATTGAGCCAATTGTAGGCTTTTGTGGTGCTGTTGGGTTAGAACAGTCCCATCAAATTGTGCAAAGATAAAAATAAAATGGATGGCAAAATTAAGGCATATACTTTTATGTAGTACAGTAAATATAAAAAGCACATAATATTAGTGATTGAAATGAAAGAAATTTTAAAAATTTATCATAACGTAATCTGTTCGAAACCCTCTTCGATCAATAGCATAGATATTGTCAGCTTGACATTCGTAATAACCTTAAATATTGTATTAATAGTTAAGTTAACCAGAAAGCTGTAAAAATGTTATATTTGTTTCACCTGCGTCCATTTGGGTTGTCGGATCTATCTCCATTTTTGACTTAATAATATCACTACCAACCATTGACTCGTGTACCTGCCAAGTATAATTAATTTCACAAGTGCAGTGGTATAATACAATGACAGATATCTTACCTGAAAGAACCGATGTTGATAAAGCTCCGCACCATCTTTAAACCATGTAACAGTTGGTCTTGGTTGCCCTTTCAAAATAAATTAGATACAATTTTAAAGATTTATGATATAGAACTTACCCTGGGCCATGCAAAAGAATGTAATCTTCCTTCCGAGTGTGTAGTCCAATTCAAAATGTGAAGATTTAATTATTTTTGCACCCTTTAAGAAATGGAATGAATTTATCAAATATGTCATATGATTTTCTTCTGATTCTCACATTTTCATGATCGTAGTAGTTAGCAGCATCTTGTGTTCGATGTTGAATTAAGACGGGTTTTTTTCCTGTGTAGTTCCGTCGTAATATTCCTCTTCCACCATGTGTTCCTGTACATGTGATTTGTACAATAACCATATTATTGAAGAAATGTAAAATCAACATACTCTGCATAGTTGTGTTTGATATGAGTACTCCAAATAGAATAATGATCATAAAATTGAATTTCATTTTCACACTGTTAATTTTTCTTGAGTTGTGTATCGACAATTACCGATGATCAAAAACTATGTATCCACCAGCAATAGAGAGCTCAGATCGATCAGCACACATCTACTAAAAAGCTGTTACTAATTTCGCCCACACTCGACGAGAGCATAGTCTTGGAACTTTGTTGACTATCGTTATGAATTACTTTGTGTGTTGTTCACTGATCAGAGTTTTTGTTATACAAATTTACGGTACGTTATTTCCAGTAGTTGGTTTAGCAGTGGTTTAGCGTTTTGATTTGATTTGCACGACACAAATAAATTCAATTATTATTTAAAGAGGTTATAAAGTGGGGAGAGTACAAGTAGTTTAAACGTATTCTTTAGAGGCATGTGGAATATGTAGAAGGGAAGTACATAAATTCATTAATATATGTCATATATTTTTAGTGGGATGTGGAATGTTCCTTATGTATCAAGTTGTTTTTTAGTTAAAAACACAATTTTCAAGACATTGAATTTCGACCATGAATACCTCGATGCGGATATGGCCATGTGTGAAAATCTGCGCAACTTGGTAAATTTTGAACTTAAAATATACATCAGTAAAGAATGAAAAACAAAAATTCCACAATGTAGGGGGTGTTTATGTATGTGATAAACGATCGAGATTACGCACATCTTGTAAATTCTGACAACTTCGACGTAACAGTAGCTCGTCCAGATTTCTACACATTGTTTACAAATCAAAAGGATTGGGAGCAACGTTATATACATCCAGAATACAAAGATCAACTTAAGCCGAATGTAACACATCTGCAACCATGCCCCGATGTCTATTGGTTCCGTATCGGTACAGAACGTTTCTGTCAAGATATGATCGCAATTATGGAAAACTTTGGGAAATGGTCCGATGGTTCCAATAAGGTTTGTCTAGTTAACTTCAAACAACTGAAGTATTTAAATTTTAATCTAAAAATCTATTCTATCGGAACATTCATTCTATAGGACAATCGTCTTGAAGGAGGATATGAAGCTGTCCCAACACGTGATATCCATATGAAACAAGTAGGCTTAGATCCACTGTGGCTGAAATTTCTCGAATTATATGTGCGCCCGTTGCAAGAAAATGTTTTTATTGGATATTACCATAACGTGGGTGTTAAAATGTATTAATATTTGTGTTTTTTGTATATTAAAAAGGTAAAATTCCAGCCGCCACGTTCTTTCATGAATTTTGTCGTTCGTTATCGGCCAGATGAGCAGCCCTATTTGAGACCACATCATGATTCTTCAACTTATACAATTAACATTGCATTAAATCGTGCTGACATCGATTATGAGGGCGGAGGTTGTAATTTCTTGCGATATAATTGTTCCATAACCGCAACTAAAATGGGATGGATGCTGATGCATCCTGGACGGCTAACACATTTTCACGAGGGATTGCGAGTAACCAATGGAACAAGATATATTATGATATCATTTGTTGATCCATAAGAGCAACAGCATTTTCATCGTGTTTGATAAATAATACGTTCTTCACTTAACAATTTGCACAAATGCATTAATGTAAATATTTAATGTAACTTTTGTATGAACCTAGTAATAAGCTCATCTTTTATACGACTAAAGTGAAATATATATACATATGTTTACATATCAGATGATTTGATTTTTTTTAAATATGCGATAAATAATATGCGATTTTTTAAATATGCACTCTTTGTCTACAACTCGTAGAGATCGAAGGTGCAATATGTTGTATCTCGCGCAAAAAGAAATATATGTATGTATAATCGGTGTAGACTTCTAGACTTGAAAAAATAATTAAGGTTCTGTGGAGCATGATTTTGTTGCTTCGAGTTAAGCTTTCGTCCAACTACCTCGAAAACCTGAAGTACCTGTGTTCCGAGTAGGATAATTGGTGGAGTTCACCGTCACAAATTCCTAACTTTCCTCAAACCGATGGATCTTAAAATTGGTTCATACTCTCTTTACTTACTTACAACATAATGTACCCACCGGACAGCACATTTCGCCGTCTTATTTTCTTTAATACAACACCACCAAAAAAGTACCCAACAATACAAATGAATTACAAGTGTTGTAATAAAAATATTAACATCAAGAAACCATCGTAGTTCTCTAAATTGATTATATTCGAAGAAAAACCACCATTGAAGTAAAATACATTACCTGCAACCAGAAATCAAGTACTTTGAAATTTTTGATATCCCATAACGGCTTTAGTTGAATATAGGATATCAAAATCAGACGCAGAATCACGCCCAATAATTTTTACGCATATTCTGTTTTATATATTTTATACATATACATACATGTGTGAATGAATATAGGAAAATTAAGTATAATGTGTAATTTTAAGATCCATTTATCAAAATTGTTTATCTTAAACTTACACATCTGTACATAAACATATATACATAAGTATCATGTACATATATATTAACATTTATATACTTTTCAAGTGTTTATGCTTCAATGCAGGGACGAAAATATTTAATAAACGCTTACTTTATGTAGACCATCCCTGACGACAATTTAAAACCCTCACTGTGTTTCGGATAAGGGAAACATGTGTTACTACCAGCTGTTTTTCTCGGTAATGTTTTATTAGTGACGAAAAACCAATTTTGTAAAGCAGAAAAATGAGCATTTTTCACACAAAATATACCATCGCAGTCTCTTCCTCAAGCCATACTCGGACCCACACAAATATAAATCAGTTGTTCAGTGCCTGGATTGAAATTTGAAGTGCGCCTGGCTATTCCAATGTACGTATGTAGATATGTATATACAAACATACATATTTACAACGCTGATATTATTGCACACATTTTCAACGAAAAGCACAGCCCTATTTAGTAGTATTCAGAATTCATCCGATGTCGTCGTTACCGGGAAACGATTTTTCCGACGCTTTAAATTTTTTATTTCATCACAAAAAATATTTTTTTTCATCTGTATCGTGAACAAAATGCATATGTGCATACATACATAAGAACATAAATATTAATGTTCTGTATCGAATTAAAGTAAAAGTAAAATTTGCTTTTCAGAAAAATAGAAACGTCGGGAAATTGTTTTTTTTTATTCATACAATATTTGAATATTTTATCATATTAATGCAAGTGTTTATAACTTAAATACAAACTAAAAAAGCCACTTAATGCGTGAGTGAAATCATTAGATATTTATCAATAGTATACAAATTACGTTTAGCGGAAATCCTACATCAACTTCTTTTATACATATGTATGTACATCCATACTTAACCACCATGTTGCCGTCATCGTAGTCCTGTCCCAGTAAAAAAATGTTTGTTGTTGTTTTGAAATTGAAAAAGATTCCACAATGCAAAATAATGAAGAATATTCAGTATAATACACATAATGTACGCGTAATCAGTGCAAGCGTAAAATTACTTCAGTTTTTTTTTAATGTTTGTGTATTTTTTTCGATTTAACAAACTGTATTTTATATCCAAATACATGAATATAAAAAAATAATTATGTGAGTTGAGTTTTTACCTTGCAAATATTTATGAAAGCTATATTTATCTTCCAACATTTGCGGTTACCTAGCTGCACATTTATTACGCGTTATTTAGTATATTGATGCAAAGTAATTGACCACAGCTATTTAAATATTTGCAAAGCAGTATGAGATAGTTTAACAAACAAGTTAAGGTAAAACTTTAGTAATTAGTAATATACATACTTACATATGTATCTGTGGTCATAAGGAAAAACCGCTAAAGTAAGTTTCACTCCTTTTCAGGAAATCATAGTTTTTGACAAAAGAAAAAGTACGATGATGTGACTTAGTTGTTTTTTTTTTTTTTTTGAAATTGTGGCCTGATTTTTAAAGATGGAAAGCTAAATAAAGTTTCAAAACGTACTCAACGTATTTAATGACATCAAAATCTCAATTTCGTCGTTAAGTCGACTTTAGCGGTTTTTCCTTATGACCACAGAACATTTCATTACATTTTGTTAAATTATCCGATGTTTTGTTTTAATAACTATATATCTAGTCTTCTGGTCTTGTACATATGTATGTTATGCATATTTGTATTATGTATGTATGGATATGTTATGTATATTTGTATTGTCATATGTAATGGGTGAACATACTTACAGAAGTTGTGCAGTCAAAAAAGTATCATGATAAGAAATTATCATACAGGAAACATTAATTATGCACACATATTATTATATATACATACAAGATGTTTGTGTACATTCGGTGTGTGTAATATACTTGATAGGTCTTAAGTGACCAATATCCACACATGTCCATTTGAGGCCAAGCTACGTATAAACTATAGGTACTGAATAAGAAGATAATGAAAAATAAGTTTATTTTCTAAGAAACAAATCTGCATAATATATGTATGTATGTATGTATAATATATATATTCTTCCTTCAGGTTAAAATCTGCATGCGAATAAAAAACCGCATTCTCTGCATCAATTATACATAATTCATAGATAATGAATTAATTGTATTGTAGAACGTACATTCCAAAACGTTAATTTTATGAACTTGGTACCGACGATATTAATCAGATATCTTGTTATCATTCATACATTATTTTGTGATATAAACTCAATTAATTTTCGTCATCAAGAATTTGGTCATCTGATATGTGAACTTAAAGATAATTTAAAGACAATAGAAGGGCGGTTATAAGATAACGAACCTAATCAATTTAAATTGTGTTAACGGCATTATGTCCGTACATAAATAATCGCTTAGTATCTACATATTGTTTTATGAATCACAAAATTGCCTACTTGGAGTGCTGTAAAATACGTTTAACTTGATTTTATTTAATTAAATTTTGTACTCAATAGATATTTTAGTTTTATTGTATTCTTATCTCCATTTAATGAAATCTGAAATAATCAAATAATAAATATTTAAAACTACGTGGACACATTAAATTTACGAACTTTAGTTGCGTCTTAGAATTCTTGCAGATCAGAGTATTTTTGTGTAGTTACAGTTTCTTAAGTGCATAGTTATTTAGAATTACCTTCCAAGTTTAAAGTTAAACTTGACAACATACAAAATTATGCCTCTACTATAGTTAACAGATGTTGTCTTTATTAATAATTTGATGATATGTACAATTACTTCATCATTTATATATGTACATATATCTATATAGGTAAACGTCCTATCCAACGATGTCTTCGCGCTTCGCGAAAAGATAGAGGTATTCTCGTTCACGTTTTCAAAACTTTTTTTAATGACTATTTGGATTTACTTATACCCTACCAAAATGTTTATGTTTTTAGTGCGTTTAAATACGATCTTTCGTTAACAGCGACCGAGCTTACTCGTTATATTTATTATATTTATCTACCGGCACTCTAGTTAGTGTACATCGACAGTTTTTAATTAGTTAATCAATATTTATATACATTTAAAAATATACATATAGAATCGAATGCATTCTCTCTCTCTGCTAGGTGTATTCAATGCCACGTGACACATAATGTGATGAATATTTTAAAACCCTTAACATGCGCCCGACATAAAAGCTAGAGACGAATCCGATAATCTTCAAAAGTGCATCAACAAAATGGCGTTAGCAAAGTCCTTTAAAATGTACCTGACAATCTTCATAGCTACAACATGTTTTTATATGGTACTGTATCAGTATCACATGTCCAAGGGAAATGCAGTACTTCCTTCCGAAGAAATAAAGGTAATTTATAGCGTCCGCATATGGTTATTTGTATAATAAAAATAAGAACTTTAAATCAAATTGAATGTTATGGAACCGATATAATATACAGAAAAAGATGATCTGTATGTATACATATATTATATATAAGAATATATGTATAAACATATACAGTCGAACAGACAAGTCGAATATTTCATAAGATGTTTACATGTAATTGATAACTAGATTTGTTTGTGCCAAGTGATGGCTCGAATTGTCGAAGTTCGACTGTATACATATTTAGAAAAGTTGTTAGTTTAATGTTTGATTAATAAATTTTTTGCACATATTTACCATGCAAAACCAAAAAGAATGTAAATTGGAATGAAAGGAATTAAAACTTGTTAAATAGAAAAACAGCTTTAAACCAACACCGTAAATGGTATATAAGAACTATGTTATATTGTGAAATTTTTCAGGCTTCAAAGACACGAGCAAAAAACAGAATACTACAAAAATATAATATTGACGTTGAGTCAACTCATTCGTCAAATATTACACAAGCTACGGTAGATCCAATTATGACCAACAATATTAAAAAAAGTAGTGTCTCTGCTACAACTCCAACATCAACATCAACCAACTCCATCACCACTATCACAACAAAAAAAGCCTTAACAATAAAAAACAAAACTGCAGAAAAAATGCCCGTAAATAGAAAACAAACCCTTTATGAAACATAATAATATAAGTACTTTATTTCACAACATGCATGAACTATATCTGAAATCTTAGATACCTATCTATTTATGTACGTGTAGGTGTACATAATGTGCGTGCCACATTAACACTTAATTAAACACAAAAAACACTGTTCTTGCGTGATTTTTTCTAAACTTTATTAATACTTGCTCGCATGTATAAAGCATAAAGCTAGATAAAACTCAAGTTGCTTATTGAATTTGCTATATAGTGTTGTACAACTATAAGAATCAATTGGTGCGGTAGATGTTTGTTTAAACAACATATTCTATTTACAGCCTCCACTCTACATAATTACCCCAACCTACAGGCGACCTGAACAACTTGCTGAGCTAACAAGGTTAGGCTATACGCTAAAGCATGTTAGTAACTTATTGTGGCTAGTAATTGATGATGCCAACAGAACATCGGATCTAGTTATAAAAACTTTAAACCGTATCGGTGTACCATATGAGTATTTAATTGGTAAGTTGTTGAGAAATGTATTTGATATTGAATACATATATTGAATACACATCGCTCTTCAAAGCTCCAATGCCAGAAGAATATAAAAAGAAAAACAAAGCAAAGCCGAGGGGTGTTTCAAATCGCAACCGTGGTCTGGCGTGGTTAAGAGATAATGCAACTGAGGGTGTATTCTATTTCGCTGACGATGACAACACTTATGATATCTCAATTTTCGAACAGGTGAATATATATTACACATTTGTGACTTAAATTTTAATTTTCAAAATATTTATAACGATTGAGTCTTCCGTTAAGAATATCAGTTAGACCAGTGGTTCAAAGAAATTTGTTAATTAAAATGTTAATGGCTTCGTTTGGTTGATAAGATCATTCTGTCTAAATTTGTTCGTAAATACAAAACAAGCAATAAAATGTAATGTATGTGTATAATATAGATGCGATATACAAAAAAAGTATCGATGTGGCCGGTGGGGTTAGTGACAAAATTGGGTGTCAGCAGTCCAATTGTTCGTAATGGAAAATTAGAAGGTTTCTATGATGGTTGGATGGGCGGACGGAAATATCCAGTTGACATGGCTGGGTTTGCAGTAAGCGTTAAATTTTTGCTGGAAAGGCCTTTGGCGAAGATGCCGTTTAAACCCGGTTATGAAGAGGATGGTTTTCTCAAAAGCTTATCGCCTTTAAATAATACAGAAATAGAGCTAATGGCATCCACGTGCACAGAGGTATATACAAGTTTCATTTCAAATTTAATTATATATTTATATGAACAATTCTAAGATTTTGACATGGCATACGCAAACAAAAAAAAATTCACCGGCGCAGGGATTAAACATGACAAAATATCACAATACAAATTTAGCTAGATTGGATACAAATTTAATTCGCACATAAGCTAGTAAAGCACAAGAGCTCTGAAGGTAGAGAGGTGATTTAATTTTGCAAATATTGCATCCGTGTTATTGCAGTGCATTTTGATTCATACAATACAATTTATTTCTGAGGTTGTTATATTCATATAAAGATTTTAATATAATAGTCATGATATTATATCAGTATTAAAAATTGAGATCGTATTTTTTTAGAATCCGTAATAATATGACAACCACAAATGTACATATACATAATTATGTATATTGGGAGTGAGTAAATTTTAGATTATTCTTTAATATATTTGTATAAACAAACTAATTCCCATGAGCAAAATAATAATACTAAAGTAAATAGAATCGATTTAAAAGTTATGGTACTTAATAATTAACATTGTATATTATTGTAAAATTATCTAGCACTAGAGTTTGTATTCAATGTAAATTACATAGATAGAAATTTATAAATTATTAACTGTAAAAAATGACTAAACATAGTAAAAAATACTTTTACAATATTTTGCTAACTCAAACAAAATAAATTCACATAAACATAATAATTTTAAATTTGTTTAATTGAAGGGTAGTCGTATAATCTATATATCTATTGACCTCTAGTTAATAATAATAGAAAGCTACAAAAAAGTTTTCGCTGCAAACATCAATTTCACTGCCCTGTTAAAAACAAACTGATTAGGTGGGCCAAAGTGTAGTATAATAATATAATAATACATTTCAGACGTTTTATTTCGAATAATAACGTTCATTTAGTATAAATTTTATGCTGTTGTTGACACTTACCTTTATAAAGAGTAAATTGTGCACCTGGTGAATACGTTAGTGCTATAATAACTTAAATCAGTTAAATCCCTGTAGCAAATAGATAACGCAGAACAGATGGTTGGGCATGGAATATGATATTTGCTTCCTCCCATTTAGTATGAACTAAACGCTGAAGTGGGGTATGAACAGATTCCTCTTTGTTTTCCGACGATGTATTTCCGGTAATATTAAGTAAAAGATCTTGTGACTTCTCATTAGAAACAGAAAATAATTCTTCGTTGTTTCTGTTATCAATAGTCATTCTGATTTGATGACCTGAACAACTATAATATATTAATTCGAATCTACTCTCAGCATGATAGTTCCTTAATAAGTCTTGATTGGTATTAAATATCACTCCAAAATGATTGGAGCAACATGTTATCCATATGGGAAGAAGTGGGGTCTTTAACCGCGAGCCGGGTTGACGAATGGATATCTGCGAAAGTGTTAAGAACATTAATTTACATAAATAAAATAGAAAATAATATCTATTCCTAACCTGGTTACTATCATTTTCCCATAATAGAAGACCTATTGTACAGCGACCTAGTATACCATATTGCGGAATAGCCTGCAAAAATAATATTTCTAATTGTATACCATTTTATAATTAATTTGTTATTTAACATAGATATTCTCGTCCCCAATATGAATCACACCGTTGTGAATATATGGCGTTGCTCTTCCTGTTAGAAGAAGTGTTACTATAGTTAATGAACCTTCTTCCGCATTTCCTACTACGGATGTTACTCCAGAATTTCTGGTGTCAAGGTCAGATTTAATCCTGCATACGATAATACAATATATTAATTATATCAAACAACATTAAATACGTACTTTCCTAAAGACCTTGTTAGAACAGCGCTATACAAGAAAAGTAATGCTCCTGGGGCGCTTTCGCCTATAAACTAATTTAAACAATCATTTTTATGAATAGTAAATGTAAATTCAACAAGTCTCACAGAATTCAAATTTCTCCTTAAAAATGCTTCTAAGGGCCCATTAGTGTCCAACTGGAAAATATGTAACTTAAACAAAATCAAAATATGAAAAAAGAAACAATGGTTATCGGAATTAATCAGTACGAACTTTTTCAGTAACAGAATCTTGGAAATAATTTGCACTATGAGGTATATAAGCTTCCTCTCCTATCAAAACAATTGTCACTTTGTCCGTTCCAGAAATTTTAACTAAGATTTCGACCATTGAAGTAATTAGTGCATTTATTTGTCCTTCCTCTGTGGGGCGTAACAAACTAAATAAAATTCCTTGTGTTTATTCGAATTCTCCTGTGATTTGTTTTTATTAAGGCTTTATATACTTAGCTTTTGACACATTTTCCGCACTGCGATGAATAGAAGGTTTGAAAAGAAGGTTTTTAATTACAAATCCTTGCAGAACCGACAACAAACCACGGGTCGCATTCCTTGGTGATATCATGCCATATGTTTCTTCTTTTTGAGTGGAAAATATAAATGGTGTTTGAATCCATTCACATCGTACAGGTACTCCAGCTGTACCAAATGTTAATTGACGTAATTCCTATATCGAGATTTTCAATTGTAATATATTATTAAAAACAAAAATATAACATACTAACAATTGCCATATCATTAGATATGCGGTTTCCTTGCAAAGAAAAACTGTCACTCATTTTTTGAACTGTAAGAACGAATTAAATTGGATAACGCAGAACACCATTCACTTTGAGCAGCTTACACTCGTCTGTGAAATTGATTCTCGTCAAAGCCATGTGTATATTGGAATATTTGAATAGACGTACATATTTTGGCACCTAAGGATTGTCGTGATTCCATTTTCACACGTATAAAATTAGAGTCATAAATTGCTACCCCCAATTTTTTTACGAACTACATAAGTACATGCATATGGTTTTCGATAAGGTCATGCTGCTTACTCAAGAAAAAGAAGTGGTAGCTTTTTGGATTATTCCTGCGGGGCTAGGTGAAAATCAGTTACTTTAACGAGTTTCGCGCTACCTAATAGCTCTTGGCAAAAAGGTGTGTGATTGAACGAATATCAGAAGATATGTATGTATATGTAATATGTATGCATATGTGTAAATATACAAGAACGGCATTTATTTTTTGAGGCGAAATAAATTTCTGGCAGGTTTCTCACCGAGTTCGTCGAAGAATAATATACGTATAAAAAAATCAGAGATATAACGGTACACATTAATTATGGAAAACCTTGAAGCTGTGCACACGCATGCATTAAACTGGCCATCATTCTTTGTTTGCAAAAAAAATCACTTGCAGGTAAGACTATTTGTTACAGAGATAATTGATTCCTCCATTATACATAATATGATTGTGCCCTGCAAACCACATCTAAATTTTATAAATAAGAAGATATAATATGGAAGATGAATAGGTTAGGTTATTGATAGGGATGAGGTTGCACCACACCTGGCGAGAGCATCGGCTTTGCAGTTTCCTGGTATGTCACAGTGTGCCGGCACTGTTAAAATGCTCAGCCATCTCGTTAAGAGACAGCGTGCAATTAAGGGATGTTTTTGAGTCAAACATGACATTGTACAGGGATTTTATAGCGGCCTGAATATCCCTTTTTGATATCACGTTGTCTTTAATCGCTATAGTATCTGCCTAAAAAACGCTACAGTGATCACGCTACAGCTTCAAGAGGATAGCAATGTTGAGATCTTGGGAATAAACAACCCCACCCACGCTTCGCTTGTCTTCGATCCATCTGTGAAAATACGCAGAGGATCTTCCAACGTTTGCCTGTCAGACATCTAGTCCGATCTGGAAGAAATGCTGATCGAGAATTTCTTCTCGAAGATAGCCTGGGGTATTCGGCGGTCAGTGTCGCTAGAAAGAAGTTGTCATAAGTGTGTATTCTTTAAACTCGAGAGATTTCTCGATGGTGCCTATCAGTGAGTGGAGAGCTGTCTATAGACTTACCCTTATTGTAGGCATTTTGTGCAGATGAGAGTCTGTGTGCTGAAAAAGCTTGCCTGATATATTGGTCTATTAGTTTCTCCAAGGTTTTCAGGAGAAATGAGGAGAGACTGATAGACCTGAGGTCCCTCGGTTTGGCATGGAAGTATTTACCCGCTTTGGAAATAAAGACTACTTTGACCCTTTTCCATGAGCTGGGAACATGACCTAGGTTCATACAGCCTTTGATGATGTTGAGAATCCAAGGCATGATGATTCCGCTGTTCTTTGACGCTCTGCAGGGATGATGCCATCAGGTGCTGCTGATTTGAAAGGTTTAAAGCTTATCAGTGCCCACTTGACAGTAGTGTGGCAGGCATTTATAATATTGCATGGGGTTTTTGTAGGACGGTCAACGGATCTTATCACAAAAAAGTCTCCAAGAGATTCGTTTGGCATCTCTATATCTGTCTCAGTTGGTCCTCTTAGGATTCCTAAAGCCTTTTTGGGATTGGGGGGGGGGGAGGGGGGACTCGTTATGCTGAACAATATATTGCGGTGATCAGAGAATGAGCGATCAGATGATACCCTCCAATTACTGATTCGCTCCGCTATATGGTCTGACACGAGTGTTATGCAGAATACCTTGGTTACACAAACCCAACTTGCTACTTACAAGGTAATCAAAAAGGTACTCACCTCGTAGGAAGAGACTAACCACAGTTTTGTTTTGCTTTCCTTCAGACATACCATGACTGAGTCGCGATCGCTTAAGTGGGAGAGAATATTCAGAGAGCTCTTTGTAAGTATGCAGGCTCTAGGCTCACCTTCATTCCTACATAAAAGAGGTTGAATTGTTGAGTCCTGAGTCCACGAATTATGTCGTTGACCACATCTGTGTCACCCGGACATGGCTGTCGGGTAACGTGTCCGTCTCTATTTAAGACACAATCTCCACCACTGTCATGTTAGCCTCATCGTCGGAGTCAGACTCCAGAATAGAGTCTTCTTGTCTCTTGGGCGGGGTGCTGATTAGCTCTAGGTCAGAGAGGCCGATATCGTCAGCTTCCTGACCAGGGTCAATGCCTGCATGCCAGACCCCTTCTCCTCCATCCCCATTGGTACATTGGCCTGAAGTAGAGGATTGAGGCTCGCTTGTAGCAGGACGGTCTTTCTCCTCCTCGACTACCGTCAGTATATTATCGACAGATGGAGCAGTCGAGGTGGAGGGAGGTTGTTCCGCTTTCGCATTAGTCTCCCCATCCTTTTTGTACACCTTAGGGTGATCGTCCCAAAGCCGCAGTGGATGACATCCTCCGATTTGGCAAGAGGGTCCAGTGATTCTTTGTTTATCTCGATTAGTGTGGCACTTGTTTCTCCCTTTAGTTCGTCCAGGCTTTGCGACCTTCCAGTTGTCTGTAGTTGGATGAATTTCAATATCGACCTCGAGCCGCACACCCTTCCACACCACTCCCAGTCTGCTGATGGACATTTTAAATAAATCAGCCGATCTCTGGCAAGTAAATGTCACGAGCTTTATGTGACTCTGGTTCCATCTTCCCTACGCCCTACAGGTGCAAGGCCTCTGTTTTCTAGCACTAGACTCAGATAGATATCATTGATCGCCGACTCCACCTTCTTCGAATTCAATGGAGAGATGGCGCAGTCAGCGTCTCCTCTATGTAGTACGGCGTAAGTGGTGTCGCCTTTCAGCACTTCCCTATACGATTCCTGCTCTGTGCGACGAAAACAATTTTCACGACCCCACCTCTTTCGAGTCACTGACAATGCTCAAACACTATTTCCTGTCCAGCAAGAGATTCTCAAACAAAGCCGTTCGGATTCGGCATTAAACTGTAGGTCCCTTCCACTCGTGAGAGAACAATAGCACGCACAACACGAGTGGTTGGTGAGAACCTATGCCCTGGCCCCCTACGGGCTGTAGCGCCACCCATATTATTATATTATTATATTTAGCTTCTTCGGAGGAATGCTTTAAAGCGCTCCAGAATCTGGGCAGCAGAGCACCTCACCTTGTATCTTTTAGAGGGAGGTCCTGGGATCTGCGAGGAGGAGGCAGCTCGGCTGGCAGAGGTTACAGGTTCCGTGCAGGGACTCTCTGTGGGAGTTACCGTGCAGTTTATTGGTTTTTGAGGCTCCACGCGGCCTTTGACAGCCTTTAAGACGGTTTGAGCCGCCTTATCCGTCAGCACTTCAGGAGTCGAAGTTCCATCCGGTGAGAGAGCACCGGTCTCTTTTTTGTTTTCTTTTTACAAGTAATTATGTCCATTTTTAGTCCGACGAGTGGCGGAGAAAGGGAAGGTCAGGCTGTGCAGATGTAAGGCAGGATTAATCTGGGAGTTTACCAGGTCTCGCAGATACTCCGTTCGCGACACGGCTATTTTTTTCGGTCGGGCCCCCACCCTCGCTGATCCTCGGCACGGGTCGTATGACACCTTGATCCACCCCACAGAACAGAGGGGATAGATGTACTCGGAAAACTTGTAAAAGTGCCTACTAGGCTGGGCTTTTTCGGAAAACCTATAAAAATACATACTATAAAATACATAAGTTTCTATGTCGGCAAATCCTTAGATAATATCACCACACGTGTACAGACGTCTTAGGAAGCCCTAATAGGACCACTGTGGCAGTTAGAAGACGAACTCGGAAAACCTGTAAAAATACATACTATCCATTGTTAATATTTTTAAATGAAAATTTCGATGTCGACAAGTCCTTGCCAGAGTTTAAGAATTGATCAATACACGAGATAACATCTTCACCGGTGTACAGAGATCGAAGGTAGCCCTAATAGGTCCACTGTGGCAGTTAGAAGATGAACTTAGAAAACCTACAAGGTGCATAGTAACCACTGTCAATTTTTTTAAGTGAAAATTTGGATGTGGGCAAGTCCTTACCGGTTTCAGAATCGATTAATACACATGAGATAACATCACCACAGGTGTATATAATCCCTTGTTAGCGGATTAGAGTTAGAGAGAGCGAGCGTTCAGAGACTGGAATAGCCACTGTAACAACTTACTGCAATATCTTACGAAAATGTATTCATATTTTTTGTTATACTACAAAACTAAACAAAGTAAGTAATTTTGGATACTTTATCCGCATTTGTGTAATTTAGTAAGAAAATAAAAACAATTATGTTGTTTAAGTATATGTATGCAGAAACACTTTTATTCCAAAATTATCTACCAAATTATCCTTTGAGGTTCGGTATAATTTACCCATTGTACTTCCTTCTTTATAAAAACCAAAATTGTTAAAGTGTTAATAATAACATAGTACAAGAACTCCAATATTATATGATACCTACTTCTAGTTCTTACATTCAATCTCCATATTAAAAACGGTATCAAAAAATAACGGACTTCTAAAAGTTTTTGAGCACACAGTGCAATAAATGTAGATGCCCAAAACATTAACTGAAAGCTACTATTTAAATGTGAAAAAGACAACTTCATTAATCGAAAAGCTAATGCATAAATAGGCACAATTGCATATTTAAACCATTCATATTTTCCATAGAACCTGTTCCATATGTAAAATGTATAATGCCGATTGTCTGCTAAAAGGTACGGATGTACCAGAGTGTTCAACTGCACAATAAGCGCACATAGAAGGGAAGTATACGTCATAAATCTAAGCGATTTTACTATAGTTGATAAGTTTTCCCTTGTTTTCTGAAATAGAATTGGTGCTCCGAATACAAGAGTGAACAATCCGTAGTAAAATAGCTAGTCAATAAAGAAAATAACATAAAATCTAGTTAGTTTGCATGTAGAAGGAATACTGTACCTGGGGAATGTGTACGGTAGCCTCATGCGCATTTTTGTCACCTACAGCAATGGAGCCATTCACAGCAACAAATGATATAAAAAGGGCGACGACAATGATATATCCATAGAAGAACTTGATAGAATTCACAATGCTTTGCAATATCAGTCCCCAAGAACGAAGAATACCCCTAACAGTCTAAAAAAAAATTACATTAGCAAAAGCTATTGCTTATTTATTCCGGATCATGCCTTCACATTGAAATATGATACAAGTGATTTATTCCTTATTCCCTCGCGATATACATACATATAAATTAATTCGTTTAAAAAACATGTTCCAAGCAGCATACCAACCCAGACAATGTTAGTCTGCCTGATAAGTACACTAAGTCCACCTAAACTTCTGTTATGTTATTGTAAGTAATCTTATGTATGTATAAACAATTTTACCAAAAATTGCAGCTGTGGTATGCGAATTTATGTCCCAAAAATAGTACATACAGAGAAAAAATGTTATTGATATAACATCAGTGTAATATAAATGACTGAAAAAGTACATCGGCGGCAAGATGGCAATAGTTATTGATTCCATGGCAATAGTTAAAGGGTTTGAGGATCCCCACCGACGTTCTCTTATGAGAAAAACCACGTAAGCATTTACAGCTGAAGCAGCAAGCGACACCAATCGTAAGCCATATATGTTGCACAAATTTAATGGAATCACAATACATGATACTATATATAGACCAGGAAAGGTAGTAATTTTTTGATCCCACTATAAATAAACGTAAATTTTGCAATTTTCTACTTTTTATATTTTGACGTTTAGTACTTCGGAAAATCGTTTATTGCAATAATGCAATCCCTGTCGTAAGTGAAATTCCTCATCTATGACCAACTGAGAGGTACTGTAAATTTTATTAAATATTGGGAGAGAACATCCGAAATATATCAAAGGCAATAGGAGCTTTAAGAACTTGGGCGGCATTGTAATTAACGTTTTTATATTTTTCTGGAACTGTGGTAAGTGAATATCCAAACTTATCTTTTGCCGATCTTTCTGGTAGAAACCAGCATAGTATAACACGATGTTAAATTGATGTTAAATAAAACAAATAATGTTTTGTTTGATAAACGTCTGAATTTTTGACGTTTAATCTGTCACTACTTTAGTAGGCATGCTGTCAATGTCGCGATATTGAAAGAGCAGAGTACACTAAGAGCAATAAATATCAATCAATTCAATTCCTCTTGCGCCCCACGACCTATTAGGATTTGGATCACCATGACCACCGGCAATCATTGCAATTATTTTGTTCCCCGTTTTAAATATATAAACATATATACAGATACAAGTGAAAATTATATTAAGAACTAATTGAAATGTTTTTTACAAATGTATAAATTATTACTAGTTGTTTATCACTGATGATATGTATTTATATACGTACCATCTTTGAATGTGGGTACAGTAAGAACATTTGTCGATGTTGCCAACAGTCTGTGCCCTTTTTACACGATGAATTGTACACTTATGAGCAGAAGCTTGAATAAACTTGAAAATTTCCAAAATTTTCATTACACCAAAACGAAAATTTTCATTGTGAATTGACCCCGATTCGGTACCAAAAAGGTAACAGGAAAATTCACACCAAAGGGGTAACCTTGGTTCAAACACCTAAAATTATGCCAGGAGACTTCTCTTTCTTATATTTATATGTACACAAACCTTGGTTCAAACACCTAAAATTATGCCAGGAGACTTCTCTTTCTTATATTTATATGTACACATATTTACACAAACTTGCTGCCTCCGTTTCCAATACAAGCAAACGCTTCATTGACGGAGGTTTTTTCTGATAGTTTTCCTCCAAAATATTTTTGATTTAATTTAAAACATATTGTCACTTAAAAACTGTTTTTTCAGTAGTAAGGTTTTCACAACCGTATCTCTGTGCAAGCTAGAGCAATTTATACATATATTGTTAAAACATTGTTATCTTATGAAATAAAATAAAAATATCTAAAAAAAAAATATCAAACTATCAATGCCATAAATGAACAAAAATGCATTAAAAAAGAATTAAGACACTTTTTTTTTTCGTATGTATCCTTAAAGTTTTTTAGGATTGGAACTATTCTCCTCCATTATGTCCCTATACATAAGAATACCCACCGGGGGGCTTCCCGACAATCAACTCCGATTTAAATATTCGATGTCGCATTCTCAGTTCAACTAAAGGGACATACATCGCTCTTGCAACGATTAGGCCAAGAATGATTTGTATATGCAATCTAATACTTTTTTTTAAGTGAAAGTGTATTTATCAGGCCCTTCAATTGATGTTCTATTGACCTGTCTAGTTCAATTTCGCAATTCGAGATGTGTATATAAGGCGTTGTAGTTCTGTGCGTCGACTCCTAAACGCTTGAACCATCTCAGATTCAATACCAGCAAATACGACAGAATTATTATATATTCCCGGTGCGTCATCCGCTTCGTGACAGTCCTCCCACTGGTTCGGAGTAGAAAATTCTTCAGGCTGGAACTTTGTTAATGCGCTCTACATAACTAGTGTACTTAGCGTCAAATCCATAGACTCCTTTCCAGACTCATGCCCGTACAGTTCGTGAAACATAAGTACAGAAACCATCCCCGCAAAAAGGACCAAAGACTGAACGCAGAACTTTTCTCTCGAAGAGACCAAGGACCCTTCACCCAGTCTTAAGATAGTCCAGGCTTCCGTGCCATAAGCAGTACATGGATGATCAAAATATGTTATATGTTAGCTAATGTTAGCTCAGTCCTTCGAGAGAGGGCTTGTGGATGAATATGTGCTTCAGTTTTTGTAAATCTATTTCTATTTTTGCATTCTCATCACAGCCACTTGTGCAAGAACAGGCACATCTAAGGTTTAGTGCTACCCATATTAAATTCGTCGATAATTAGTCAAGACCAGAACAAACAGTGCATAAATATTTCGGAAAACAAAATTCAAAATTATACGCTCTCCTTCATAATGATAAACGTATGTAGCTGCAGAGTAGTAACAAGTAAAACATGAGTTAAGCTTACAAGAGCTTTAAAAATTCCAACTTTATTACTATATTACAATTAAGACTGTATTTTTTCCTGTAAATTTTATTTTTCTAGTTGGTTTTTACTAGTATGGTAATGAATTGTAATATTACAAATCCTTAAATTGTTTTATACGTAAATACGGTATGCAAATTAAGTATGATTTAAATAAGATTGGGATCGATCTATTATTATATTGTAATCGCATACTTTTTATAAGGAATTAATACATTTTTTCCTCTATATTTTTACTTGAGTTTTTGAATCATTGGAGCTGAGCGGTCGTTCGTTTTTGTATGTCGGAGCCTAACGGTCGCAAATTGTGAGGCTCTGCAAATTTAAACAGAATGAAGAAAAACATGAATATATATAATATTATGTACAGAATGAAATTTAATTCCTGAGCTCTAAAAATAAAAGTAAAATGAAAACAAAAACATAAACTGTATGTAGCAAACCTTATCGGTAAATCTCTATTGGAGAAGAAAAGTTCTTAACATAGGTTTATTGTGGGAGATACTTTATATTTATGTCGCATGTTCTTAGCAAAATGACGAAAGGATCTTTCGAGCTTTAAGACTGTGTCAGAAATTTATATAAATGTTGCTAAATCGGCCCCCCTTTCTAGAATAAAAAATTACAAGAAAACAATCTTTTCTTTAAACTTTTTTAATATTTACCATTACACATACATGTATACATATGTAGGTTTAGGTATGCCTATGCGTTAAATGAACTGATATATTTATATGTACGTATAACATCAAAATCTACATACATTCATACGAAATACAACATTTTTTTCTTCTTGTCTAAATATATGTCGGTACACATATGTGCATATGTACGTACATTTGCATGTGTTTAGAGCAATCAAATAAATGAAAACAGTTTTTACAAAAAAATAAAGTTAGCTTCTAATGGTTTTGTGAATATAAAACTGCATATTCGCAAATACGGTACATGGTGGGCAGATGTAATAAAGAAATAATTATTTTATTTTTGACCACCTTCATCGGGTTGCTGGTCTTGAAGATCCCAAAAGTCATACCAAGGACCATATGATTTGGCAAAACTCTTTGCTTTTTCGGCATTAAAATTAGCATTGTTGTCCTTGTTCTTCTTTAAATTCTTTTCCAATGTGAGATTACTAGACTTAACGAGTTTTGTTCGGGGCAAAATTGTTGCAGTGTGAGTTACCGGCTTTGAATTCATACTATACACTTCTTCATTCCTTGTAAGTTTATCGATACTATTGTTATTATTAAGAGCATTTTCAGTGGTGCTGTTGTTTCCATTTGAATTCTTTGGCACTGACCGAAATGTTTGAAAGTCAATTTGCTCATGATAGGAATTAAGATGTCTTCTATTTTTCTCATCTTTGTGAACAAGGTGATCGTTTATAACTATGCAGTCGTACGGATCCGAGCTTGTAGACTTAATGTCAACATCTGATTCTTCCTCGTCACTTGAATAGTATTGCTTAAGGATATCTTGACGCTTGACTGTTTTCATTAAAACTCCGCCATCTTGAAGGGACATATCACCAAAGAAATTATTAACATCACTCATTTTCAGAGTGTCATTATCATCATCGTCATCATTATCGTCTTCATCGCTATCCGAAGATGGTTGCATTCGTTTGTTGACAATATTATTACGATTCAAGTTGTTCTGTTCAATTTGTTGTTTGCTATTTCTGATTTTATTATTATTTACTTTATTACTCATTTTTTCAGTACTTTCAGTTCCCAAAGTACTTGCTGTTTGATACATATTTTTCTGAGGTTTGTCATCTGTGTATTCCAAGTTTTCTCTATAATCTGTGCTTTGCGGTTTCTTCGTTCCATTATTGTCTGTAGGATTCCCAAGATCTCTTTCTATGGTCTCTATAATTTTCGTTCTTGATTTTGGTAAATGTTTTTCTTTGTAACTCTGATTCCTGTGCTTCTGCTTTTCCTGTTCCTGGTGGTACTTCGTCGATATGATTTCCTCTTTCGATTGAGATGCTCCATAAATATTCTCATCAAAATTTTCCAGTGTAGTAGGACTTTCCTTTCTGTGGATTTGGTCGTTCTTATGGGTACAACTTCTTGATGATTTTATTGGTGTGACAGTTGAATTGGGAGAATCATCTGCGTCCAACATATTATTTTTTGATGCTTCATTACTGCATTGGAATTGCTGCAGTTGCACTAGATCTCTGTGACGCCATAATGACATTCCAGCTAGGATTTCATCAGATTTTCCGAACCGCCAAAAAGACCTTGTCCTTTTGATTTCACCCCCATTTAGTACTTCATCATCGCTTGCGATAATATTTTCAAAACTAGACGATTGTTTCATGTCTTTCCGCAAGGTTGTTGACAACTTTTGACTATAATTTGAGTTACTTTTGAAGTTTTTATTTAAAGTCCATGAGTTAATTTCTCTGGAAGACTGATAATTTGTATCAGTTCTACGTCTGAGTTGGGTATCAAAAATACATATTTGGTGTGATCACGAAGTAGCGAAATGAGGAATGTGGGATGCATCACGTACAAACATATAAAATAAATTAAAAACCAAAAACATAAGTAAATGACGAAATACAAATGATAATGGACACAAAATGGAATTGATTATTACATATGTATATGCATGTACATAGTACATATGCCGTGACATAACTATGTTATTTACATTACGTAACATAATGAAGCAAAAGAGACAACATTTAGCGATTATTAAAAACAAAAAGAACTTAAAAACTGAGATCTATACATTTCTTACAATTCAATTCCAATTGCATTCCATTGCGAAAAGGGCTACAATAATGAATAAATTAGAGTTTATGGATTTACCTTATTGGGACTCTATTTGAATGCTCCTCATCTGAATAGTCTACATCGGGTTGAGGAGGTGGTTCGTTTGCAAAACCACTATCATTACTACTATGCAATGATGTTTTTGCAGTTCCCTCTCTCATATGTTTCTTATTGTTCAAGAGAAAGAAATATCAAAACAATATAATATTACCTACTTTGGATTGAGACATTCTGTAATATTGTCATACCTGCGTAGGTGGAGGACCATTCTGATTTTTATGTTTCCTTCTTTCTATTATGGGTGGTCCATTTGGCAAACAGAAACTTTGCGACGAATTTAACATTCGGCTAACATTATTTACCGATGGCACTGGTGCTGGCAGTGATGGTGGTGGCCCAGGCTTGGGATTAACTCCTGTAACCCCACGATGCTGAAATATTTTCTTAAGACATGTAGTTAAAGACACTTAAAATAATAATTTTGAATTACTTTTTTCTGATTTCTAAACATGATAGTATCCCCAAACATTCTTGTGGGTGAAGATTCGTCCGTGTTATTATTTCTTCGTCTATATAAAGAATCGCTTTCACCGCCTGTATCTGTTTTGTTTGACAAAAATTCGTGATAACTGCGTATGCCATTCCGTTCAAACAAAACATTTTCGTAATTATTTTCGCGTTCGCGATCAGTTTTTTTCTCGTTTCCCTCCGCATTTGTATATGCTATTGGAAACCATCCAAACATTTGTGTTCTCAGATTTTCACCAAATTGCCATCCCTTAGCCTTATTGCCAACTAATGCAATACTGTCTCCTTCGGCAAAAGGCAATTGATTTTCGCCTGACGGCATGTACGCATACAGAGCTTTGGCAACAGGTCTCTGATCCCAATTTTCATTGACTATATTATTTATTATAATTTTATTCAATCATTTTAAATCCTATTAACAAAAGATCTTACTTGATCCTGAAGCTGCAAGATTGAAATCTGATTTAGCACGTGGCAGTGAGTTCTGCATATAATTGGTTTCATTCAGTGTTCTCATATCGCCATAAGGAGCATCTACACTTCTAGCCTTTTTAAGCATGGACGATCCCGAGTTATTCTCGTCTTCTTTGATTTTTTCCTTTAAATATAATAACAGAATAATTGACTTTGAATCTGTACACACAGATGTGTCAATGCTTTAAGTAATTTTACCATACGCTTCAAAAAATTATTTTCACAAGCGGTTGGTAGGACTTCTCTAGAAGAAGCCACTTCTTGCCAGCTATCCAAATTATTTTCAATTGTGGCTCTTCCATTTGTATAGTAAGCCACCCAATGCTTTGCAATTGAACACTGTCTTTCTAATACAAAACCATAACGTCGTCGTTCTTGTGTCATCGCCTACGAAAAATATAATTTAATTCAAGATTGATATGTACGCCAATAGTTTTATAAATTGATCGTTTAACAACTTACATTCTTATAGCTCTGTTCACAAAACTGATCCAGTTTTTTCTTTTGATCATCTAGAAGTTGTATGGTCTATTGAAACAAATTGTTTAAAATAGTACACTTCACGTGCATTCTCTTAATAATGTATGTACTATGTACCTTCAATTCCTTTTCTGTGTTTTCCGGGCTATTCTTCTTTTTCCGTTGTTTTTTCATTGTTGAAATTGCTTTCTGATAACTTTCCATTCGTACCTTATGTTGTTGTAAAAATTTCTTTTGCTCATGCTGTACAACTTTTGTATCTTTTTCTAAATTCGTTTCTAAAGGCACCAACAAATCAACATAGAATGCCTTTAACTAAAATTAGGGATATATATCAATTTATTGGGTTATAGTTATTTTAGGGTAACTCACAATATTCATTTGTTGATCCTGAATATCCTTATATACACTTACAACGCTCATCAATGCAGTTCCTTATATTGTAACAAAAAAACAAAAAAGAAATATAATATTTTGTCAAAAAAAATTACGATTAATCTTGTTGTTGTGCAAATCACTAACCAATACTTCAATGTAGAGATAAAGTCACTTACCAATATCCCCAGTGCCACTTTGTTGGGCATTCATGGATATCTTGGCTAAAGCTTCATTGAATAGACGTGATGCAGAAGCTGCACCTAAAGAATAATAAAAATGAATTTTTCTCAATGAGTCATATATATATAAACATAAAACGGATATATTTATATATATATATATATATGTATATGACTCATTGAGAATAATTCATTATATATATATGCATATTAATATTAATGTACTTACGCATGCGAAGATGCTTAAACAAACAATTACATACCATGTAAAGCCTTTAAGTATGCCTTTCCAACCGTTATTAATTGCCTTGCTCCTGGGTTGAATTTTTCGAGGATATTCTATAACAGCAAACATTGTTTAATCAATACATGCCTAAATTTCTATATCATACATTTGATTTCCGGATACACTTTTTTTTATTTTACATGTTAATCTACATAAATTGAATTCTGTGTAGTCTAATTCGCTTTCGCCTAGTTTACTTGTATAAAGTACGAAACAAAATCGAAGCAAAACTGACCACCCCTAATGAACGTATCGATGCAGGCATCCATATGGGCATATAAGCATGTTCACCTATGTGTACATTCATACATATATTTGAAAGTGTAAACGGTTTATCTACATAAATGTGTAATAGGAAAGAAACAAAAGAATGTCAAATGGAAACTTCTATGGTTTCTCCGTCATCTTGTTAAATATCGTCCAACTTAAACTAAAAGCTAGTAAATATTGAGTAAAATAGAGTGGAAGCCCTAAATGAAAGCATAGGAAATATAAACATTGTATACCATATATATATAAATGTAACCATATTAGAAGGGAAATATAAGCTTCGAAATTAGAAATAAGTGTACTTGTTGCAATTAAACAAGAACTGGAACAAATAGTAAATATTGAGAATGCCAATTAGACTCATATCATTTCAAGATAGTGCGCTCAATTAACGATGTTCGAATACAATGCCTGAGGCATAGACATTTTAAACGAAAAAAACATTAACAAAAAAACATGAAAATTTCATCCACCATCAGTAACGATAAACTAGAATAACTAACCTTATAGACACCATCAACAAGTTTTGTGATTTCCTCTGCGTCCATTATAGATTAATCCTTAAGCCAAACACCAACGTTTATTGCACATACATATGTATATCCTGATATTTTATCTGACATAAAAAATCAGTCAAGAATGTTTGCTATAGACGAAGTTAACACTTCTTCGAAACAAAGTTATATTCATTTAAACAAGTGATAATTCATAACTTTTTCATTATCATTCGGAGATGTTTCCTTTAAAAGATAACATTGGGATGTGATATCTGAAAAGAAAGGCAAAGATATTAAAAACAAGAAACCATAGGAGTTTTTGAGAATAGAACACATGTGAAGAGTACACATGCATATAATGTGTGAGTGTGACCATTAATTCTCGCTGGTGTTGTTTATATTATAATTTTCACAAACATGACTAAGAACATATTTTCTGTTTTGTTGAAGAATGACTGAAACCAGTTTAGGAATCAATAATTTACACACACAATTCTATTTTAGTTTGCTTTCATTTCACATATTGTGACTGCTTTTAATACCAATGAAGTCAATTAAAAATTCAAACCAAAGAGCGGACGTGGCTCTTAGCAAATCCATATATAACATTCTATTGAGATTATTCAACTACCAGATATATAGCTGCCGTTTGTTAAGGAACGTTAAGCCCGGTTGGATTTCAATGAATATGTAGCAGTATTTTCATCTCATTTCTTCAATTAATGCAAATTGTACACGTTTATTCGTAAAAGATACCACAGTCATCTACGACTGTAAACTTATTAGATAAACTGCTCTATATTACCTGATAAATAAGTTTCTTCAAATTATGTATGTATGATGATGCGAATATTAATAATCAGCAAACGTTTGGAGCCTACAGTTTACATTTGACAGAAAATGTTGATTGAATTAATGTTTCTCAGTTGTAACTACACATATTTTTGATTTTCATATATTTTATAGATTGATCACATGATCACATAATGAACCCATATCCAATTGGCAGATCTTAATTTCAAACCGTTTACAGTAAGCGTCGACAAAGTCATTCAATTTGCAACTTCAATTTTGCGTTATTTTTACTAGAAAGTACAAACAGTTTTATCAAAAAATAATAAATGCAGAAATGTATGCTTACTTACTTATTAATTGATGGTAAAATAAAAATATATTACAAATTGATTTTGATAGTACTATATATACATGTAGTTATTTATTTACTTATTATAATTGATAATAACATAAAAAATCATCAAATAATAAAACGCAAACATCTGATATACATATATCTGCTGTAATGTATGGTATATACCTGATATGAAGCTGCGTTATACGTTTCTTGTGTTATATAAATAATACATGCACCTAAATATGTCAAATTTGTTTATTTGGTTTGTCATCAACTACACATCCAAGGTTAACGCGGTATGAATCTACGATAGTTCATCTCTACAAGGTGATATTTAAGAATGGGTTGCTTGGCCGAAGTTTAATAATGTATGTATATACATACATATTGCAGATACACACTAAGTACACACAGTATTTGTGTAGAGAATACGATTAAGAGTTACTATTACCGTGTATATGTGCATAAAATGTCATTCTTCTTTAAGCTTGATATTATTCTTTATTCTTTTTTCTAATACCAAACATCAATTATTTCCCTTTCAATAGTGTTTCAGTTTCGAGTTCACTGGAAGTGGGCATTTAAGTGTACATACTTAAGAGCTTATAGAGCGTTCACTTCAAACCTACTTTTCATTCTGTTAAAAATTGCAGAAAAATAACGACGATATGATTACATATGTCCTGGAAAAAAAACGTTATTAATTAATTAAATGCAGGCATTGCCTTATTATTATAATAGCGTAGAAAGGTATCATCCGAATCAGTATAGAACTACATAAATGCACGGAGGAAAGGTCGTACGGATCTAAAAACTTTGAGAGAAAGTTAGAAAATGAAATCCACTTAGATGCAATGAATGCAGAATGTTGCAAAAATTGTTTGGGTAGGTATGTGTTTCACAACAAACAACACATGACAAAAACTAAAGCTGTATTGAACATCATATTTGTTATTACAGAATGGTATTTGGCCCATTTGAAGAAAACGTGAAGTAGGCGACCCAATAGACGACACTGATTATTATCGCAAAACGATTAGTGGTTGTAAGTTTAAAAAACTGGTGTCATAGTTTTGTTACACCATAACTAATTGTTAATATAAATATAACTTCGGTTTATGGTAAACTATAACTCGTTTGTTAGTACAAAATGCTTCGTGCTCATGTATATATGTTTGTATATATAATATACATGTATGATAAAAAAACATACTATCCCATAAATTATTTCTAACCCATACATTTAAAAGTTGAATTGCGCGGGGAAGTATATCTAATGGAACAGACAACAAAATAATACTTATTCCAAAGGAATGATTTTGTCAGTGCATATATCACGAAGGCAATCCAGAAAACAAATTAAGCATTGATACATATGTAGGTATTTACATACATAACACTAAGGCTGGATCAGAAATATGGATACACAACCCATTGTGCATTATGTTTTGTTGTTGCTAAATAAATTATTTGTAAGAAAACATAAGAAAAGTTGTCTGTTATTTGTCTTGTCGTTTAAGTCTTATATTGCATTAGCCATAAGGCCGAAGGAAAATATCTGCACTACGAATGTATGAGTATCTAAGCTTTGCATTACTTATATGGATGTGTTAGATCAAACCGAAAACATGATGTAAAGTAATTGAAGTTAAACCTAAAGATGCTTACAAATGCATACAGGCATATGTCCATATGTATGCATATGCCTACAACGTTTAAATTGGATTCATATTTTTATTGAAACATGTTTTAAAATTCGATGATCAATTGATTTGAAAGGCTTCTAATGTTGTGTCATGAATGACCATACATATATTAGAAGTAGTAGGCACTGGACAACATAATTTTAAACTCAATGCTTATGTTATTAGTATCAACTCCAGCTAATAACATTAAAGTTAGACATAATATAAGCATTTTGCAAGTAATGTCTGATAAATAAATTGAATGAGAGATAGAGACAGATGTAAATAATTTACTAATCCTTTTCGGTATGCTTTCATCACCATAGTCTTTAGGTTACTTTCACATTCGATATCAACCTGCTATATGATGTGAACTCAACATCTGCATGCGTTTTGAGATCTCAAAAATGTTCACTTACAGGTTTTTGTACATTTCCTGACTTCCTGATTGTTTCCGTTCAGTCCTCTACCGGAAACTTTCTACTTTTCGTAAATAATTTACCCGATTTTTTTCTCTGTTAATACTTAATTTTTGTACATAAGATGTGTTTCCGGAACTTGTAAATATTAATCTTATATTCACAAAAAACAGTACAATACGTATATGTAAAAAATATAATAATAAAGTATTTTAATCTCTGATCTTGAGCTTTGATTTCATGCGAAGAAGAGTAGAGCAAAATGTAAGACACATGTTTAACGGTATTACGCACTGACTTACTAACTTCTAAAACGTACTTACAAGTAATATTTGTATGTATCCAATTCGAAAGAATGATTGAGTTGACAAGAGATTAAAAAAATCTTGAGTATAATTGGTTCAATAGACTCAACGTAAAACAATATTTTCAACATGAAACCATTCACAGAGAAATATGTATTTTAAAAACCAGATGAACAAATATATTAACGCATACACTACACTGCATAAAACCTGTCCCGTTACGATGAAGTCAACAAAACTTTAAGAAATACACAATTTTATAGCAAAATGCAATTTTTATGTTGATAAATAAATGATTCATTTACGTGAAACTTCTCCGTAAGCTAAACCACAACTGAGACTGGAAGAGAATCTCAGTAGCATGAGAGCCAACTTAGGCAGCATACAGAAAGAATGTAACACACCCAGTACCACCACCACTTTGTAGTATAAGTGTATCTAACCTGTATTCAGAAAGGTAAACCAATCACGTGTATTCTGCTTTAGCTTTGAGACTTTCACCCACTCGAGCTTTTTTACATGGAACATAACAATTATTGTAAGTTTTGCGACGTTCAGGTATAGGATCAACACACAGGAACATTAAAAGATCAGAAACATAAATATCTCTGTAATTAAGGCATATAAGTCTGCCGCCAATGACGTGAGATTTAAGCTTTTCATTCAATGCAATTTTCTTAGCAGTGATTTTTTTGCTAAGTATTATGCATACCTGTTAGCTTAAGCAAGTACGTGCGGTCAACATACACATATATAAACGCTAAGATTCGTTTCAATATCTATAAGTGTACATTCGGAAATTTAAATTCAGAAGGATGGCAAAAATATAGCTGTCCTTTTTTTGGTAAATATGTATGTTAAAGTGCGTTTGTAAAGAACAGCTGAGAACAGTTTAATACATACAATACACATTACTTGTGAAGTTACAATTTGCTACTTCGTTTTAGCCCCCAAAACCAAATTGACTATGTTATTACTGGCAGTATATGTAAATATATGAGCATTCTATCTTCCCAATTTATCTTTCGTAGCTCAAGCGCGCCGCCTTTCAAGGGTGAATACTACTCATATCTACCAAACATTATATCATTACAATTTTTCCAAGTTCAATCACATGGTTTCCGACAATATAGTAAAAACGACTTAAACGCATCGCTCTTCCGAAATCAACAGAAATCTAAATATTGGTATGGTTAAACCTTTACGCCTGCAATGAAATCATGAGGAAAACGAAAAAAGCAACGATAATTTATTTTCAATATATATTTTTGTATACCAATAATTTACAACGTTCGTGAAATGTGTTGGTAGTTACAGGATTATTGAATAACAATTACCCATTTTAAGTATGTATGAACCGATGTTGGTATGTTTAAGTAGACGCCGTATGAACATTAGTTCTTATTTGTTACTGTATAAATATAAATTTTATTTAATTTTAACATGTTCAGATCAACTGTAAAAAATTTGTATATGGAACATATTTACTTAATAATCAAGGTGTAAAGATTCAATTACGAAAAGATCAATTACAATATTTAAAAACTACAAATGTTGTTTATTTATATACCACTGAAAAAGGATGTTACGTTTATTTATGTATTTTGCTGCTTTTTGTTTAAATTTGCATAGTTCATTTTTTGACCTAATGGAATGATTTTTGTTTATAATTGACACGAGCCAAACAAAAGTATATTCTACTCCAATACTGTACATTTATGACAACATATATTTATAATTTATTTGACAAACATATTGCACTCTATTTTATATTCTTGACCTTTTATTGTATATTGATTACACCTCGATTTTTTTCAAGATTAACATCTGAATACGAAACAAATATATGAAGATATATTGAAAATAAAAAAAAATATGTCCATGAGAACAAAAAAGAAAATAAAATAAAAAAATATCTTTAACTGTTATCAATAAGATATAAACAAATTTTAACCAGGTGTTGTTGAAATTTGCAAAGAAGGGCATCTTCTACTTTTTTTGTAAATTTATTCGACTTTTGAAAACATTGGTGCAAGCTTAACTAGGTAAAACAATTTTGCATAAACAGAACATCATTGCCGCACTAAGAACAGCAGTGATGGGAACAGTTACAATCCAAGCATATGCTATATTACGAAACAGATGCCAGTCAACACTTCCTTGTTGCCTTGCTGCGGGAACAGGCAATCTGCCACCTTCGATATTTCCTTCTAAAGCGCTATCTGGCTTACTCGTGTCACCGGTTGCTCCGTGATTACCATTAGAGCTCACGTACCCGACGAATACCACAGATCCTACTTTACAATGTGTTGTAGAAATTGGCAAACCAATTTTACTAGCCAGTAGTACGGTTATTGCGGCACCAATTTCAATAGTAAATCCGCTGTAGAATATAGTTATAATTAATTGTACATAATACCCAAAAACACTTTGCATTATAAAAAATGAGACAAATAACATATTGTTCAAGAAGAATACTTACGTTGAAGAAGTTATTTTGGTAAGATCATTTCCTATCGTTTCAATAACACGACGACCCCACAGCCACAAACCAATAGAAATACCTATTCCCCCATAAATCAAAATATAAACCGGACTTTCGGCTTTTTGCATCACAGATCCTTCCCGATAAATCATGTACAAGGCAATTAAAGGTCCAATAGCATTGCTAAAATTTAAACTCTGGTAAAAAAAATGTATTACACATAGAAATGCTTAAGTACCTCACATCATTTCCACCGTGAGCAAAGCTTCCAAATGTAGCAGTAAGGATTTGTAAGAACGAAAAAAGCATGGATACCTCTTCTGTTTCCTCTCCGTCATTGGATGGACCTGTAAATTCATGCAGATCTTTGCTTTCTATTAGAGGCACTTTACTTGAATTTGGCGAAAGCGTTGATGAAATCATAAGCTCTAAACTAGATCCACTTTCTGTGACCTTAAGTTCGTCATTATTTTTGGAAGCACTTTGCGATGTCGTTATGTTATCATTACCAACAAGTGTGCTTTTCACATCTTTTGCGGCAGTATTTTGATTATCAGCAGTGAGAACAGGTGACTTCTGTTGATTGAAGTATTCTGTAAGCGGTTTCCCATTTGATAAAGCTGCGTTCCCATTTGTGTGTTGCTCGTCAATAAAATTCAAGCTAGTGATTGTAAGATCAGTATTATCCAAGCTTGCCTTTCCCAATAAGTCTTCAGCCTTTTTAACAATCTCCGGATTTATCTTGTAGTTATTATCGTAATTACAGCTTTTTGGAACGGATAGTTTGAATGTCTTTGGTGAATTGTCTGTCAGTGATACCAGTTCTGTTATCTCTGCTATAGCTGGTAATTGCTTCCCATCGCTTACTAAAGAAAGCGGACGTCTATTTTTGCGTGGACTACCGGACGGTGAAGATTCTGTGAGAGTCAAATATTTCAAGCAAACTGAACAAGGATATTGATTATTTTTAATTTACCCAGAGAATCTTCGAAATTAAACTTGACTGGATTTTTGTCTCTCGTTTTATTAGTTATTTTACGCCTTTGCATAGGAACAATAAACACTTGTGTAAGTATTCCCACAATAAGTGCTAGTAAAATACTTGAAACTATTGCCATCCAACTTGGTATGTTGTCCATATACAAAACTACATATAATATTGTTAAACGAAATTTGCAAATAATTAAAAAAAAAAGAAAAAATAACTCACGTTTAGGGCCGTCCAATACAATGCTGATAAAATTAATGAAAAAGGTGACACCGTAAAACACAGGTAACGACATAAGGCCAGCTTTTAATGGATCACTAGCTCGTAATATAAATTTCCTGATGACTAAGAACAGCGAAATGCTTACGATCCCGCTCATTACCGGGGAAATAAACCAGGAACCAACAATCGTTCCCAAAGTAGACAGTTTTAGGCCTTGTGTTCCCCGTGCAACTAAGCTAAATCCAATTGTCGATCCGACAATACTATGGGTTCCGGAGATAGGGAGCTTTAGAAAGGTAGCCACCAGCAGCCAACATGCACTACTTGCCAGAGCAGATACACAACCTAACATTAACTCAGTTTCAGAACCTTCATATAAACCGACCTCGAGTATTCCTTTCCGCATCGTATCGGAAACCTTATAACCTTCACAAAAAAATATTTATTATTTATTCATATGCAATTGTTGTATGTAAATAAATTACCGATAAGAACTGCGCCTGAAATTTCACAGACTGTAGCCAAAACGCATGCCTGGCGAATAGTTAAAACACCAGAACCAACACTTGTTCCGAATGAATTCGCTACGTCGTTTGCACCAATTCCAAACGCCAAAACAAACGCAATTAAAAAGCCGATGATAACCATCCATAGCAAATCCGGTGAGTAGGGATCCATGGTTGCTTCTTTGTTATTTTCCAATTTATATTTACTTTTTTTATAATTAGATATTTGTTTTTAATTTTATTTTATATTTTAACCACGGATTAAAAAAAATCGATATATTGAAATATCTTCCTTATTTTGGTGTTATAACAATGAGAAATAATAAGCGATTGGCGGTAACTATGATTTGAAACTGAAGAGTATGTATGTTTTTAAAAAATGTGGAGAAAATGGTGTCAGAATGATGTATCCGGTTTGACAACAGTTAAGAATGTACAACTAAAAAATTAAAATTTAGAAACGTATTTCAAACATTTAAACAGCCATATTTGCGTTTGAATTTCATCTTCGATATTTTCATATTTAATTATATATACGTGTGTACGTTAGAACTTTAAATCAATAATTATTAGCTTACAGATACCAGAAAAAAGCCAACAATTTTAAGTTATTTTTTGTGTTGTTTGTAAAACAAACAAATAACACCCGTATAACACTCCTCAAAGCCAAAAAACGAGATTCTTAAAAATTGAAACGTTTTAATGTGATAAGTAAAAAATAATGTAGTTTTAAATGAATTTTAATTAGCTTATGTTTTGTTGTTATTTCTTTTGTTCGAATAGAATTATTATTTATATAAATTGTTATTATATATGAATATATTAAATTACGTTGAGTACGCTGGTAGTATTATCTATAATTATATGAAATGTTCGTTAAATTGGCAATCAAATGCACTCAGCAGATTTGTCAAAGTCGAAGGATGTGGTGCCGCACCTGGCATTCAGGAGAGCATAAATTGAAAGCACTTTTACGAAGTTTCATTTCTGAAAATAAAAATACATATTTACGCATATAAAAATGATGATCCTTATGTGGTTTTCTTTCGAATAAAGAAATGTGGTTCAACCTACTTTAGACACAGTACTAACTGACTTTGAAGGTATGAGGTATATGATTTATTAACAATGTTTACTTTCTAGCTTTTAGAATCTTTTAATTGAGATTGAATGGACATATAGCATAGCATGCAATAATAAATGTTTACATTTGTATGTATATAGGCATGCGAATATTTTGCATCTATTTTATTTCCCACAATAAAATACATGATAAACATGCATTACTCACATCTCTTACTAATGGTTACTGCAAGGTATGGGAATGTCATTATATTTTTTATTACTTAACATGTTACTCAGCACAATTTAATTAGTCGAATTGACTATTAACACCGTGATGTAAATCATGACCACTACGAACAATTGAATCTGTGAAATCTCTAGCTTGCTGTGCTGTCTGTATGTTGGCACATTAATTGATCAATTAATAATTGTTTCAAAGCACCTTCTGCAACATTCATTTTGAAACCTAATAAAAATGTACAGATGCTCATTCATACATTGAATAAGCTAATTACGTTCAGCCCGCATTAAAATAAAGGATCGAACTCATTGAATAAAGTATACCAACACAATTTAAAAACTTCATTCACACATATGTACATTCACTTCTTTCGTTGGTGTACAAATGTAAGAACAACGACGTTCAAGATCAAAGATCATCATCATACGATTGATTGCCTCTCACAACGAACTCAATTGAAATGTATACGCAAAGATATTGTCGCAACGATATACACATACACATATCCATTAAGCATGAGACATGATTACTATAAAGTATGATAATTTGACTAACATACAACCCATGCTGATGCGGAAAATACCATTCGAGTTATACACCTTCACATGGTTTTGTGGATTTTTGGATGAAGTACACTGTTGCTTAACATGTTTAAAGAATATTTAAGTGAAGTTGTACATAAATATACATACAGTGTTTTGTACATTTGCACGAATAGAGATAACACTTCTTTGTATAACAAATGACTAAGAAATCTTAAGAGTAAAAGAGTAGTCGAATTTAACAAGAACGTGCATGTTGATTTCTTTCACGTGATTCCAAAATGCTGCCTGTTGTCGACTGTTAAGTAAATATAGACAAGAATACGTCGCAGTTCTTTAGCAATTATTTTTTTGTTTAAAAAAAACATGATGAAATACCACCTTCTTTGACGTAAAATATATAAAAAGAAAAATGTAATAAATACATACATATATATATATATATATATTTATATATATATATGTATATTCTGATTGGGACACGCAACAATGTCAATCGCATAGAATGAGTAAATTAAGAATATATGTACGTATGTAATTTCATACTTATGTATGTACTAGCTTAAACACTTGGCAAGAGTAAAAGTACCAAATAAAGAAAATATCAAAACATTTATTTGGTGGAATGTGCTGTATTGCGAAAGCGCAGACTGACCAGTCAGCAGTCAATTAATACACATCGGCGTTTTTTGCTTTAAATTACTCTTTGATAAAAACCTTGACAATGCACAATCAATAAGTTAACAACAATCTAACTAGCAAATATTGAAAGTACCTTCAAAGGAGTTGCCATGCATGAATCATCAAGGATTTTACCAATTGCATAATTCCTTAACACGATTTGAAGATAGCTGGTGAGATTTTTTTGTAAACGAAACTGCTACACAAATGTACTTTTAGGCCGTTCAAAAATATTCAATCGATTTTTACTAACTAACTGCACATTGTTAACATCAGTAAAAATATACTTTAAGAAAAATGTAAATTCTATAGGAAGTAAATTCAAAAATCGAACTCCATATATGTGCATACATATGTATATGTATACAGTAATATAAAAAATATGTTTCAACTTTAAACACGAGGTACTTATATACATTCGAAGACGTACATAAAACAAATGTGATTACTTATATAAAAAATGGCCATTGGCCTTTATAGGGTTTTAAATAAATAATTTTATAATATAAAATGAAAATATGTATATAAATATACGTACTTGGAAGTAGAAAATTGAAAAAATATATGTACAGCAACGTCTGAGAGATGTGCACGTTCCAAACTTTTCAATAGAACAGATGCCCGCTGTTCTACACTTTCTTTTTATTTCAACAATTTGCTACACTCTCGAAGCCCGTGGCTGGTTGATGCTTTGATTCACGTAGTGTTCATCAGTGCGAGGTTGTTTTGGCGGATTTGAGTTATCATTTCCCTTCTGACTTGCGCAAATACAGTAATCTACTACAAAAATCGAATGGAAATGATTATACAAAATATAACAGGGATGCATTTTTCTCTTTGCTAAATATAATACAAACATATTCGACAAAATCATTCAACAATATATCCAAATTAAAGTAGTGAACTTATATATTTCAAGGTGTAAGCTTTACTTGTACTGGCTATTCAATAAAGCAATGGGTTTGTATAAAGTATTTTGGTGTTTTTGTATCATTTTGTAAATCTGTTTAAACCAGAAATAAATGTCAACCAGAAATCATGTACATTATTGCTGTAAAAACTGAATAAGGTACTTGATTTCTAATATAAACTTGATTGCTTTTTTAAACGTCAAGTGGTGTCAAAATTATTCTAGACATGGTAGGCAAAGTTCCTTTGTTTATTGTTTTTATCTAAAAACGTTAATATATGTAAATAATATTTATATTTATTGATCTAGTTTCAATTTGGGGGCTTTAATATGATATTTCCGGATTCCGGAAGAAGTTTTCAATCATCCTATAAATGCTTTTCGGTGTCAATGCTGCCGGGGAACGAACGACATGACGTAGAAAAAGGTGGAAAAAGTAAGAACTGAAAAAAGAAAATTGCAGACGCACACTATACATAATACACATACATACATATATATTTCTAGAATTATACAATTTATATTTATAATTGTAGTTATAATGCCTCCATCAGCGCTAGATGCTTTGACACGGTTGAATGTAGAGTATCCAATGCTTTTTAAATTGATCAATAACAAAAAGAATAGAAACTCGCATGCAGGCGTATTGGAATTTGTTGCTGATGAAGGAAAAGTCTACCTTCCCTATTGGGTCTGAATAAGGATATTTCTTAAAAATCTGGGTATTTTCTATAGTTTAATAATTTCAGATGATGGATAATCTACTTCTAGAAGAAGGGGATATCATAACAATCGAAAGCGTCTCGCTTCCAGTTGCGACTTTTTCAAAATTTCAACCACACAGTAGTGATTTCTTAGATATTACCAATCCGAAAGCAGTTTTGGAAAATGCTCTAAGGAATTTCGCTTGTCTTACAACTGGAGATGTAATTGCAATTAAGTATAACAAAAAAGTATACGAATTGTGTGTACTTGAGACAAAGCCCGGAAATGCCGTCAGCATTATTGAATGTGATATGAATGTGAGCAATTGCATATCTTCATGACTGATTATTTCACATTAAATTTGTAGGTTGAGTTCGAAGCTCCAGTTGGTTATAAAGAACCTTCCATTTCTAAAAAGGAGGAAAAGGTTGAAGAGGATATCGTCGAGCATACGCAAGATGTCAATACATTTAGTGGATCCGGTAATCGTTTGGATGGCAAAAAAAAGAAGGATAATCAAGTTTCACAGCCCATTGTAAAAAAGGTATGCTTATATTTTAGTTGTTCTATTGTTCATGTCTATGAAAATACGTTTGTAGATACATACTCGTGGACTTCCTAATTATGATTATCAATTCGGAGTATTAAAGTTTGATCGCTCAGTAAAAGCTATTAGTGACCGTGTCCAACAAGAAGAAAGTATACCCGAAACAGAAGACTTCCAAGGGCAAGGATTTTCAATGAAAAAGTCAAGAAAATAAGACTACATACATTGCTCTACCATGTAATTAGAAAACATTTGATTTGAATCTATCAATAAAAACATCATAAATTAAGTGTTAGATTGATAACTTCTTCACGATCAGCTGGTGGAGGCTTTACTAATGCCATTGGAGGCAGTTTTCGTATTTTTCTTCCATGTTTTCCTTCTTTACGTTTCCACAGACCAGAGCGAGGACGATTACCCATTTCCCTCATCTTCTGGGCACTTCCTACATGTTCCTTGTTATGTTCTATATTTGAAATTCGGCCTAGAAAAAATCGCAATGAATTTTATTGAAAATTATTTTTTGAAGTATATTTAGTTACCGACAGTAGCCATACAAGTCTTGTCGAACGCATATTCCCTCTTTGATGGGAGTTGTACCACAACCTTGTCATCAAATTTTCTTAAAATTGTGCCAAACGTGCCAGCTGCATGAATTAAGTGACAAGGAAACCCGGGATTTTTTTCTAGGCAATGAATTTTTGTTCCGGTAGGGAGTGCTCCCAGCGGAAATGCATCACCTTCATTTGGGCGAACTTTAAACAATATTTAAGCACTGTCTTGCATTCAAACTTTTCAAAATGTTATACCTGGTATTCTTGGAATGAACCGAGAAGTTTTGATAATATCCCCTGATTTCATATTTTCAGTAGCTAAAATATACTTGAGGTCCTCTCCACAGGCAACCAATGCTACCAGTGATGTTCGGCAACCATCTTTTATTACATCGATAACACGTTCTAATTGCGGAGGACCTTCAAGTGGCCCATCCCGAACCCATTTTACCCAATGATAGGTCTGTTTTATACCACCACCAATGCCTTTAGCTACTATGCGACCACTAATAGGGTCTCGTCCAGCTAAATGACTTATTTTCAAAGGCTCTACTGTGTAATCGTCGGTATAATGCACAACCCGTCTGAATGATTTACCTCCACCAGGATTGGGTTTTTCTACAACTTTGCACTTTTCGCGATACTGAAAGGATATGTTGACAATGTTTTTGCTTGAAATTCGTGAACAATTAGCTAATAATCTTGTTAAGTTATTCATTGCCGCACGTAATACACTCTTTCTCTAAACCTGCTTTAAACTCAGAAAATTGTGGTTATGAAAGAATACTGAACTACTCAAAACCAGCTGTCATCTTCCATAGGGTGTCAATGAAGCAGTCATCTAAAATGTAAGCATGCAAAACCTCAGACAAATGTTTATATGTATATAACTAGCGCTTTTCCACATATTTACACACTTTCATACACGATACATTTTAAAGAAATTGTTTATTTTGGCGCATATCAGTCAATAGATAATTATCTCAGAGATGAATTATTCGCATTGTGCTTACCCCCGAATATATAGACATTTAAAATATTCAAAGCCACTAGCCTGAAGCGAATAAACAATTAACCTGGCAGACGTCCCCAATAAACTCTGAAATAAACTCAATTCATTTTGAGTTTGCGGTAGTTCTCGTTCTCGAATTGATTCATTCTGTTGCTGGTTGTTTTGGAAATCGTTTGGAGACTGCTGTAATTATTGTTGAATCAGCATATTAAAATATTTTATCACCAAATATAATCTAAAATGCCTGTCAAAGCGGTTTGTGTTATTAATGGTGATGCCAAGGGAACAGTTTTTTTTGAACAAGACGTAAGTAAATAATTTAATCTCTAAAAAAAAGTTAAACTGCATCTAGGCCTTGAACTTCATATGGATGAATTACATTCTGCTTTACCTGCATATGAAATTGTGGTTTGTATAAAATGTGCCTTATCATGGTTTCTAATAAAGGGCATAGTTTCTTGAACGTTCTCGTATAGATTACGTAAGTTTTGGTATTATTTATATACATACATACTTGTTTTGACTAATATTGACTTGAAACTCTGAACTTACTCAAGAGCCATATGAAGGAATAATCAATGTCGAAGATTTCATTCGTCCATGTTGATTGTGTAGTGAAGTGTTTTTGATTTTTTTTCGCTTTAGAATGAGAATGCCCCAGTTACTGTAACCGGTGAGATTGTAGGACTGTCTGCAGGAGAACATGGATTTCATGTTCATGAATTCGGAGATAATACAAATGGGTGTACTTCGGCCGGACCTCATTTCAACCCCTATGGCCTCACACATGGTGCTCCATCCGATGAGATTAGGCATTTGGGTGACTTGGGTAATATTGTGGCCTCAGGAGATGGACCGACTAAGGTAAAAAAAATCAAAAAAAATGTAATTTATGATATTCATGCAACCATTTCCACGTTTTTGAAGGTCAATATAACAGACAAGATTATAACTCTATATGGACAAAATAGCATTGTAGGAAGAACTGTGGTAGTACACGCTGATCCTGATGACATGGGAAAAGGTGGTCACGAACTAAGCAAATCTACTGGCAATGCAGGTGCACGCATTGGTTGTGGTGTTATTGGTATCGGCAAAATTTAAACATATTGGATACTTATATCCTATGGCTTTTCAATATTAAAAAAATAACATTTATTATGTGGGAATGTTTTCGAATAAATTAAATATCCTTGACATATGGAAATAAAAGTTCAATGGTTTTGGTTAAAGAACATTTTTGTTTGTATTATTTGTTCCAGACGAGTTTTTTTATAAATTTATTACATACGTTTTTTAAAAAGTCACGTAAATGTATGTATAAGTATAAGCTTTGTTTTTATATGGGTTTGTTAATACTTTAACTATTTGCTTCAATTTCTTTATACACTTCACGTTTGTATTCATCCAGACCCCCTTCGATGGCTTGCACAGTTCGGTTACCACACAACCACAACTCCTTGCATACCACTTTTATCAAACGTTCGTCGTGAGAAACCAATACAACTCCACCCTTCAAAGAATATGATATAAATAATGTTGATATTCAAATTTAAATAGCTAACCTTGAAGGCATTAATTGCTTTCCCCAAAGCATCAATAGTCTCAATATCCAAGTGATTTGTAGGTTCATCAAGAACTAGGAAATTTGGTTCGGCTACAACACGATTAAGAAAATTAAAAAAACAATTTCTTCTAGTCTGCATTTATTTCATACATACCCATACACATTTTCGCAAGTGCAACTCTTGATTTCTGTCCTCCTGACAAACTGGCTATGCTCTGCAATGCTAACGTCCCAGATATGCCAAAACTACCAAGTTGACGGCGATATTCCTCATCAGGCTTGCCTGGAAATAGTTCTTCCAAAACTCCAACACAGGTAACGTTCATATTTAGATGATCCACGTGATGTTGAGCGAAGTAGCCTATTCGTAACCCGCGATGCATTACTATAGATCCATGAATTGTGCTCAGGTGCCCTACTACAATTTTAAGGAGCGTTGATTTGCCGGCACCGTTTTCACCAACCTTGTATTTCAATTAATAATACTTGTCGTTCAATGGTAAAAAAACTATACTCACAATACATATACGTGAATCTGAATTTGCTGAAAGATTTACATGTGAAAACACAGGTAAGGCATCGTTTTCATTGTAACGAAATTCAATATCCGACAGTGCCAAGACGGGTGGATTAAGAGGTTCAACTTCTGGGAACTTTAGCTTAACTTCAATTTCCTTTTCCACTGGCTTTAATTCTGGCCTAAGTTAATGAATTAACGAATTATTTTATATTTTCAAAAATATACTACTTACAATTTTTCAAGCATTTTAATTTTTGATTGCACGGACGATGCGCGATTGGCGTTATACCGGAAACGGTCTATGAATTCTTGAACATGGGCTCTGTGAGCCATTTGAGCCTCGTATTCTCTTCTTTGGGCTTTCATCTTTTCATTTTTCGTCTTTTCAAATTGTTCATAATTTCCCCTAAAATTATTTAAATTATGACCATTGCAACATAATGAAAAATGCATGTATTTACTTGTAAACATCCAAAATCTGGGAATGCAAATGTATGATATCGGTAGGTACAGTATCCAAGAAATTACGGTCATGAGAAACAACAAGCAAAGTTGTTGGCCAGGTTTGCAAATAGTTCTCCAGCCAAATAATAGCTTTAATATCCAACATGTTAGTAGGTTCATCGAGTAGCAAAAGGTCGGGCCTAGAAAAAAGTGCGCGAGCAAGAGCTAGACGCATTCTCCATCCTCCAGAAAAAGATTTGGTTGGCCTGCTCTGCATTTCTGTCGAGAACCCCAGACCTTTGAGAATGACTGATGCTTTTGAAACTGCCTTATCTGCCTCAATATTTTGTAACTGTGCGTATACATCGCTTAATTCAGCACTAAGTTCTGCATCTTGAATGCCACTATTTAAAGCGGAAATGATTTCTTTTTCCCTTGCCAATAGTCGTGTACGCTCGTAATCACACTCAAGAACACTGTCAACAGCTGCAGTATCGTCACCGACTACTTCCTGTTCGACATGCAAAACGGATATGTGACTGGGTATAGCCAACTGACGATCTGATATCATTCGTAATAAAGTTGTTTTACCAAGCCCATTGCGGCCTACAAGACCGTACCTTCTTCCAAAGGACAATAGTATGTCAGCATTTTGTAGCAGTACTCTTAAAAGATATGTACATTATTATGTATCGAGTTAACAATATATAAGTTGGTTACATACTTGTCACCGAAGGCCAAATCGAAGTTTTCTATTTTTATGTCCATTGAACGGTTAGTTCCCTTCTGTTCCATTTTATTATTTTTTTTACTTATAACCTGAGACGCTGTGGCAGTTTGAAGCTTTACTGGGTTAGGTTGCGAAATTTTATTGGTATCGAGTTGTCTTTTCTCCAACTTTTGCTGTAGTTTTGCTTCAGCTTTTTCAAGTTTTTTCGTGTCCACTTTCTGCAAGTAAAAATACCATGGTTTATGACTGCTGATTTTCGTTATGACAAAACAAGTTTCTTACATTTCCAGCGTCCTTATTAACTACCCATATACTCTGAACGTCCTTGTCAGTGGCTTCCATATTAGCAGCCATTTCAGCTATATTCACAGGAGCATTTAGTACCTTCTTTGTTTCATTTGACGAATTCAATTTTATTATGTTGTAAAACTGATGGCAAAGATCTCTGTAAATATACTAGACTATAACAAATGCGCACACACTTTGAAGTGCATTATTTTGCAAAACTATTTTAAACATGTGTTTGCTTTTTTCTCTCAATATTTGTTAAGGAAAATGTTATTTTATAGAAATCTCGGTTCATACCTTATGTTATCTTCAGTTTTTTCAGAATTAATACTCTGTAAGATGTCACCAACAGCCTCATATATGTCATCGCAGCTCTCAAAGTCATCTAGACTGCCGCAGAGAACACCTTAAAAATTCAATGCGGTTACATTTTATTTCTTTATAACTACATATAGTCTTTACCCTCAACATAGCCTTTAAGTTCATCGTCCATTGCGGGAAATTCACGTCTTAAAATATCAGTGAAAGCGCTCATTTTTTTGTTTAAAAAAATGCTTAACTTCTCTAAATATTCAATGTATAATTAATTTACAACTTTAAATAAATCAATGACGACAAATGTGCAAAATGAGAAACAATACAAATTCCACCTGTAAATTTATTTCAGACGGATGGATATTTGGTTCTGTTGGCTTATCTCCCACAAATAATGACATATGACAGTTGGCATATAAATTACAGGGTACACTGGAAATTTTTTTAAAAATCAAACGTTTAGTTTGTGCAGTATGCTTTAATTTTGCGAAACCCGTTTTAATGGTCCTAACTAATTTAATTTTAAAATGTTAAAAAGCACTTTCCAATCAAATATGAATTGATTGAAAAACATTAACAAGTTTCGAAGAAATTAAAAAATTGGCTTTCTTGGAAAGTAATTTAATACTGTTTCTTTAGTACCACTTGTGCACTTGTGTTATTTACACTAAAGAGAGACCTTCAAGACCTTTCCATCGGTACCCAGCCTTGCTATTCAATAACGAACATACAAATTGATTAGAATTCTTTACATCTCCGGAAACATTATTATTACAATAACAGATCAAGCATAGAATCAAATTTATTCCATAAAAACACACAAATAATAAATTAGATTATCTAGTAATCACCTTGAAGCAAATAGCCAACATTCTCTTATTTATTTATGCATAAACATTCGTCACAATCCCAAACAAGTTTTTAAGAACTATGGAGCTCCGTCGACGAACTGAAAACTGTCGTGCTAATATATGAATAAAACACAAGATTTTCTGATCAAAAACAAATGAATAATTAAATGCATGATACTATTTGAAAAAAAAAAATATTATATTTTCATGTGTATATGTTGCCAAATAAATTAGTTTATAGTATATATTTAACAAAAGGCATGCCTTATTAATTTATTAGAGGACAAAATTATATGTATAAGTTGTAAAACTTAAGTTCTTGATAATACATTTTTAAACAATATGCCGCAGAGTTAAACATTTCCTAAATATGCTCGCTCCTTTTGCTTAAATTAAATAAATTAATAACAGTGAAAACAATAAACAATAAAAAAAACACATTTTATGTTTGTATGCGGTTGCAGATCATGTAACTTTTCATTACCATATATGGATAATTTTAGAAGGTTTATTATATGCAAAACGGAACGCAATCAAGTTTCCGTATCGCATGACTATGTAGATACATTAACTGCAATCGACTTGCGCTGCCTAGCTCCGCGGCCAGAAAGTAGATATGATACATCTAGAATGGATTCATTTAGTTGAGTATTATCCCATTTATATTTTTTTATAGCTGCTAGGATTATTTCGAGATTGTTGCGCTTTTGTTTCCTTGTCTGTTAAAATACAAATAATTTCAAAATTAATTTACATAAAGCTCCCAAAAAATCACTTCCAACTCACTTTATTTGTCTGCACTATATTAACGATGTCTGGTTTCTTCGAGGTCGTCATGCAGCTATTTGCCTTTGAAATTGAAGCTATATTTAGCGGATTATCTGACTTATGTCTTCTCGGTTTCAACAGTGCGGGGTCAACATCATGTGGCTACAAACGAAATAAATTATAGTTAAATTGCAAGTCGAGCAACGAATAATGGACATACCGCATAGGACTTAGAAATTTTTAATTTGTCCTCAAATTTCTTAAAGGCATAATTTTTCGTACACGTTGGCCAGTTGATTTTTGCTTTTGAGAAAAATCGTGCACTTTTGTCTACTCTAAGCTCACATATGTATACATGTTCTTCAGATGAACAATCGACAGGTCGACCCTTGCAAAAGATAGTGCGATCCAACACCCAACACCGTCCTATAACTAATTCAATGGGTACAACCTCGTATAGTGGTACTCTTACAACTTCATTAGGATAAAACCGCCTTGATGGTTCGTGGAAAGTTTCATGAGGACGAAGAAAGTGATGTCCAAATATGACTCGGTTTCCCTCTTTATCTTTCCATAATCGTTCAATGCGGAATATATCACATTCAGAATAATCTATTTCTCCTATTGTTTTGTAAGTGTGTTTTTGTGTTGGACATATATTTCCTTTTTCATCTTTGATGGGAATATCACGAAGAACATAAACTGTATCGCCTTGCCTAATTTGCAATTCACCTCGCATTAATGACAAATAGTATCTACAGCCATCGTCAGTAAAATCGTCTAGGGGTATTTCTCGATCCACTATTCGTGGTTCGCACTTCTCACACAAATAATTGTCTGCATTAATATCAGCTTTTGTGCATTCCGTATGTTGCCAAACCATACATCGCGAGCACTGAATCATGAGACCTTCATCTTTGAATAAGCCACATATACACGCAATTATATCCTCGGTACTTGCTTTAGTATGTTTAGATTTTGGTGAAAAATGCCTGCTTTTTACACCAGATGTGATTGCTTCTATAATTGCGTTGGGTCGAAAATTTTTTAAACTGTTTTTATCGATGCCCAATTCAATAAGCTGATCATAAGCCTGATCCTTCTTTTTTATATATAAATCATTCAGGCTTTTTATTACCTCGTGCTTTTCTGGGTGATCTTTGTGCAATTCCTTTATAGCTGACAGTAAATTTTCTATATCATCGTCGAACTCTACTGGGTCCTTATAAAAACCTTTCTCAACATTAAGTTGGATTGTGGTGAACTCATTGAGTTTTTGTTTTGCAAGCAATTTAGATTGTTTTCCTTTACGCTTAACTAAACTTAGACCAAGTTTGACAATTTGCGGTTTCTCAAATTCATCTGGAAATAAAGAAATTAAAACAAACGTGAACTTCTAAATATATGCGCATGCAGCACCTTTTATATCTTCAAATGCGGAGCAAATGTCTCTGAAGATAACAGCCATCTTAGCCATCCTTTCCACTTCTGGATCCTGGACAGCTTGAGTTAAACCTCTCGTTTGAATATTTCTTGGAGAGCGCAAAGCAGATATCTGAACGGCGAGGGAGTTAGGCGTGGAAGGCCTTCTTTGAATTGTATTTGAAAATGGTTGTTCGGTTTTGCTTGCTTCTAGTGGAACTCCGTTTGACTTGATTTTTCTAACCTATAACAATGTTAAGTAAGTAAGTAAGTAAATTGCCATTTATTATAATTTACCTTCTCAAAATTTCTAAGTAGAAATATTCTCTGACATTTAACGAGCCGTTTATCTTTATCTGATAACTGTTGCAGCAATTGTGTCATAACAATATCCTTTGATTGAAGACGGGCAACATCTTTACGCGCTGATCCTTGTCTTTTTCGTTGACGCCCATTCCGGCGTCCGTTATACACACCTGCTGTAAGATCATTGTTTTTTGGGATTTCTTGCAAAGGTTTTATACGCTGAGATTTTCCACCTATTACCCCTCGACATTGAGGGGTATTACAGCGACATTCCTGTCCTTCAGAAGGATTAAAGAGTGAAAAATTATAATCGTAACTTATCTCCTCGCCAGCTTCAATATTGCGCGCAGCAAAAAGCGCCATTCGAGATAATCCATTAACCGACCACTTTTGCATTTCACAATTTGGAGAACAAGAATGGTTTACAAATCTGCCATCGCTACCCATTCGATGTCCATCTATTACCAAACCACCGTCCAAATGCAAGCAATAATGATGTGTATCATTTGCATAAAGGGTAGCCATACGTTCCTTAAACTCTTTTTCTGTCACTACTTCACCAACATATTCGAGAATATATGTTCCTTTTTTAATTGGTAACGTTGTACGAACGCCCCAGCCCTTATTTTCCGTCATAAATCTTTCTACGCCAGGTGCAACTTCATGCCGTTGAATTTTTTGATTTTGACATTTTTCCATTGTCGGGCAGCTGGATGGATAACATTCTGTGTACACCATTCGATTTAAACAGTCATCGCCACAACCCACATCTGGTTTACAGTTACATGTCGGTCTGTCAATGTTTGCAGTATTAGGCCGAACGTCAGAACATCGATAAACGTTTGTTCTTATCTTTCTATAATTCCAGCTTGGTACAGTAACCCTAGTTGGAAGCTTACCATTGTTATACGCCCACCATATGTCAAAAGGCAATTGAAAGTCAATCTGTGTACGACGGAAGAACTTTTCGCAATAAGGAGGTGGTGGTAAAAGAGGACCAGTTGAAATATGTGGCGTCTCATTATTGCTTTCCTTACTGCTATTATAGACCAATTTCTTTCCTCGTAAGCTACTATTGTTATCTTTATAAAAATTTGATAGAAGACCTGCAACAAGAAATGTCTTTTTCCATTTCCGTTTTCGATTTGTTGATTTACTGTCTTCACTGAAAACAGATGCTGAGGAAGACGATTCGGAATCTATGGCGTTTGCAGAATCACAAAATGCTGCTGGAAGTGGTTCTTGCTCTAAGAAATCCACGGTTTCGAGCTCTGGTTTTCTTATGGGTCCAATATTTCGTTTTACTGTTGTGGTGGGTATATTATCCGTATTTTTTTGGGTATCTTTCATTGATTTATTTATGTCTGCAGCCAAACGTCGCTTAAGTCGAATTTTGCACGTTGGAAACGTGATATGGATAAGTGGGTTGATCCCAACTCTAATTTTTTCCTTGGCTCGAGATATCAATTCCTTCTTTTTTGAAAGTGGTCTAGCTCTCTGTTTCATTAATTTATTTTTTAATGTTTTTGATTCCAACGAATCCGGTACCAATCTGTTTGACACGGTGCCTTTACTTACACGGGTCCTGTTTGATATAGCATCATTACTTGCTCCGTGTTTTTTTATTCCCTGCAAGCGGTCTAAACTAACAACTGATAAACGTGGCGTACGGTTGCGTTCTAAGTATGTGTCACTCGTTTCTCCGGCATGGGGAACGCGGTCACAATTAAATTCTAATTTTGATTCTGCTTCTGATTTCTTTTCAGTGTCTCCTGTAAGTGAAATCTCGCTAACTTTTCTTTTTTTACGCTTAACATTCGGAAAGCCAGTCCGATTGATTTTCTTCCGCTTGCGTTTCATAATTAGATTTCCACCAGTTTTATTCAGTAAAGATTCAACGACACGCTCAACTTTTGTGTTGGAATTTTCTGGAAAAGCTTTGTTATGAAGATCTAGCAAATCTAATGGTGATTCAACTTCGGATTTTGTTATAATTGATGATTCGCCCAGCTTAGCGATAGGAATTTGAATTTCCAACTCAACGGACGGTTCAAATATACCCGGAGGAGGAAAAACTGATTCATTGCATAAGGGCAATGTTTTCGATTTATCAATTATCGCTGAAACAGACGGTATTTCACTCAAGTTGTTATTAGTAATTTTTGACACAACTCCTTCCAAACGATTACGTTTTTTATTATTTACTGCTTCTGGTAAAATGGTTTCAATATGACCATTTTTACTTCCAGATATCCTTTGATCATTTGAATTGCTCGGTGAAATGCTACCCCCTTCAGTGACATTTGTTTGAAGTAGATGACGCTTTTTGGGAGTAACCGCAGCTTTTGCTGAAACTGTTCTAGAATTAGGTTTTTGAACATGACTACTCTGCTGTTTAGACTCTGTGCTATCTTTCTGAGATTTTATATTTTCAGTGGAATACACTGCTACCTGTGCCTTTTCCGGTTTTTCTCCAGGCGTTAAAAGATAATGTCTCTTCTTCAAAGGCAATTTATGATCATCAGGGCTAGAGCTACATGTTTTTTTGTGGCGTCGTTTTCCTGTCACATTTGATGTTATACTAATGCCATTCGAAAGAGCAAATTCAACATTCTCGCATGTCTTCCTCTTTTTGAGATTTCTTTTATACTGATTGTTTGGTTTTTGAGGAGCAACGCGTTCGATAGCAATCTTTTCCTTAACATAATTATTTACTAATGGCTTATCACAATGAATACGACACAATGAAGAGAAAGAATTAGTTAAAATTTCAATTTCGGTTAACAATTTTGAGTCAATCACCGCCAATTTGCTGCAACCAAATTTTAAACTTTTTCTCCGCCGACGTTTCTTAAGTTTTGAAACACCGGAATAAAAACTACTACTACAAAAGCTGGCCAAAGAAGATCGACGTGACTTTGGTTTTCGCGTTGATGTTAAATGTATGGGCATTTCTGTTGTATTTACCACACCTTTCCTTGAGTGGCTATACAAATTGCTATTCACAGCGACTAAAGGCTTATACGAATCATGAGGGATTTGGTCAACGTTGTAATTATCAAAATGTTTAGTTCCACTTAAATGTACAGTTTTGCTTCGACCAAAGTACTGTCCCGTAGTTATATAGCGATTTATTTCCCCGTATTTTTTATACACATTTGACACTTCTGTTTCATCAACTAATATTTTTGGTTTACATACTCCAGATCCGCTACTTTCTTCACTGCTTTGGCCAAGACTGAGACCAGCTAATTGAAGAATGTCTTGTTCATTAAGGTTACCAATAGATTTAGAGTTACTAATCGAAGGTCTGCGTTTTCGTCGGTACTTCATTCGACGCTTTCCATCGCAGCTCTTTGCTCTGCTTGTACAACTTCTCATGCTACAGCGACTTTTTGCACTAGCGTCACTCTTATATCCAGAAAAATAGTTATTTCTAATGCCATAATCACTGGCATAACCACTTTTAGCTGTTAATATTTTACTGCAAATTGTTACATTTGGATTTACGCCTCCATCACTTTTATACCCACTAACACTGGGCCGTCGAAATTTCGAATTAACATCAATCTTCTTCCATGCAGGATCAAGCATATCTCCTTTATTAGTTTTAGTAGGTGATATCTTAGCACTACTTGTTGAAACAATTTGTGTTGTTTTTGCGATACTTGATTGTTTTCGCACTTTATTTCGGGGAGGTGGATACAGTACTCGCTCGTTCATTGCATATACGCGCTTGTCTAAATTAACAATATCAATTTTTGCAGGTGAAGTAGTTTTTTCTCTTAATTTTGCCTTTGGTCGCGGTCGCTCTGTTTGTGTCTTTGGGGAAGGGGATATACTTTGAGCCGCTGAAGAGACTACTCCCGAGTCGGCAGACTCATTTACAATTGTTGGATTTGGGTTTTTTTTTGGTCGTCCACGTTTCTTTTTCACTGGAGGGTCGTTTTCGTTTGATAGCTTTGCCGCAGTCGACAACGTTGGTAAAGCAGCACTTGGTTTTGTTTCATCTGCGCATGCTGAAAGCCTTTGTGTTTTTTCCATAAAGTCCTGAAGCAATGTAGAAGTGTACTGTATTTTTGGTTGGGTGCCTATTGAGAGTGAGTCCGAGTCACTTTCAACACATTTGATAGCTGCATTCACTAGCGCTGGCAATTCATTATCACTGGATGAAAGTCCAATATTATCATCTGGAAGAACTGTCTGCTGATTTAAAACAACTAAGGATGGCTCTTTCGTTTCTCCTGCATTATTAATTTGTTCATCCTTTGGAGGCATTTTACATAAATTTGTGTTTGTGGACTGTGGTTTTATTTCGTTGAATTTAGTCAGCTTAAAAAAAATGTATTAGCAATGTATACACAACAATATGTACTACAAAATCTTACTCGCTTCCTTTTGAGCTTCAGTTTTTTTATCTTTCCAGTGTTACTAGCATCCGATCTTGAATCACTTTCATCATTAACTTTATGGCCACATAATGTTGATATACCAGCAATTGAAGGCGCTGACATGCTATCTTTTGAGGGTTCCGAAGTCACTCTATTTTTTAAGTTATTATTTTCCATCCAAAGGAGCCCGTTACCGCCTTTGGATTCAGTTGTTATTCGTCTTATTGCTGATATTTTCATTCGCAAGCCGTCAGAGTCAGATCTGAATTCAAAGCACATTTTTTTACATTTAAATACATTTTTGATACTTTTAATCTTTAAAACTTTACCTCGAGACGCTAAACTGTGTTGCAATTTTTCTGCATTTTTTGTGTAAAGTTTCTGATATAGAGCTTGTTTCCGTCGCTGTGCAATCTGACTCCTGAACAACAGGATATATATGTATAAAATAACTATGTTTATTTAGGTACAGGCTAGAAAATCTACCTCATTTTCACTCGATTGCGAAACTTTTTGACCCAAGACCTTCCCATCGTTGTCGTGTTTATGTTTCATGGTATAATTCCCTTCAAATAAATTAGTATATACATATGTATGTACTTCTTGAGACCTTAGAAAAAAATGTTTGTAGCACAGTCACCACACCATGTTATTGCGAATAATAAATATGAAAGAAAATAAATATACATACATACATAGATCGGCGAAAATAATATACAATTGTTTGAATAATGTATAGAAACCAATGCGATTTAGAAAATCTATACAAGTCTTATATAAAATAAAAACGACCAAAATTTTAAGAAGCACTAAATGTGGCTGTGGAAAGTCTTCTTCAGCTCCTCAGTAAGAAAGTATAATAATCAACATATATTGTTAAAATGGTCTAATATCACCGATATAATTATTGTAATCAAACCAGTTTTTCAAAAATATTAAGTTCCTAGTAGCTGCCACACTTATCTGGGTCAAATCTTAAGGATCTTAAGGATCTTAAGAATTGTCACTATGCACTCACCCTCAAATATAATTTTTATACAACTATTAGAAATAACGAAATAAGCAATTATAGTTTGTTTACAAAACTTACGAAGCAAAATGTTTTTATTTAATTTTTATTATTCATTCTAAAATGGCGCCGTTTGGAGCGTCGATAAAACTAAAGTATTTGTCTCAGCTTTGTCTTTGAAATTTTCAACGAACGCCATTCAGACAGTCTGTATCTGATCAAGTTGATATTTTTGAACCGATTTTAAACGTTCTTTTTCAATATGCGAAAATAATTAAGAAATGTTGATGAATTTTCTACAAAAATAAAAAAACGATAACACTCAACTGCCCCCATCAGTTGACTGGCGCTGAAATATGTTCAATTCCATTAGTTCCCATTAACAAAACTTGACAAATATTACTGTCAACATTAGTATTGCCAGGCAAAGACAAATATTACCCATACTCGACAATCTAGTTATTTACAATATTCAATAATACTCAAAAGTGATGTGTAATTTTGGATTATAAATCACAATTATGTATTGTATTTTACATTTATTTCTTTAATTTAAACTATACATGCCTATAATTTATAATTACATGTTATTAAAAGCAATACAAATGAAAGGAATGTAAATGTATTTGAACATAACTTAGTCGACTATAGCTACAAATAGATCTGTTCGCCTAGATAGATAAAATAGAACTTTCATAAAAGAGAACGCTCTCGAGAGAGCGAAAATCTTTAGATGTTCGTCCTTAACAAATAATACCAGAAATAAAGTACTAGAGAGATAGCCGACTTCACAGCTGTTTGCCCCCTAGTCCATCGACGAATTTGACGGAATTTCCCCTACTTTTTGACGGATATTCATAAATGAATGACAGTTATTCATGAGTGAACGCACACTGTCTCCTTTTTACTCCCACATATCAAGTACACCACGAAAATGTCCGCCGTGTCGGTGGAAACCTGGGGAAAATGTTATAAAAAACGCTGTCAAAATAATTTTAGGGGAAAGGGACGTAGAAGTCGGCTATCTCTCTAGTACTTTATTTCTGAATAATACTAACACCACATGGAATAACTGAGAAATAACTTCTCTTTCCGTTTGATTTCATCTGACAGCGTTTTCTATTCCCTGTTTTTTAATACGTAAATACCAAAAAAGTGTATTTGTGAAATGCAAGGGTATTCCTAAACTACACACACACACTACACTCCTACTATTAACGACCTACACTTCAAAAATTCGCAATGGACTTTGGAAAAAATGGCCGAAGATGTATATCTCTTTGCTCTCTTATTTCGGATTTGACATTTCGGGTTTCCAAATCTGTCACATAACTTCCTTCCGTACACTTTTGCCTAGTAATTTTTGGTTCATGGCGTTCGTTTAATTGTTTCTAATATTCTCGGTTTAATTCTAAATCCTTTGATAATTAGAGAACCTGATATTATTAGGGAATCACACGATCAGATCTAATCATTATAAGAATAGTCTTGTTAAAAGTTAAGAAAACATTAAAAAAAACTATTGTTATTGGAAATGAGTTCATCGAATATGTTGTACGGAACAACACTGTCAGCCGAATCAATTAAAGTTATAGCAGAAAGTATTGGTGTGGGATTTCTTCCGGACGATGCTGCAAAGGAGCTTGCTGATGACGTTTCCTTCAAATTAAAAAAAATTGTCCAGGATGCGGCTAAATTTATGCATCATTCTAAACGTGAAAAATTGAGCCTTAGTGACATAGATAACGCAATAAAAGTGCGGAATATTGAGTGCCAATATGGTTTTACATCGAACGATTTCATACCGTTTCGTTTTGCCTCAGGTGGAGGTAGGGAGTTGCATTTTGTTGAAGATAGAGAAGTTGATCTTAATGAAATCGTTCAGGCCGGAGCACCAAAAATACCTCTTGATATAACTTTGCGCTCCCATTGGTTATGTGTTGACGGTATACAGCCAACAATTCCAGAGAACCCACCCCCACTTTCTAAAGATTCTCAAGCACTTGATTCAGTCAATCCAGTTCTTAAATTAGAACAAGGAGTAACAAAGGATACAGCTGGAAAACCTGCCACGGGAAAAATACACAAATTGAAGAATGTTGAAACAGTTCACGTGAAACAATTAGCTACACATGAGTTATCTGTTGAACAACAACTGTATTACAAGGAAATTACTGAAGCCTGCGTTGGTGCAGATGAACCCAGGCGGGGAGAAGCCTTGCAAAGTTTGGCTACTGACCCAGGTTTGCACGAAATGCTTCCAAGAATGTGTACATTCATTGCCGAAGGCGTCAAAGTTAATGTAGTTCAAAACAATTTGGCACTTCTTATATATTTAATGCGAATGGTAAAAGCTTTGTTGGACAATCCATCTTTATACCTGGAGAAATACGTAATTTGCACTTGATTTAAAAGAAAAATTATTAGATATAAATATATGTCCGATTTATTTTACAGCTTCATGAATTAATTCCTTCCGTTTCTACATGTATTGTTTCAAAGCAACTTTGTATGCGCCCAGAGTTAGATAATCATTGGGCTCTTCGGGACTTTGCTGCTAGATTAATGTCGCAAATTTGCAAGAATTTTAATACTTCCACTAATAATCTCCAAACACGAGTTACAAGGTATGGAAGCACATTAATGTTCTACCTTTTTCAATTATCCAATGACAATAAATTCTCAGAATATTCAGCAAGGCATTGCAAAATGATAAAACTCATCTTTCTTCGCTATATGGTGCTATAGCTGGATTGTCAGAATTAGGGGGTGAAGTAATAAAAGTTTTCATTGTGCCACGTTTAAAATTTATATCGGAACGGATAGAAATTCATCTACAAGGAACAGCACTGAGCAACACAGATAAGATAGCTGCAGGTCATATAAGAGCTATGCTCCAAAAATGCTGTGCTCCAGTTTTGAAAGCAATGCGCAACCCACCGGATGTGTTGGATGAATATAAGTAAGATTTGATTTGATTATATTGAGGAATAAAGAATATGAGTTATATACATTTCTTGCCACAGGAATGAATTTGGATTTCTTGGGCCAACATTACATCAAGCTGTTATAAAGGCCCGAAATGCTCCTTCATCTGCTACGGCTCCATGCAATATTGGCAACTCTATATCAAGTGCTCCTATAACATCAGCAGCACAGACAGCTTCAACGGTTGGTCGTTCACAAGTGACAACCACACAGCGACCATCTACTCTCATGTAGAAACTTTAAAGGTATATACAAGTATATAAATTCATTATATTAATTTTTGTAGGCCGATTGCGAATATGCCGCAAATGAGAACAGTACCACAAATCCAGGCTGTCCCGCAGACATATGTTATTGTTTCCCAACAGCGACCTTCAACACCTCAATCTGGTAAGTCAGATAAATTAAATTAAGAAATTATAAGTGTCCTCGAATATGTTTATCTGTTAAGGAGTTTCACAAGTTCAACAAAATGGTAACACAACGCCTGGAACACAGAAGGTGAGTAGATGCACAAAAAATGGTTTCTCGGAGAAATACAGTGCTTTTTCTATAGGCTGCTGGAGACCATAGCTCTGTATTAATTGAGGGAGAAGTAAGACAAATTCCAGATTTGGATGATCTATCGCACCTGGAATAGCATGCGGCTTCAATAAAAAATGTGCAAAAGCATGTAATTTTTAAAAACAATATAAATAAACTCATAAATACTATCGTTGTTGTTTGCGTTTAAGTGAATGACGAAACCAAAGGAAAATATAATCAGTTTGACGTTTTCATCTTTTGCAAACCACAATACATTCGCAAGGGAGTATGAGTGCGTTTATTGAATTGGGTGTTTTCTGCGCGCAGGATCTTTATTATTGATTATACTGTCCTTCATTGAAATATTCTTATCAGTAGTATAGGAATAGCGAATGCTAAAAGAGTTTCCGCTTTCCTTCTTCACAAGCAATATTAATTAAATTCACAAAGTAAAAAGGAAGCTCCGCAAAGCAGAAAAATATGAAAACTCAATTTGTGAATGACGATGTAGAAAATGAACCTTTTGAAGTTCGAGTCGACGAATTTAAAAATGATTCAGAAAAAATGGAGGTGCTGGCTGAATTTGTTGAGGATGTCATTAAGACTGCTGAAACCGAGGCTCAGCAAAAGAAAGCGGAAGGTTTGCAACAGGTAAGACTACTGTCGAATTAAGATTGTGTTCAGGGATTAAGAATATAATAATATGGTTTTTATTTTCGTAGGCTCACACAAAAGAAAAGTCGTCTTCCCAAAGTAAGTATTTTTTTTATTATTTAAACCCCTTTTAAATATGATACCATCATTAAGGAAACTTGAACTTTTTCGGATTAAAATCATAAACGCATTTAGTTGTATAAAAAATCTTGTCACATGAGTCACTGTAGCCTTTTTCTGCAAATTCAAAGTCAAATACAATAATAATAGATTAAAGGCTCGCCGTAACTGTGGTTGCTTCGTATCTATAAACGATACACTTAATATATTAGTAGATATGTATTATGCATGTTTACTACTTTGTGTCTTCTATAAACATAACAACATGTATACTTACGTGTTTCTATACAAGCTTCTAGGGCCTTCTTAGCTTCATCTTGAATTTCTGGTGGTAATATTATAGGTATTTGAGCTAAAGCCTTTTGAAAGCTAAATTCCCCCTTCTTTGTTAACTACATTGGATATCATTACACTTTAATTTGAAAAAAATAGTATAGGTATATACATATATACTTACGGTACCTGCTAGCTGCGCTATACACTTAGCATAACACTGAGAGAAATAATGCTTTCAGTGAAAAATATTTTAATACATAGTTAAATTTATTACCTTTAAATCCTTGTTATTTTCATCGAATATTCCCTTTCTCATATTATCTAAAGTTTCCTCTTTCAAATTGAACTTTGGGGCACAACCAGACCGCATCATATCCAAAGATGCATCAAACTGTTTCATAGTTACCGCAGCACTGAAACTTAAAAATGTCGCGAGAGTTAAACAACTTCGCCAACTTCGTGAGTAGTTTTGCATATTCCAAAAGACGTCGTTTTACTCAAGTTCATATAACAATCTAAACCCGATTGGAGAGAAAAAGTTATCACACGAATGGTTTTAAATGTTGATATCCGAAATGCGGCATACATTCTAATTAGAAGTCTCAAATAATCATGTGATACGTGTATGGCAATTAAAATAAGAACAACTATACATAACAATTAGGAATGATAACGAACTATTAGCGTCAGACTTAACTAGGGGTATAATGATTGACGCCTTCAAATAAGAATAAAACTTAAAACAGATATGTTATTATAATATATTTGTATTGCTTGTACTCCTAGACTTTACTTTGGGTGACTTGAAAAACGGAAAAATGGTTAATAGAGCTAGGGGACTGGTGGTTCGTTTGTTCGATGCTATCTGTAACTGCGCTAACACTGCTACAGCTCCAGCTCAAAGGATACGCCGCAAGAGATCATCCCAACCCAAGTAATATGCCAGTTGACTATATATTGAACTACATAAGAAAAGCAAATAAGAACAATCAAATAATTTATTTCAAATATATCAACTAATTTATGTACGCATGTAGTTTGCATTGTGGTTTAGTTGCAACTGTTTGGAAAACATATTCCAAAACATATTGTATACAGTATACAGTATGCAGTATATTTTTCGATAGGATGCTAAAGATAGCACATACGTTTTTTAAGTGCACAAAATGTGAAAAGACCATACAAATCTTCCCACCATAAATAAATATTACGTGATAAGATTCCACTTAAATGTAATTGATGGGTCTTTAAATTATCGTCGTATTTATTCTATTATTTTGTCATATGAACGACCAACACTACATTTTAAATTTAATTTCTTATGCTGTGATCTGTAAGAAAATTTAATCTTGATCTTTCCAAAATGTGTATATAAAGTGTGTAATGTAAAATTATAGTAAAATAAAATCTCTAAAAATCATATTTGAAGTTTGATTATCTAAAACAAATTATAAAATACATTCTACGTGATAACCAGTCCAGTAACAGTTTCATGAAACATTTTGATAAATGTGCAGTAATGAAGTTTGTGCACATTTTTTGTGCGCAAGTAGTATAATGATTCGTAGAGTTTCAAGTAGAGAAAGTAAGTACAAAGAGTGAATGCAAAATGGATATCGGGAGAAATATGTGTATATTTTATTATTCACTACATGTATCGTACATACGTAGCCTATAAGCAAATAGATAATCGCATATAAATTCACCAATACATACATAAAAATGAACAATTTCAATAAAAGTTTTCTAGGTACTAGACATTTTAAGCATATTTATATATTTAAAACGGAAGCGCGATAAGAACTGCATCGACTAAGTCCAGGAATTTGATGAAATAGTTCTAGTTATTCTATAGATGACTGTCGGGATGGCAACAATACTTAAGCTTCACTGTTTCCTCATACTTGCATTCTTTTTTATGAGAAATGGGATGTGCAATGTTTTAAATTTGAGTAAGTACCTAAATCTGGGCTCAGGTAAAATTAATAATTATTAGGACATTTTTCAGAGGAGTCTGAATTAGTTGAGGAAAGTAGTCATTTACTTTTATCGAAGAGGTACACCCGTCAGTCCGCATTGCTAGAGGTATAAATTTAATAAAAAGAATTATGAATAAATTCAAACCAATAATGATTACAGCAAAATAAAATATATACAGTGTGTAAGGCATCAAACGGACAGCAAGGTCAGTGCAAACCAACTAAGTATTGTAAAATGGAAAACCTTCAAAATAACATTTGGAAAATAATTGATAACCTCTGCATCCTTGATAAGACGTGAGAAATATTCATATTTAGAATAAGAAATATTTTATTAATATGTGTAAATCGTAAGGAACATAAGCATGCATGTTTATACATTACTGCAAAGCTTATTGTGACATGTGTGAAAATAAATTTAAATCTCTTTTGCAGTTCAATTGGCATTTGTTGCCCCAACAACTATGATTCGGATGTTAATTTAAGATTGATACCAGAGATCATAACAAGTATAAACGACGACCACATTAACGGTGAAACTAGAATTGTTAACAAACCTGAAAATAGGGGTTGTGGAATAACAACAAAGCAATTCCCAAGAATAACAGGTGGTCGCCCCGCAGAGCCAGATGAATGGCCCTGGATGGCAGCAATTTTACGTTTGAGATATCCACATGTTCACTGTGGGGGCATTCTTGTTACTAGTAGGCATGTTCTAACAGCAGCACATTGTGTCGAAAGGTATAAGAAGGACGACATTTTCATTAGATTGGGAGAATATGATATTCAACAACTTAACGAAACACGATCCAGAGATTTTCAAATAGAAAAAATTGTCTACCATATCGATTTTGATCCGCAGACATATTTGAATGATATTGCTTTGTTACGTGTTGACAGGCCAACCCTTTTTAATACATACATTTGGCCAATCTGTATGCCTCCAGAGGGAGAAAATTGGGAAGGATGGAATGCAATTGTTATAGGATGGGGTACACAATTTTTTGGTGGTCCACACTCTAAAGTTTTAATGGAAGTAACGGTCCCTGTTTGGAAACAAAATGAATGTAAGAACATGTTTATTGAACGGGTCGAAGATACACTTTTATGTGCTGGTGCCGCCGAAGGTGGTCGTGATTCCTGCCAAGGGGACAGTGGCGGGCCATTGTTGATCCAACTCCCAAATCGGAGGTGGATAGTAATTGGAATCGTTTCGTGGGGTGTTCGATGTGGAGAAAAAAATCGCCCTGGTCTGTACACAAGAGTGAATAAGTATCTTTCTTGGATAATAGAAAATGCAGAGTAAAAAGAAAACAAATAACGTTTATATTTAACAGTTTTAATTTGACGTCCTGCCTAAGAGCCTGTAGTATCAGAACATTTAATTAAAAGAAATAAAGTAGCTGAACATTTTAATTCTAACTGGAGGAAAATGCAATTTTGTAGACATCATCATAAGTGGACGCAAAATTAACCTCCAGACCTTCAGTAATAAAATTTGGAAGTTCTGCGAAGTCTTTCTTATTTTCTTCTGGTAATATAATACATGTTACCCCACTTCGCTTGGCCTAAAATACATATACAGAAATAATGGTATAGTAAACTGATGGTCATATTATAATAAGGTATCTCACCGCAATAGTTTTCTCCTTAATTCCACCTACTGGTAAAACCTTCCCTTTCAACGAGACCTCTCCAGTCATGGCAATGTTTTGACGGACTGGCTTCTTATTTGCTAATGACATTAATGCTGTCACAATAGTAATACCAGCACTTGGGCCATCCTTTGGAGTTGCACCTTCAGGAACATGCAAGTGTATATGACTAAGAAAAAATAATCATAAACGTGACACTAAATATGTACATATTAATACATGAACAAATATTAATTGGATTTACCTTTTTTCTAAGCACGTATTTTCTTTGTTCAAGGACCGCTGATAGTTTCTTGCGACCGTAAGAGCAATTTGTGCAGATTCTTTCATAACATCACCTAAATGGCCTGTTAGATAAAGAGACCCATTTTCCGAGTCTTTACCAATGTTAGCCGATTTGCGCATTTCAGTTTCAATATATAATGATGAACCGCCCATTGCAGTCCACGCTAAGCCCATAACCACACCGGGTGGAGTCTCTTTGTACATTCTTTCTTGAGAGAATACCGGTTTACCCAAGAACGTAGTGAGGTTATCATTTTTAACTTCAAAGGAATCACCTTCATTTTTGACAATTTTATAAGCTACTTTTCGGACGACCTGTTAATAGAGTGTTTTCAGTATGCGCAAGTTTATTATTTTTATTTACTTTACCTTTTCAATGTGCTTTTGCAAGTTTCTTACTCCAGACTCCCTACAATAGCTTCTTATCAAAGTATTTAATGCTTCTTCAGTAATTTTCAGTTGCGTTTCTTTAATACCACATTCTGTCATTGCATGAGGTATAAGGTATTGTCTTCCAATAGCGACCTTTTCTTCCGCAACATAGCCTTAAAATATGTATGTCCAGTTATAAACACCGAGCTTCTTATATACATATAATCAATTTTACCTGACATTTCAATCATCTCCATACGGTCGCGCAGTGGTTCCGGAATAGTATCAGTCACATTCGCAGTGCAAATAAATAAAACCCGAGATAAGTCAACTGGTACATCCAAGTAATGATCGAGGAAATTGGCATTTTGTTCCGGGTCTAAGAGTTCTAAAAGAGCTGAACTTGGGTCACCCTGGTAGCCTCTAAAACAAAAACGTGGAAAGAATTTGTTTGATTAGGATTCCAGCTGGCATATTTACTTTCCAATTTTGTCAACTTCATCAATTAAAACCAATGGGTTTTCTGTTTTGGTTTTCTTTAAGCACTGAATAAGTTTTCCGGGCATGGCTCCTACATAAGTCCTCCTATGTCCTTTGATTTCAGCTACGTCGGTCATACCACCAACACTAAATCGGAAATATTCACGATTCAAGGCTCTTGCAATCGATTTTGCTAGAAGTGAAATTTGTATTAATACATCGAAAATTTGTATCAACATTATCATAACACAAACCTATGCTTGTTTTGCCTACTCCTGGTGGTCCATGGAAACAAAGAATTTTCCCTTGTGTGCTTCCTTTGAGCTGGCTAACCGCAATAAATTCCAAAATTCTTTTCTTAATATCTTCCATACCATAATGGTCTTCTTCAAGAATGTCTGTTGCTTGTTCTAAACTTAAATTCTCTTCACTCGTTACACCCCATGGCAGTGATGTTAACCAATCCAAATAATTTCGTGTTACACTAAAATAGATACGTACATATAAACATTGTCAACTAAAAAGCGAGTTACATGAAACATTTGTTTACTTAAACTCAGAACTATGGCTCTCCAAAAAGTTTAGTTTGTTTAGTTCTTCATCGATTACAGTCATTATAGCTTCAGGTACAATTTTAGTTTTGAGCTTTTCTCTATATTTTTCGCCAATCGCATCTTTGTCATCTTTTTCTATGCCAAGCTCTTTTTTGATAACCTTAAGTTGCTCCTGAAGTATATATTTTCGATGTTGTTGCTTAACTTTTTCTTCAACTTCCCTTCCAATTTTTTGTTGAAGTTTTGATAACTCCAACTCCTTCTTAAGAAGGGCTAGGGCCAACAGCAATCTTTTTGGAATCTGGATCAAAAAATGTTAATTTATTGCTGGCAATTGCTTTGAAATAGCTATTCGAAAATTGAATTGTGCCTCACATCCATTTCTTCCATTATCTTTTGTAGCTCCTCAGGATCAGCGGCTGACAATGAAGCTCCTAAATCACACAGGTAGACAGGATTGTCAACAACTCGTTGATTCTGATGTAACATTTGCTGCAAGCTTTCTCTGAAATATAAAAACCGTAATCATATAATATTTAAGAATTCTAATTGAGATATAACCTGTATAAAGGATTCATTGTTATTATATCACGGATAGTTTTGATGACTTCTTGTGTGAGTGCCTTGACTTCCTCAGTTTGTGAATAGGGCTCATGTTTAACATTTTCCACTTCCACCATTAAAACTGGTTGTGGTGATAGATGTATTTCAGCAGTTTTTTGGTCATCTTTATCTGGCGTTGAGGCTGTGTCTTGGGGAAAACTTGATTTCTGGGATATTTGTGCTTCAACTTGCTCTTGCCGATTAGATTTGCTATTTCGACCTATTCGTGACTTTCGTTTACGTCGATCTGTATCTGTGTCATCAACTGAGACGTTCAATTTAACATTAAACATCGGGTAATGGATACTCATTTCTATATTTCAAATTGATACATGACACTCTTGTAGTGATACATGCGACATATTTAAATCTACGAAACCTTTTTTACAAGAAACAATTTTCAATTAACAAACCTTTTGAATCGTTTGACAGATCTTCCAATATTTGTCCATTAATTTTTATTCTTCTATGGGCCACCACGACTATTCTAAGTTTATCTCCTAAGTCTTGAAGTTCTTGTATCTGCGCAAATGTTCCGTATTGATACACCTCATCCAAGTTTTGTACGAGTTCTGATTCATTTTCACTATCCTTTTTCATGAAAACTCCCACATAAGGTTGATTAAGTCTTACTTTTCTTCTGATTAAGTCAATAACCATTGGATTCGTTACCTTACAAGAACAATAAAAAATTAAAATGAAAAAAAAAACGTTTTTAGAAACATAAGCATGTTATTGTACTAACTTCTAGGATTTTCATAAATCTGGGGAATACAGGATTCCTTCGTGTGGCTAAAAGCGGCACATGGGGCCAAACTTCTGGAACGGCTACTGTAGCAGGCAGCTGGGGATCCTTATTGATAAGGTATGCATTGCCTTCGCTAGTTTCATCATCATTTTTTCTCGAACTACAGAAGTTTCTTGAAAGAATGACACTTAAGTATCGCGGTTTTGCAATAAATTCAGATTGTCGGATAACTTGTCTACTCAAACAAGTTGAACGATTTTGTGTGCATAAATACGCACTTCTGTATAATGTGCGAAAGTTTCCGATTCTCGAAAACATTTTATATCACTGTAAAAATAACACGATCCGGTTGATGAAATTCTATTACTAGGTACAATTTTTGGTTAGATTTGAACATCAAATTGTCAAATTGTCTGTGGGTTTGTCCAAGTTGCACTTTAAACTGTCACACATAAGTTTTCATGTTTTCGTAACATGCAACTACTTTAGTCACATTCTACTGTTATTTACATAATTTTTGTAAGAATTCATTAAGTAAATACAATTATATATGTAACATAATTACCTTTCTTATCTATATTTATTCGTATTAAATTAATAACTTTTCATTTTCCGCAATGAATGGCAAAATTGGTATTTAAACTTAAACTATTGAGTGAACATACTCATTCAACTGTCAAACATTTTCGCTTAACTGTCACATATAAAGCCAAACAATAATACAATTTTGTAAAGCTAATTTTTTTCGGATATTTTAATTTTAAACTAAAATTTGGTTTAATATGCATTTGATAAAATGTGTAAACAAAAGCAATTGTAAATATTAAAACTATCTTAAATCCTTAATTTGTAAAAGAAAAATATTTTGTAGGTTTAATGACGGATGAAGAGTTGAATCAATGGCAGCGCAATACAATTATTTGGTGTGAATTCGATAATTTTCTAAATAACATCGTGGATGGAAGTCTTCAAGATAATGTTTCAGAACTTTTGGAGGAATCGGCGATTAGCATGGCCATTGAATCACATGGCCTACAGCCAAGGCGACAATCAACAATACATCCTGTTCTCAACAGTAACAATAATATAATATCAATTCTTGATGGCGATATGAACTTTTTCGATCAGCAGGCAATAAATGCAGCAATAGAATTCGAAGGACTTGGGATACCCCACTCGCGTAACATATATGATCTGTGATTCCCAATTTATAACCCACAACACATGTCTCCTTGAGGCGTTTTACAATGCAATTAAACTAATTAATATCAATTTTAAAGTATACAATTTTATTCCTTCTATTAATTTATAAAAAGAATGACTATATATGCAGATATATTTTAATCGTCATTTATCGATTTTGTGAAAGTGAATATACATATGAAGCTCGGAATGTCTTAGATTTAAAACCGCTTCAGAAATTCTTCTGAACAAATACGTGCTCTAGCGTTGACTGCCAATTTCATTTCGCTTATCTCCTTGTCGATCTCCTCCATGAAATTAATGACAAAATCCACTAGTTTATGCTTATACATTTGTTCCGTGTGAAAATTGGTTATGAGGAAACTGATATCGTATCCTTCAATAGGCTTTCGTCGAAGAATTACGAAATTTTCGGCACGCCTCATCATGAACCGAGTGAACTTGTGACACAATATTTTCTCAATTTCATCTGCCTGTTTAACTGCAATGCTAACTCGGACCGAGTTCACACTGGTTTCAATTAATACACGCTCTCTTTCATTACGCGAGATAACAACGGGCGTGAGGACTAGCTCCTTGCTGCTTCGAACTTCGACTTCGGGCTTGTTATGCCTTTCAACCACTTGAGATGAAAAGTTTGTTAAGCACATCGCGGCAGTCAACGTATGTCGAACCGCTGTTAAATAAGGTTTTAGTGTTGCAGCCATTTCATAAATAATAGTATTTCCTAAAGAAATAGCCACACAATTCAGATATACAAATTTAACAGTGAATCACACAACTAATACCAACACCTCAAAATGTCTGCTGAAAAGGCTATGACAACCATGAATCTTTGACGTTTAAAATGACGACTGAATATACATTGAGCATACGTTACATCAAGTACTTAATAATATTTCAATCCTGAGATAAGGCGATTGGATATTGTACATTTTGTGCGTTCTGATATGAAAAATAAACAAAGAATACTAGAACATTATAATCGTCCTTAAACCATATGCAAGAAAAGAGCGTATTTAATAGAGTACAATAGTGAGTTACGTGTGTATAAACAAGAAAAAGTGAAATAAATGATTATGCAATAATATTTATGAATTAAATCAAAATTAGTGCCTAGTTATACGTGATTATTTTTAAAATGATATTAAGGTGTTATTAGAATCGGGATGTCCGTTCTGTCATACCCTTAATGTAGTAGAATCAAATATGTAAATGAGAAAAAGTCAGATGTGTACATATTGATTGAAAATGACATACACGATATCAGAATATATCAATGTGGTGACTTTAGCTGGGTAAATTCGATTTAATATTGTAAAGTTTCTTGAAAATAATTAAGAGCGGAAAAGGTCTCGGAATTGAAAGAAAATGGAGGGATTGGTAAATTATAGCAGCGAAGAAGAGCGTGAGGAGTCTCCTGGGCGAAATGTGGTAAATACTTATTTGCTTTCTAAATATTTGATCTATAAGGATACTATTAAAAAGTTGAATGAGGAAATTCAAATAAAATGGCGTCTCCTTCGATCTGCAAAAATCAATAAAGTTGCTTCTATGTTTAATTATTTAATAAATTCTCCAATCCTGTATATTGGACTCTGGGAAAGCACATGTTTGTGTAGCACATTATTTGTTCTAGCATGAAAACAGGGAATATCCATGTTGAATCTTTCGAGATCCCCTAATCTCCTTATTCCTAACTACATATGTATATCAACAATTTAATAAACCTTATTATTAGTATTAAAGTAAATAACACAGTTTGCTGTTTCTGAATAGTTGCCAATTCTTTAGGCTGAATGCTGTCCGGCGAATGCTATTGATCCCTATAAACGGAGTAGAGGAGACTCAAGTCGACGGGCCAAAGAAGAGGTAACCAAATTTTATTAAATTATAGCATAGTTAATATGAAAAATATGTCAATTCTCTCAAAAATAGAACTATGTGCGTCCTGGAAAAAGTTGTATCTTATTGTGACATAGATCTGATTATACTGAATTAAAGTGATGTATCTTGTTTAAGTAACAAAACAATATACATTATACACACTCTACAATATGTACACACTTATCACATATGTATATAACCTAGAGTAGAACATAAGATTACAAACTATCTTAAAATGATTGTATTAACAAAAATCCAATGTGTTATTATGTGTAATTCTCAAAATCAACTACTACCCCATCTAACATCATACAAGATGATAAATAGAAGTTTGTCTGTGTGTAAACGCAATTGCAAAAGATTTAGACTTACTGTACTGTTGCCTGACCATAATACCCGTGTCAAAACCAAACTTTCCGCAGAACGTGAGTATTAAGATCATTCAGATTAACTGTTTTATTCCAGGATAAGGTACGGTGCTTGAGGTTTAGAGATAAATGCACATACTTTCTATTTAAAAATTTTCGGACGAAAATAGATGCGTCGATATACATACATACATACATAAAGCAAATTTCAAAATTTATTGAATTATAATACTCGATTATATTGTCTTTATTTGGGAGTTTAAAATCAGGTAATTTCCCCATCTCACTTTCAGAATATACGGGGATGTGCAGATGAAAGATCTCAGTATTCATCGCACAGAGAAATCGCACACAACAGTTTACGAAAGGTTATTGAATACATATATAGTTTACTATCTCAAATATTTATTATATTCTTAATATGTATTTTAAAAAATCGAACATTTTTGTATACGCATTTACATACAAATCACTGAACCGATTCTTTTTTGATTCGTTTTGTTTTGCAGAATTCTAATAGTGAGGAAAGTGCATGGAATCGTTTTAATAGTACCTGTAGGGATAACTCTTACCGCAGTGATCGACGAAAAGCGAAATCTTATGACAAAAGAAGAGAGACCAAAGATGAACGTAAACGCAGAGATGGACACAGGGACCGCGAATATGATTATAGGGATGATGGGCACAGGAATCGCGAATATGATCACAGGGATGTCGATAGAGAACGCCGAGACCTTTCTAATAGATATCGTCGGGATAAACATGATCGCGAACGACAAAAAATATCTTCAGAATCCCCACCACCTGCTAAAAAGGATCGAAATGCAGCAAATAATCGCAGTCGCAACAGATCCAAATCCCGATCAGTATCAAAAGAATATCCTTCCAACAATAAAACAACTGTATCAATACATTCAGTAAAGACAATGTTAACTGATTCGAAAATGGAGCAAACACCCGTAAATACGACAAAATTGTTGCCGCAGTCAAAGATTATACCAAATCTCCAAACAATTGTTAGCCTTCCATTAAAAGTAGAAGCCCCGAAGGTGGTGAACACTGGCAGCACTTCGGAAAGTGTTCCAATATCACTTCCAAAATATTATAATCCAAATATTATTAACCCATCAAAATATGCTGAACAAGTGCAGAAGCGAAAACTAATATGGGGTTCCAAAAAGAGTGAAGATACTGCTGCAAAATGGGGTCATGCGACATTCTCTGAAGATTCTGATGGAAAGGTTGCATCAAAATTTATGCGTCTAATGGGTATAAAGTCAACGCCTAAGGTGGGACCTACTTCTACAGATGCGTCTAGTGGAGAAAAAACTGGACCAGATGTAAAATCTAGGCAGGCAATGTTCTCTAATATGGAACAACAGTATGAAGTCGCCAGACAAGTAACACACACCATGCGAGGTGTGGGATTAGGATTCGGCTCTCAATCCAGGCAGTATTAGTTGAAAAGTTGTTACATAGTATATGAGTAACTCTAATGGCAGTAATAAAGAAATGTTAATAAAGAAATTTTGTGCGATCTTAACAACTCTTTTTAACAGTGATCTAAAAAGTGAATTTTATTTATTATTTTTCTTAGAATTTAATTATTTTCAATTATTTTAGCTTGTATGTTTGTATTCTAGATACTTCAATCCTTCCTGCGATCACAATTCGCTATGTTTCGATGAATCTGGAATACGTGCGTCTTCACTGGTAACAGGTGAAATGTGATCATGTTCCATATTCTCATGGTCTTCCACTATAGCCATTAATTTTTTTATTTCGAGATCATAATTTTTCCATTCGGGAACTATTCGCTGAGCAGCAGTAAGTTTTGCTTCTTTTGTTTGCGGATTATTACATAAATCAATCACTTTTGCTTTGTTAAACGAATTGTCGCTGCACCAAGTTTGACACCAAAGCCACTCATCTGGTAGGGATTTAATGGCCACTTGGTGAATCATATTATTTGGCAAATCTTGGTCGAGATTTGACAAACTGTTTGGATCTTGACTAAGAGCTTGGTATTGACCTCGGAGGCGATCACCAGCTGCTATTTTTCTAAACCGCTTTAAGTCAACCACATACAGTGCCGAAATGTGATATCGTCTGCCCATAAGATGACTTCGCCAATACCCCTGCTTCCAAAATCGGAAACCCTCCATTTCAGTACGAGAATCACAGAAAGGAGTGTATGCATATGGTGCACCATTAAGATCCAAATCGTTTAGTTCCTTAAGATCGGCTCGGACAATCTGTTACACAGAAAATTGTAAGGATTCTAAATATGTTAGTAAGAGGATGCTTAAAAACTTACAGCATCTGCATCGACGAATATGATCTTCCGAATATTCAGAGGAAAGAGAACATCAAGGAAGAGAATCTTATATCCCCAAATGGTTCTTTGCTTTTCTGTTTGCTGATGTAGCCACCTTGGCCATTTGTACTGAACAAGTTCGTATTTAAATCCATACTCCTTCGACATGTGTGGTAGGAAATCGGTAAATTGCGGTGATAAGTAATTTTTTAAAAACCAAAATTTAACTGGGGACTTTTAAAAAAGAGCATTATTAATTCTCAGTTAATGTAAATATGTATGCATATATATATACTTTTGTATGCTTCATTAAAGAAACCATCATTATCCGCAAAAGCCGTTCATACAAATGACCAGACGCAACTGAAAAAATATTTATTGTATCCGTATCAGAATCAGCAGAGCCAGAACTGAAAGAACTAGTTATTGAATTCCATATTCCTTTGGGGTTGTCCTCTTCGTCACCAAGCAAATCAGAGTTAGCCATACTTGGTTTTTTCGTCACCCGAAGTTTTATTACATGTGAGCGCAAAGAACTTATCATAATGCGCGTTAAGTTACTTTCATGTATTGCATTTATACCATCCACACTAAATTCGATTTTGTAGGGTGGTGACCAAGTTAAGTAAATATAATTTCTTTTATGCAAGTATATTACCTTGTAATATCATATATTTCGGAGCTTTTGCCTTCTCTTAAGCGTAGTTCCCATATACCGGGATTTGCTTTTAATTGGAAGTATCCCAAGTTTGCCATTACAATTGTGTCAACCAATGTTGGATTATCCTTAGTGCCCAGAGTAATTTGAAGTCCTCTTGGTGGTGCACCGGTCATTGAATCAAAACAATGACCTTCAAGAAGTAAATATTCCAGCTCGAACTCGCTATGCACTGGACCGCCAATGTCAATTAATTGTATGTTATCCAAATCGTATACTGAACGTACAACTTCCACCAACCAGTTTTCTGGAACCTTGCAAAAGAAAAATATGATTAATAACACATCGTAAAATTGCAACTGCAAATATTACCTGTAAATTTTGTGTCAACAACGGATTCGCAGGCAAACCACTAAATTTGGCAATGGGTCCTTCTGAAAGTTGTCCTGTTGGCGTGAATTGAACCTCAGTATCAACTACGTACCGATAAAAACTAAAAATAGAGAGTTATATTGTTATTAAATTTATAATACAAGTTAATAAGTGTTTTTACTTTTTAACAGGCATATCACTATGCTGCGATACAGGTAACATGAATACTCGCATTTGGCAGTTAATTGTATTTCGAAGAAGTATTAAGAGTGGTGCAAGTTTTTGTGCACTTCTTGATGCTGGATCTACAACAGCTACAATGTCGAAATGCAGCTGATCCAATTGCTTAGGTGGGAGTTTGACTACCGAATGATCCTCCTTTATATCTGACGGAACATTAAACCTTGTCTTAGATTCCCTTGTTATAAGTGTCGAAACAATTTTGAGCAAACTATCGCTAGAAATTTCGAAATCTGAAGACAATACTATTAGCAAAAGACTTCATTACGTTTGAAGTATACAAATGATACCTTCATCACTAAAACTAAGTAGCGCTTTTCGAATTTTGTCTATATATTGAAGAGTATTACAGCGATCTACTAAACCGAAGTCTTCAACAGTAAATTTCTCTTCATTTGCTAGTGGACCAAATATTTTCCCATTGGCAATAACTACTCTGTCAGATTTGTTAGCTCTCAAGACTCTTTGATTATAAACACGCAGCATTTTTAGATGCAATTCGCTTGATGGTAGAACATCATTGACTGAATCCTAGAAAATCGAAATTATTGTTTTGCCGTAGAAACACTTTAATAAAGCTTGTATTACTCACAGGTACATCTTTAAGAGAATCTTTAGGGTTCTTTAACCATTTCAAAGCTAGTTCTAATCCACTGTAATCGGAAACAGTTTGTGACAAAGTCCACACAAGTCGATTCAAATTATCTTTTCTTGAAATAGAAGAGCCCTCGGCATTTGGTATAAACGCAACTCTGGCACTGGTAGATTTCTGAAAAAAAATTATTTATGAGAAAACACTTAAAACCGGATAGGTATAATTCAATAAATACCACGTATTCCAAGGCGCTAATTAAAAGTTCTCTACCTTGGCTATCTTCCAAATCTGCAACTATCCATAGCGTCAAAAAGTGTATTTTATTATTTCCAATTTTCTCTGAAGATTTTTTATTTCCAATGAAATACTTTAAATTATCCATTAAAGTAGCAGTCATATCACGATGGGACAATTGAGCCAATGCCTTAACGTTACTAAGATCTTTGTGTACATACCCGGAAAGATCAACAAACCGTACTTCGTCACTTGATAGAATCCGCTGGTTTAGGCGTGGCATAACGTTAGGTTGATTCATTAAATAGTCTATAATATTTTCAGAGTCGCTCAAATCTCCACGATATACACTCTTTTGCAGAATTGATGTTTGCTGAATGATTTCAGTAAGAATAGCTTCTTCAAATTCGTCAGAATTCAAAAGATTCTTTTGCATTGGTACACCGTTTAAAAGAGCTTGAGGTGTTTCTGTAAATCCGAGTCTTTGTACAAATTCTTCGGACAGTTTTCGCCCATAGTCGAAATCAGAATCTTCACTAAGAATGTCATCTATTTCAGTCCCTGATAACTTATCGAATATCCTCTTTAGTTGCGCACGAATATCTCTTTGGGTTACTTTGTGAGTCGATTTTACGGAGGCATATATCTTTTGAACAAAATATACAATCAAGCATTAACACTACAATGGTGCTACATAGACAAAATAGGGAATACTTACATCAGTCAAAAAACTCAATGCAGATCGAGAATCTTTTTTTTGTGAAACATAGTTAAAAGCGCAGAACATTGATAGGTAATCCACTGAATTTGACTTTGTTTTTGTATCAAATACAAGACCAAGTCTTATAGGAGCAAGATGTATTACAAAGCTCTCAGCTAACTTAATTAACATACGAGTGTCGGGATGCAGTGGGTCAATGATAAGAACCTACAAAAAGTACATGACTTGTGAAGGTTTTAAAATGCATTTCGAGTTACCAAATTAAATAAATTTTTTCGTATGTGCCTTAGCATTCCTGGGAAAGTAGGTCGCAATAAATCCGTCACGCTTGTTGGCCATCGACGATATTGAGAATCGTTTTCAATATCGTTCACCCACATAATAGCTGTATCCCGAATATCAATTGCAAAGTCCTTTTTTGATGCACTGGAGAGATCCTGTGTCAAAAGTGAAGATGCTACTTTGCCCTGAAGATCTAATATATGATATTTAATTCATATTCCATTTTGACGTAAGCAAATTTTCTTACTGTTTTTGTATAAATTTTCAAGAACACGCAATTCGGCTCTAAATGTTTCCACGAGTAAGCTTAAATCTAATGAATCTGCATCAAAAAATAATCCATTCACGAACAATGCTCCATCAGGTGGGACAATGTTCAAATTCCTGCCTAAAGAGTCTGTATTATGCTTAATCTCTTTACGTAAATCGTCGCTGACAGTTTGTTGGAGAAGAGATTTTGCCTGAAAAACGTTCATATGATGACTATTTGAAACCAATTTTTAGGAAATGTGTATTTATGTTACTTGTGTGGGGAAATTCTGAGAAATGAACTGAAGAATCTGTAAGGCTTCATCTCCTTGAATTTCAGCAATTCGTTGTGCCGCTTGTAGTCCAAGATCTTGGAACTCCCAAGCCTTTAAAGGTGCTATTTCTTCATCCTTTTCTAGCAAGTTGTATCGAAACTGATCCAGGGCATGCGACATATGCGGATACTTCCCTCTAAATAAAATAATCACATGTGGGATAACTCACTGAATTATTTAATAGACTTACTTTAAAATCCCGAAATCAAACCCATCGATTTCCATTTCTTCAATGTTGCCAGAACTTACGTCTTCATCGGCTACTTTCTGTGAGTCGTCTTGACTTTTATACTCCGTCGATTTAAGATGCAACTCTACCCCATACCCAGAAAGACGAACTTTTTTCCCAGACGATTTCTGAAGATAATGACGACAAACGTATTTAATCTCTCCAGTAGTTGCTAATTTTTCCAAAATATCATGAAATTTACTAAATTCACTTGATCCTAAGTCGCCATACAAAACAACTACACTTCCTGTAGAGTTTTCCGTACCAGGATAGATATGATCAAATCCATAAATTTTGCTCAAATCATTAGAATTATCTTTAGACTTCAATAACATCTCTAGCTCTTTTGTTGTGCACGCTAGTTCATTGTTTATTGTTACAAAATTTTTTGTTCCGCAATCTCCGCGAGCAAGTATCTCTTTGGCTATTTGGAAATGCGCTTGTATCCTTGGGGTTAAACTGTGCATTGATACCATGAGTTTTAACAACGGAAGTTGTGAATTGCCAAGCAATTTTTTTGCCACGTTCACGGATGTTATATACTGATGAGATTCCGAGTCTGTGATATATATAAGGTAAGTACATTTTGGGTATTACGTACCAATATTATGTAGTTACCAAAGAGAGTCAGTGGTTTCTCCAGTTGTGTGATCTCCCTTAGAAAATCCCAAAACAGAACCGGATTCTCATCAGAAAGATATTCAGCGATTTCAAGATATAAGGGCGTCTGTTCCCATTTCGCGTTAATGAGGGTTGTAATTGGAAAACTTTTAGAGGAGGGGGATGCTAGAGTTATTGACGAATTGATCAATATAATCCAAAGGAGCTTATTGATATTATTCCTAGAAAACAATGATTCTTAATGCAAAAATTACTGTGCAAATTCTACAAATACCTTATTATAGCCATTTTAAATAGATTTCTGAACAAGGTATTATTTTCTTCACTATAACATAATCTTGACAAACAAATGAGTGACTGCCGGTGTATGATAACGATTTATTAACCACGTATGCCTCACAAATATGACAAGAACAGCGTCCGCCAACGATCAAAGCAAAATTACTGACAGAACTCGGATTTCACCAATGACTAAATGTCAAAAATATAATTGTATGAAGTTAGCAACAGTTATTTTTTCTAATTGATTCATATAATAAATTATTAAATGAAAGCTTAATAGTTGAGAAAAAAATAATAATTCGGCTTGAATGGTACCTTGTACTATAAATTAATTATTCTATTATAAAAACGAAAACTATTGGTTGGTGGGACGCAACTAATTGGTATAAAATACAGCGTGCCACTGTATGAGACAGCTGATATGAATAGCTGTCAATGATATTGGTGTCTTATGAAACGTGAAATTTTAAGTTGTAATTTGTTTAATCTGTCACACTATATAATAAAACAAATTTAATAATGGCAAGGCCAAAGAAGTTATTTGATAAATCAAGTGCTAGAATTCAACAATTATAATTTACTTTTGCAGGCTAGTTCCATGATATTGGCTGGTCTTGGAGTAGCAGTAGTCGGTTTCGCTGGGAAACACTTGCTAAGACAGATGCCTGCAATGGGAACCAAACTTAGCGAAGCTATCAAAAATCTTCCAAAATTTGACTCAGAATCGTTGGCTAATTCGAAATATTATAAAGGCGGCTTCGATCCAAAAATGAATAAACGAGAGGCGTCCTTAATTCTTGGTGTTAGTCCGACTGCTTCGAAAGGGAAGGTAAAAACCCAATTATATGATATTTTTAATAATGGTACATAACTAAATTCTAGATAAAAGATGCACATAAAAAAATAATGCTGTTGAACCATCCGGACCGTGGAGGCTCTCCTTATTTAGCTGCAAAAATAAATGAAGCCAAGGACTTGCTAGACAATAGCAAATAAATCGATCGTTTTAGTGTTTACAAACAATTGAATGAAAGCAATAAATATATGAAATGTACGATTACACTTTATTTTTCTGGTATAAAATATGTTTCTTTTTTATTTGTTGCATTTTAAAAGATAAAAGTTATATGTAGGTATGTGTATACATTTGTGTGATATTATATATAATAATGGACTATCTGATTCAACTTTCTTTTATATACTGGCAATGCTGGCAGAACCCCAATGTACGCATATTTAAGAATCTCGGCGAAATCAAAATGAATGTATATGTTGGAAGCTCTTCAATAGGTGTTTGATTACACGTCATATAATTGTATTTATTTAAAAAGAAATCTGTATAATTCCCAAGTATTAATAATATATTCCTTCATAGGTTCGTATGGCCTCAAATACACAAATTGTTCCTATCAAATTTACACGAAATCATAATCAACAGTTGTTAAAATCTCAACATAATTTATTCAGGTAATCATGCGGCAGTTAAAAGGCAAAGTGAAAGAAACCCGAAAGCAAAAGAAAGAGCGAAAGCAAGAGAACGTCGATATCCAAAGGAAAATCTCGACTGTTGTGCTACCTGTGTTAGGAGTTATAGTAGTGCTGATAGGACTTTTTGTTTATTTCAAAACTCGTCCTGTCGATACATAATGTTTTATGAGTGAATTCCGCGAATATCCCAATTCAGTGTTTATACATTTGTTAAAAAAAAATGAAAAAAATATATTTACGAAATAAAGCTCACCACCGCTAGCCATATAAACTTCAAGATTCTTGTATAATTTCTCTAAGACAGCCAATCATTTCGAGCTGACGATATATTTACGAAATGCTTAAGCATATTAATAAAATGCATGATGCAGCTCTAAAATGATCAACAGTGAAACAATAAAATACTTTTTTATACTTAAATCACATCCTTCATATTTATTTATTACGAAATCCGATTCACTTTTGAATCCATTTAATTTTACAAAATAATTTAGCATATCAACACACATCGATATTAAACAAGTTGTCTACTTTTGTTTGCGAGTCCTTAAAAATAAATTGTACATCTATGTACATCTGCGTATATAATTTGTTTTGATTCAATGATAACAAATAAAATTTACTAAAATAATGCTGATTCGCCTTTTCTTATTTTATTGCATGATGGATCGTAAGTGTTATTTCCGTATCTTACTCATTATTTTTAAGGCTAAAAATTAAACTAGTTTGGTAAATGGTTTATTCTTGATAGACATACCAATAATAATTTATTAATAATTACTCTAAAAGCGTCAAAGGTCATTTTTCTGTATTTCTGAAAGTAATTAAATTCAACTTGTATTTTCATTGTCATATAATAAAATAAGTATTTAATAAATACTTAGACCATTAACTTATGTCAGAGCATATAATATACTATACATTATTTTATTTTTATAAAATGTTTTATTTGTATACAAATACTATTCAGTACCATATTAACATACACAATCATATATGTAATATGTAACGCAAAAAAAACAAACAAAATAGATTTTCAAACAAACTTATAGGTATTGACTTTTCATCGATCTAACCGATGGCTGCTAAGCTATTTAAGTAAATAATATTTTAAATAACTGCTTTGAAATAAAACACTATTGCCTTTTGTGTCTAAACTGGGAGTGCCCTTGCTTATTCATAATTTATACTGCTTATATATGTGAGTTGAGTTCACTTGATAATTTTAGCAATCCCCTTTTTGGAGAATGCGTAGACTGAATATCTTTTCGAAAATATAACAATAATCAAAAGTTTAACGGATGTTATGTTGTAAGTTATTTAATAAAACAAAGTTCAAATGAGTAAGCACTTCAATGAAACATTTTACTTTGATGATTCAGTTTTAAAGAAAATATGCGCCTATGTAAGAATAAAGTTATTAAGACTCGTGGTTAAAATTAAAGACACGTAAGTCAATGGCTAACAAGATTTTGATAATCGTTAAATCATATCTTGTAAATCTTAAAATTAAAATTAAAATATTTTTAATTGTGCTGTAATGCTGACGAGTTCTGAAACCATATATCCACATATACTCATACATCTACGGTAAATATATCCAAAAAATATTTCTTATTTGAAAAGAATTAAAATAAAACTGCACTCACCCACAATATTTTTACAAACACACTTTTTTCAATTGTTCAATGAATTACGTATATCTGATAGTTACTTGTAAATTGTTACTGGGATTTACAAATTGTGCAAATATTATGTATGTATTTAACCAGTTGAAATAAATAAATAAATCTTAAGGCCCTGAACGTGATTCGAATTAATTCGATTTAACTCGAGAACAATTTTTTACATTTCAGGATTATCAATATTTTATACAAAACAATCCGAACCACACCACTCAGGACGATTTCGCTTACCAGTTATATTGAGTTTAATATATAAAAAAAATCACACACATTTTTTTAAGACAGAATTACAGAAAGCCTGTATCCTAAATCTCTCCAATCACAAAAAATATCGGAATTAAGCAAACGAATCTTATGATCAGTCGGCCTGCACTGTTTAATTTTGGTTCATTAGTTTGCAAGTCTTCGTTCTCTCCATCGTTATCCCCAGTATTTCTACTATTTCCACTAGTTGAAACTCCATTACTACTAGGATCCGAAGTGTGGTCCCCGGTTCCACTGTCACCATTATCGTCATCTTCATCATCACTATTGCCAAGATTATTGTCTCGCACTGAAGGATGTTCAGTATTACCCTTGGTCATGGTGGGTTTATATGACGATGGATATAATCCGAGTCCTGAACCTTCATCGTCATCATCTTCGTCGTCTATCCCTGCACCAGAACCTGATCCACTACCATAGTAGGGTTCTTCTGCAAAAATTGGAGAACGTTACAAGATAAAAATTTTGTTCTTATTTTTCAATTTCAATTACTGAAATTTTTACATAAAATATGTTTACACCATTCTTACCTTGGTCGGACCAATCCACATCCTGACCAATATACGCATTTTTTAAGTGACCTGTTGCAGTTTTTAAGTAGTGCAGCTGAGCAGCAACAATATTTTGTTGTTTTGATGTTGTTGGATTGCCGTGGAATTCCGGATTCGAAGAACCGTGCTCAGTCGTTACAGAATGCATATACCTTTAAATTCATATTTACGTTAAATATACATATCTATATATAAATCAAAGAAAAATAATAACCTATCCACAGTGTGCCCATTCCAGCACATGTTATCGGCATCCGATGCTGCAGTCATGTCTCCACTATTACACATTTGATACGGTAAATTGGACCAGAATTTTTTTGAATCCTTCACTTTTTGACGTATTTCTTTTATAAGTTTATCTAAACCTGCTTCTCTGTCGACATAGTCGTTATCTTCGTTCTTTCTATTATGTTGTTTTTTTTTATTTTTTCTTCCATTGTTACTGTTATTACGAATACGTCCACCACTACTGCCATTACTTTTCGATGACTGACCGGTTCGTTCTTGATCTGATAACCTAATATCATCAGCGTCTGATTCAACTGCCCGTTTAAGTTTATGCTGCTGTGAGATCTCTTTTAATACGATTTCGTCATCTAATTTTGCATCAATATCGAGAATGTCCGATTCATTATTTTCACTAGTACTCGCTTTATTTGCTTGCTCTACGTGTTTGGGACTTATTGTACGTTTCTTTCGACCTAGTAAGGGTTTTCCACAGCCTTGGAACACTTGGTTGGATATATCTTGCCCAGAGTCCTGAAAGAAAAGTTGAAATGTAATATTTTTTCTATTCTGTTCATTTTTGGATTCAATAAATCAATCAGAAATTATCATAATCAAAGTTGGACATCAAAATCATATCTTATCATTTTAAAAAAGAAAAGTTTATTTACTTTTGAGCCAAGTGCCTCAATTGATAAGGTTCAAAACTAATGGACATTGATTTCCGATCAATGTTTTCTTTTTGTAACATTTGTTTGGTTTAAAATATGACCTGAGCGATAAAAATAACTTGAGGAGAATTCATATTTTCCAGAAAGCCCACGGTACCAAATCCGTCCATTCGAATCTTATGTAAATATAACTGAAGGTGGTTTATGTTCAACTCAATATAAACTTACCTGAAAATTCATAATTGCCTCGGAAATTTTAATATTTATTGGTTCTACAACCATTACAATATTAAACGATCCTAACAGTCGTTCGGAAACCTTTTCCATAAATGAAACGAAGTTCTCCCACTCCATATCCAAGTCATGCAAGTAGTGCAAACAACCTTTTATTACATTCACACAATAGTTTGTACAAGGTTTCTCGGCATAACCTTTGCAAGCTCCACAATGTTGCATTTTTGTCAACGCAGCTGTACAATCTGCATTCAGACGAATCTAAATTAGAATCAAAATTACGTTGTTTGTTTTCTTTTAAACCAGGACCATGATAAATTGACATTTTTAACACTTAAAAGTTTACGCACATTTATCATTTTCTTCGTTACTTCAGCTGCTGTCATTAATGCCTGCGCATATGTTCGTGTTGCAACAAAAGATCTCTTTATTTGGACGGATAGTTTATCGGGAACATCTCCAAATGGCTTCAGTCCTTTCATATGCTCACTCACACAACCTAAATATCTACCGAATATACGTTATTGTAAATAATTAACAAGCAAATTGAGCGTTAAAAATTAAATATGAAAAAGGTCTATATCAAATTGTATCTAATAGATGTCCATATACTAAATGTATGTTAACAATATATTGAGTATATACATTTTTTTAATCAACCCTATTTTGAAATATCTATATATATACATAAACCAATGTATGGTTACTAACCAACTCTAAGACGGCGGAGTTAATGTATGGTTATATGTAGAAATTGATTCATGAAGTGTAGTAATTGTCTCACGTCATTATCTATTACTGGACAACTACATTCTTAGCTCCTACTGTATAAGTGGAAATATATTTAGTTCAGATAGCAGCTGTTAGTAAACTTACTTATCGTCAAAAACGTATTGTGCATTCAAAACGGTGAACATCTTTTGAAACAGTGTATTGAAAAATCCATCCATTGCTTCACCGAGGTCTACTTTTCCACGAGAATAATACTTCTCCAATTCGGTGAACAGATCAGCAAAAACATATGCATTTTGTTCATATATGAGACCGTATGTTCTTTTGAACATTGAATGAAATTCTGATTTAGATTTTGCGAGGAGTTGATTGAACACATCTGTAAATATAACATCATTTCTGTTTTTACATACATTCTTTACAGTTTTTTTTTCTAGTAATCATCTAAGCATGCATAAAGTATCCAAGAAACATCGAGTGCATTTAAGCAACTGATTCACTCACCATTAAATTTATGTGCTTTAGTACCCAGCACAGTTGATAATCTGTTTATTTCTTCCCTGGAATATTTCTCCAGATGTAGTCTCGAAGACATAGCCATTTTTGTCTCCATACCGTAAGTACAACACGTTCCAACAGATGGTGATTCACAGTATCTAAGTACCATTTCTGAAAACATTAAAAAACAAACAACTCAACAAAAGTTTTAAGGAAAATCCAAAATAAAAAAAACATACACAGCACAAAAATACAATGCATACAAAACAATACTGTTTACTTTTGCTAATATACAATTCGTCTGCCTGTATCAGATCAGATCAATGTTTTATTACTAGTCTCGTAATTGAACAGATCAAATTGATGGTTTGTTTACAAGCAAATACATCTACATGAACTCTATCATATATGCATATAAATTCTTTTACATGTCACAACTCTGTGAGTGGTAATCTGTATCGCTTAACATTAGTGCTATAATGGTGTATTGCTTAAGAATTAATAAACAAATAATAATACTATATATAGCTCATGTTCTGTGTTTGAGATAATTCTAAATGTAGTACACATAGTCGATTTATGTTTAAGTTATAAATTTCCTATGAGACGTGTTCATTAAGGGAATGTTTATAGAAAACTTTCGGACGGATATTGTGTGCTGAGTTCGAAAATGTTTAGATTGGAAGATTTGTTGTTATATCTTTTTTTACCGTATATGTATTTTACACAAGTCAACATCGTAGCGCGAGTTCTACGCACATTTCACCTAGTACCAATGAATCTCAATAAGCCCTGAGTAGTCGCACTCGGGAGCGGTACTCGTCGCTCAAAATAACTGCAAGAAGCGTATAGAAAAGATTATACAATGCACAGGTAAACATTATCAGAAAATGATGCCGAGGCGCTACCGTTTCTATTATCTGATGAAGTTAAGGCACTCTAATGCGAATGAAGGAGAGATACTACAACTTTGTCGGTTGGCAATTGTATACTCATCTTTACAAATATTCTGTGAAATCATTCTGAAACTTGACAATTTAAGGTATATGACCACCCTTCAATACCTAACGAAAGACGTGCTTTAAATATGTAAATATTTTAAGGAGAAAATGCTGCTCTGTGAACTACACCGGATAAAAATGTTTCCTAAAAATAAGTGCATGTACAAATGAATAGGATTGTACAAGTGAACACACATTCAAATTGAAATTTCCTAGACGTTGCCAAGTTCCGGCACTATAGACAAAGGCAACAGAAACACCACTGTTTCTTTTGTTTTATGTCGTGTACCACATGCGTAAAAAAATTAATATACACAAGCGCAGTGAAAGAAAGGAATTGAATGCTTAAACTGAAGGAATTTGTTAGCGGGATTGCATTCGTACATCACACGTTTGATGCAAGCATTTTGTACGTAGGGTAAAAGGTTCTTTACTTTTTTCCTTTCGTTGCATGCATATAAATATATATTTTTATGTAAATATGTACATACATACAATTTCATTTATTCATTTATTACGTACTAAATAATTTAATATAAAACTTACAAAAACAAACATCTCCAAAACAACGTTCGTATGTACGTAAGAGTAGTAGACAAAAAAATATCAAAATCAACGTTGAATAAAGTTAAATAAATACGAATACGGAATTCTTACACTGTCCTGTCTAAACAAGCCTATATTGCTGAATATAGGCGTCCGTTTTCTCTACTGTTTCGTTTGAGGAATGTATTTTGAAAACTTTTAAATTGAGGTTGTTTTCATTACGCAGTTCATAGTGACTTGTTATGTTGGACAACTTCTGAATAAAATCAATACAATGAATTTGTACTTAAGTATCATTCTAGATCTTTTTATAAGTAGCCCACAACCAATCACTTCTGATATGAAGGTTTACTTTGACTGTACTTAGTTGTATACCAAATATACATTTTTACTCACGTTGAAAGGAATCTGCTATTCAACAAACTCCAATAATAGGAGAACATGCATACAATAGTGGAAAAAACAATACATCAAATATCCTAATAAGGCCTAATTGACATAGATAGCGAAACTGGAAAGTGTTGAGCTCGCAATGATCTCAATTTAAAACAATTTGAATAAGTTTATGATTGAACACTCTATAGTCGGTGAAGCGCTTTAATTGATGACGAGACCATCCGAAGATATTTATGTATATGTTTGTGTGGATGATAGACCTGTGACGATCTGTTTTCGAAGTTCAGGTACATACTTAATTCGGTCCCCAAAAAATGTTCTTAAATAGATATATCTATGCACATACATAGAATAATTGGTAGCATCAAACGAGAATTAATTTTAAACATCAAATGTGTAGCGATTTTAAATCCAAAAATCAGTGAATTGTGCTAATTAGAAATAGGCGATTAGGTAGATTTATTGAAGAAAACACTAATTGTGAGATGGTTGTTGCTTGTGCTTGAGCGTTAACAATTCCCATGTAGTACTTTTTTATGTGAATAAGTTAAGCACGAACAGAGAAACGTATTCACGTATTGATTTCTTTTTGTTATAAGGAAATCTATATTTTTTTCATAAATCTTTTTTTTTTTGGAATGCCTCTGTTTGGTTGGGACTCTCATGTGAGTGCTTCATTCATTTGGATGCTAAACCACACTTGATCCAACTAACATATTCCAAGAAACAGGGGTCTTCATGTAGACTCTTATGTATCTTGTATGGTATGTATGTATGTATGCATGGGACCATTGTAGCATCTGATTAAAGTCACTTCGTGATTTTATTTATTTATGTTCTCGCTCTTAAGTGTCTGCGAAGGAAAAATAAAACACGCTAACGAAAAAAGTAACAAATAAATAACTTGGAAGGTAATTGGAGGAAAAAAAAAACTTGCGCGTTTATCCAAAAACTGGTCCTATTACCATGAAGAAGTTTAAGTTTTTTCAACATTCCTCTTTTTATACGAAAAGCCTATATTCAAGAATTTTGGTGGTGAACTTTTGTCTAGCTGAAAGACGCGCGAATAAATCAGAGTTAGAAAAAACAAAGTAATAATAACTTGTAGAATTATGGAAACGTTTCTGTGTTGCTAATTTGCCCGTGAAGTGTTTTATAAACATGACTGAACAAAACTATGTACATATAGAGAAATACACGTTCATGTGTAAAGGCTTATGATTTTAAAAGCTAATCGTAATAATAACAATTTCACCACACTATACATAAATAAAGCGAGAGCAGTCATTTTAAAACCAGCCCCATTAACTATAAAACGCTTTTGCTGAAATTTTATCATTTTTAATCGACAGGTGCAAATAGGAATTCGTTGTCCATCAATGAAGTGGGAAACATTAAACAAATTTTTATGTAATAAGTTAGTTTTGAGTTCAGCATTTTGTTTTAGCCGTCATTCAAATGTGTATGTACATTTAATTATTATTCTTATGATCAATAAGAATTTACCTAGATAACTGGTGCTTATTATGTTTGTATGTTTCTTGTAGAAAATCGATTTGAGAAAGTGAATCATACAAATGCTGGAATCATACGGCTAAAACATTTGAACAATGGTGAATATGTAGGCATTTATAAATAGAATACTAAGGCCGCCAATTTCGGACTATGAATAAAAATGTATCTGCACATGTCTATATGATTGCGTATCGACATGCAAATTGATGAGATGATCGCCAAATTTATACCGGCATGAAGCAAAGTTAAACATCCTCCAGGTAATTGCTTCAATAATATTTGTTTGGCAATCCCATTAGTATTCTGCGGGTTGTTCAATCACCCAATAATACTTCAAAAAGCTATAAAAACCCAATTGTATTAAAATCTGCTATTACGTACGTATAAGTAAATATTGTTAATTACATCAACCTCGAAAATTATTTAATTTAAGCTATAAGTATAAAATCATTTCATTCATTAAAAGTAAAGAAGTCACTTTTGGCAAATATAACAAAGATAGGTAACATAGGCATTTATATTGTGTTAAGCAGATACATACGTGGAGTTTTTCAAGTACAAGAGCAAAGAGCACCTTGTCGAGACGCCATACATAAACCTATGTAATATTATGGTATGACTTATGGAACGAAATATTATGTGCGTTATGAAAATGCAAAATATCCAACATTTTTCGATTATGAGTCACTTCGTTTTGCACACTTCTTGATTGAGTTGTCTGCTTACATGTTGATTCCAATAAGTATGGCATCACCACAAAACGTGTTTTTTTAACAATATGTTCAATGTTATCGCTTTTATCTTCACGTTGCCGGTTAGAGAAGCTGATTTTTTTATTATATAAATGTATTCATATTTTACAAAATCTGTATTTATGTGCATAAGTACAGATTTTAAATTATTGAGATTAATGAATTGGATTCACGAAGTGAAATATGACGGATGCGCATATGATTTTAAAATAATTTATATTGTATCGAATCTATTGTAGGTCATGGGCGAAAATTCCATTCTGTGTGAAGTGGGACCTTTTTTTCAAGATTTTTACAAATTCCTTTTTGTTGCCCCTTTTTCCCCATCGGCGATTAATTTAGCATGTGTATAAGCCGAATTGAATTTCAACACATTGCATCCTTAACATAGCATGTGAATAAATACGAGTCGATATGATATCACAGAGAGTCCATACGTAGGCAACTATGTATGTATATCAATAAGGAGACTTTTGTCCGCCTATACCAATACTGAACAATAAACATATGAACCACATCCACACAAATTTAAATTTACGTACATACACGTAGATAAGTCCACAAGAAATGTAAAAAAATAACACTGATAAACGGAATGTCAAATGAACGAGTGATTAAACGACGTGACTACTCTTTTGACCTGGTCTTTGCGATTTAATGTTCTCAGCACATGCCATTTTATAAAAGTGCAAATTCATAACTATTTACCTTATCAAATCGAAAACGGAATGAAATGAATTAAAAGAGAGCTTTGCAATCATAACCGTAAAGAAACTAAACCAAGTTCTCTAATCTTCAAAGATACAAAGAGACTGTATTATTCCAAAGCAGTTTGAATAGAAGCTATACACGGGTAGATGCACTGAAATAAATGGTAAAGGATACAAAATTGCATACAAGCTTGTACACGCACTCATGCATATGGGAATGATAGTCAAGTGCCTCAAGTAGAATCATATACATATGTATATAAATAAGCATGTATCCCAGTCCATGTACAGGATAGCAAATTCGATGGGTTGCGGAGGAAATATGAGCAGACAATAGAATGAAATATAGGAAAGACAGTATAAATTGAACTTGCACCCTCAGTTGCATTAATTCATGATACACAATATGAAAGCGTGGGTGTAACAACTGTCTGTTTGCTTTGTTCTGAGCCAGGAATGACAAAGAAATCTTAACTCAATGACATTCTTATATAAAGAAAAGTTAATGATAATTATGAGCAAAAATATAAATATAAACACGCATAGTATATACTCATGAAGAGTGGATAAGGATGCTTCTAGAGGTAAGTTGACATCCTTTGTATGCATATATTGTATATTAAACCCATATGTATGCACGTTGTGTGTTATTACATGTATATAGGGCTGTAGCAATGTTTCGTTTCTTATCTAGTTTATTTTCTCTGATGGCTTTATTTATTTATATACTTAAATCCATGGCCTGCAGATGCATTTTACAAATCCGACAAAGCACACCATGCTAATTTATAAATCAAATTATGCAATTACCGGTCAAAAACCAACATCCTTTCGTGTACTCTGTTTTTATCAATTTCCTTTATTAAACCGATGTACATATGGCAGTGCAATGTGCATGCATCCCACTGCCACGAATATCATTTGTGTGGGTTATTATTACGCATTAGCCCTGTCTGCAAAACAGAACAGGATTCTATTATGGTATATTTCCGGTGACCATATTGTTTGTCCTTTGTTTCGAAGGGCAAATGGAAGAACCTAAATAATCTCTGGGGAAGAATGAACAATAATGAGATGTAACAAACACAATGCAAATAATAACAAAAAAACAATACTGATGAATGTCTCAATCAGGCTCACCAACCACGAGTTGGTATATGGGTGACGATACAGGTAACGTTTTCACATCGTCCTATTGTGATTGTGAAGAGTCCTTTTAATGATTTTCCACAAAGAAATTTACCACTCATATGCACATATACTCGCATGTGATACCCGTTTTGAGAAAAAAAGAACACCATCATATTAATGCCTTCGAAAATTAAGAAATCTCTCAATTTACGAATAGGGCATATGAACTCATTCAGGAAATGCCACAGTCGAAGATCAAGTGGAATGCTCAAATACATAATTACAAGGTGTGTGATCTCTTAAATAAACGGAACCAGAATATCTCGAACTTAGAAGAAAGAAGGAGAAGACGAAAGGTAATATCAGGGAATCATGCACACATGCAGACCACAGGAATACAGGTAGTAAAAGAAACGCATCCCATCGCTCGAATGCGCGCAATTTACCAAATCACGGGTGAGCAAGATTTTTGTGTGATACAACGACTAAAGTCAAGACGGCGGCTTCTTTTATATTTTTCTCTATCACCACTTTTCATTTGATTTTGATTTTGATTTCACTTTTTTTGTTCTTATCCTTCCCTTGTGTTCCTTTAAACACTTCAAATACCTGATGGAGAAAAAAAATTAAAGAAAAAACACTTTATTCGTTTGTATCTCACAATGTACCTATGTACATACATATGTATGAAACAGCGCCGCAGGAATGAAAATTCCATGCTGAGGTAAATGAAAAAAGTGTTCCCAGTTTGACCGTGTCTCATCATTTATGTAGGTACCGTTACTATGTTATGCGAATAATTTATATTATTTCTTAAAAAAAATATTCCAATACAGCAGTTCCGCATGTGTATAGAAATACATATATTACATACAAGTATACGTACCTACATATATCTCAGCCCGTAGGTTGATATGAATTCTCAGGATGGCGCTAGACTTCAGGTAGCCTTAGGTTAACGTAAACTCGTAATATCATTTATTTAGCAAATATTCACTGTATCATAAGCAATTTTCCGACAGAATGTTTTCAAAATTAAGCATGCATAGCGATTACTGAGAAAGGTAAAAAAGCTTATCAGATATTCAAAGGCCTTCAAATTCGTTTCATCTCCTGTGCGTGCGTTGAAGATAATAAGAATATGCGTTCAATTTGCCGACAGGCGGCATAAATTAAAAGAAATATGGGACTCTAGATTAGGTGAACACAGTAAGGTGTCTCTCAGATAAGTGAGATAGTAGTTAAATTTAGTTGTCAAGTGGACGTTATAAGAAAACCTGTCTTATTGTATGTTTGTCACATTTGATGCCACACATTTATGTTTAATTTAATGAAATTACACATGCCAATAAACAGTCGCCAGTTGTTTCTGGCTTAAAAGCATCCGATGTGGATGTACATATTATATATACATATCTACATAAATTCAAGATGTGACGTATATGTATGTAGTTAATAATGAATTATTGGAGCAATCTGAAAATCTGAAGAATTTCACCATTTAATCGATTTTGGTTTGCGTAAATCACTCCCGCCGTTCATTCTTTCTTTTCTTGATCCTATGTAGGTTGCAATGATAAAGTAATCGACCTGGTCAGAACCATTTCGTTGTATGCGTTAGCTTCATTCATCAGCAGGCGAACAGGTAGCCAGTTACAGAGCAAAATATCGTCTCTTTCAACCAACACCTTCAAATTGTTAATGTAATGCAGTCCCCGTCTGTTGCAACATTATATCATTGTATTCTTTTCATGGTATGAATCGGGATAGGATATGTGTGGGGAATCAGACCAGGTATAAGAAGCATAATTATCTTTGTACGACCAAGACCTACACTTCTCTTTTGTAAAACTGACGTAAAAAAGAAGACGGAATGTAGAGGTGCGCAGCGAGGGGGTTACATACGTTAGTACGTTGGCTTAAAATCAAAGACAGTGCTTCATACCTGAAGGAAACTGTGGAAAGGAAGACGCAATGTTCAAAAGTAGACAAGCTAACGACGAGGTGTTTACCCTTCCCACACTTTTTCTCTCTTTCTCACATTTTCGCTCTTAACCTGTACCTGCCTGCACACTCGAAAGCCAGACAGCATAAGGGAACAAGAAATCAAGAAGTACGGGTAAAGGAGATTTTCTCGACATTTGTGGGGTGAAGAAACGTGTTGCAGAGGGATAGAGAGTTGAAGTGGAAGAACGGCATTTTTATGGGAATTCTTGTCAGCCTGCTAGTCCTTTTTATTCTATAATTTAGGATTCTTTCGTCGGTGGCGATGGAAGGCAATATTGTGTTTAAGGGAGTATCAGTATGCCAGTATTGATATAAGTAGGTATGAATATGAATACATTTTTATCATGAAACATTGTAGGTAAATCAGTAACTTTTACTATAAATGCACTTACCATTACTTGGTTTTTGTGGAATATCCGCCAATGGAATGCCACGGTCTTCGAATATGTATGTTACAGCTGTACAATTAGGACTAAAGTCTAATAGGGATCCTACCAGCGGTTTTGCAGATGGCACGGATGGTAAAATACCCGGTGTGCTTTGCTGTTGATTGGAAGCTCCTGTTGTTGCAGTCTCTCCACCCACAAAGTGCAGTATACATAAAAATCTCAAGAATCCACCTATGTGTAAAAAATTCCGGTGTCCTCTATCTGTGTTCAAAGTTCTTGAAACCTGCGCCATGATATTTTGTTGCATATTTTTGTATGTTAATATGCTTATTTTATTACTTATTTTAAATGTTGTATATGTATGTGCTACTAGGTTTATTATCCAACTGGTATTCACTGTGGGTTTTACTTTTGTATAATCATAAGAATTTTTGTACATCCGGGCAATTATAAATAACGTTATCACAAGGCACTGTATTCTTCACTTAACCAAATATATATGTACTAGAAAATACATTCTATACACAACGAATAAAACAGCTGAATATGTTCTTAATATTATATTGGCATGAGTAAATTAACGTTTAATCCGGCATTGAAGTCAGCAATACAAAAATGTTAATAAAAGAAAATAAAACTGAAGAAATTAGGTAATTATTGTAAACAATACTTGGGCGATGAAACACACCCGACGCACTGACGTACGCCAAACAAATTTTCAACTTGCACTGACTTGACTTGCCGTCAGGTCGAACTTCTTCGTAAAAGACGACAAATGGAAAGTGAAATTCGAAGAGTCAAGTGAAGTCATGTTCCATGACTACATGGTACAAGAATAGACGGTATGCTTGACAGTTGAATCAATCGACCTATGACGTCACTTGGCGTACCATACGCCAAGAATACGTATAATCAGTTTAACCCATTTACTTACTCTATATTTATTTTCTTATTATTTTTGTTTATAGATTTGGCATTATTTTGTATCATAAATTACATATTGTACCTCGTTTAGTATTATATATATTATATACGTTATAAGGCAATAAAGTAATGCGACATATATACTCTATGTACCAAAATCGTTCGACGTCATGTACATATGTATCACTTGGCAAATAGTTTTATGTCGAAATTCAACTGCGGGTTCTTGGTTTATCTACTCAACACAAAAATTCATATCTTCCCTGACGTAAAGTAAACGAAATATATTTGTTGTACCATAGAAAACAATTTAGTTTATTTATCATATTTTTTAGTTTCTTCCATTTATATTAGAATACAATAAAGAGAATTCTAACATCATTTCCTTTTTCTACTTCACAATCGTGGGATCAATCGTTTCTGCACTAATTATTCTGTTTTGCTTAAAACTCCTCGAAGCAGACTTTGTTAACACAGCTGTTCGAATTTTATGACGTCAAGTTCAACATAGAAACTCATGGAACTGAAGTGATGGACTGATCAATATTATTATTTTGGCTGTTGAGACAAAATGGAATCAGAGGAACTTGCTCTTTCGAAACCAATAAAATCGATTCAGGTTACATGTCACTGTGTAAACATTAGTGATTTATAGTTAAATATATATTCGTAAATCTACGTCTTTAATAGATCTAGATTAATAGAATGGAATTTATGACACATGAATGAGAATAATGAATCGAGAAATGGTTCCTAAACATTGGCAGGCATATCAATTTACCATCAATAAATTAATGAATAAACATACATACATGCATAATTTTAATTAAGCAATTTTTTACAAATATAGACTATTCTTGTTTTACTAACTCATTACATTTAATACACTGACTATTTTGATTCGCCGACAAATATGTTAATATCGTCATCGCTAGAAATCATTTTGGTTTTCTTAAATATACCCTCAACGAATTCCTTGCATTCATCTTTACCTGAAAAAAAAATCGATTACATACAATTTATATTTCCATTACTTAATTTGTTCAAATCACCTAGTTGTTTTGAATATATTCTGTGCGATATTCTTTTCGCCATAGCTTTGAAAATATCCTTATTGGCTATATTCACTTTGTAATATGGGTTTAGGCACTTGACAACATGATCACCAACAAACGCTTTAAATTTTTTCATTTCATCATAGTCAACTCGCGCCTGGGAACCTTTTGAGTTTGTATTGGCAATATGTTGCTCGGTATTACTTATTTTACTGTGTTTCTCCCTGTTTGACGAACTCTGATTTTGCTTATTACTGTGAAGTTGTGAGCTTGATTTTTCTAGAGCATACGAATTCTTTCCGTCGTTATCTTTGTTACGAACAGAACTGCTAGGGCTACCCGTTTCCGATACACTTATTTCTGTTTTATGATTCGGTATGGGTATGTTTTTATCACTGGTATATCGACTTGGATTAGATGGATTGGATGAGGGAACTTTATCCTGGTGTTTAATTTTTTTAATGGGCTCATCATCTTCTAAATTGTACGATGATTTACGTTTTTTACGATCGCTCGAGTTCTTCTCATCAGTCCAAGGTTTTATAGTTTTTGATTTTTCATGTTTTTCCTTATCTATTAAATTATATATATCCGCTTCTTTCTTAATTGAAATCGAAGGTTCTTGTTTGGATAACATGTCTTCTCTATCGGATTTAATCAATTCACTGTGTAAGGAATTTTCGTTTACTATCGACAATTTCAACTCGCTTTTACAATGTTCTATTGTTTCCTCCTTATCCGATATGGATTTCGTATCCGACTCCAGATCCTCACATGCTTCCTCCTTAATTTCTTGTTTACTATCATCTTTATTTGGTGATGACGTTTCCGACTTGGTACTGAAGAATGAATCTATATTTGTTTGCTTTTTAGGATCTCTTTTGTAGCTACGTGATTTATTTAATTTTATTTTGGCGGCTGCAATATTTTGCTTTACACCGTCTGATGCTGATGAATGTAGGTCTTTAAGCTTTTGTTCAAAATATTTGACCGATCCGCCAACGATATTTCGGCTCTGTGGAACGTAATGTTTGATCGCCGGCATCAGCTCCAATTTGTCGGTCCTCTTTCGAATACCAAACATCTACAAAAAGGATATGCAAATTTTAAAAAGAGAGCTACATTTTCAATCTTTTTTAATACGCACCTCTTTACTTATGCTGTATCTGTAGACAGTAACTACCTTATTTGATGTGAAGCACTCATATTCAATATCTTTCGCAATTTCTTCGTAATCTTTATATGTAAGGGCATTTTCTGGATGGTCTCCATTAGCTTTACATTTTTCATTATTTTCCTTTAGAGCTTTTATGATCATATTTAGATAATTTTCCCTCACATTACTTTTTAAGCCAGCCACTTTGGTTTCTGTCGATTGGGCATATTTCACTCGCACCATATGAGCTTGAGGGTCATTCTCTAATGCTTTGGCAGCGCTAATTTGTTTTCTTATTTCAAACTGTTTACGAATGAAATCCTCCGTTTCTTTTTTCGCCTTTTTATTTAAATATTCTCTACAGTTTTTACCACTGTCGTCGCTATCATCTTCGGCTTTATAGCTCTGCAATGATTGGCTTTGACCAAGGCGACCACCTTTATAAAAAGAATAACATATATTAATATTTATATCACAAGCCAGCTGTCGATATAATTACCTTCATACAGATCTGAGCTATCTTGCAAACATACATCGGATTTGAAAATTGAACTCATTGAGAGTTTATGAAAAGTCTGTAATGCCTTTTCAATGTTCTTTGGATTTTTGCATACGTCACATCTATTGATACACTCAGGAGGCGGATCGCCAAAGAAATCAGAAAAAAGCGTGTGCCTACAACTAAGAGATTCACAGTATTTCACCATTTCATCAAAATTTTTAATGGCTCGCAGAGCAATTGTATTTTTCGAGTTTTTGCTTCTCTTCATGTCGTTCTGCAGAAGGAAGTTTATAGATTTAACATCATCTCGACTGTAGTACAAACGACAAAACGATTGTTTTCCATCACGGCCGGCTCGTCCAGATTCTTGGTAATAAGCAGCGACATTTTGGGGTATATCCCAATGAATTACAAATCGTACTGTGGCCTTATCTACGCCCATTCCAAAGCTATTCGTAGCGCAAATAACAGGATATTTTCCAGACATCCAGTCTTCTTGGACTTGTATCCGTTCAGTTGTTTTGAGACCTGCGTGATAGGCCACACCCTTGACGCCTTGCTTTGATATTCCATGAGCCACACGTTCTGTTGTCTCTCTGGTACGGCAATATATAATACCACAGTCATTTTTTGAGGATGCAAATTTATCTTGTGGTGGTTTTCCTAGGCAATGAACAATATAAGAAGCCAAGTGTTCAAAGTCATCTTGAATAGAATTTTTAAAAACGACATCGTAGAAAAGATTCTCCCGGAAACAGGGGGTTTTAAATGTTGCAACTGGAGTTTTCATTTTAAGTTGTTCCAGGATATCTTTGTATACATCTTTGGAAGCAGTTGCAGTCAGAGCTATCCAAGGAATGTGCATATACTTCTGCCTGAGTGTACCTAGCTTTAAGTAGTCTCTTCGAAAATCATGGCCCCATTGACTAACGCAATGTGCTTCATCTACAGCAATATAAGCAATTTTCTCATACTTAACCATGTGGCTGAGTAGTTTTTGGAAAAATTCTGTAGCTGCTTGCTCGGGTGTGATGTAGAGAAATCGTAAAGATGTATTAACGCTTTTCAAGTCACTAATAACTCTCTCCCGATCCTTAGTAGACATTTTTGAATTCAATGAATCCGCGGATATTTTAATTTTCTCTAGGTGATCTATTTGATCCTTTATCAAAGCAAGCAGTGGTGAAAATACGATTGTTACTTTTTCGGATATCAGTCCTGGTAATTGAAAACAAAGCGATTTGCCTGAGCCTGTTGGCATTGACACGTAAATGTCCTTGTTTGCTATAATAGTGTAAAATACTTATTGGATTATGAGATAATGCATTTGAATGAAAATATGTTTTACTATTGACTGCACACTTGACAGCTTGTTCCTGTAGGTCATTTTTGAAGTTCTTATAGCCAAAATATTTTTCTAGACGAGACTGAATATCACCGCCTGTTAATTTGCTCATTTTTACTAAGGGAAAAACAAATTTTTCTTATTTTTTTTATTTCCGCAAATCTATTAACAAGTATCAACACCTTTGACGTTTAATTGATAGAAGAGTTGCCAAAAGATTACATTTTTTGGCGGTAATATCAAATCAAAAGCCCATTACAATAAGGTGTAAATACATTATATATTTGTAATTGGAAAATTTATTGGAAATATATAAGGTGATGCAATAGTAGAATATGTTTGTTGAATATATATTTAAATGTATAAACATAAATATGAAGCAAAGCTGAAGAGAGTTTCAATAAAATAAGCAGACGTAAATAACAAAGGTTGGCATTTGGATTAGTAGTGACTTAACATTGGTACGGCCCTGAATTATTAAAGTAGCTAAATTCATATAACTAGAACCATAGAAGGCACGTACACGTTCTAAGCTATTTTATTTGATTTATTTCGAAATGAAATATCATTTTTGGTCAGGAAGAAGTTAAAACATAGTAGCTCCGAATGCATTGTTCAAACGAAGATTTATGAGTTTAAATCTATCAGTGAATGCTACCATTTTATTTTTGGGCGAGTTCAGAGCAACAATGTGTTATACTTTACGAGCATTTCCTTTTGACAGTTCGCAGTTCAGTGGATGTTTGTACCAACATCCGCCTTTTTGATAGGAGCAACGTGATTCGGTCTTTTACTTGTGAAACCTCAAATATGGCGGTTGGTAAGAATAAGGGTCTCTCCAAAGGAGGCAAAAAAGGTGGCAAAAAGAAGGTGATTGATCCTTTTTCACGAAAGGATTGGTACGATGTGAAAGCCCCTAACATGTTCACCACTCGCCAAATTGGCAAAACCTTAGTAAACCGTACCCAAGGAACAAAAATCGCGTCAGAAGGATTGAAAGGACGCGTGTTTGAAGTTTCTCTGGCAGATTTGCAGAAGGATACCGATGCCGAGCGCTCCTTCCGCAAATTCCGTTTGATTGCTGAGGATGTTCAAGAACGTAATGTTCTCACAAACTTCCATGGAATGGATTTGACCACAGACAAATTCCGGTGAGTAACATCTAATTGTTTTTTTTTTTTCGTTTTATATTGTGCTTTTTAACGGTAGTGAATACATAATTCTTAAGTGCAAAATGTGAATGAGTGTGAGTTAATAATTTGGTTTATCTTTTAGTTCAATGGTCAAGAAATGGCAAACGCTCATTGAAGCTAATGTTGATGTTAAGACAACTGATGGTTATTTGTTGCGTGTGTTCTGCATTGGTTTCACTGCCAAGGACCAGATGTCACAGCGTAAGACATGCTACGCCCAACAATCTCAAGTCAGGAAGATTCGCTCTAAGATGACTGAGATCATTACACGTGACGTTGGAAGTTCCGACCTGAAGACAGTCGTTAGCAAACTTGCTCCCGATTCCATTGCTAAAGATATCGAAAAAATGTGTCAGGTTATCTATCCCTTGCACGATGTTTACATTCGCAAAGTGAAAGTCCTCAAGAAACCACGATTCGATTTGTCAAGACTTTTGGAGTTGCACGGTGATGGAGGTGGTAAAGGAACAGAAGGTGTTGTTTCCGAAGGTGCTGTCGTTGATAGGCCTGAAGGTTACGAACCACCAGTACAACAGTCTGTTTAATATAATTATTTTGTAAAAAAATAAATTATACGAATTTCATTCGTACATCAAAGAGTGAATCGTCTTTTCAGTCAAATTTGTTAGGGGGCTGTTTTGGTTCTTTATTTGTTTTCTTTCAGTACTCAAATCTATTGACATATGAAGCAGTGTATCTTGCCGGACAACAATGAGAATTGTGAGTAAAATCAGATCATTCATATATATATATAGATTTACATATAATTATTTCAAATGATGCTCAATTTATATTTTTCGTCGCTGACATTTATGATGCCAATTAATTTCTGATCACTCTTAATTGCATTCAGCGACTAATCGAATAATGCGTACACATATCTAAAATGTTAATTTTTTGTATCTTCTAGATTTGGTCCTTACAAGTTTTTTACTCTAATACATTACATTGACTCAGGTTAGTATTTTGTGAATTATCCTTTAAGAATCTTCCGATCATCTACTGTTCGGATTGAAACTGCTTTACTTTTCCCTTTTTTAAAGTGATGTTCAAACTTATTATTTGCTACTCTGAGAGTTTTGATGATATTTCAAGTCTGATTCTTACTAATACCATACATTCATTTTAAAACTGTAGCTATTGTATACTAATCAGTTGATATTTTTTCTAGGCAAATATACTTGATTCTGTCGAATTTTATTACGTTGTCTGGAGGCGCCGTAGGCAAGATGTAAGTAAGAAATAATTTGAATTGTTATTGTGATTATTTACTTATGATGATATTATTTCGGATTCCCCATCATTTGACTGTTAAATGACACAAATCCATTCTGATATATTGTACTCTATTTGCCTCATTGAGTAAAAAACAGATTTAACTAAATGCATTATTCTCTTTTTTAGATTCAACCAGACCATTCAATAACCTTGTGAGAAATGATTGCCGTCAAGAATAGATCGATTTTAGTGTACTAAGCTTAAAGGTATGCCTCAAATACAATACCTATCAATATCCTATTAGCACATTTTAAACATGATGACAAACATACACCCAGCTCGCTTTGAAATGCCATGAAGAGAACTTGTTCATTTTACCAAAGCAATTAAAACTTCTGATAAAGTGCATGTTTTGTCTCAATTTCGCCTAAAAAATACAATGCATAAAAACAAATATTCTTTTTCAGGTTCTCAGGAATATGTACCACAGATTAAGATTTACAAGTACCTTTTCCAATGCCGAACACAGAAGGTATGTGGAATAGTACATTTTTGAAACATCACTAATTATTTTAAACACATGATGACAAACATACACCCAGCTCGCTTTGAAATGCCATGAAGAGAACTTGTTCCTTTACCAACGCAATTTAATCTTCTGACAATATGTACAATTCTCACTATTTTTCCTGTAGAATATTCAGACTAATAAAAATGGCTTTTATTTCTTTTTAGTACGTATTCGGAAATGCATCTTTTGTCATTATGTAATGGTTTTGTCAATATACAGAAATCACATGCTGTTGAAATTAAGGTAATCATCTTATTTCAATTTCGTTCATATAAATCTCAATTTATGATGATATTACTTCGGATTCCCCATCATTTGACTGTTAAATGACACAAATCCATTCTGATCTATTGTTTTATTTTCTCATTGGCTTGTGGATAAGATGACTTTTCTAGATTACTAAAAGTATCATCATTTTTAGGTTAACCAGAGTACCCAACGAACTTGAACAATCGATAGCAGCAATGATCTGTGGATTATTGTACAACACTGATAGTAATTAAGGTACGTTTTCAGATACTCTTATGTATAAATATTTTACATGCATATTTTAAACATGATGACACACATACACCCAGCTCGCTTTGAAATGCCATGAAGAGAACTTGTTCCTTTAACAACGCAATTAAAATTTCTGATAAAGTGCCAATGAATATTATATTTGCTTGGAAAAAATGCAGTGTAAAAAAACAGCTCCTTTTTCAGGTACTATGAGGGTTGAATCTGCAAACTGACCATAGTTCGAACGTTTTCAAATACCTTTTGCAGCGTGGGAATGTGACGGTAAGTAGAATAACGCATTTTGAAACACCACTATTTTTTTTTTTCATTATGATGACAAACATACACCCAGCTCGCTTTGAAAAGCCATGAAGAGAACTTGTTCCTATTCCAACGCATTTTAAACCACTGATTTTTTTAAATTAATGTAATTTTTCTCTAAACTTTTACATTGTAATTTGCGGTTAATGAATGAATCGTTTAATTTTCTTTGCAGTCCTGATTTTAAGTAAGACGTCTTGCCTACAAAGCCATCTAATGGAAGAACAGAAGCGGTTTCTATGTTCCTAAAATATTGTCCATCGTAGAATGTTGAGCGGGTGTCACTTACAATGCAAATGTTACTCACTATCATTAAATAAAAATTAATGAAAATAAAAGTCTAAACTATTTTTTTTTCTTGGTCTTAGAATAATTTATTTATCAAAACTATATATGTATATATATTTCACTTGTACACAGATAAATTATTAAAAGAAATTGTACAGCATGTATAGTATAAAATGTATGCACAATCATACAATTTAAATGATAATCATAATGTACTACTTAGTGAAAACATTTACAGGTTGTTATGCTGCTCTGTCGGCAATTAAGCACAATCACAGCTCATGCTTATGATAAGTGTTAATTCATAATCATAAGATCAGTCAGAATGAGCATTGTTTGGTTAAAAAGTAAATATTTAAATGTGAGTTGTGTTTAAGGGTCTAGCGTTTCGGAGAGGCATTCAAAATAGTCCTTTTATTGCATTCCATGTGTTAGACTTAGACTTATAAATCTGTCATCTCATTTTGAAAATCTGATTCAACTTGACCAGAAACGCTACCTTGGTTTTCTTCATTAATTCGAACTAAGAGTTCGTTTTGAATTCTCCTTAGTACTTCGACAACTTCTGGCAAGACACCACTTTGAGCGGCTTTCTGCATGGCCTCGTTTGCGTCAGTTAAAGCATCATTAAGTTCACCTAGTTCCATTTTTGCTTTTGCTCGCGCATAATAACCTTCGTAACTCATTGGTTTTTGTTCGATAGCCTGAGTGGCTAAGTCAATGGATTCATCAAGTTCCTATAAAAAATACATAAATTATATTAAGGAAATATATAAAAATTAAATATTCCAATCGCACTTACATTTAGTTTTCTCTTGCATCGAGAAAGGTTAAGCAATAAATTCGCCCGAAGTTGCGTAAAAACAGAATTCTTATCGAGTAAACTTTCGATACTGGCTATTTTTTTTAATGCATATTGATACCTGTGGGCTGCTTCTTGGAATCGATTTTTTCTGTACAAAACGTTACCGTCTTCAAGTAATTTATTAAGAAGTACAACCAAAATTTCAGGTTTTCCCATAGCCATGCTCCAGGTGGTTGGTCCAAGTTTAGCACCACGCTTGAGGAAAACTTGAACGACTTGAATGTTTCGACACGCTATAGCCCTGTCAAGTGGTCGCATCCCATTAACATCGACATGTTCAATACGTGCACCTTGGTCAAGGAGGTACTGAACTAGGCTAGCTGACCCCTGATAGGCAGCTAAATCGAGTGGTGTCCGGCCATTATTATCTGCATGTTCCTTGTCACAGCCTTTTTCTATTAGGCATTTCGCTGCCGTAAATCTACCTCGCAGACACGCCCAGGATAACGCCGTGAAACCCTCGTGGTCTTCAGCATCCATCGTAGCTCCTCTGTCAATGAGCAATTCCAATATACCAATAAGACCCTCCTCCGCCGCTATCATTAAAGGAGTTTTCTTGCTGGCCGTGACAGCTTCATCAATAACAGCCCCATTTTGTAATAATTTTTCAGCAACTGCCCAGTGACCTTCTTTCACTGCTATCCAAAGTGGTGTTATTTCAGATTTATTCCTACCATCTACTTTGGCACCACGTGCCAATAATACTGCCACTGTATCCACACATCCACTTTTGGCCGCAGCTGTTAAGGCTGTATCTCCACTCAGTGGTTCAATATCATTTATGTGAACATATTCGATTTCCAGCAAGTCTTCGACGATGGTGGTGTGATCTTGTGATGCCGCTCCAATTAGAGCCTGCTGCACGGCTTTTTCCAAAGAAACATCATTTGAATTTGGTCTTGGTGACCATTCACTTGCTAGGAGATATTTCACAACATTCAGTCTTCCAGTTCTGGCTGCATGCACTAAAGCACATCTCTGTGTTGTGTCGGTTTGTCCAAGACTGCTGCCAGCAGCGACCAATAGACGCAAGACATCACAATGACCTTTCATAGCTGCTAAAATTAGCGGTGTACAGCCTTGGCTGTTTGTCCTCTCAACATCAGCTCCGAATTCCAAAAGCAAACTGACCATGGGAACAATCCCCTCGTGGGCAGCTATGCACAGGATTGTCGCATCACCCATGAATTCAGTTCGATGATGTGGTGAAGCGCCAGCTAAAAGAAGAAGCCGCGATACCTTCATATTAGGATTGTATACATTTCTTAAGGACCCCAAAGCTGCAGATATTGAATCCGTCACATTAGCTACCCAAAACGATTGCATATCTCTGGGTGAAGGTGGTCCCTTGGAATTTCGATATATGTGTGCTTTCAGTATGTGATGGCCAAGTTCTAGAGTCTGCTCCGGATCTAAAGGGGCTTGTAGTCTTGATAGTCGAAATGCTATTGCTGCGTGACCCAGTCGAAAATCGCATACAAATTTTAAAGACTCCCCATCGTCTCGTCGGATTAACCATTCTCTGAACGACGGATGGAAAAACATGTAGGTGTTGTCGATACGCTTCACCAAGAATCCATCTAGAAACTTAAATCGCTGTAAGAATTCATCCCAGTTCATGATCTCATCGGTTTTCAGTGCACAAATAGTATAGTAGATCTCATTAAGAGTCAGAGGATATAAGGCAGCTAGACACACATTGAGAATTGGCGCAGCTTTTTCAAAGCTTGACCCTGTTGGAAATCTTAAATTAAAATGAAGTAAAAATATTTGTGCTAGAGACACTGGAAGTATCTTATAGCTGGTCGACTTAATTACAAGCTGCCCACGTTCAATGAGATCCAATATTAGTTTTGCATACAAGAATGAGCCTTTCGTTAACGACTGCAAATGACCGATAAACTTGAGTTGACCCGAACTATTTTCCTTAATCGCACCGGCTATGTTGTTCTGTATATCTGAACTGTGGTTTACTCGGAATGTAATGTAATCAAGCATGTCTTTTTGCAAAAGATCATTAGAAGCCCAACTATCAAGTGTCATTTTTGTAAACGACAGTCCTTTGACAAACTCTAGCATTTGCGTACGAACCGTTGCCACCACCTTAAGCCAGGGTGGAAAATATTGAGTCATTTTGGCAAGAAATGTTGCAATTGTATGTCCATGATCAGGGCGATGATATTCCGCCTCACATAGAGCATCGATTAAAATCACGCAAGTCTTCGAAGCGATTTTTCCAGAACGCTTTAAAAGAGTCAGTGGTTCTAGTATTGCCATACGCATTACTCTCTCTGCATCTGCTATACATTCCTTAACAGAGAGGATATCCTGTAGATGTGGTTCATTAATCAGATACTGTCGATACGCCACCAATTGTGGAGCCTGGCAAATTTGAGCGGCTAAGGAATGCACAAAATCAGGAACCAAACATGTTAGATTGGTGTCAGCTTGGCAGAAATGATAACCAACTATATGCGAGGCTAAAGCCTTAAGTCTATCATGACCAATATTTATCTGGCAGTAGATTCCATCAGTTTCAGTGTACGGAACGTCTTTGCGGCGACCAAAGCAAGAGTACTCCACAAGCTGTAAGATCAGAGCGGTTTTCCCTGTACCAGGATTTCCATTGATTAGGACTCCTGGGGTCTCTGTAGTTGTAAGAATATTGGATAGTTCTCGAAGCAGCCACTGTCGGCCTATGAAAGGAGGATCTGGCTCCTGCAGGGGGACTTCGAAAAATAATGGTTTAAGTGCCAATTGTACTGATGGGGCTGCGGATGGTTTGTATGCCCCACTATTGTTTCTCAATTGGGAACGTGCTGATCTTCTAAGTACACTTTTCCGCACTTTAGGCGATTCAAATCCATCCCTTTCAGACACTGAAAAAGCTTTTAATTTTCCAGTTATACTTCCGACGTCATCCTTTGCGGCCACAGAGAATTGACTACCGAAGTTCTTATTGTATTCCTTACATTTGAAACGACCGTTTAGATCAGTGCAGTCAGAGATTTCTGTTGGAGTTTGAGATTCTGGACTAATATTTGTAGAGCTGTTCGATTTCGCGGAGTTCAAAAGAAGTCCCAGTCTTGTTCGGAGCTCTTCGTCATTTTGCTTTTCACTGGAAACCGAAGGCGAATTGCTTCCATCTCCAACTCCACCTGCCAAAAAATAAACAAGAATTGTCTTAGAAATCATAAAAAATATATATGCATATATGCACATATGTATGTATGTATATGTTTTTACTTGCAAATAAAACAACACAACATGCAAAACTGTATATGATGGAATAATCATGCGGTTGAAAACACTCAGGGGAAAAAGAAAATAAAGTTGCCTGCCTGCTAACTGGTTGAGACCCGAACTTGATGTCGATGAGTTCACATTCCAAAGAGATTTAATTTTTCCAAAGACCAACGATGACAGGTGCCCCGCATAAATCGATGTTCCGGCTAGACTCAATCGATTAAGACGGTTTTCGCTGCTTCCACCTGAGAGATTGCTGTTGTTCAAAGCTTTTCGACGGCGCCGTGTCACTACTGAATCTGAGCACGTTGATGTTTCCAGTGGATTAATATTGTTTCCTTTATTTGATATGAATGAATATATTTATATGTAGATATGGTACCATGCAGCAGATAGATGTATATAAATTTGAAAATGTAAACATAGATCAGTGTATACATATGTATGTGTGTGCAACGAAAAATAAGTAGATAAGCATGCAGTACGATAAAATCGACTCCTTGACCACTGCGTGATTCGAAGTGAACATTTTCTTACAGATACAATTCCTTCTTCATTTCCTTGACTGGATAATACACATATATTGTAAAAAGGATCGACACCTTATATTGGTACTGATAATTATTTATGACATATTGATCTTAATGAAGTTCTTGTTGCTTCACGGACAATCGCCATTTGTCTATGAAAAAGTGCGTGTGTATGTATAATATTGATAATCATACTCATATAACCACATATAAAAAATAATATTGACCCACAAACATCCTGTACACAAAAACACTTGAAATAAGGTATTAAATAACGGGATTACAACTCACCGGACAAAACTGGTGACGTATCAATCGAACCGCCATTTGATGCTGTTCTCCGGTGACCACCGGTCAGTGCACTTCTTAGGTTTTTATGATTAAAAAAGCGTCTTCTTGTCGGTGGTGGTGTAGCAAATGATGCTGCTGTTGAATTTCCGATTTCTCCGAAGTTATCATTGCCAGAAGAGGAAGCTGTGGTTGTGGCTGTTCCAGTGGTGGAGCTTAACGATTTTGGTAATTTGCCAACACTTGCATAACGAAGATCCGGTGATATCGACTCTTGGCGATTCTGAAATCCGATATTGTATATTAATTAAATGTCTTTGAAAACAATATGAGGAGGTTGATCAAAATGTATATAGTTCTCTTTGTTATGGACGCACACATTAATTTTTTTTTGTATGACTAACTTCAAATTGCATGAGTTGGGACATATGTATGTACATCTTCCAAAGAGCAAATTTAAATCAAAAATGGTATTCCAATTATTTTGTCGAAAAGACGATCTTCCTCATTTGAAGTTTTTTTTGCAACATTTGTATGCACATACATACATACATGTGGGTATGGACCTGTGAGTCATACACAAACCGGCCTATTATATGCCAGTTTTAACCAGTTTTAAGTTTCTGCATCACATGTATTGGTACATTTAGCTGCACATTTTATTAAAACGGAGATATATGCTATACATATAGCTCGTTTTAGATACAAGATTTTGTATCCTCCCATTAATCAGGTCTCAAGGAATGGACTGGTTTGAACAGTTTGCAGGTAGATATGGCTCTCTCATATGGACTTTGTAACTTAAACAGCACATGTATATGAGTTTAATTAGTAATCCCATCAAGTATGGTCCTTCCTGGTCAACATATTTTGCTACCTGCTATTTTGCCCCAGTGAATTGCAAAATCATGTTTGTAAACAGCCATCATATTAATCGCGTTATGATGGATATCATTTGAAAGAGAATTACATAAAGCTAACATTGAAGAACTTATACAAAAACCTTACTCAGCTGAACTTTCTCTTTTTTTACCTCCTTATCAATAAAAGAATATATGTACGTTCTAAGAAAAAAAGCCACGTTCATTGATTATGAAAACAAAATATATGTATGTATGTATGTGTGCATATATATATATGTTGGTATTCAAAATTATTCAGTTGTCATTCATATAATGCAATTTCTTTATTCATTCACATATGTATGTACATATGCGACTAAAGGGCACTTAGAAAAATCATCAAAATCATAATTCTTATGGTCGTATGTTTATGCTGTTAGTTTATTAATTTCTGTAACGAGACCTATAGTTGGCAAGATTCACTGGTGATCCCACTAAATCTCGCAAGCAAGCAATAAGCCGGAGAGCTGTTAAACGTATATTCGAAACAGTCCGAAGCATGGAAAAGTGGACATTTGCCCCCTACCTCTCAATGTCTGTATTTTGAACCTTATAACTCTTGAGAATGGATGTGAATTGTAATAAATGAAATGAAACCTGTTCAAGCCACACAAGCTTTGGACTCAGTCTGTTTGTATATTATTACTTTTTTTTTTTTCATATTTTCTTGTTTAGGTGTTGAAGATTTATTTTAGCTAACCGATTCAGTCAGTGAGCATGCAAACCTGCAGCCACCAACAAATGTGCTGGCCAACATTATAAGTGCACTGTTTACTATATCGGCTGAGTTATGAGATTACATTCAACGTGAATCGATATTACGAAATCAGCAGTAGTTGCTGGTTCGTTTCTTTCAACGAGCTTGATGGTAGAAAGTTTATTACTTTTGATATATGTATAGTGCAAAACACAGAGAATGAATGTCCAAAAAACCACTTCAATTGTGCAAATATACTTAATAACGAGTTTTTAATTCAAGAAATTGCATTTATATATGAATTGAATATTTCCATTATAGAAGTATGCATTATTAGGTATGCACACAAAATCTTATATGGATGTACCGTTTAGTTATGCCACATATAAAAGGTATACGATTTATATGGCACCATAAATGTAACTTAAGTGATGAATCTAAGCATCTATTTAACAATTCATTTGCGTAGGAAGTGAGAACCGGAAGGAAGATTGATTTTCCTATGAAAGACTTGGAGGTATTTGATGAGCGATTTTTATTAGATTATAACAAAATAAACAAACTCAAAGTCTTCAGTAAAACAGCGACAACATGCTGTTTATATTTTGACGAACACTCAAAAAGAAACCTGTTCGTGGGAAATGACCTAAAATGATTGGTCTCCAAATGATCGATTCAAAAATCAACAAGAGATAAATTATAAGAAAGGTATATTAATGCTTATACATACAAAATTAGAAACTCATATGCACTCACACATGTGCACGTATGAATGTAAAAGCAGATAGAAACCGCAACTTTGATAAAAATGTATAAGGGGTATTCTATTGATAATATGTATTTTATTTAACATGGACATTGAAATATGAATACTATCGGGGGATAAGTCTCCTTAACATCGCATACAAAATCATACAGAATCGAAGAAGAAGAAGAAGAAATGGTCCATTCCCCAAAGGGTAAAAACAGTTTAACCTTATTCTTACTTGGATTTTGATCGCATATCTAAGTATTTAAATTCTCGACAGAAGTGCGAAGACAATGAAGCATCAAAGTTGACAGCAGACTTATTCATCCTTTAAGACAGTCACTTTCAAATATACTTTTACAATCGTGATCTGACCCAATTTCGTGTTGTTTAAATGTCAGTCAAGCATAAGCATATGTATATAAATATATATGTATGTATACCTAATATTACCAAGAATAACAAGATCTTGTACATTCACCATACACACGGGTTGAGTATTCACGAATAACAGCGATGTTGCGCGAAATGTAGGTTTGGATTGGCAAACACATTGGTAATCTTACCTGCATATATTTTGAGAGAGCAGCGGCATTTGTGCGCAATTGTGATCTTAGCTGCGGCTGTGGAGACCCCAGAGGACTAACAATTGTTGATGTTGATCCGCCAATGCCCGTGTCATAGCCTTGGGTATTACTACAATCCGCATCTGTGAAGAGAACATAAGAAAGGGAGAATTAACAACTATTTACGCTTTTGGAATTATCATATTTTCTGAAAGGTAGAAAAACATATGTACATATAAGTTTAATTTAGAATTTGTTAACCTTCAAAGATACATATAAATATTGTTTAGGATTTACAAACCTTTTAGTGAGCTATTCATACACATTGGGCACTGATCGTTTCGAAACATGCAGTAGTAACATCTCTCATGGCCACAGGTGTCAATCAATTTCCGCCGTTTGCCTTTATCAAACGAAATGCGACAACTCGGGCAAACGGAACCACTCGTTTCATGCTCCAACAACCGTCGTATTGATTGTAGATCTGCAAAAAATGGTATATATCCATCAAATAATTGTTGCATGTTACACACATGTACGTTCTATAGGTTTAGGTTGATAAATTTCCATATTCCATTTCCACTTCAATATACAAAGAGAGATTCATAATATATTTTGATTACATTCATTTATTAGAATTGTGATTGTATGTACATATCCATATACACGTGTAATTAATGTAAACAATAGCGAGTTGACTTGACTTGATGCTCACGAGAGAACTCCATACGCGTTGGTGCAACTGCAACGAATAACTCAACTAAATCGTGTTTTTATTTAACAAATGAAATGCAACTAATATATTTTATTATTTAAATATTTAGTGCGATGATGTAAACAAGTTTATTCACCTTAACACTATAATGATTAGATGCTTGTATGCTATGCACAGACACGAACACAAAATTATGCGATATTTAGTTGAACCATCAGAATCAAACAAGAGAAATCTGTGGCACACGATCTCACATGATGTTAATTATTAAATATCACATCTTCGTTATGGAAATAAAAATTGAACAATTTTTAGATGTCTGTATACACTAGTCTGAAATAAAAACAGAATTGGCTTATGCGGTTCACATTCGCATTCTTTTACACGTTAAAGTGTCACGCGTCGTGCTGCCGAGGCATGAGAACGAAGTGTTCTCCAGCTCCAACTAACACATGTATTCAACGAGACATTGGGGGCAGTTTATTTATTTACTGTAGACAAATTCAATTCAGCTATGAAACAACTACAGAAAGAGCTTGGAGGCAAGATCATATAATATGAATTACGTGGGTTTGTCGTTTCCTCTGCCACTGCTAGACTTTCTGTCGTTTTAACCTGATACAAAACCTTATAAAAAAATTCACCTATCTGCAGCACCAGTCATCCTACACAATGTACGACCTGTTGCAAAAAGATGAAATAATAGTACTGAGAACGTAACGCGTTTAAATGAAAGGGTGTTATGAACGCAGAAGTGCACTTTCATACGTACATATGTACTAGTTAGGAACCGTGTGTGTACATGGAACAAGTATTTACATGCAGTTTCATACGTATCCAATCATTTGTAAGATTGCCCACGCAAAACTATTGGGATTGTGGTTTTAATTTGTTGTTACTTGGTTTATTTTGTTTATAACAATTTGTTGTTTTAGATAGTTGTTGAATTATATACCTTGTGCATTTGATGGACCATTACAAATTTTCAATTTATTTGAGTTTCCAATTCTTGTTCTATAAACTATATGCAAACATTAGTCACAAATTAGTAGTTCTTCATTAATCAAATCGATTAAAAAGCCTGCATGGGTCAGACTTGTAATACGTGTGAACAAATACACCATAGCTCACTATACGGTACAAATCTGATGATCTGTACGAACAAAACAACACATTTACGTGTTTTGCAATACAAGTTAAACAAACTATTGACTTTCAAAAGATTGAAACTCACTTGGTCCACTTTGAAACCTATTGATTCCAATTAGTGTGGGATTATTTGTCATTATGTACTGCTACAATAATATCAAGTTCATCTCAAATGTGGTCGTTCGTCTCCAATGGATTTCGAAACACGCGCCCACCACAGGAATAACCTTATGAGACGTGTTTCACCTCTGCACAACCAATGACCCATACTTTGTCTGACCATATTTATAAGTTTATGCCTCTTTTTAATTCTGCTCGAACTCAAACCAGCCATGTGTATAATTTTGTAATTTAATTAATGTACTGCAAAATGCTATATCACTTGCTTAACAGAACAGTTCATAATTTGCTTTCTCCAATTAGTTACATACGCACACACACAAACATATATATATATATATACATACATACATACATGCTACGAGATTCCACTTGCGCATGGCAATAGGAACCTCCAAGCGGTAAGTACCAGTTCCACATATTGCACAGCACAGTTCATACTTGCATACAAAATCATAAAATTTCTTACTTAGAATTCGCTTTATGAATGAAACGTTCGCGAGTACGCCCAACACTCATTTCTTCCTTGCGGATGCTGTGCAATGAATTCACATATACGTATGAATATATGTATGTACATATGTAGAAGGTGGGCGAAATTCGAGTTTTAGTTAGTATTGTAAGGTTTGACTGCAAACCGTGACTGGTGTAAGTCGGTATCCTTCTTTTTCTGTTTCCATGTTCCTCAACCAACGCTCGAAGCACCACTTAGTACCCCTTTTTTCGTACATGAGTTGGACTTGGGTTTATTGAAGCCTTCTTGACGGAAGGAAGTTTAAAAGTGTAATACATTCGTGGATATAAATACACACATATAATATGTTTGAGTTCGCTGCCGACAAACCTTATATCCAGAAGATGAAACATAAAATATAGAAAGTCTTAAATGATAACGTATTTAATACTGTCTCCACTAGTTAATCAAAATTAAAGTTGTTTATATTCCCAATGAAATAGATCATTTGTTTAATACATAAGTTATTAAGGTGTTCGCTTTAACTTAAAAAAGAGTCTAGAGTAACATACGATACAGATGAGTTATGTTGATTTGAGCTTGAAAACAGTGTCTAGCACCGACAACAGTGATAGTGAGACAGCCAATATAAATATGTACCTTTCAGCTCGAACACATTACAATAGCTTTTTTTGTACATACAAATGTTTATTTACCTTTACTGCCACCACACCTAAATGAAATTAGGCTTTTTTATGATTTTTTTCTTTTTTGTAATTGAATACACCGCAGAAAATTGTTATTTAAAACACATAGTAACGTGTAGTTAACCTTTGAACCTCTCACTGATATAAGAAATCCTTGGTATGGCTTCAAAATCAAATTGTCATTGAAAACATAATGAATCTACACTTATAGATTTAGTTTTGAACACAAATACATTCACATTTATATGTTGGTAATTACATGCGAAGAGTAACCAAACCGCTTATGTTGAGTGTGTTAAGAAAGAGGAAAGAGAGATAAGAAATTTGAAGGAAACGAAAACAACAAATTCGTCAATAGACCCAATATGACCGATCATGCCATAATCCTAACCATCTTCAACTTTTGCTTTCTGCTGTCACCGTGTACCGTGGCGCCAGAGATAACCTATTTATATTGGAGATTTTTAGTTTTTATTGCGTACAAACAGCGACATGCGAATATTCAAATTTATTCCGAATTTAATGAGACGAATAAAATGAAAATGTGCGTTTACTCTGAGATAAACGATACTTTTTATATGTAGATGTTTATTCGGTTCTTGTTGAACGCATGAAATTGAAAAATATGCCGATCGTGATTTATTGATCAATCACACCTGAAATTGTTTCTTACTTGCGATTTTTCAGCAAATTTTGACAATATTCATCTGATGAAATTTTAATTTATTTTAATTTATGCATGTGTCACTGGTTACCAATTAAATCAGACCATCGTATCGCTTTGCAAATGGCATGTGTTTTCAATTTCACTGACGTGTGCTCAAATTTAATTTAATTTCATGATGCAATACAATGTTGTCTATGTATAGACGAAACTTAACATGAAATTTCTTATCAGTTGGCTATGGTTATCTCTTTAGCGACACGTCCACACAGCAAAAGAAAATATGATATACAAACAATAGTCTATTCACCTGGTTACCTGACGTGGACACGGAGAGTACTTAATCATCATATACTCTACTCTCTTTCCGTAGGAATGAAGATTCTCATAGGACAGTGTGATGCAGCACATACTCACGAGACAGGAAGTGATATCACCCGTAAAGTCTGTTGAGATTGCACTGTTCATACATACATATGTGTAAATGCATACATACAAGTTGTATGTTCCATGTACAGATAGCTGTGTTTCACAATTTTATATCCATGTTTACATTAATTTTAATTCCTTTGCAACAGTCAGACTTCTACATATCTGGGTATGCTTTGAATGTAATTTTAATGAATATCATTTTGGAACTAAATACTTTAACGTGACATAGACGGTCTTAATTTATTGCTGATAATGATTAATTATTCATTCTGAAATAAACCTCTTCAATAGCTCCTACTCAGTTAGTTCCATTTTGAGACGTGTGTTTACTGTTTACACGCTGAAGCTACTTTGTCCGATCCCTATTCAAAGTGCATTAAGATCGGAAAAACGAATGTAAATCCATGGATATGTTCGAGTATGTACAATGTCGCTGTAAAATCGTATAACTGGTTGCCTCTCACTCTGGCAATACACTGGCTTTTTTGCTCACTTAATGGAAATTATAAATTTCACAAGGCGCAAGTTGTTTCATTACTTTAAGACTACGGTCTATATATAATAAACTATATAATAATAAACTATATATGCGCTGCGCTCTCAAGATGGCGAGAGAAGTAGAGAAAAAGTTTTTGAATATCAATAATTACTTTATCCGATGCGAAAAGAATAACCTTTTAAGATCTTGTATTAGCATGATAGTCAGCGTTGTTCATTTTGAACTTCCACGTGTGTGTACTTCGTGCTTTCACTCGTCTAAATGAGGCTGCAGTTGATGATTGATTTTCCAATTAAGAGGCACCTAATCTGCGCAATGGGTCTGGGGACAATACAAGAGATTGTCTTAGGTAATATTTTAACGTAAAAGCTTATGCTTAAAAAGAGAGAGTTGGAAACTAGGAGGACAAGTGACTGTGATTGAAAAGTAGGTACATAATGTACACAGAAGTGTATGCAATTTTTTTTTTGTTGATGTGTGCACAAAATAGCTGTTAAAGATGTCAAAGGGGAGGTGTTTTAATAAACATGAATTATATTATCGTCTACGAACAGATTGAGAATATAATTACAATTGAATTCATATACATGTATATATATCCTAATTCCTTGTTTACAAATGAATATTATGAAAGGTGATAATGATTTTACGTTTAAAACTGTTTAATAGATCTATTAGTGCACGAATGCTGAATCATTATAATCTATTCTAAAACTATGAAATTCCAATGCATTGTATCACAATTCCCACGCAACTCAAGGAACTATTTAAGCCGTGAAAATAATACGAAGATACTAATTAAATTAGATGTGACGAACCCAGCGTTTTTTTTTTTTTGTTCACGATTATCTTTTATTCCAAACCAAAGCCGCATTGTAATGAATGATGAGTTACCTAAAACACTGCAGCTATACCCACTTCCAGAACGCCGATCGCTGGTCTTATTACTACCCCAAGTATTTTGAAATAGTTTATCCCTTAAAGACATCTCTGTATTTGGTATCTTTATTATCCTCCTCTGCAACACAGGGTGAATTGTTTTGAAACTGCTGTGATCCACATCGGTAATTTAGTATATAGTACGTATTTTTGTATTAATTTCTTGTTTCTAAATTTAGATACCCGGCTTGAGACAGTTTTTCACATTGAGAGAAACACAAAAAAAGGTTAACGTAGAATGACCGTTCAAACACTTTCCGCTTGTATTTTCACTGCCAATTCTGACTCACACTTCTTTACTTTTGTTCACTGCGATTTTTTTTTCAGGATACAACGTGTTGGTTGTAAATAAAACAAAAAGGGGCGAACATTAAAAATACATGTATATGTGTGTACGTATGTATGTTATATGTTTTCCTTTTAATGTTTAATATTTTTTTGGTAAGGTATAAAAAAACTCTTAGCCGGTCAAAAACCCGCACCACGAATACTTGCTCTCATTCTTCAACACACAAACACACATTTCGTATATTATTATTGCTTTCTAAGAAGCTGATTCAGAATCCAATCAAAAGTGATCGCAGACTACAAAACTACTCTAGTTAGATAAATAATGTGACAGTCTTATCGATGGCTGGTACTTAATAATCTATTGATTGGAAAAGTATTTCTTATTGGTTATTTCTATTTATTTTTATTCTTTTTTTAATTAGCACGTTTTTCACACACTATTACATTTTATGTTTTAGTTTATTATATGATGTCACGCGAAAATTGAAGATTCAAGCAAAACACTTATTAATACGAATGAAAAATATATATCTCTTAAAGATTTACGTTCAGCTTATTGTTATTCATAATTATTCAATAAATATCCAAGAAGAAAGAACAAAAATAACTCAATCAACTTTAACGTATTCAACATCGACGGTGCCAAGTGATCGCGCACACAATTTCGAAAATATGTCAGCAACTAAGCGGTAGCCGTTGTTTAACCTCAAGCTGACAAACTGAAACTGAATTGGAATCGTGTTTGGTATACCTTTCCAATAAAAAGCCAGACTCTACACACTAACATAAGCCAAAACAACAACAACAACAAAAGCTATCACATGAAGGCAATACAACAACAGCGAGTAATCTCATCATCGTAGGCTTTGTGGTCGTGGTCGCTGTCGTGGTCATAGTTGTTGAGGTACGCATGTACTCTATGCATGTACTCTAGTCTAATAAAATGAAGTCTCTCGCGGCTTCCAACGTCCTACCACTTTTTAAAATGTTTGTAGCTACGCTGAAAATGTGCTAAGGTAGATGGCAGACGCTATTGAGTTGTTTGAAATATTAGATGATTATAGATTGCTAAGTCCGCAGCACTTTTGTTATTACATTTTTGGAAAATATGCTTGCGGCTTAATATTTGTAATTTCGTATATAACAATGGCAATGGATAAGTAGCTCAGTCAGAAAACTGGTAATATGTGATACACACATCATCCTAACTTCGTCTTTTAAATTGTTTCTGTTACCAAAATGATATTTACCTCGATTGTTTCACGTTATCGTTCATCTTCTTATGCTCCATCTTACAACTTGCGCGCACACTGTGTTCCCACATTTTATTTAGACTGAAGCTTGGGCAAACTCGTGCTTACATGAAAAACGGCGAAAAACCACTACCACGAATCAAATACATAAGTGTTATGTTTAACTTATTTTGAGAAATGGTTCAGAGCAGAGTATAGTGTCATACAAGACAAGATGATAACCCCTTCACTAAGCATACATGCATATATACATACACATTGTATTCGTGAATCTGTAGGTACGAACCAACACTTCTTCACGAATAACTGGTCGCAATTTACCTGTATCACTCCTTGGAGGACCTGCATCAGGTAAATCTCATGTATGAGGGAAAATACTTGAACGTTGGACGTTCAAGTGAACATAAAAAAGATACAAAACAAAAACGAACACATCAGATTCAAAATACCACCGATGCACTCACCATATAAGCGGTAGGAAGATAGCGTGAGAGAGGGTGAGTACCTTTTAAGAAATGCAAAATTAAATGCATTGTTGGGTTTGAAATACAAAGGCGAGCATTACCCAAATAGACCGACCTTCTTATGGTTTAAGTACCAACCAAAACAATGTGATTTCAAGATTTTAAAATGCTATATTGGTTTGTGTACGGAATAAAAAAAGAAGCTTTAATAAAAGCTCATAATGTATTTACCTGACTGAGCGGAACTGATACACTTTGCCACAACAGCTGCCGGTACGTCATCGTTGGTCCAGGCATTTTTTGCAGACTCATCAATTGAGAGCATGGAGAGTTCCATTGGTGTTGAAATACCCCTTCCGTTGGTCAAGTCAATGGATGAGGCCAGCGAGAGATTCATTTGGTCGCCGTAGATGGAACTGGTCTGAGACTGGCTCATACCGTAGTGATCTCTTCGTTTTTCCGGTGTGGCATACATTGGTTCGTTTGAGTTTTTTATTTGATTCTTTATTGAACTGCCGTCACTTCCAAAGGAATTGTTGAGCACACCATAACAAGATGTTGTCATTATAGCAGGTAGTCCATTTTTATCTTTATAATGTGTCTTATGAACAGGTTCAGATATAGTTGACTGCCAATAATCGTCATGCTCTTCTTCAGTTCTGCTGAGTCTTAGTTCTTCGAATGATTCAATTTTGTAAAGTCGGGACTCGTCGAGCGTTGTAATATCTTCACTATCCCAGGAACCGCACTTTTGTTTAACGATATTTTTGAAACTTTCATCTGCATCTTTGATGACATCGTATGGTACCGAATTGTGGGAATCTGAATCGTTTTCCTCAATGCATGACAGATGTCTCGTGCGAAAGCCATAATAATGGGCGTGGACCTGCTGCGGTTTCAGCGGTTGCGATTGCTGCTGTTCCAGTTGAGGTTCAGCATTGAATCCGTAGAACATCAAATCAGAGTCAAAAGAGTGATCTGTGCCATCAGATGTGAATGATGCGTTTAAGTCGCTAATCTGGAACATTATTAATTGTAGCTGCCACGCTGTGTAAATGATAAAAACGTTTTAATTGATTAATATCTAATGCGCATGTGGATTCATAATTCTAGGTTAGATCATTTTATTATGTGTAAATGTTGTTTCGTAGTTTGGCGCGAATTCCTATTTGATTACAAATGCTCTCGGTGAACGAGTGCCGCTGTCTGCCTCATGTATCTCTGACCTAGACCATCATTTTGCGTTGGCATGAGTGTTCACTTCCATACATACATACGTACATAAAGTCGCGTGCATGCTATTTTTTCGAGACCGCGCAGAAAGGAATTTAATTTATTTTTAGTTTTGGTGTGCAAGGCAACTGGCATCAAACAGCGTGTGCCGTTTATTTATTTTGTCTGCTCTTTTTAATGCCTTGACATCGGCTTGTTTTAGTTTAAAAATGTAGATGCAAGTAGCCAAGTTAGCATTACTATATACACACATAAACAGGAAGGAAAATATGAGCAACTTTTGAGGATAACATGTCTGTTGTTTAAAAATCAGGATCAAGGCGAATGATCAATGCCAAGGAAAAAAAGTGTCCCAAGTTAAATTCACAGACAGCAAGGGTTTAATAATTTAAAAACTTGTTAAAAGTTACTTCCTACAAGTTACTCAATATAATACACGTTTCACTACGACTACGTAGATGTCTGAATAAGCGTAACGGGTAAGGGGATCCTGTGGGATTCCATTGTCTGCAGAGTCATCGTGCTGCCACAAAAAGGGAAATAACTTGGGGAATAATATTTAATCAAAAGGAAACCATGTTCTATTTTTATATGTGACTGGATGGCGGGAATATTTGAAAAGTGTACACATTATACACAGTACAGAGGGACACGAACTAATGTTGGAAAATTTAACTCCCTAGGGGAAAACACTGCACACTCATAGGCATCACCTCCTCTATTTACATAAATGCCGGAGTTTGAAAATAGATTTCTCCCGTCGTCAACACAGGACACAAATGGAGGATCCCCAGCAAACTGAACTAGTTTTTTGTTTATTTGGTATTCTTATTGTGGCCATAACTATTTCTGTAATCTCCGCTGTACGCAAGTGAGAGTAATAGTGGAAGCGCGCGTGCCCCATGTCTGAGCGGATGCGTCCTGAGACAGTAAATTATTTATAGACGAAATATCTCTAAGATGTACATTACATAGAAATAGTTTATGAAATGACACAAGAGAGGGGTCCTTTCTTAAGGAAAACTATCCGGGTGGGCATTATACTTGCCAGGGGTAAATCACTCACGATTTTGTTTGGTCCATTGACCTCCAATCGGGGGATTGACTACAAAACGCGCTAAATCCAACGTTTTCGATTAATAAATGATGACAGACATTCGGAAATACTAAACATAAAATGTATACATCAAAAATATTTTATGTTTATCATTGCAGTAATTTGGTCTTTAAGTGATTTTAAGCCTTTACACTAGATTCGATAATTGAAGGAAACATTGGCTTAAAAATCGGTGTGAGTGGCGAATGAATTTGATTTCAGATAAGAAATTGTCTACGCAACGACATATTAGTCAAGGATTTAACTTCTGATATATTCATTTATATTTCTACTGAGAGTATTAAACATTTTACCTTTAATGTTAATGAAAATAAAAGCAATACAAAAATGTTCTATGAAATATGAAATTTTGAAGAGAAGAAAAAAAGGCAACGTAAGGTGTGATTTAATTATGTATATATAGGACAGGAACAAATAATGTATTTTTATTTATGATAAAATAGTACTTTGGTTCACTTAATTTTAAAAAACATTTCACTATTCACCATTAAAACCTCAGCGACAAGTAATCCGAATAGTTTTGGAAACAAATATTAAATTTTCTAATGTCACAAAGCTAGTTTAATTTCTTAATTAAACATTAAGTTAGTACACTTTTATATTCCAGAAACCACTTATTCGAAATGACATTATAAATTTGAACACAACACGCACGAGCAATAGACGTCACAACCTTAGTCGGTGTGCTTCGATGTAGCACTAAGGTCTAGTAAATCAGTGGCAACTGCACATCCAGTATCTAAAAGACATGCTCTTGCATGTATCATCCCCTAACTGGTGGGGATGTCTCAGAAATAAGAAACAAAGTGAATTCCTTCCACTATGAGAAGAAAGAAAGTGTCAAATTCTAAAAATAAAGTTCAACACATTTAAAGATTCATGGGTGCATTGCCACTGAGTGCAATTCTCCCTCTCTCTAGATATCTGTGATCTGTGCGCTACGTATCATCATATCACCATGAGATCGGTGGATAGTGTCATTAGGAAGTAGCGCATTCAAAAATCTCGTAAAATTCGAAGGTAGTGATAGGATATTGGGGTGATAATAAAGGAATTTACCACATGTTGGTTTGTCAGATTACTTAGATTTTATCTTCGGGTACATTAGCCCCAGTGTGTATTTTAACATATCTGAGTTTTAAATTTCAATTCATTCTTTATATCAAATGTACTAAAATCACATTAAGGCACGCTTAAATCATGCATTCACCCGGTTATGTACGTTTAAATAAACACGTACAAGAAGTTCATTGACTCAAAGCTGAACTTATCAATATCCTGGTTAAATGGATTCCGTGTGGTATGTAGGTGAAGTATTTTTATAATTTGGGGTCTGTTTGAACTATTTTTGGAAGGCGGACCTTTTATCAGAGGAGCGCAACTGTTACAACTCTTGATGTATGTCTTTAATTGTGGGTTTTTGGGGATATATGAAGACTATAATGTATTTCCTTTTTACAGGAAGCGGGGGTAATTAAATTTGTACGAGATGTGTGAAGTTTGATTTGAATCAAGGAAAAATAGGAATTAGACGTTGCTACTAATATAATACTAAAATAATATGGGTTGCGCTACAGCCCGTAGAGGGACAGTGCCTTCTTGCTTCTCAACAACCACTCGTGTTTTCCTCTCACGAGTGGAAGGCAGTTACAGTTTTATGCCGACACTGAACGGCTAAGCTTGAAGAGGCCCTTTCTAGACTGTTGTAATTTTTGAGCATTTTCAGTAACTCGAAAGAGGTGGTGCTTTGAAAATTATTTTTGTCGCACCGACAAAGGATCGACGCCCACCACGAGCCACCCCAAAAGTTAATATTAGTCAATCTTTCACCCCCATGCTCTTATTTAAAGTGACAAATTTTCACGTCACATGTTTTTGCCACCTCACATAAAAATGTGTATCCTTGAATACAAGTGAGGTGATATAAATCAATCGACATCAACTTAGGCCAAAATAGCAAAATAGCATAATAATAATAATAGCATAATAGCATAATCACACCTCAGGAAAATTTACACTAAAGGGCAACCCTTGGTGTATGTATCAAACACTTGCAGTGTTTTCAATTCGTTGTAGAGTTTTTCCAATTCATTTGTAAGTTTTTACCGATATTGCCTTGGATGTTGGATCGTGTCTTTGGTGCAATTGATTTTCTAAAGAGCGAATTCTGATTTTTGTTGGATATCTTGAGGATTCGCTGGCATAACTCCAATATGATGATCATCTTTCATTTTAACGACTATTGACTTAGCAGCTGGTCAAATTATTCTCTATTAACTATACTAGGCACTCAGATTGTTGGTAGTTTTACACAGGTTAAAATATTAATTAATTTTAAATTTGTGTGGTTTTAATTTATATATCTCCTTCGGCGTCAACCAAAAAATGCAAGTGGCATCTTATCATGAAATGTGACTATAAGAAGGACATAAACATTTTTCACAGTGATGTATGTATGTATGGGTAAGAGAATAGGTATGATATTTTTGCATACTCTTAGTCACATTTATAGACTAGAGCCCGGAGGATATGCAACAGTTTCCTAACATTCCCTAATTTCCAAAATTTTCATTACACCAAAACGACCCCGATGGAACCCTTGGAACAAACACCTAAAATTATGCCAGGAGACTTCTCTTTCTTGTTGGTGTTTAAGTTGATTTTATTTTCTAGAAAGTGAAAATTAATTTAAAAATGTTTTTTTTTGTTTTAAAAAACAATATGTACACATATTTACACAAACTTACTCTGGTAATTGAAAATTTCAGTATATACTAGATGGATTTCATAAATATTTTAGTATTACAAGTATGTATTTATATTTAATGACTTTGAAATTTATTTTGTTAGGTAGTGGTTATCAATACATTTTTTAAACGACATGCAAATTCTAGTTATAATTATCAAATAATCAAAGAGACATACATGTGTACATATTATTATATGCGGCAGTGCATGTATGAACAGGGCAACGCGTATGTTGTATATTTCTAACTAAATAGCATGCAAGGTTGTATTCATAGACAAGATGTCTTAAAAGCTTACATGTGACTTAACATGTCTTTATTTGCATACATTAATATATGCATCATACATACATATGTATATATATGTATATCCATGGCAGGGGAATGATCGCGAATGCTTTATCTACCTGTCATGTTCAGCAATCAAATCCTGCAAACTGAAAAGAAACGTATATCTTTGCTCTTTTTATGTTGTTCGCCGAAATAATAACAAAAAGAAATAAACGTATTAGACAAAAATTCCTCTTTTGTCTCTCGTGTATTCTTTTTGTTGACCACTTTCTTATTTTAGAAGTTTCGCAAGGTCAAAGCGGTATTAAATAATTGCGGGTCAAGGTTGTAACATGGGTTGCTCATGTAAGTCTTTTTCGACTTTATTGAACAATTTTGTTGTTGTTGTTTTCAGAAGGAGAAGAAGGAGATTAAGGCGAACAACAAAGTAGCTTAGGCTTAGACGTCTATTAACGTGTGCATATGTATAGCTAGTCTAACATACGAAAACAGACACCATTTCCGAGTAGACGTGGTAACTAAAAATAACTATTGTAGTTATTTTTTCCAATCATTAACATTCATTTGTTTAGAGCGGCTAAAAAATTGCTATAGATACAAATAATTGCGAATTTGATAAGCTTCCTACAGTAACAAGTTAAGGGGCTCCAATTTCAGAGCCTTCTGAGTATGACCAAGTTGAGTAAGTCTCCGGTGTCTTATCATATATTAAAATGTTATAAGAAAGTCTATCTATATCAACTTGTTTGAAACCAAAGAAATTTAAGACGACCACTAAGTTTCGATATTAGCTTGAATAGAAAATGCGCTCCGGAACATATGCATTTACATATGTTTGAACATGTGTATCCTACACGGCGGTTCTTATAATTTGCTTTGTATGTGTTTTAAATAAATCTTCCAGAACGTGCTTACCATACGAACTCGCTAAACTGTAATTGTAGATAGCACAATGGTTACATATATGTACGTATGCAACATGCGGAAAACAATTGACTGATTGATTATATATTCTTGTCAGACCCCTTTACGGCGCTATTTATCTCTCCCGTCACTTATGTATAATGACAAGAAAAAAAAAACAAACAGAAAATCTGTTACAAATAAGGCTATCACCATAACGTAAAATACAGCCAGAACACAAAAGCAACAGCAGTAGTAACCACAGCATCAACGACAGCACCCACGAAAGTACACAAAAACTAAGTTTGTGATTTTAAACAGATTGCATTGATGGAATCAGTAAGCGTTAGTAGCTCTAAGTGGGTGAATCGTCTTCAGTTAATCTGCTGATATTTTAAAATCATTTGCATTCGAACAAAATTTTTACTCTTTAAGGCTGTGCTTGAAGGAAAAAGTTTCTTCCAGACGTTCAATGGACTCAAACGTTAAGTATATCCGTCAAAACTTACAGGCAGACTGGAATGTCCTGGGAGCAGTTTACAACTTGTTGCATAACTCTAATGTTTTTTGTGTAAATGACAACAATCAAAAAATCGTAGAATTCGTCCAACCAGAAGAACTTAAGGTGGGTTATGGTGGCAAGGTTTTTTTTTATTTAACGTTCAAGTACTTTAACCGAACTCAAATAAATTAGGTCGACAAAACGTTTTCAATTTTTAAGTGCTACATAGCTTGTTGCGGTTTTTTATTTTCGCATTCGCGTGCCTCTGGCGATAAGTGAGCTATCAGCGAAAAAATCGAATTATGTACTACAAGCGAGAGTAATTTACAAGTGCAGTGACTGTCTGTTTCATTGCGATTAGCTATTACCATTAACGACCGCTGTGTTAATTCATTGTACTCCAAAATCAATATTCAAATGCAAACATACATGTGCACTTGTGTACATACAGTTTATACATATAACGAAATAATTAGACAGGAAGACTATCATTCAATGCAATTTCTGAAACCGATTCTTGGTGTTAAAGACATGAGATAAGGAGATACATATTGATTCACATTCAGTCATGATGGGTTTTCGAATAGCTTTGTCCCTGGTGCATGTGTGCCGATCACTTGCTACTTGCTAAATCATGTTTTTTCTCTGCCATTTTTACGGCTGAGTAACGTTCATGGTGAAAAAGCAAGGTTGTCTTCGTTTGTCCAATATAATGCTTATTATATATATGCATATTTACATATGAATATATTTTGGGTTTGATAAACGACTTAATATTTTTAATTATTTTATGTCTGAAAGACTCTTATAGACCTAACCATTCCCAATGAGGGTTCTTTAGATGAAGAGCAAATCTTGGCGCTATGTAGCACCATTATCAAATATTCGGTCAAAACATCTCATAATCGCTTCCACAATCAACTTTTTGGCCAAATGGATCCGTACGGTCTGGTTGGATCTTGGATAACGGAAGCACTCAACACAAGTGCGTAAGTGAAATCACACTGCTGTTCCAATATAAACAACACGGACTATTCATTTTTTTCTCTTTTCAATTACCAGATACACATTCGAAGTAGCTCCAGTTTTTTCCCTTATTGAAACCGAAGTGATAAAGAAAATGTGTGGCATTTGTGGCTATGCTTACGGCGATGGTATATTTGCTCCCGGAGGATCTATTTCAAATATGTACGTATTCCTCGGTTTGAGTAAAGCTATACAAATTGATATTGAGCGAAATCGATTGATTCTCATGACAAATAATGTTAATTTAATCGGCGCATACTCCTTAATTTAGAGTCAAGCTTAAGCCAGATAGATTTTCTTGGTATTCTTTGGTAAAAGTTCACATTTTTTGTCGGGCCTTTGTGGGACAATTTTAATTTCTTCGCGAAACCGCCTCTTAATGAACCAATTGTTGATGAACATTAATGTGGGTCAGCACGTAATTGTGTTATACTTTTCATCACTTTTAGGTATGCTTTGATTTTGGCAAGATACAAGAAATACCCTGAGACGAAGTCAGATGGTATTTTCACTCTGAAACCCCTGGTTTTGTTTACATCGGAGGAATCTCATTATAGTTTCAAGAAAGCTGCTCATTGGATTGGTCTAGGAACAAATAACTGTGTTGCAGTGAAAACCAACGCACTGGGTCAGATGCTAGCCGACGATCTGGAAGCAAAAATCTTACAAGCGGAAGCGGATAATAAAATACCATTCTTCGTGAATTCAACAGCTGGAACAACAGTCCTAGGATCATTTGATGATTTAAACCAAATTGCCGATGTCTGCGAGCGGTACGGACTATGGTTGCATGTTGACGTAAGCTTTTTGTGATTGTATCCTCCTACCTGTTATGTGTTAACACAATATTTCAAAGGCGTGTCATGGTGGATCGGTTCTTATTTCCACCGATAATCGCAATCTGATGAACGGAGTGGAGCGAAGTAACTCGGTTGCTTGGAATCCACACAAGGCGCTCGGTGCCCCTCTGCAGTGTGCAATGTTTCTTACCAGAGAGACAACTCTGCTATCACAGTGTAACAGTACAGAAGTTAAGTATCTGTTTCAACAAGACAAGTTCTATGATGTCTCCTATGATACTGGCAACAAAAGTATTCAATGCGGTCGTAAGATTGATGCTTTTAAGTTTTGGCTGATGCTTAAGGTTCGCGGGGTAAATGGTCTTGGCTCATTGGTTGATCATGCTATCAAAATGGCAAAAGCTCTCGTCGATAAACTACATCAAAGAGAGGGATATCGTTTAGTACAAGAAAGCTTTTCATATACAAATGTATGCTTTTGGTACATCCCGAAAGCAATTAGGGGTAAGGAGGAAACTGATAAGTGGAAAGCAAAACTTTATACGGTAAGCCGAAATAAGACGGTGTTATGAGGTAATCAATTTTGTTATATCTTCTTATGACAGGTGGCTCCGAAAATTAAGGAAAAGATGATAAGAAGCGGATCTTTAATGGTTGGCTACTCGCCGCTAACTTACAGAGGTGTTGGGAATTTCATCCGAATGATTTTTACATGCTATCCTGTTATTGATGAACCAGAACTTGATGCAATCCTGGACGAAATAGAGCACTTAGCAGAACTTGATGAATATTAGTTAAATGTCCCATAAATTAATTAGTAATAAAATTATATTGGTGAGAAAAATAAAACCATTCGTTCTTGCCTCTAAGATTAATCTACTCCTAGACATATAAATGGGCAAATATGTGATATTTTTATAAATATCAACTTTTTGTCGGAAAAGTTACTGATGTGAATTGAGCCAGAAAATATTTTGAAATGTATATATTGTTTTAGTAATTTAATTTTTATGCGTCAAAAGTGTCAATTGTGCGACACGCCTCGTAAATTGCAGCGCACGCAAATTAGTACCAAGTAATAACACATGTGGAACATTTTGCCACATTTACCACAGATTTATATATATTTCAATATGCATCGAAGCAGATCACAACAACGCTATATATTTACATATTCATACATATTAATATATATGTATTAAGACATCTTATAAAATGTAGGTTCGTACGAATGGAAAAAGAAAAAAACGACCAGCATAGTGGCACCCACACACAAATTGTATGTATCTCTTCGGTTTGTTTACAACCGTTGATGGTAATAATAAGCCAATGACAGTACTTCTTCAACATTTAAGTTTTTTCACCGCATACATCTTAAACATGGGATCATGTTTCGGTTTTCAATGTTTTTCTTTTCTTTTATTTTCTGTTCTTAAGAAAGACCCAACTCGGCTTTACTACGTGCATTTAGATGTACATGTGTACAAAACGAACATCTTTTTGTTGATGATGTATTGCATACAGACGTTTACGACAGTAACGCGTGCAGTACAAATAAGGAAACACGCATCAAAAGGGATAGAGACTATGGTTATTTAAATTGTGATTAGATATCCACGAGATAGCCACTAAAGTTATCTATGCAGTATTGTGTCAAGGCAAATGAAAAGATTGCGTGTGTACATGGACTATGTCATGTTGCGGACGAATCACTTATTTACTTGCTCACAAGACTAAGATTTCGGAACGATCAATCTTGATTACTAAGAATACCATACGCTTTGGCAGTAAGGCAACGGTTGAAATTTGCACATGAGCGCATAAATATTTTAAGAAGCTAGTGTTTACAAATTTCACTCAATATGCAACAACATTAATTTCGTTCGAAAACAATGAAATATAGATTAGAAAATGAAGGCGATTTCATGCAATTTCCTAGATTCGACTTTATTTTGCTTTTCCATGGTAAAAAACAAAACACGTCCACTTGAAAATTAACTTTACATTTTTTTATATTTAAACTTACTACTTACTATATTACTTGCCTGTACGCATATATTATATGTGAGGTGTGTTGCTTTCCTAGAGACTTACGAATATTTAATAAAATACATAACTGAACAATATATCCGAAAAAATATATTTTTCAACAAAAAAATTACAACTTTGTATAATATTTATTATGTACATTCTATAATCATAGTTTCAGCTTGACTCGAGCTTATGAAAAGTCGATGGTAATTAAAGGAAATATCTTTATTACTTTCTATACATAATATTTATATCTCGAAACTAACTCTGTAACATGACATGTACACGCATAAAGTATTTGAAATCAGAATGATCGCACTGACTAGCAGTGGAAAGTCCAGCTGTGACTTAATCATACAAATTGTCCCTTCTTTTTAAAACATTTATTCCGGACTTGTGTCAAGAGGGAGGTTTGCAATCAGTGCGGGATCACAATAAATAAAAAAAATAATAATAATGTACAAGGCATGATACAAATTTATATTTCGGGAGGAGGGCAACAGCATGAAGATTTTGTAAAGATTTAGCGAAGGAATCAATCTCAAACCATTCCTGTACATATGACGTTGTGAGGCACGCTTACACATCATAGTATGCGTATGTATGGATGTAGAAGATCCCCATTGAATAGGTAAGCATTGTGAGAACTGCATAAGTATTTGTCTTCTTTTCTATCTAGAGATTAGTTATGTGTACTATCAAGCTACTGTCTCTATTTCAATCTAGTTTCACTATCCAACCGATCGAATAAAGTGCAGAAACGATTCTTAGAACTCAAGCTGTCTAACCAAATCAAAACAAGAAATCGAATGAGGGCAATGGCTGGAGTACTTTAAGGGGTTACCTGCCTTTACCCATTTTTCTTATTGATGTTGCTACTACCAAGCCAATACAATCAAGAGTTGGATTGTTGTGTGCAACCTGTAGACAGGTAAATGCGATTTGAAAACCGGTCACAATGAGAGGCGTTCGCATGATTTTTCTCTTTTTTTATGATTTTAGTGTTTTTTTTTTTCGTATTACTTTGTGTTTACCGATTCAATCATGAATAGGGTGGCCACATTGCTATTAACTTTATAGACATTTATTTATCGAATGGAATGACTGTCTACCCGGTTAATAGTTTATAAGTTTCCTGAAGCAAATATGTGAGTAATGGCGGTTCCAGAAAAAATGTATAGTATTTAATCAAAATGTAATATATGGTAAACCCTGATAATGTGATTTTTTCTATTTATTGTAGTGAACTCATTGTCGCGTTTTGTCAAATGACTATCGCGGTCAAGTATTGTACACAAACGACTTATATCAAAGGCAATCGTTTTTATGTAATCATCAGGAAAAGTCAAAGGGTTATCAGTGCAATAATAATAATCACAGTTTTTTTTTTTGTAAATGAAATACAAACATGTACATATGTTTTCCACACTCTTTTTTATTAGTTTACAAACGAATAGTCAGATTTTGGGAATTTTTTTTGGGTTATCCAAAATTCTTGATACCTGGCAACCAACTTTAATGTTGTCTGAGAGAAAAATAAATAAAAAATAATGAAACCTGAAATTGTATACAACGTACCAACTACCAACCTTAGCCTTTATGTTCCTACGATCAGTCTTCTTTTGAATTTGATAGCTTACTAGCTGTGCGCGCGTGCATACGACTTCTTCAGATATCTAAGGGAGTCGAGTCGCCGAGTCGGGTGGATTGTACTAAGTTGTTGTGTTTTCAAACGCGGATCCACGTTCGTGCTGATCGTATCGCGAAGAGCGTTTCGTATTATTTCTTCTTTAGCTTATTTTTGTTTCTTTTTTGTGTGTTGTACTTATTGAGAAAAAAATTAGCATATGCGAATGCTGAACGGGCGATTTATTTTGTTTACAAGCTTAATAAGTTGAAACAAAAAAAATAAATACATATTTACTATAGTGCTCAGTGAAATTGTATATGCGCCAGTGTTACTTACTAAATTGTAAATTGAAATAAGATATAAGAAAAAAATATACATATTTAGATACCCAAGTGATCTAGCATTGAAAATGATTTTATGGAGTGAAACTTTCACTCAGGTTTGATTTACAACAATTCTGGGATATCTTATTATTTGGATTTTACCAAAGTAAGTTTTTTTCAAGTGGTTTATTTATGTTTTCAAAACATTTGCAAAATTTCTACATTGAAAAAGTGAAGCAGAGTCTGGTTGAATGTGTCAACAGCACAAGCTATAGTTGTACGTTAGCATATACTAGCTAGAGAAACGATAGGGGCATTTCCTTATGAAAATTCAGTGGAAATACATATAAAACAAGCTTTACAATAAGATGAAGGCAATGGTAGAGTGCTACCTCTGCTTATCGAGACATAGATATGACTGCATCCACATCGTTTGATCAGCAATGTTGTGGGCATCAAGTCAACAGCAATGGGCATCTTGCAATTGCAATGGCAAATCATATACGTGATGGAGTAATTACTGTTGGGGCTGTGTATGCAGCTACATATGATCATCAATAATGAAGTATGTATACATATGTATACATAAACAAGCTAGGGGTAAAGTTACTAAAGCATTTGAGAAAGGAATGCATGGAAACAATACTAGGAAAAAATTATTTTATGCAGTGTAATCGGAAATTAATGCTTTTCAATTTACACGGTTTTTAATAATAACATGCATTTGGATTGTTTTATATAAATGTCTTCTTGGGACAGTTTATTAAATATCAGTATTTTTCTATTCAATTATTTATTAAATTATTATTTTTATTTTTATTCGCAATACCTATAAAATGTGTACTTACCGGAAGTAGAAAGCGTAAAGATTTATAAACTTACCGTACCCAATATTTACAATGTTTGACGAATATCAATAAAATACCTAAAATGAGTGATGTTTTCTCGCTTTTCCAAAAGCTTTCGATTGAGATTTATTGAAACCCCTAACCCCATCCATCAATTTTACAATAAATTTGTATTCACTTAACCAAAGTAGAGCATGTTTTTTAACTACAGCCGTATACACACATAACGAAAGGTAGTTGTTAAACGAAGTAAACATCGAGATACTTCAGGCTTACATACATAAAATTAATAAAAGTACTCATATTGTATGAATTATTGTACCCCACTCTGTTGAAATTTAAACTTCAGTACTGTGCTGTCATAACAACAGTCACTGTTGTATCAGATAGTCATTTTAAGGTTTCCCCCTTTTTATCTGAGTATTTTTTTTAATATTAAGTACTAAGCAGATGGTTAATGAAGTTACGAGTGTGTGGCAACAATTATTTGTATCAGATATCAGTTCCTTTTAATATAGAGTATGTACGCACCCGTATCAAGCCAAAGTATATGTACACATATACATTAATATATTTTAAACCGATGTACATCACTCTCTGTTAATGTTCACAGGCACTTTGCTCATTAGCAGTAGTATGAATATTTATAACCGAGTCTGAGTCTAAAAAGAAATTATGGTAAAGAATTACTAATCTCAAGAAATTTACCGACCCAGACATTTACATATATTATATATCATCATCATTTTACCTTGTTCTTATCTAATTTACTAGACTGTGTGCTTACATGAAAAGAGATAAGGAACCTGTATACTTTTAGATAGGTTTTAGTAGCACGAATGCGATAGTGGTGTTGTTCATAGAACATGTTTCATTAAATGGCGAATCCGACATGCTTATAAAGCATGTAAGCGCAACATACATATAACAACACAATGACTTTCAATTCCAATCGAATGTGTTCACTTCGAAAATTGGAATTACAATTATAGCATAGACTGGTATTAGAAACCATTCCCGCCTGAATAAAGCTCCCTTGTTAACCTATAGGCGCAGAAATACTCTTGTCTTGGTACTTCTTTGGCGTCTTGTGTAACAGAGTTATCTCTCGAAGAGATAAGGGATACTCTGATCATCCTTGTCCTGCTCTATGGCACAGAGATGCACGCTATTGAAATCGGATGAAGAAGCTCTTGGTCGTTTGGAAAGACAAGTCTTGCGTGCGATTTTTGGTCATGTTTGCGTTGATGGCGTCTGGAGAAGATGATTCAACCACGAACTGTATGGGCTGTTAAGCGGCTTCAGATCTAAGGCTAGGTTATGTAGAGCGGATGGACACCACAGCTCCGGCTCGAAGAGTCTTCCATTCCGAGCCATTGGCACAACGCAACAGAGGACGTGCGCAGCTGGCGAAAGATAGTGCTGGCTGGAGAGGCTTGTTGGTTGAGGCCTGGGTCAACTCGGACTGTAGTGCCAAACAATGAAGAAGAAGATTAACCCATTAAATACCAAATCAAAGTTTAAAAATAGGCTGAATTTAATACTCCTAAAGGCATTAAAATAGTTTATTTTTTATCATCACTTTTTCCTCTACTGGTAACACTTGCAATAGGCGCTGTCAATGACGCAGTTCAATTCGATAAGGTTATTGCCAGACCGACTGAAAAAATTAGCGAAAATATAATTTTTTTTCAAATTACTCCACCAGAACTAGCTCCGCTATACTTTTGTAATTTTAACGCGGAACTATCAAGAAAATCGACTTTTACCAAATTGACAATTTTCAGTGAAAAAATGAAGTAAAATGGTATATCAATTGCTTGGCCTTTTTTTTATTTGATTTTTGATAGGATATACACAATTTACATCAATATTGATAGTAAATTAGTTTGTCATAATATTTCCTTAGCAATATATGGAAAGTAACGAATTTTCACTTGCAATGACATATGGGTTTGACTGAATGATTTGTATTACAAATTATAAGAATATATTTAGGTATTTGCGTATTCAAAATATTATATAGTTAGTTTAAATATAATATATATAAATTTGATAATTTTACTAGCATACAAAAAATACAAATCACTAGTTGTCCCAGATCCTTTGAAAGTTAGAATGTAAATTGCTCAATGATCTTCGTTTGATGGATTTCTCTTAAAATAAGAGATAATAACGAAATACCACTTGCGGTTTCGGAATTCAGAAAAATGTATCTTGCACAAGACATCAGATTTGAGTCTATAGGTTGCAATTGGAAACGAACACGCTAACGTGGGAATGTGCACAAAAAAAAGTGTAAGACGTATGCAGTTCATAATCAGATGCGTGCATCTGATTGAATATTAAGTTACATAAAACTGCATAACTTGAAGCCGTACACAAATTATTTTCATTGCGGTTTACAGGAATGTCGGTAGTAATATTGCATATTGCTAGTATTTTTTCTTCAAACTTCCAAATGTACAAGTAATGACTTTGTCACTCAAATGAAATTTATTCGACCGATCTCAGTGAATGTATCTTTATTTGATACTTTTCGCCCAGAAATTGCAAGGAGCAACCTTGCAGGCATATTATGTCACAATAATAATAATATAATATAATAATAATATGGGTGGCGCTACAGCCCATAGAGGGCCAGGGCCTAGCTTCTCAGCAACCACTCGTGTTGTGCGTGCTATTGTTCTCTCACGAGTGGAAAGGACCTACAGTTTTACGCCGAACCCGAACGGCCAAGTTTGAGAAGCTTTTTCTAGACAGGAAATACTCTTTGAGCATTGTCAGTGACTCGAAAGAGGTGGGGCCGTGAAAACTATTTCTGTCGCTCAGAGCTGGAATCGAACCCACGACGTCGAGGTTGGGGTCGACGCACGTTCCCACAACGCCACGGGCCACCACAATATTATGTCACAAACAAGTATTAAATTGGATGTGGAGTAGTACACTTTTTAAATAATGAATTTTTGAAATTGTAATCGTGACTTTTTTCACATCATGTTGAGAAGCGACACAAGTTATGCGATTCTTTATTCCATTCTGCAGATAATCCAAAATTCTTTGGATCAAAATGTGTATGTCAGTTGAGTTTTATATTCTGATTGGTAAAAATAAATTATGTTGTCCTTGACTCTCCAGTGACCGTGTCTGGAATCTTAACTAGTGTATGTGACGTACATATGTATGTGAATCCGACTTAACTGGCGCACAATTTCGAGGTAAGAATATCTTGCATGGATCGTATTCTCTGGTTACCCAACCCAAAACTTCATTATTACCTGTTTGCATAAGTAACTCACATGGGTTTGTCAATATGGAAATGTTTTTAACCAGTGTTTACCGACATTTGCTGTTTGATAAATGTCTCTAGCATTAACATAATTGCTTTAAAATATTATGTTTTGATTACTCCCGCACGTGGATTGTGAATCAATACTGTTCCCATTGATAGCTTGATCGTGAACTAAATGTAAAATCGCCACTACCAATAACATTGCAGTTTATTTTTTTGTTATAAATTTCTTATGGTGCGTCTTTTTTTTATACATACATAGTTATTATTTGCTCCGTATATTTCATTGAATACGAACTCGTTTCCTTCGAAAGATTTCAAAGATTGATTGTGCAACAGAGCGAAAACCTACATGGATTTAGTTTCATAATCTCCTTTCATTAATTTAAAAAACATTCAAATGTATGTACGTCTCTGAGATGTAGTACGCCCTTTTGGGTTAAGTGCTTTCCTCAATACAAACACAGCCAACACTTCACTGAATGTACATACATGCATACGTATATACAAACATATGTACATGCGACAGTTTAAGGTCAATCAAGCACACTCCGCTTCTCTCCATTCAACCAAACAGATATTTCACACTTTAGATTGATCCAAATTTGGAAAGCGACGATTTCCCAACGTGATGGTGATAATGGTCTTTCATATGGGCTTACTATATCGTTTCTAGGAAATGGTTGTTTAGATATGCTCAATAGGATAGGGTTAAGGGGGCTTACTACGAATACTGGACCTACGCACTTTAAAGTGATGTTGAGCCACCTCCACACGGCAATAAAATACAAATTGAAACTTCCTACTTTGTCGTTGCAGCGGTTTCACTTGCATAGATTCAATAAATTATGCAAATCAATAATGTCTTCGATGCAGAATACAAACATACTTTTACGTTAAATACAAACACCCACGTGATCAAAATATCAAAGCTAGGAGTGGGTCATTGATTATGTAACAAAAAGGTTAGCAAATGTCAGCATTAGTGTCACAGGTACGTCTGTTTTGTATTTTAGAATTAAGAATAATATAATATATATATGATATATATTTTATCATTGTAGCTGTTGGCATTCTTCAAGCAGTAGCAAAACAAACGCAAACAAATCTCAGAAGTTTCAATTGAAAATAGCGGCAGAATGTTGATTTTAATTACTTAGTTTTTCTTTTTAATATACACATTTCTATTATTTACAATTACAAATAACTGATTGAGAGTGTAGGTAGCCCCTTAGTTGGCATGGAGTATTCAATTATTTATTGCCTCAAAGTCTTTTCATTAAAGTACAATCGGGTGTCAAACGTGATATTTTTCACGATTCTCAGTTCAATTTAAACTTGAAGTGTCTGGAATTCAATCACATTGTAGTTTGAAATTGTTTATCTTTATCGCTTATTTAGAAAACTATATATATGTGATTCATTCTTAATTCAGTGGATGTTTGGCATTTAAAACACCCGCACTCGATGGCTATAAGTATCAATACCTATAACAGAATCTGACAGTATCGTCACACTATTTTTAAAGTAGGCATCATATACGTAGACAGTCTATGAATCAAGAGATGCGCGTTCGGTCGGATGAATGAAGTATTTATTGCCCAACCTATTAGTGGTAAATACGTACATATACACTGATTTAATGAATTAATTTGATTAAATGCACATTTATGAATTTGAATCTGTATCCATTTACATGTGTATTAGTGAAACAGCTTGAATATTCAAATTAGTTGGCGCCATCATGCTTATGTTTTTATTAAAGAGTTATGTATATAAAAAAAAACTGCCATAATTTTGTCTGTCTAGTCTTGATCAGTTTCGGTTTTATATGAGTCTAGAGACTAGATGACACAGAAAATATCGAGTAACATAAAGAATGAAACATTCGCAATAATGTTAAGTTTCCACTTTCGTCGATTTTAATTTCTCTTTATTACCGTCACGTTGTCAGGAAATCCTCGTGTGCCAATGTTAAGTCCATGACGGTTAAAAATCAATGGTCACTTTGCTTTTCTACGTGATTTAAATAGAGTCTGAATCCAAACGAAATGATTTTATGTTTTACTATCTCTCGAAACGTGCGAATGTATTAAGGGTTCGTTCAATATACGCTTCATTAGGAGCCAGATCGGAAAATTCTCTTAATCTCACAAACTCACGAGCCTTGTGTTCTGGGTGGTTGACAATATTTACGTGCATGCAACAATGCAATGAAATGCAGACCTTGTCTATTCTCACTCGTGTTGTATATTCAACATACAACGAAATGCCCCTCCTCCTTAAACATCAACGAGACAGCCAGGCAAACAAACGATTCAGAATATTCTCATTTGAAGTTAATACGCCAAACTGCTAACAACATTTCCTTATTCCCTTCATTTACTATTTTAAGAGAAAGATTTTCCTTATCAAAATTGAACGAACATTTTGTTCTGATTTTCAGAATGAAAAGTGAATCCCATTTTGTGTTTTCAATATTTGTGATCGTGTTCACAATCTCCAGTTCAGCCACGAGAAGAGTTTCAACTCATGTACTTGAAAATGATTCCAGATATATTTCACATCAAGGTAAGTTTGCTGAATCATCTGAACCTTAGATTTTATTATCATTACTTAAATAATTATTTTTAACTTCATTTTTAGACTTAATGCCAAAGTCGGATCGGTTTGCGGATACGGGTATAACAACGTTTTCGCGCTTACTTTTTGATGTTGGTCGAAATCAAATGATTGTTGGGGCTAGGTGAGAATACTTTATTAAATTTATAAATCCAATAATCAAATCCGTTGCGTTGTTGAAGAATTGTTTCATTAAATCGGTTATCAAAAGTGTTTGTCGTTAAATTTTATTTGAATTACAAATACATAAACGGACTAATTGATTCTACTCATATGTACATAATAATCAGAAACATACACATATTAGCAAACGCCACCAAACTTCTAAAAAACCCATCAAAAAACGACAGAACTGATAATTGATCATATTCTTCTATAAAGCAACAAATGTGTGTCAGTTCTATGTTTTTTATTTTGTTAACATTGAACTAAAACTATAACCCCGAGACGCTGAGTTTACGCAGAATTTGTGTATGAGTCTGAATACTTGAGGCTGTTAAGCAATTAATAGTCCATTTAAATTCTTATGTACAATTCTTAATCTAACTGTGTTAATTATGCAATAATAAGTCTGACAATTGAGTAAAGAAAATTGCAGAGACTCACAAAGTCATTGGTTTCATAAATTCGTTCAGGTAATCACATTAATTTAGTTTGAGATATCGTTCATATCTTTGGTGGTGGGTATACCCAGTGGAAAAAAGTATGTTGCAGGTCAGAAAGGAAAGTGTTTGGTGTTGGACGTGATATACTTCACGTTCAGTTGAATATAAGAAAATGACAGGTTTGTTGAGTTTGTTGGTGGTTTTTAGTTATACTTTTTAAATTCGTTATCTCAAGATGTTATCTTATGAAAAGTAAATATTTAATTTAATTGAGGCTATCAGCCAGATAAAGGATTGTTTACTATCTGTTATATATCGGTGAAGCATACATACACACAATCTATGCACACTTGAACTGGTGTTAGATGCCACAAGAAATTTCTCTAGCAGTCGGAGATTTGTGACTTCTTAAAGATGTAACCGTCCAAGTTATTCTTTGAGATTTTTTTCTTGCAACCCACGTTTTCTTTACAAAATATAAGAAAAGACATGCAAATGGTGCGAGCCTTCTGTAGTTTTTGAAGTAGTCATTAAAATATCACAACAAAGGTCAAGACTGGGTTTCTTTTCAAAGCGCTCGTTTGAACTTTTTCATACCTACTTCTTCCTTGATTCGGCAAGTACAGAAATTATAATGATGTTATTTTACATTTATCAATCTTTATACACATTATAATTTTACAAAACTACCAAGATTAGCAAAGGTTGCTGCGCCACATTTCAACCACAGAAATAGATTTCCACCCAACAGCCACAAGAATGCCGACTTAAAGGCGCTAATTCGCCCACAACATATGAACATGCAATGACTTCACAGCATTGAAAAGCGTCTCATTCCAGTTAACAAGTCGTACTTGTTCGTTCATTGCTCAGATATTAATAGTTGTCTGTTTTTCGGTAGAATTCATGCCCTCAATATAAATATAGTATTATATGTGCATCTGGGGGGGAAATATTCAACTTTACTTCAAATGTACCTGTATAGTGTAACTCTAATGGAACCTACATAGAATTTTCGCCATCGATCAAATCGATAGCAACGACAACGGATTCGGACACATGACATCCCACTCGCATATTAAATGGTCAACTTCACGTGGAAGATACAGTGTTTTTAAAATATACTTGGGCTATTTTTTTAATTGCCATTTATTGCATCGTCATTTTGAAAACGGTGGATGTGTTATAGGGAATCCATCAGTTCTATCGTCCATACATCGGAGAGTGTTAACATGTTGAGTTTTCTTTCTAAGTATGTAGGATCAAATTTGGGTAGGCGCCTTAGAATGTTGAATTTTTTTCGGCTTGGAATAGACAGGTAGGATGGTGGTACTTGAATGTCTTATATGTTTCTGCCGCCAACGTTCACAAAATGGAAATGCTGATGTGTAGTGGAAAAACTAAAAAGAGATACCTTGATATCTTCTCTGCTCAGCACCTCAACGAGTGAGTGTGTTATGTTTCGTCGAACTTGTTTACCTTGCAGTTCAATACTATTATCGTCATTGGAGCGGGCTATAATTATGTATGAAAGTTTGCTTTTATTAGACTGACTTAAATAGCGTAAAATTGAACTGGTTCTAGAAGGTGTATCTGCTTCTGATTATGAATCGTGGAGAGACATGTGACATTCACAATGGATACAAAATAATGTATGCATGAATTGCTGTTACTGATTTTCTAAAATAGTTGAAGTAATGTTTATTGCAAATTTCCTCATAATTCTCGCAAGGATAGATAATTCCTAAGTTCACCTATAAGGTGTTAATATGAAACCATTACGCGTGTAGGTAAAAAAAATATTCGATCAATTGAAGGAATAGATACCAGAAATTACACATGGCTTGGTACCATAATCAACACACGTACATTATATACAATTTATGAAGGATACACAAGTATTAAATAAATATTTTACGTTTTTAGAGATGCAATCTATCGATTATCTTTTGACCTAAAACTTCTGGAGAAATCACTATGGGAGGCAACACCAGGGCAGATACACATGTGCCAAATGAAAGGCCAATCAGAGTACCTCTGCCGCAACTACATCATGGTGTTGCAAAGTTACGAGAATCAACTGTATGCGTGTGGGACGTATGCATTCAATCCGAACTGTTCGTGGCGCCAGGTAAGTTATTTTTTCCACGATATACTCTCTCGCTTGTAGATAATTCAAGGCGGGAGAGCAGCAATGCAGGACTAGTTTGTTAATAATTTTTGCATAATTGAACATTCCATAGATGGAGAACTTAACTGTTACGGGTTACGACAGTGGTGTTGGAAAGTGCTCGTTCAATCCGAATTCCAACATAACAACTCTATTGTCGAGTGAAGGGCAACTATTTGTCGGATCGCCAACTGACTTTTCGAGTTCGGATCCTGCTATTTTGAGAACTAACCTTGTGGAGATCCAGGATGGTGGGCTACACCGGAGCAATGGGAACTTAATACGGACGAAGCAGTACAACTCGAAATGGTTGGACAATCCACAGTTTGTGGGTAGTTTTGAGTCTGGTTCTTTCATCTATTTTGTATTTCGAGAGGTGGCCGTTGAATATATGAACTGCGGAAAAATAGTTTACTCGAGAATAGCTCGAGTTTGTAAGTCGGACCCAGGAGGTGATCAAATACTGAATGAAAACTGGACATCGTATCTCAAGGCACGACTCAATTGCTCTTTGCCGGGAGAATACCCATTTTACTTTAACGAAGTTCAAGGGATGACCTATTCAGCTGAGGAAGATATATTATATGCGACGTTTACTACACCGAAGTATGTAACTAATAAATTGACAGCTCCAAAACATTTTACAATTTTATTGAATTGTTTTTCCATAGTAATGCTATTGACGGATCAGCTGTTTGTGCATTCAACTTGTCCGCCATCAATGCCGCCTTCGAGGGACCATTCAAGTATCAGGAGCACATTGACTCCAACTGGAAGCAAATGAACACCCCGCATCGGGGCCAATTCAGTTGTGAGAACCCCATGCCTAGTCTTAGATACAAACACCTCTTAGAATCTGCCAGATACCAATTGATGGACCAAGCAGTACAGGCAATGACGTCTGAGCCTTTGTATTATTCTCCACTTGAGAGATTTGTTCACATAGCTATTGATATAGTATCAACAAAACACACAAACCGGACGCATGTGCTTTACATATCCACTCAGGAGAACGCCATCAAAAAGCTGTCTATTCTCCCATCGAAGAAAACTTGTCTGATCGAAGTTTGGCAGTATGAGGAGGAGAAACTGAACTCACATATCCACTCCATGGAGTATCTAAAAGTCACCGAATCCCTTTATGTCGGTACTGAACATGCTTTGATGCGCATCTCGTCACATCACTGTAAGCGGCATGTATCTAAATCAACATGCCTCAACGCTATGGATCCATACTGCGGCTGGAATGAATTAATGGAGGAATGTACCCCTCCACCTGTTGGGGGAGACACTTCAAAGAAATACTGGATACAGAAGGAACTTCAGTGTCCTATTCTGACAGCACCCATAGATGGCGGGTGGTCAGCTTGGTCAGATTGGTCTAAATGTACAAAGTACAATGATGAGGGATCATGTATGTGCCGTTCAAGGAGTTGTAATAACCCTGCACCGAGAAATGGAGGTAAAACCTGCGAGGGTATATTAACAGAGGTCAGTAATTGTACTGTGAATGGTGGATGGACAGAGTGGAGTGCGTGGTCGGCATGTTCACAGACTTGTGGCGTCGCAGTAAAAACACGGCGCAGGACTTGTGGTAATCCTAAACCTGCTTATGGAGGACGGACATGCGTCGGCTCAGATCGGGCAGAGATTTATTGCTCGCATCTACCACCATGCCCAGCACCGAAACCGCAGGCAATCGATGGTGGGTGGGGACCCTGGGGTCCGTGGAGCGAATGCAGTGCTGATTGTGGTGGAGGCTTTCGCATTCGTCGGCGGGAATGCAATGACCCAAGTCCACAGAACGGCGGAGTAGAATGTCCTGGGTGTAATATCGATTATGAAGTGTGTAATGCGCAGTCCTGTCCAGAAGTAAAAAAACTCAGTCAGTGGACTCCTTGGCTAATGCAATCAAACAATAATGAAAATGTTGCTGAGGGAACTCATGTTGAGAAGAGGTTCCGGTTTGTTTGTCGAGCCACGACATCAGACGTGGGGTCAATGAAAATTAATCTCTCAAAAGAAGAGAGTAGAGTCTGTCGTGCAGACGGAACATGCCAACGAGGTCACGGTGAAAATGAGGAGGAAAGTGTTTGGAGTGAGTGGGGGCCATGCTCCGTTACTTGCGGAGGGGGCGTCCAATATAAGACGCGAACTGGTGAAGGAAGCAAACATCACAAAAATACTGTAAGCCGTGTTTGCAATACGCAACCTTGTCCAAATGAATGGGGCTGCTGGACAGATTGGTCGTCATGTTCAGTGTCCTGTGGCGTCGGTACTCGTAAAAGAACTAGAAAATGCCTGAGCCAAGAAAAAACTTTCTGCAAGGGAAGATCGCAAGAAGTGGAGAAGTGTGAGATGTCATCTTGTGAATGTAAGCTATACACAAACTGGTTATAAAATAACAAAGTAACTAACATTTGAGTTTTCTTCTGTAGATCTAGTAGGCTGGAGCAACTGGAGCGAATGGACTCCTTGCAGAAATGAAGGTGTACGCTATCGCTATCGAAAATGCTTGATTGATGAACCAAATCCTAATGAATGCTTGGGAGAGGAGTATGAAAAAGCCACTTGTGCACTAGATCCCTGTAATGGTAAGAACATTTATATTTTTCAAAACATGAATGTGAATACAAAGAAATTGCATTATTTTTCAGGTGCGTTAATGGCCTCTTTCACTACAATCAGCTCTATAGCAGGCGCTATCATCATGGTATATGGTTGTACAATATTAGCAACGTTCTGGTTTACCCGAAGAAGATATAAGCCAAATGTTCCAAGAAATAATTCTCCTTCTCCTAGTTACGACGCGTATCCAAATCAATATTCCAGTCTTCCCACCAAAGATGTTAGTACATATTTACTGCCAGTGCAACCAGTTCTCTAATTTTTTTTTTCTAGATCTATGAAACGCGACCAAAGCCTAAGAGGCAAAGCAGTTTCAGCATGAGCTCTGGCTCGAAGAATTGCAACGCGGGGGGTGCTATTAATAAATCAAATAACATCCAACATAATCATACCCCTAAAGTACTTGCGAAGACCTTCAATGACTGCGAGACGGGAACACTGAAGCGTAACTCTCATGCTCTAAACAACTATAGAAGCAATATCGATGATGAAAAATTCTAGCCTAAAGGCCCATTTGATGCCATTTGAAACCTGCTCGTAGATGAGTCGAGTCGAGTCGAAAAATGATTGAGATCAATTTTATTAATTGTTACATAACGCAGTGCCATTAGAGTAAGCTAAGACAAGATTTGTTAACTAATGTTATTTGGAAATACTAAATCCCTCCTGACTCATATTGAGTCATTTAGATGTAAGTTAGTTGAGGTAAAAGCTATATAAATTTAAGGCATATGATCATGGTATTTGTTTCGATATTGCTTCAAAAGTCTATATCCGGTGACTAATCATGAAAAGACTGATTTATTGTTTTTATCTATCTTGCATATAGTAATCTTAAATCCTAATCCTATTGTATCAGTGCTAACACGGCAAGTATTAAATTTTAATGTAAAAAGAAATGCTACCCAATTTCAGTGAATAAAAATAATTTTGTAATAACTCGATACTCGATTTTCTTATCCTGATTCCTGACCATGTTGTCTCCGCTTTCTATTAGCTGATTTTCACACCAATGTAGTACAGTTATCAACCTTACATAGTCTGTAGCATACATTGCAACCATTATAAACCCTGTCTGAATCTAAGTAAGTGACTGCATTGCCGATGTGAACTCAAGCACTGTTTTACCTAATTAGAGATATGAGAAGCACAACATTGCCTTCCCCTTGTCATGTCAGGAACATATGTGCAACTGTCGACAACTGTCAAATCGATGGAGATATTTTTGTGTATGATTTTTGTTTGGTTTTCTGTGAAATAAATACAATTAGAAATGGTAATTTGCGTGCTTCGTCTGTATTTTGCAGAAGTTAAATTTTTGTGTTATCAGATATTTATAAAACAAAGTCACTTGTGAAACATAGAATGAACAAGATAACTTCGTATTTGAGTGTTCCTTTTATTGCATTTACATCGAAATTAAAATTTTACCCACACCATAGTCAACATAATATCATGGATATTTTCTTCTTTTTTGTTTTATATGAAATACTGTTTTTCGTTGAGTTTGTCTTCGCCTATGCGATTGTCTAAATCAATAGCAGACTGAGACGCCCGCTTACCACCCCATGAATGAAACCGTTGCTTCTTCCCCAATACTACGGAGTTTCTTTTTTCGCCACTCAGTGATTTCGCACGACACCGTTCCAATACCGCATCATGTATGATATTAACAAATTCCACATCATTGAATTGAGCCATGAGAAGCTTAAAAAATGCCCAGATATCCCCGCGCTCTTGTGGTTGATAATTGTGCAAGAGGTCATGAATGTTATTGTCCGGACGATATGAATCGCAAACATCTTCAAAGTTGATTATGGCTTGGAGGATAAATCGACGGTATTTAGTTAGTTGTTCTTCACACGTATCACAATTATTTTGCACAACTTCAGTTGCACTTGTCCATTTGCAACCAAGTACCAACACTATGAAAATAGATAACATCTTAGTTGATGCCATTACTCTGTAAAATACAAGAATTAAATAGTTAACGGAGCGTAATAAAGTGTATGTCCTAATAAGAGAGATAATCAAACAGCTTGAATCAATTTTGTATGGACAATTAAACATGACTTGATGAACTAAAATATCTATAGTAGACAGATTGTGTCTACAAAAATAAGCAACAAAATGTTAACTCTCAATAGGACAGTTTCTTAAAAATTTTATATTTCACCATGCTTGCAAGAAATTCATACCTTTGTCCGTTGTTTCAAACTTCAGTACGCAATGTAAATTATTATTCACTTGTTGATTCACCAGCCACTTGAAAATAACTGTGATCCTTTCCTTCCGAATTGTCTGCTTTTATAGGAAGTAAATTGAAGATAGCAGTCCCATCATCCTCCACATTCGTTTAATTGCCTTTTCTAAGCATTGGCATTTATAAAGTGGAAATACGCGACAGCAATGCTTTCATATTTTTCTTTGCTTCGCTGTAATGAAATAATTATTTCTAAGTCGTTTCATTATTTTATGTTTTTGAACTTATTCTTTATTTGCGAAAGGCACCCATTGGAATGGATGGCTACTAATTTAACTCAAAAACGTAACATGTAACTGAGAATCGGATGTGAAATGATGTTAGATAATAAATATCAATGGTACATGAACTTGTAACTGGAGAATTATGCCTCGTACGAATGATGATGGCCAAATGATTAGGATAGAGCTAACGCTTCTTTAATTTTTGTCAATTACCATTCCCTAAGGACATTGACACGTTTTTTCCTGCGAATGTTTTTTCTCTGATATTAAAGCACACAACGTATAACAACATCAACCCTTTGAAATATTACACGCTGGAGTGAGCTTATTTAGAGTACAGTCTTTTGCATGAATAGGTGAATGCGGGGGTTATTTTTGGCTGCAATTAAATTATTTACACAATTATTAGGCAGAGATAGATACACTTTAAAGGAGCCGTACACTTGAGCGTCATTGTCTTAAATGATAATCGGAGTGTCATTTAATTTTTAATGTCGTGAAGATTTAATTTTATTAATTCGATGGTCTTATTTTTCTATTTAGAAATTCCGCTTCTGTGGAGATGGAGACTGTCCAGATTGGATACTTGCTGAGATAATATCGACACTCTCGGTACTAAGCTCTAAGAAACTTCAGCAATTAGCTTCAATCGTAGCTAAAAAGATTATCGGTGAGGATTTTGCGGTAAGGTTGCAAATTACATTTTAGAAGCCAACTAGTAGTTTTTTAATGTTTCATTAGGAAGATGATGTGAGATCAATCACATCATCATTGGAAGATGATGGAAAATCAGCTGTTGCGTGCATTAATTTTTTACTAATTAGTGCTGCTCGGCATAGTATTGAAGGAGGTATATTTAATGAAGAACTGCAACAACTAGGGCTCCCAAAAGACCATTCCGCTGTTATGTGCAGTGTGCTCTCTGATTACTCAGGGCCTATACGAGATAAATTAATGAATCTCTCTTTAAAAAGTAGGTTTCCAAAATTTTTTCAACGGGCTCTATAACGTGTTTTTATTTCTATCCAAAGTAAATGAGCTTGGTTCTATTGAATTCAATAATCCCAATAATACAATCGATTGCGTTCAATTACAACTGGAAGTTTTACAAGAGCTGAATAGTGGCGGCCTTCCAAAAGATGTCATTCATCGGGTGAATATAGATTCCGCCAACCTCAGGGCGTTATTGAAGGATATGAGGGAAGCCAAGGAGATTCTTCGTGAATACGACTTTGAGGGAAAGTATTCAAATAACTGCTAGTTTATAAGTAGTGAACATGTAAGACACTTAGAATAATTAGTATGTGGAATGAAATAAATACATATAATATATAATGTAAACCAGACCAATGTTCTAAACAATTTTCTGCCTTTAGTAATAATTTATTTGATGTAGTAACAACACAAACCCCATATTCCTCGTGGTTTGGTTATATGATGGACAAACTAGTAGCAAATGCAAGAACCATTTACAAATTCCTTTATACACAGCGTAACGATTGGAATAATTTCTCTTGCAAATAAATTCAACCATACATACTAATAGTCTATTTAAAATGTGAAGCTGTAGAATCCGTGAATTTTATTTGTGTGAATGTAGATGAGAATACGTTTTTGAACAGGTAATATCGGGTGGTTTGAATTTTTAATCAAATCAATCCCACTTCAAGTCTACACACTTTCCTCACTTTCCTGCGACAACATGTTCATTTTGAATTCATTCTCGAACATAAGCTTCGTTTTACTTCTTGTGGGTTTCCACAGTCGAACTGACAACTGTGAAAGAGAGACTATATACTTCTATAGTAAGTTGTGTAAGAAGCGCAAGCGATTTGTAGCCACCCTGTTTAATAATGCCTGGCGTGCACCACGTGTTACAGCTCACTTGTGAATAGTAAAATATAGCTGGGTAATGACGAAATGATGACTTTTAACATTGTTGGTATATAGACACATACTGTGATTTTGCCATCAAAATGATGTGAATTTGTGTTAAAGCACGTATAAAATAAAAGAGAATAATAATTGAAGCATGTGCTTCGGTTTCCTGCTATGTTGGATGCTATCGGTAGGAAAAAGGAAACATTTGAAATGTTATGACAAAGAAAACATTTGACAACAAACATTTTCACAGAATGTGATCTTTTCTTTTGAACAAGTGTATTTAGAAAGTAAATAATATGTATAATCTTACCATTATTGCAGTCAAACGCGATATGTAGTATGTATGTATGTTCCTCACGGGAATTGTTTCGCATAATACTCTGTTTTCATGTAATTAAATGTTCGTTTATACTCACCCATCAGAATGGTGAGAATGGAAGCCAGATGTCTCCAGAAGTAATAAACACGTAGAAAAAATAATTCGCTTTCATAATTTTATGTAATGCGCAATCTTTTACAAACTCTCGTGAATCGAAAAAAATGCAATTGGACGAAAATGATTTGAAAATGTAATTTTTGTGACAAAATCATTTCAACGGCTTTACACAGTCCCATCCAAGAATGCTTGATACAAATCACTCTTTTAATCGAGTTGATAATTCATTGCAAATGTAGATATGTATGTACTGTAAGGCAATCTGCAAAGAAAACACAACTCTGCTACCTGTTACAGTATAACATTCAGACATTTACCAGAACCATTAACTTAAACTAGTTCGAAGGACTTACATACACACATAAGTAGATGTGTAATTATGTAAAAAATATCCGGCCTATTTGCTTTCAAGCATATATGGGACAGTATTCTGTACCGAACCAACATTTATGTGTACGTGTATGCATGTGCATACGTATATTTTATTATTTCGAAAATGACAATCTTAATGCAGGACTAATGTTTCTTATGATATAATTTTTTCGATTACATTTGAATTTAGAACGAACTGTGATGTACATTTGCAACGTAACGTTCCCTTAAGTCTACAGGGGATTTGCAAGAACACCCGCTGAGATATGTATCTCGTTCGTCATCTCGCACTCATCATCTCTGGTTGTCATTTCAAAGCATAGAATGAAATGGGGGGGTACAAAGTACTTGTTAGAACGTTGGTTTTACTGCTAGAATATGTTCGTATCTAAACACCTTCATACATATTTTCATTTATACCGAAGTTAACACCCAGATGGTGTTCGCAGTTATCACCGCCAGCTTAACGTATTTCCTCCATACTGATTGTAGAACAGTGCGTAATTCATTCGTTTTGTGCCATGTTTTGAGAAACATTATGACCTGAAGTAATAAATCTTATTTTCGCAGTAGGTACTTTCAGCTTGCATCACATAAACTAAGGATGTACTTCATATTTGAAAGGAATTCACGTAAGCAAACACAAATAGAGTTTTCTGTGAATTTAGTGACAACTAGACCAGGTATTTTTTAGTTTATATATATAATTTACCGTATAAATATATATGTATACGTAAGAAAATCCAAGAAATATTCTTATTTTAAAATTTCGAAAATCTTTAAAGCTTAGCTCTTAGACGTCATAACGCCAACCCGTCATGGCGAATATAAAACATGTTACTCATGGGAATCCCTTATTGTTAATGTTTTTCAATACGTTTCGCAGATAAATCAAACAATTGTGCCACGGACCCATCTTCTACTGTAGCTGAAAACGCAAATACATATGTATCTAAAAATCTAGATACATTCAGTTTTTGGTATTTTTCATATCGCGGTGTATCACGGCTGAATATTTATGTAGATATTGGATGCTCTCTCAGGGGGTGCTATCGCCCTCAGTTTGACTAGGAATACAGAATTGATTTCTCTGAGCAATAGTTGTGCATAAATTTATACCGCCCACTCTACCAGTCTCAGAGAAAACGTCATCATATTTCATTCATTACTCAATGATTTATTTGGAAATTTTGCAGAGATAAAGGTGAAATTTAAATCAAAATTGTGCAGACTTCGGATTTTTTTACACTTAAAGGACAAAGCTAGCATGGAAATAGAAAATTCCTATTGGTTATCGATAAGGGATAGAAAAAATTGCATACAATTCGTTCCGTAACGGGAATTGGTTATGCAAGTTTTTTTAGTTACGAGATTAGTTATATTAAGAGTCTACACGATGCAGCATATGCGTCATGCAAAAAGGTTCCGACTCACATTTGAATAGACCGTGCGAAGGACATAAATTGATTGACTACCATTGGGGGAGGAATATGGCCGGCACTTTGGATTTCTGAATGCAGCATATGGAATTGACAACTGGCTCTTGTATATTTCGAAACATCATGTCCACATGTAACCAATGTACAAATGAGTAGTACTGCGAGAGGGCGGCTTTACTTATAAGCGATTCTTGATTCGTCAGCAAAGGCTTATAGCAAGAAAACCTCTCGTAATATATATAGTTATATATATACCATATACGCTATCACTACTTCTCTAAGAAATATCATTTACATAAGTACCGTCGTTTATTAAAGAAAATACCCTCTATAGTATTGTTGGGGATTTCCAAAGAGAATCATTTGATTTGATTGCCTTCGCCATAATAAGGTCAGTTTCGGTTTTCGGTTAGTAATCACTGCAAGCTTCATGTTGCTATCGATATGTGTGTGTGTGTATATCAATTGGCTGGATTGCCCGTTATGAAATGCTCGCGTTATATTGAATTCAGTATAAAATTACTTACGTAAGTTTATCCGCACATATGTCGGGCACAATTGGTAATTGTAATTGGTATGAATATTGGCAGAATTTATGATGTGCCATAATCCTTAGTCCTTCTAATTTAACTGCCTACCCTGAAACAGTTGGCGAACTCACTGTTACACACAGAGACTAGGAAATTGAGAACCATATCCGTTTAAGTAATATCCTGTGATCTGGCAAACTTTTGAATTGGTTTCTTGTTTATTTAAGGGTACGAGATATTGACCAATTTGATGTTGTGCATGTAACAGCAGTAATACTTTGCTTTTTGCAATATTGTGAATATGGAAATTAACACCTATAGCTTACATAATTCTAAATATGATATAAACAAATTCCAAAGCGGGTTACGATTTGAATTTGAAATAATAAATATTTCGAGTATATCAACGACAATGGTACTTGACCATGAATATACAGTAGATCCTGAGCAGTGATTCTGTGCAAGTATTTGGCAACATCGATTGCAAAATATCTTATGGTTTTCTTAGCTCATCTTCCAACTGCCACAGTGGCCCTATAAGGCCTACCAACAACACAGTTGTTTTCATGTTTTGATGTGTAGTAATCGATTCCGAAACTCTGGCGGGGATTTGGCAACATCGAATTTTTCACCCAAAAAAATTGACAGTGGTTACCTCTTATATATGAGAATCTCTCTAAAAGTCCGCAGTCGTAGAATGTCTCTTAATTTGCTGTACAAATCCGAAAAATTATCTGCATCCTTTCAAAATAAGTATTCTAAGCTATTAGCATGCAAAGTATTTTACGAGTATGATGGTTTGTTTTAATTAATGCTACCGGGTATAGTACTTCTGATAAGTATTTTTTGTAGGCATACACAAATTTGAAAGACCAGGATGCTTTAAAATTATCGTTCACTAAGGGAGGGAAAATGTTTTCAAAATTAAAAAAGTTACATTTTATATTGCCTTGTTGTATCTTGCGTTTAATCTATAAAAGCGAAAGGGTTAAGTTCATAAGCATTCACCGTAGTCGTAATGGTGTTTTACACAATGCTCTCGCTTTGCAATGATTATACGCTGTGGTTGACATTATATTTCACGGGAATTATTATTTTTTCCCTCGGTCCCTTTTTAATTTTTTAATGCTATTCTTTCAAAATTCCTCCTTTTTGGTACGTATATATTTTAACGGTTCCCTCAGCAAGATGGCAATCATAAACATTCATCTAATTAAAATAAAAACATTAAACCTTTTCTATGTTAAGATAACTATGCCACGCTGTATGTACATATAGATGCACTAGTTCTGTGTATAGCACTTCTCAATTCTGTTACACCTTTAAGTGAACTAAGCATTATTACTAAGCATCATTGTTGGGATTATAGCTCAGTTAGATTCTCGAAGCTCTATACAACAATGTCACATGTAATGCAAGGATCAAACAAATGATATGTATATTCTAGAATATATTTCCACTACAACATTTAATTAATTTCATGACTACATCGTTTTATGGAATGACTGTTAACTGAATAATTTTTAATTAATCTAAGCTGAAATAATAAGAATTACAAATTATTAAAATACAAGGCTGTGCAAGAAAAATGCCAACGCAATTATTTTCGATTCCCTTTGAATTATGTTTAAGGAAACAAAGAAAAACGAAAGAAAGAAAGAATACAAGCAGTAAGAGTAAAGAAATAGAAGAGAACAGAATTACAACTGCAAAATTATTTTTTAATTAATATCAAACGGAGGGTGGTCAATATAATGTTCACAATGTGATTTCATTCGACCATACCCCCTGACTCACTCGTTAAGGAAACAGGTCAGGAGCTTAAATTAAAAGTTTAAGGTGACACTTGCCACTGACATAAAAAAAATATATTTTTTCAATGGTTTTCTTCAGTTTCTACGAACTTTTTTTTTTCTTTTTTTCTTACTTTGTTTTGACTCAGTGGAGATTTCTTGATTTGATTTATGATTCCTTATTAAGAAGTTGAAATTGGGTAGAATGATATGGCATAAGATTTACTGCTTCATGGGTAATCTATCAAGTTTGAGCTCAATTAAAGTAGATGCTGTCTTAGAAGCGAACGACAATTGATTTCGTGAAAAAAACTCACCTAGTTGGTGGTGTCTATAAAGTAGTTCATGACTATATTCCCTAAGACAGTAGTTAACAACTAGCATTAAATGAAATGGATCATAAATTCAATGTATAATTTCTACTTGTAGAGCTAGCCATCGCATGTTTAATTGGGTTACAAATTTTTAACGGTCGGCTAATGACTGTGACAACAAATTTTCTACCACCCTTCGCCCCAACCTACCCCTAATGTTTCACAAGCGTTTTCATCCCCATCTTTAATGGTGCTTCTCCCTTATGTCATCATTATCCCTTGTAAAAGAGCCAAATAGCTTTGCGTTTAAATTGAAAGAAAGGAAGAAAAAAACAACAATAACCGCACTTCGCATACACAAAGGCAAGCAAAGTGACAGGTTGCGGAAGAGGCAGGATAATGCTCGCACACTCCCAAATTGTATTCGTATCTACTTTTGCGGGATCTCATTCGGATCCAACCAACAAAGCTAACTATGCTATACATGTGTTTCTCATTCAATACAAGTGTCGTTTTCCCTGTAAACAAGTGCTTCTTGCTTAGCCTCTTCCGGGACACACTACTTGGTGTATTCTTAAATAATAGCAACAACAATCGAAACGGTGACTGGGATAGGAATAGGGTAGTATATGTGTTAAGAAGGAAATCCTGATATTATTATTATTGAAATCCTTTTTTATTTGTATCCGTTTGACTTTATCCAGACACTGGTGTCAAAAATTATGTACACACACGAAATTAAGCTCGTACGTTCAGTTTTCATCTTAAATATTTATGCGTAGTAAAGAAACTAAAGTTAATTCAAAAGAAAACTAACCCAATAAATTTAAATAAAAATTCTTCATTAGCTCCCTTGAATATGTGATGAAAGAATAAAAGTGTACGAAACATTTAAAATCACACTGTATGTCATATAGGAGTATGTATCCGTTCTGAATCTACCCTCAGTGTCATCATGTTCTGCGTGAATATCAACGCAACGAACGCCAACAATTGAATTAATTTTGTATAAAGTACTATATGTGGAAATAAGACCATATCATGACTTGGTGTAGTCCTTTTAGCTGCGTTACATGTTATGCAGTGCGCATCCCTGAGACGACATGAAGGCGCGATAAATACATGCTTTCATCCCCTTCATGCTGCGGTAGGTATTTTGTTTCGGTTACAGATTTCCACTAAGCTAAATAGAAAAATCAACTAAGTGTTTGACTTTACTAAATTGAGCGCAACAAAAAGGGATACTATTCTTTTGGGCGTATGAGTATGATGATATTAGCGGTGTAGGGTTGCACTTGTCTTCTTGAGGGTAAATAAGAAGAAAAAATTGGAATATCTGGAACTGGCAAATTTTTGGGGTGGATTGTTTATGGTTATACTTAGGACAAACGCTTTAAGAGGGGTGTTAAATACCAAAACGAAATCAAGGGTTACTCAGTAAATTACTTTGAAGATGATGAGGAATTACAGAATTAACCATTTCATTTTCATTCCAAGAAAATAACGAAGAATCAATATTTTTTTCGAATAGGACTAATGCAAGTGGTAGAGTTCTATTTGCCAAATCCAGATTCATATTGTATTCCATATACAAATTTATGATCATATGTACCCGAATACTCAATGAAATTTTATGAATAACGATATAAATCCCTGGAAAATCCGCAGCGCCTACTGGTATTGTAGTATTCTTACAAGTCCTGCAAAACCCTTTGAATAAAAATTCAATCGGCAAAGAACATAACTCTTGTCCATAAAAGCAGCTTGCGATATTTCCATATATATTTGTTATTCGAAACCAAAAGTATTTCACCAATGAACCTATAAAAGCCGTTTAATCGTGAACTCACCGCAATATGTCTGGGCGTTTAAAACAACAAAGCATACAATTGGACAAACAAACATGTATATATCTGCAGTGCCTATATGAATGTATTGCGGCCAGGGAAGCAAGTTATGTTACAATCTAATACGACAAACTCAGCGAATCAACTCAAAAATCTCTGCTGACTACAACCGAAATGAAGTCAGAGAATACGAAATATTAACCAACGGTCGTATAAAGTTTACAACTCACCCATATGGTCACGTCCATATACTGTGTTGTGTTGTGCAGGCTAAAAATAATGTCATTAAGCGTCCTTTTTTGTCGTAAAAATTCGCACGTCAGGATACCGAAAGATCACAAAAATGCAAAGTAATCCCTATGCAATACGCATAATACGCCAATTTGCCATTTTCTTTTGGCACCGACACATATCCATAAGGCGCACTCATATAATGACAATATTAAGGATAATAAAACAGTCGAATTCAAAATCATAGGCCCTCAGCAATACGTTTTTATTAGTCAGATAGAGAGAGGTTTAGAGCCCGAATCGTTCGTTTTATGACCCCAATTGGAAACACCTGAAAGGAAAATAAAAACCGAATCAAATCCTGTTCCAGGGTGGTACCAACGGATTTGCATAGTTCATGGACATATTTCTCATAGATTTTCACAAAAATCTCTACAGATTTTTATTTTTCAGTTGAACATTTTGTAGATGCTAATGTTAGGTTAAATTAAAAATAATCGAATGCCGGATAGGAATCTGGATAGTCCTAACATTATCATAAACAAATTGAACTCGTTGTGTGTCGTCGTTTACCCATGGGATCTTTGCAACATTCTGATTCCTATATGTGAACAAGATTGAAAGGGGTCGCCATAGTTGTCCGAAGAAATTCACTGATCCAGTGCATCTAATAAATATTTAATTTCGTATTCAGCTCAACTCAACCATGTTTACCGCCAATAAGGACATGATTATGCCGCAATTATTCACCCCCACTGGTATAGCTGATTGCTAGGACTTCGTGCAACTTTCATCAAGTTGTTTTGCGGTGTTTGTGCGATGTTGATGCTCATGGTGTTGGCGGCACGTGATCGGTCACGTGTCGGCTTGTGTGGTGGGAATCTGTGCTTGGTACTTTCACAGTCGGTTACGCATAATGAAATCACCATTTAATTCTTAATAGTTCCTTGTTTGTAAGTTGTTGTCATTGATGTAATGCTAGTCGAGCATGTATCTTTTATTTGACATGGATTATATCCCCCTTAATGTTATTACGCGTAGCCGCGTGCTGGGTCGTGGTTAAATTTTAATCTTTCAATCAAAGCAATTACAGAATTTTGAGCAAGATTTTCTTTTTAGATTGAACATTACGCGTGTGTGTTTCATTTTTTTAAATATGCACGGTTCCTTGCGTAGTGTCATCTCGCTCTGAAACATTTAAGATCCCACAGATAACCACTTCATTGTAGACTCAAATTGATTGAACTGATGCAACGCGTTATTCACGTTACAATCAACAACTACCACCTAATCTTCCTAATCTGGATTTCAGCACAAAATGGCATTCCTTTTTTCTAAAAACAGAAAATCTTTCCTGAAGGAATTATCCAGTCCACATAGTATATCTCTCAAAAAGATCACGTATTTCACACACTTACCTCTTCAAACGAGTTTTAATCATTTTGTACGCATCAATGACTTTTCTTTGACACGAATCACACAACAGAATGGCTCTAGATTTTCCCTAGCAGGCTTTGTATAAAAATGGAACGCGATCGGAACGAAGTCAATTGGAAAATTGCCATACAAAAGAATATCATATGTGGCAGGTAGAGAGCAAATCACCACCGGACATCCTTAGTCTTCTGAAATGTTGTTATATTTTTGTTGGCATGTGATCCATCACCATCTGCAGTACGTATCCATAACCAGTGAGGATTCATTCTATTAGCTGCGAGATATTGCTCTCGGTAATCATATTGACTTCTCGCACTCACTCTCGCTCCCTTCTGTGACTGAATTTTTATTGTTAAATGATAATTCAGTCGAGGATATCATGCTACGCACAATATGAACTTAGGTGAATGAATGACAGAAGGGACAAAGTATTCTCCTTTTGTTGGGCTTACTAATAAGGGAGACAAATTACCCTATTTACCTTTTAACTGGCATCATATGAGTGTGCAAGCAATTACAACGATCTGCCAATTATTTAGCGGTGACAAAATCAGGATGAGGGTTCTGAAAACCCGTGTGCGCACTCGTTTGCCTGATGCTCATTTTGACATAGACCGCTTATACTATTAGCATTATTTTTTCCGTTTTTTGAAATGAATTTCAGATCGGCTTATCCGTCTTTTTAGATTTTGAAGGGGATAATTATATTAGGGGTTTATGTCTGGAGACTTGTTCAGTATACTTCATGAACGGCTGTTAGATCAATGCTGCCTAGATACACACGTCCTTAGTCATACGCGACTAGACGTGAGGAGATTGTACATCCTTATACACGTTCATACAATACATATCATATAGACTATATAGATATGAAAAATCTAAATAATACACACATCGAACTATAACAAATACTTACCACTAGGAATGGTTCTTTATGCCAAAATCAGCACATCACTGCATATCATCTTCTTCTTTTTACAGTGCATAGGGAAAACTTCTCCACTTTACTTATCGCATTGCTTTCGAACAAAGTAGCCAACATGGGGCCAGTCATAAATTTAGCTCTTAGTGGTTTGGCAATCGAGATTTCTACTCGTTTACTTATCCATTTGTCCGACAACCTAATAAACGAGAAAAACAATACTTTCAATGTGTAAACGCAGTCCTTCCATTTTTACATAAACACATTAATTTCATTCTCAAGGAGCATTCCTTCTCATGGGGTGGATTATTCCCACTTTAACAATAACCACTTAACGAGAAAGTAACACATACTCATGCATGGGGTTAGCACAGTGTGGCTAGGAACTGGCTAACACAAACGAACTACACTCGTTCTTGGAATAATTGAGATATATGCAAAATAGTTTATAACGAATACAAACGAATACTGAATTGCCAAACTTTCTCCTGTCATCTATTTCATTCTAATTCAATTAACACATACAAAGGCGGCCCTATCCACACATGGCTGCAAAAAGTAAAAAAAATATTAAATGACACTAAAAGCACTATGGAGAAAAATAAAGTCGTAAAAGCGTCTCGAAGTGATGTTCCAACCTAACCCCAAAAATCCCTTCCCACAAATTGGCCTTGGCTCAAGAATAGGGCAGGACATGGTTTAAACGCATACTTTCAATATGCTCTTCGAAGAGATCAGTTCCACCATGCAGTAGCCAGTCTTCTACCATAGCATGTGGATACGGAGACAAATAAAACATAAACTGCACCTAAGAGTCGATGCGTCGAACTGTAAGACTGTGTGTGTGTGTGAAAGCAAATCAGGACTGAAGATAATAACAAAATTTCGCTTAACGTGAAAGCTGTTTGCTATGTGGTTTCAAAATTTTAATTTATGCCTGCGCATACCACCATATTCACACACTTGAAACTTGGAAAACTGATGTTTCCTCTCTCACACATTGGTCGTGTTAAGCAAATTGAAATTGGAAAATGATAACAATGAAAGGATACGTAGTCATATGTCAGAGTTGTTAGTTCTTTTTGCTACCATTGTCAACTGAAGCAATATTTCCGAGTTTTCAGTATGTTGTAACAAGTCTGACTAATGAGCGGTTTGGTACAAAAGGGACATTTTTTGTGGCGCTTCTGGATTCCGAATAAATTATATCGTCAATGGATTTCTTGTTTTGTATGTTGAAATTGGCTTCTAATTAGGCTGATGTAAATTGTGATGATTCAATCAGGAGAGTATTAGATGGGAGCCTTTGTGGAGGCCATAATATAGCAAATACTTAATAGGCATACTTCACAAGTTGAGAATGATATTATTGAAGTTAAGTTCTGCAAAGCTTGTTATTATTTTGATCTTTGTAATACTTCTAGACTATAGAAGGGCCTAAAAGGCCTTGTCTTCTTCTAGTCAATAGATCTAAAAGATCTTATTAATATATAAAATATAAATTCATCCTCCATAGGTGACATGATCATAAAACATCAAAACTGTTTTACATCACCAGTTTCACCTGCTGCCAGCACTTTAAGCATGTGGTGTCAATAAATTTGATAATGTACTGGGCAGACTAATTAACAGCGTATGAATCAATGTAGGTAGGTGTTTCTATTGAAGCCATATTGTTATTACGTACACATAAATGTACATTATTTAAGTCCTTTTCATAGCAATGAAATAAAATATCTAAAAGCGGACTTTAGCAGAATTTAAATTTATTTCTGTTCACATATGAACAAATCTGAAATTTCAATTCACAGTTTGTATAATAAAAGCTGTGAAGAACACTTCTGACTAGTTTCTTTTAAAATGTTTAGATTTCAATTTATAGAATAAAGCAATAAGAAATGAAAAAGCATACAAAATCATGACATCTGGACGTAACGATTCACAACTTGTTTGTCTATATCATTAGTCAATTTTAGACTCTCTCCCATATTTATGGATGAAACCATCGCAAAAATGTATGACAGTGTGCAAACCTCGTAATATTTCCTAAAATGCGTATTTTTTTGTTTCGAATTTTGTATAACATATCATTTATATCTGTGAAAGATTTGACGTTCGCATGCACAAAAGAAATGAATGTAATAAAATGAATGAAAATAGGGGATGAACATCCTATTTTCTCCATGGCTACTGATTTTCATCCCAACCCATTAAATTAAAAGGCTATAAATTACCCGATCTTTATGCCATTTATTTGAATCATTATCCATTATCAACTCTTCGAAGAAGAATGCAGTTCAGGATAATTGACTGAATGTAGGAACAGTAGCAGTGTGACCTCACTATAGACTGTTAGAAAAGAAGTTTGATTTCAGAGAGTGGCAGTGGGAACAATGCGTTTTACACGAGGGGGATTGTTATTGTCACTACAACAATTGATTAAGATATTCCTTCTATTAGGAAATGTTGCCTGCATATGAGAGTCTTTTGGAAAGCCAGTCCTGATAGAAAAAAATGTTTGCTTACAGAAACAGAATAATTAGACTCATAATATTCCATATAAATATCAATTGTTCCATAAGAATAATCGTAGCTAATACGTACCTAGTAACTGAAACATTTGATCAAAAACACAACACATACTAGGAACAATACGTACGTCATGTCTGAAAAATAAACTTAAAAAAGTTATGTTCTAAATGATGTTTTTATTCATACCTGCATCAATGATAAACAGATACATTCAGAAAAAAAACCCAGAAGCTTCCAAATCGACCAATACATTCCACCTACTGCAACTACAATATCCAATTTTTCATCATTAATTGAAATCAATTATCGATTGTCCCCTAATTCTAGGCTCTGGTCTCAATGTATTTTTCCAACCACACCTCCTCCGACGTGTCATTGGCTCCTAATTTATTGATATAAAATATTCTTTTGTCTGGGTCCTCGTGTCTCTATTAACTCGCATTTACTCATGCTTTTATGTGTTTGCCTTTACCGATGAACAGATACAATATTCAGTCAAACAGATATATTTTCCTTCCTACATGTGTATACAGAATAATATCGAGTTAGATTCCACAAGACAACTCTTTCCACAACAGCAAACTGCAAAATAAAGGACAATATAGCAAAAAAATATATATAAATACAAATGCGTCCAAATCATCAAACAATAAACTCGAAATGGACTCCCGGTCAAAGACGACCTACACACACATCCTTGAAGAAGTCCTCTAGAACGTTTGTACCGCCTGAGATGGAACAGTTGAAATGGAACGGCAAAAGATACCAAACGTATTCGACGACTAGCACCGATTTAGAAGCCATTTTAGAAAACCCGTTTGACATAGACACACCTCGAGGCGTGGCTAAACGACTGTGACACTCACCACCATCGTACAGAGTGCTCCGATTCCACGGGGGTGAAACGATGCGAATATATTTTTGTCTGCTCCCGGTTCTCATTAGTATTTGCTATTGCCCCGATTCTAAAACAAAAAAAACAAAGACAACATAACTGCTACAAAAAGAATATAAATGCCTAAATAAAAATCTTAGAGTAAAAATCATTCAGTTGTCTTCGGATTTATCCGCTATACGCCAGGGAGTGAAAGAGAGAGCGTAAGAACAAGAGAGACTGTACAATGAACAATACATGGGGCGATATACTCCACTTCATTAAGCTCGAGTGTGCTGTGTTGTCGTTGTCGTCTTCGTGGACTTTGTCGTTTTCATTTCCGTTCCCGTCATCCATGACAAAAATTACGACGAATACAAGTACGAAAACGCCAACAACAAGGAGGACGATAGCGACGGCAATACCAATAGCGATGGCGATGTCTATATTTCTTATCACCCCCTTCCACTCTAGAATCCTTGCCCTATGTATCAAACCAGCAAGCTATCGACGAGCTTAATCTGTTATCGATTTCGAATTTGTTAAAGTTCGTACTGAATTTGTAATCGACATTGGTGTTGTTAGTGCTGTTAAATTGGTTTCGTGTTGTATTTCATGAGTAGAATAGGTGGCAAAGCGGCGGCGATAAAGGATGCTGTTTTGGGGGTTGAAGTCGTCGTCAGACAGGATTTTACATAATCACAGTTCGAAAGACAATTGAAAGTTGCTGTGGATGGAGTTAAACGGGGGCTTTGTGGAGTTTTATGAAGTCATACCCAATGTCCGTTAAATGAGAATGTTTGGATAGACAAGCTTCTCTTTTGGCCATGCTTGAATCCCCATTTTTGTATAAAATGGTATAGTAAACTGTACATATGTACATTTGTATACACATGATATATGTATGACTTCGAGTCTCTGTTCATTTTAATACTGACGTCATATATTAAATGTGGGCTATATATGTATAGTCATTGTCATTGTTTTTTTCTCCACCCACACCATATGTACCGCTACCAACACCAAATTTATCCCATCAAATGTAATATTTATTAATAAGTGTCAATAAACATCAGTCATCCTACATTAACGTCAAGAGAAATTCCTTACTTAAATCGTATATGTCATGTCAAGATGCTTGTTAGCTACCTACCTACCACCGGCTACCTCATCGAATACCACCTTCAATCACCTTTCACCTTTCAATGAGTGATGATCATTAGACAAGTTGAAGAAATTCATTCATAAAGCAACTGAACTGCTGAACACATCACATTTTGGAGTTCCTTGTGCCTAATAATGTAAGAAAGGAAAATGAGTATCATACTCCCGAAAAAAGGCCTTAGTAAATGAAAAAATCTTTTGCACCGGATCTGTAATAATAAAAGCAGATTAGGAAAAATGTCATTCCTCCATGATTTCCATTGGAAAGATGCCTTTCTAAAAGGTGTCAATAAACTGACAAGTAATTTGAAATGCCTACAAGAGCAGCAGCGAACAAAGTGCTGCAGAGAAAGATCACTAGTGAAATGCGAACGTAATGAGATTGATTAACCGTCAATCAAGAAACGGTTGATAGTGCCTGGAGAAATGATCAGAGAGAAGAAGAAAAAAATATACTCGCATTCATGTAATTCCATTAGGAATACTTGAACAAATGCATGTGAGAAATACGGTAGCCTACAGTATAATTTTGATGGACTGCATCCTTTTAAGGTGGTCATTGCCATTAGCGTCATGGTGGTAATGGAATCTAAGCCAGTTGAATCATCCTTTTTAAATAAGGTAAAATCTGATCTTAACCAATCTTAACACGTGGTTGATTATCCTGTACTATTGCACGATACGTCTCACAATGTCTCCACAAGGGTCAAGAAAATGATCTGTGTATCCTCAAATTGAAATAAACAAAAGTGAGAAATCCGGAAATTCCAAAACAGGCACGAATACGATTTAACAAACAAAACAAACAATCAACCTCAAAGTACAGCCTATTGATCCTCCTCTTTTACCTTTTGAAATGATATGAGAATTCGTGCATCAATGAATGGAGGAACCTATCAGCAGCTCATCGATCTTAAAAGGGTATAAAGTCAGAAGGATTACACATACAAATCTGTAAAATTGATTGTCCGTTCGATGCGCAAACTAACACAAAAGGTAAAGCGACAGGAACTGAATTTTCTTGTGCCAAAAATTAATCTGTTTACCTCATCCTTATATCCAGGTGTGAGCATTCTACTCGTACTTCCTGAAATGAGCAAATCTTTCCTTTGTCCCTTGGGACGACAAATGTAATTTTTTTTAATTTGAATGTATTTGCACGAAAAAGGAAATAACAAACAGACACAGATGCAGATGGATATTCTGTTTCGTATCAATGTATGCCGGTGAGTTGACTTTGTTAGGCAACTGTTCGGACCCGCAATCGGCCCAATATTGTTTGATGTGCTGTTGTGTTGATCCGATTTTGCCACCTTTGTCAGAGTTATGGATTTTGTTGCATGAGACCTCATCTGGTAAATTTCTGATTTGAATTTCAGTTCTTTTCCGATTAAATATGAGGTAAATATATAAATAGTTATATGTATATAATTTGCAAATAGAAATAATGTATAAGCCTTCTACCAGCACCACGTAGCGAATATAATTTTGGAATCTGGGGCTGTGGCAAAAAATCAAATCAAATCCAACTAAATATCTTGAAAACCAACTAAATATAGGAAATACTTTAGAGGTAAATAATACATATATTCAATGAAAAGTCCATATTATTTTTATTAACTTATTTATTTTTGTTTTTTGCTGATTTCTTTTCAATTCCCATGGTTTTATGTGAAGTATTTTTTTTTTAATTAGATTTCTTGTTTTTACGATTTTTTTATTAAAACATTTTATCATCATATCTATACAATAAAACTTTAATAACTATCATTTTGTATTGTTAATTAAATACATAATTAATAATAATTAAATGTAAGTACAAGTTAGAGTAAAAATAAAAGTATATACAAGCTTTCATCTTTTTATTTTGTTTGTTTGTAGTTAAGTGTTTATATTTGTGTTTTGTGTGCGTGTTGTTTGTATATTATCTTTATATCTTAAGACTTTAGTCGGCCTTTTAAAGACCACAAAGTTATTAACTAATTATGATGAAATTCATCTTCCATTCGACATCGTTTCCTATTTGGATCGCCCATGTCAAGGCTCTCAGAATCACTGTCGATTGTTTCACTACAATCGCCGTCGGCGTCAACACCGTCATTAATATCGTCCTGCTTCCGTTTTGCGGTTGCCATCTCCGCTGCGTGTCGTTTACGCCATTTCGTCCTCCGGTTTTGAAACCAAACCTGAAAGTATACAAGTAAACAAGACAAATTAATGCTATTGCTACAATTTTTTGTCTAGTAAGAACAACATATGGGATTTTTCACAACACAAAAGGGACCTTTGTCTACAGTCGCATCTGAAATATTGGGTCCATGAGAATTTCTAATGAGACCTTTTTTGAATGGTAATAGGTTATCAACATATGCGTTTTCAACCACCAATAGCCCACGTTTTGGTACGAGTTCCAAACAAAGCAAGACACATTTTGCAATATGCTACCATTTGAATTATACTACATTAAATGTATGAAGGTATGTGTACATTTTCTTTTAGAAAATCATGCCTACAATTACAAAAGCGTTTTATGCTTGTATGAAATGAATGAAACACTGAAACTAAAAGTGCACAATGTGAGGTTGTGGTGTATATATATATATATATATATATATATATATATATATATATATATATATATATATTCAGTACGACGAAAGTAATTATATTTTGCTGGTAATCATGTACAATATACCAAAAAAGGTTAACCTACCTTCCCACAGAAGAGTGCTTAATGCGAATAAAATTTATGAGAAAACTTTTTGATAGACGGTTCCACAAAGTGCCAAAAAGAAGGTAATCGATTTAAAAAAGAAATGATAAATGATGAAATAAATTTTGTAATTTAGGTTCGAAATTTGAGAAACAGAAATTTCCGCAAACCGCTCTGAGACTTCAGTGGTGAGTGATACTGTGTAAAGCTCTATAGGTGAAGTGTGTACATTCCTCTTGAGTATGTTTTAAACAGATCTTCTTATAAAACATATAGTACCTATAATAATATCATTCTATATAATTTATTTCTATTCGATGTAGAGGAATTGAAACCATTAAGTGCTGCTTGAGATTTCCATTAATATATCGTTTCTAAACCTTCGTTTTTTATTTACAAAAGAAGCAAAATAAATATCCAAGTATGTGAATGTATATGTGCATAAACATGATAGATTGTAATTTAATTGAATAAAGGTATGTAACTTGGTATAATGCAATGCACTAATGACCAGAGAACTGACTGCGTACACTTATATACTTCTTCAGCCACAGCTTTCCCTATCAGTAGTTCTGGGAGTAATAATACATCCCAGATGAAAGAAAAAAACCATTCAATTGCTTACAAATGAACACTAGAATTTAATTTGGCTTCAATGACTTAATGTATCTTTTCCCTCTGCCCATCCTTATCCAATGGGACCATACAGAGCTCCATGAGCAAGGTATACAGAACAATAAGCATTTATGATGGAAGCCAACCAATCCCTAATTGCTAGAAGTATTGTAGAGATACGAAGTTATACAAAGTATGTTTGTGTCATAAACTCCAATGAGATAATAGAATATTAAGGAATTACTTCTTGAAAGGCTTAGAAGCCAGCTGTAAGAATGTGAACCATGAAGCGTATGGTAAATAAATTAATTGGCATGCTTAATGGTAAGTTGAAAATGGAGTGCTACTCAGCTTTCAATATATTTATTGACAATGTACATACATACATGCGCTTGGATATGCACTTACAAGCAAATGAACATACATATGTATATAATTTCAGTACTTGGAGTTGCTATGTTGTTTTGAATTTATGAATTCTCTCCTAATACTGTCTTGCTAGTTTTCAGTTAATTTAATTGAGTTATTTTCTTTAACCACATAAAACTAAAATTCTGGTATCCAGTGAGTAGTATAGTATTGTAGTGATATCCATTTTCTTTTGCTGGTACTGTACTTTAGAATTGTTTTTGCGAAAGTTATTAAAGAAAAATAATATTATACACATAACACAGTACTACCATGTTTTCCGTTGCTAAAAAATTGATATAACATAAGATCCTGGATGGTGAACAGCTTGATAGGTTTACAGATGTATACCCTTTCGAGTCTACCAACGTGCTTATGTGTGGTCTAATTGGGTTTTCCATGTTACATACAAATTTACAGTCTTTAAAACAATTGTCTTATTATATATATATACTGCCGTCAAATTCGTTGTTGTTATCAAATCCTTTACCACTCTCTAATCTCGAGTTTATTTATGATACCTAAGTTTCGTCATGGTCAAGTCCGTTTCAAACCAATAGATAGATTTATCTGCCGATTGGAAAGATCACACATCAGGATTTTTTACTTACGGATGTGTACGTATACGCATGCGTTCTTGCGAAAACCAACATAAATCAGAAGCTATCGGCATTTTTATTGATGGTCAAAGGTTTATTCCCACTTTGACTTGCTATGGAAGAATGCAGCGACTTCTTTTTAGAACAAAGATACCTAGGCTGTGCGCACATATATATTTGAAAGGCGATTCTGTGGAGAGCGTAACCAATTTTAGTGGTCTCAGTTTGATTTTATCGTCGGCTATTGCTGTACTGTTTACCTCAACGTAGGGTCGACGATGGCAAAACATCAAATAGAATTTGAATTTATGGTTTTGACAATTTGTCAGTTATTCATCAAAAAAGGTCATAGTCTACTGTGTAGCCAATTATATCGGGATAGGGTACCCCAATAAGCTATGCATGAATAAGCGTTTTGAAGGTAATAAAAAATGCAGACACATCTACGGTCAAACTCTTGGGTTAACAGAAACAAAATCCAGTAAAATTTAAGGTGCAATCTGTCAAGGGCAGCCTAGCTGATGGGTGTCCTATATTAATTTATGTATAGGAGAGTATCTACAAATACATATCAACGTTGGTACACAGCGATAACCTTTCCAATAACAAATAAATATTTACAAAAAGAGAACTGGGAGACGAACGACAGAAAGAAATAGTAGACAACAATTTCGAATTTGTCTGCTGGACGCCATGATTTTTACAACTATCCGTCAATTCGGACAGTCGTATGAGCCATCAAAGCCATCGCTTGGTACCACCTCCATAAGGGGTCGTTTTTGGCTGAATGGCTCACATGTACAGATACACGTTGTCTGTATGTGCACATTTTAATAACTGCAATAAATCTCATTTTGAGTGATGGTTTAAGTGAATTTTTATTGCTGTGTGATTTATAAAAAAATTAAAAGAAAAGAAAATGAAGGAATAAAAAGGTAAACGTGGACACGATGACTATTCCATGGCGGTGGTGGTTGTAGAATGCTTGAATGTGGAAAATGCATTTTATACCTTTATGACTGTGCTGGGAACATTGACATCCGAACAATCAAATCAATATTGGCATCGAATGTAATTTGCACAGTTTCGTTGGAGGGATATTTAATGTATACATTCACAGTGTTTAATGTATTCATTTATTCAAAGGTAAACGTTGTCAAATTAAAAATCCAGAAACCAAAATAGGGTATATATTCGGCATCAGTTAAAAGAAGCGTAAAAGCCTTCTAATAATAAAGCCGCGTAATTTTGAGGATATTAAACACTGTGATATCAATGAAAATTACCATAAATTGTATTTTTTGAAGACTGAAGTTATGTAGAAAACTTACATTTTCAGTGATATATTCTCTTAATTATTTAAAATGGAAATCAGAAAATATATCACACTGTAACGATTTATTTGAAATCAATAAAATACTTAATTTTATTCAATACTCCAGATTCACACACAATAAATGCTTAAACCGGTTTTTATTTGTATACGCATCTGAGATTACTGTATATTCGAAAATACTTTCAAGTGAAAATGTCTATGTTCGCATCACCAAGGGAGTGCAGAGTTCACAGGTATGCCCAATAGGGCTACTGTGGCATTTTGAATATGAACACGAAAATCAAAAAAAATGATTTTGGTGAAATATCCGATGTCGGCAAATCCCTGCCAGAGTCTTAGAATCGATTAATACAAATACGGAAAGATGAAAACAGGTGTGCACAGACCATAGGTAGGCCTAATAGATCTGCTGTGTCTGTTGGAAGATGATCTAGGAAAACTCTCAAAAATGCTTTACTTACCACGGTCTAATTGCTTGCCGTCAAATTGTATATCAGTGTATCTGTATACCATACGTGATCACGGTCATTCCTATACATAATATCGGAGCATTTTTGCGAAATATGATATTATGTATTGTAAAGACAAATTTGAAATCTCTATGATTTTGAACGCAGCTGGTCTTATCTCTGTCTTATGATAGAGTCATAAAACCTATTTCCGGTGCGCTTGCACAAATGAAGAAATAAGATTGTTAATACCAAGATGTTGGTTTTTATGGCTAGGGAGAATAATATTTCTGTGAATATGGGTACATTCGGGTTTTGGTAATTCCGAACAACACTGATAAGCTGCAAATGCGATAGTGAGCTTCCTGATATGAAATGGCCAGAGCGTTTCCAAACAAGTTTGTGGCCAATTTGAAGCATATTTAATTTATCCCCAGCAAACTTAAGTGTTATGAATATTGAGGCACTGTTTCACGCACAAACTAATTTCACGTACAGTAGGTAAATCACATGTCCAATTCATTAAAGTCAACTGAAAAATTTGAATTAATACGAATTAATTTTGTTCGCACTCAGAAGTTACTCGCAAAGCGTTCCCTAAACCGTTCCTTACTTTGTACGTATTTAAGCAAAAAAAATCACAGGATTCATCCAAAGAGAAATACACGATTCAATGGATCCTCTTTTTCAATGTTGGAGGTACAGCGTACAATTAATTTCCATAACTACGAGAAAAAAAACAGAAGGCGCAAAACATTTTTGAGTACGTACATCGAATATGGATGCAGATGCGAGCAGGGAGTGTAATTAAAAAGCATTTAGGACACCCTAGAGCACCACAGCCTTTGGTTGGTTGGTTCTTCCCTTTTAGGAGGTGGGAATGTAATTTATCAAAATTATCTAAACTGACAAATCTTGGGCTTGATTTACTTGTTACAGTTTACAATCATCCATACACTCGGTAACTGCAAAACGGCATCATCCATCGCAGTTCCGTATCAAAGCTGTGAACCTATAAACTTGGAAACGTACAAAATTGATTTGACCATTAATAACCAAAGGGATGTGTCTTGTATGTACATTGTACGATGTTTGCAATTCCATTCTGGAAGAGCCGTGTCGGGTTTATTAGAGTGGTTTAATCTTCGTGGAAGGGGTTTGAACGGCACACTGCGTATACAGATGGAGTGTCCCCAAAATGTATTTCGATTGTGTCTCATGCTTGATTGTGTTTCGCATTTACGGAACACTGTGGTCGAGTAATTTGAAAGGTTTAATAATGATTTGGTGCGAGTAAGAGATGCTCAAATTTAATGAATATGCATAAGGTTTTAGGACCTAGAAACAGATCGATCTATATCTTGGTAAACAACTAATTTTCAAATAATGTATTTTGTTCCTTCCAACTGTAAAGCAATAGGAATTGATAGTTAGTAAGTATATAAAATTAAATATGTGTATACGTAGCATATTCATACACCCAAAAGCATACAATTAAATTACTGCAGCAAGCAACCATCATATCAAAAATTCTAATTAAATTTAAAAAATTTGAATTACGTGAGCACTAAATGAAATAATAATTTTCAAAATCACACAAAACCCACCAAAAAGGTATAATGCCACGTTTCCGTGCCTTGAAAGGGATAAACATTTTCATGTTAACTAAAACCCCCAATTAAAATGTGGATTATGTTTCACTTGAAGAACCAGTCTAGTACTCGCGTTCACCCTCGCAATCACATTAATTCTCTTCATTCAAAGGATTTACCGTAAAATTGGGAAAACTAAACATTTTACAATGTTTCAGTTCCACGAATTCCTCTACGCTCGCTCCAATATTATGACCACCACAAACACACCAGCAGATATATACTCCTGACATAAATACAAGAAAAAAATTGTTTCCTCGTCAACGCTGCTAACAACTGTGAACGAGTAACCCCCCAATGTTACCCACTACCAGCAGTAACATCCCAAAGTAATCCCATGCAGACATTAATCTGAAGTCGTCATCGAAGGGGTGAATAACAACAGAAACCGAAAAAATGTAGAGAGGGAGGAAACTTTTTGAAAGAGTATACCCCACCATCACTTTGGCAATTTCAAGTTGCGGTAAGTCCTTGCGGACGTATAAACTGCGGCGCAGGCAGGGTAACGTGGCATAGTCAGCCAACTAAGTTTTTAAATCCACTTGGATTTGTTTCAATAAATATGCAAATTCCCTTTCAAAACACGGACCTCCCCAGTGTCTGGCAGAGAGTATATCCATCGCGCGACTGTTTTTCGCTTATCAGCGTGCACTTAATGTTTTCAGTGTTATCCCGAACACACGTTTCGAGGATTTTAACTTTTGAAAAATTCTTTAAACATCTTCCAAGCAACGCACATCGAGCACATAGAACCAACCCACTGATGTTTGATCATAATATTAGAGATTTATCTTACCTTAACTTGAGATTCAGTCATTCCTAAGGCATACGCTAACTTGGCGCGTTCTGGGCCAGCTAGATATTTGGTTTGTTCAAAGGTTTTTTCCAGTGCGAAAATTTGCTGTCCACTAAATGTGGGCCGCGTGTGCTTCTTCTTTCCATCCTTATCAGTGCTCTGGTGATGATGATGATGCTGATGATTATGTGACTGTGATAGATTCGCTGACACTGAAAAAGAACAAGAATAGAAAACGTATGAACAACTCGTAAATTACAGAAGAAATTAGGAGAAAAACGATACTCGAGTGATAGGGTTCAATCTCAATTTTGTCGTCTATATGAGCATTCAAGTCTATCTGAAAAATTTATGAATAAGCACATGCAAGCATGTACGATTTCTACGTCTCCTAGGAAAAACCCCAAACACGGAAAAAAAAAACAAATGTACTCATTTGCTTTTGCGGATAAACACCTACACCGTGGTCTTACATCGTGCCCGAAAAATTGAATGTGTCTTTCATATCGCATAGCGGGAATTGTAGTAAAGTGAGCACCGATTGTTTTTTTTTTTTGTTTGTTTCATTCGTCAAGCAGAGGGTGTGGTGTGTGTACAAATGTGTCTGGCTGGAAAAAAACACGCGTAGTCAGTGCCTCATCTGGTTCTTGTGGCGCTTCATTTTTAATATTTATGGTTCATAAAGACTCAGAACCACCCTCTGCGGAACGGTTAAATGGTGTCCACAGGGACACTTTTTTATTTTATTTTCACTTGTTCTCGCTTTTTATGAATTACGTTCTTATTGATTCATTGAAAGGCGGTATTGCATTAGATGCCTTGAATGATGTTTGAGAGTAATGAATTGCCAGTTGTGAGGATTATTGGGGATTTATATCGGATGCATGTGAAAAGGAAGATTTGTTTGTAAAATTAACGCTTGTCATTGATACATTCGTGAATGGAATAGATAAATTTCTACCAATAGACTGTCCACGCCATATGCATTCGCTTTAAGGAAAATAACCAGTAGGTTTTTTATTATAATTTTATTATAATTGAGACTTACGATTAAATGTGTATGCTTACTTTTTCAAACATTCGTTAGTACAAGAAGGCTTTACGTATGTATCTACATAAAGTGGTGAGAATTAAATTGTTTACCATCTAAACAACCCGCTTGGGAGTAATAAAGTTATGCTACTAATTTCAATACGAGCATCTTCTCCATGTTACAGTTATGTTAAGTAATTGGAAGCAAGTATGTAGATATGAAAACCTGTACGGCAAGTATCTTCCCTGAACCCTTTTTCGTGTAAGCGTACACGCGTTTACTACTGAGATCTCGTTGAATAGGCACTGCAATTTGCTCATTTAATAATCAGGCATATGATGTTATTTTTGGACTACAATCTTGCTTCTTATCGGTGGCCTATATTCTGAATACGAATTGTTCCATTTCAGGATTCATAAATACATATGTGAATATAACCGTGAAGGTATCCGATGTAAATACTTATGTATGTGTTATAAGATATAATTAATAAATTTGTCTCCGCCACAGCGTCACAACTGACGTATACGGTATACCCAGTTTTAATCGAAAATGGTTATAGCTATAATTAAACCCGTATGTAAATGAAATGTATCCTTATACTCCCTTTTTCCTTTTCCTTTGCGAATCTGTACAGCACAAAATTATCTGCGAGTAAACATCTACTGCGGGAACCGTCCTCAAAAATGTTACGTATAATTTCATTAGTCACACACAACTGTTGAAGGAGCGAACAAAGGGTGGGCAACAACGATTAGCTCAACGATTCTCCAAAGCATGCAGTGCCCTCCATCCATGATATTTCTCACTTTCGGATGTTGGCTTCGTTTTTATGGTTTTAAATCATTTCACATAATTAGGGATCACTTAGTAATGGGGTGACATTAATTGCCCCAGGGTGTGCGTCCGCTCTTTGACCGAATCTGAAAATTGAATTAAATTCCAATGAGTGCCTTGGGGATGGGCGGAACGGAGGCTGGATTGTATGGTTGCCTCATTATTCGGACCTACACAGAGGCAAAATGATGAATAGGAGTTTGAAGAGTGATTTGCGTTGTTTCCCGCAGAGTAATTCATATTTTTGGCTTATTTTTGTTCGAGTCTTATGCTCACTCCAGCGTTTGCCTACCTGGTGTAATTAATTATATCTTATATATTACAGCTACAGTTGCTTTTTACATCATAATTACACCAACAATAAATTCACAAGAAATTATTGTTTTATTTTAATTTGAAAATGTGCACAGATTAATCGGGCCAATCACCGCTCGTACCAAGTTCCAAATGAAATTAAACAGACATTTAGATTTGTTGTAAATGAATTCATTACCAGTCCAACTGGAGGGGGATAGATAATTTTATCGTAGCGCATCCGACTCGAACGCCTCCATAAAATAACGCACTAAACAACTTCAGCAAGAAATAACCGTCTCCTAACGTCCTCATCAAGAGCATGCTAACTGCCATTAGCGCATTATGGTTACAGCATACCAAGCACTTGATTCCAAAACAACTACCCCCAATAGCCGTTATATAACACTGTAGCAAAATGTCGCATGGGGAACACAACCCCATAGAGTAAAAGGAGGTGGGCACCCTCTTTCATCCTCGTATTCATTAACAGCTGCTGCGCTTTGAGAATAATTAATAAATGCCACAACATTACCACAAAATCAGAGTCGCGTTCGGTAGCAGCAAAGTCTGTTGGCTGCGCCATTGACTAGGAACACCGTGACGCGCCTTTCCCATATAGGGTATGTATCAACTCCGGTACCTACTAGCAATGGCAGAATGGATAACCTTGTTCATGGTGTTGGGCGTACTGTAATTGAATTAACAATAATATAAATGATTGTCTGTTAAATTGAGTTATTAAATCGCATTCGAACATGGGTCGGAAACCCCATTGGAACAGCGCTCGTTAATCGAACATAATTAAATCTTATTTAATTATTAATTGGACTTATAATACTTTTTAATAAGTTGCCGCAATCGGCCCGTGTTGCTGCCTTGTGTGTACACTATACACATTTATGTACGTGGGCTTAATGAGCAAACGTGAACGTGTAACGTGAATGCAACTTTATTAATCGAAATCGGCAATTGTCTGTCCTTTGGGTCACCGACGAGTGCAATTTTTATCATATCGTATTCATAGTAACATTGAAGAGCCTCCTCGAAGAGATAAGAAAAGGCCTGCCTCTGTGTGGTGACTGGCGATACGTTTACTAAAATGCATTTTAATATACTTCGAGTGCTACAGTTTTATTTGCTTAGTGGTTAGGGTGCTTTGATAAAATTGCAAACCTAAATAAATATTAAGTTTCAACGATAATCTTAGCAAGCTTTCCTGTGCAGATTGATGTTACCCTAATAGAAGAAACTTGTGGTTATCGTGGTAATAGGTTCTCTTATCTTGGTCATGGATACCAATATTAATGCATTGGATGGGAGGACGACTCAATACCCAAATTGAATTAACTATCGAACACCATATTATTTGCATACAACTGGAAGGCTTTCGTGAAAGCTCGAGCTAAGCTCAAAATGATTCCGATATAGATGAATCTGAAAACATGTATCTGAATAGTAAAAATAATTCATCTTCAATGTTTATCAAAGCCCCCAAGCCTCGACGCTACACGCACACATTACTCACTGTAATGTTCATTTCATTCGATGAAAATCATTTTCACATATTTATGTACGAGTATCATGAAAACAGAGAAAACATATATGAGCAGCAAAATAAACATGTTCCTTCTCCCACCCCCTATACCGGCTCCGCATCAAGTCCTAAAATATAATAAATTCTCCATTTTGCAAGCAGTACCCACATCGTGTACCAGCAGACAGAACGAACCTACACAAGATATCGCACTCCACACAATGTAAATGTGTGTTTTCACCCCCCTGAAAGAGGCCCAAACAATTTTCATAGACATGGAGCATGTGGGCGATGTTGTGATAGGGGGTGGCGGTGCTATAACTGACATACATACATATAATAATAATATATGATTGCATTATTTTCACAAACAGTTCTGAAAGGGCGCTCTTGTTGGTGGGAGTCCGGGGGAAAGAAATAAAGGAGAACCAAGACCGTAAGAAGGATCTTGTAAATCTGTGAAGAACAAACCGACTAACAAGTATTTTATTACATATGTATGTGTGTGTACTACAAGTGTGAACATGGAAACATATATGTATGCATGTATGACATACAAACACGTAAGTGTATTCGCCATTCCATTGCCATTTAAGCAATTGTTTTTGGGTAGAAGAAGAGTAGGAGAGAATTTGTTGTCGCCGGATACATAATAAAAAGCTCCATGAACTTCATTGCCCATCGCAAAACGAGGGATAATACACAGCAGCAAAAGATTCAAACATCGGACTGTGTATTCTCCCACTCGCTCACACGTATTTGATGTTGCTAGGTATTATATACTGGGAATGAACAAACACCATCAAATGAAGGATTTACAGGAAAAGCCAAGCCACCCAACAGAATAGGGATGAATGTGGCGTACAGAGAGGAACTGGGAGCTTTATTCCTGTTAACAAGAGGCACACTCCGTCTGGACAAAAATAGAACACCCAAATAAATATTGAGTATTTAATTTTAATATAAAAGTACCTAATGCATTTAATTTATTACAATTATATGCTATTTATCTAATGAATTTCAATGCATCTCGAATATTGGTATGTGACAAGAATTTCAACTTGCAGAACCATACGGACTTTGAAATGACATCTATCAGGTAGATGTCTTACGGTACATTGTAAATAAAAGAAGGGCACCATGTGGTCTGGCTGATGTTACAAAAGAAAATGCCAACCAAACAGCAATCGAATATCTTTTCAATGACAATAAAATCGAACAGGATATCAGAACACAATGACTTCTTTCAACTTTCCTCAACTCGGCGGTGCGGCGGTGGCTTCTTTGTTAACATGTGTACGGTGCACATGTCTGTTCAGAAGAACGGAAACGTAACTGAAGCTAATGTATTTTGAGTATGATACATTATATACTACGTGTGCTCTGTCTGGCCATTGTGTTATTTTGGGAAATTGATTTTTATTGCTGCACATCCTATGAAGGAACGTTAAATTAATTAAACTTAATCACGTTTCTTCAATTGTCGATGACATATCAAACCACAACCAATCATTCGCATAATTACTTTATATTATGTTCTACATCGTGCCAGGCGGCTCGTAGATACTCTCAAGTGGTTTTCATTCCTTTTTTCTTAAGTCGTTTGTTGTGAATACGGATGATCGTGCTCGGGGCAATGTTGTTCAATTTTGAGTATGATGATGTGAAATACAGAAACATGCACTCAATAGTTTTTAAAAAGAATAACGCATGTGTTATCATAACATACACGATGAGATGACAAAGTTGTTGAACGTATGAGGCCAAAAGCACCATCAACAGCTATCTTTTATTATTTTAATCACCCTAGCAGTATCGACAGACAAATAAACAAACTTCTATCATCTGGGATCATACTGATTGTTGGGTTAGAAGTGTTGTGGACCCTTGCATGAGTTTTAGCTGCACACACAAAAATATAGACACAAGATCTTTTATCATAAAGATCTTTTATTATGAAGGATTTTGGAAAGCCAGAACTTTAAATTGGAAATGAAGACCTATATGGTAAATTGAAAAATGGAACGTGGCAAGACAAATAAATAACAGTAATTAGGGCCACTACAACTCATGCACCTTTTGCAGGAATCAATCGTAAATTGTCTTTCTCACGCTATACATATTTTTTCCTTGAACAATTTAATGTCCCAACAAAAGGATCGACATTCGATCTGCTTTGCGATAAGATTGTGGTTTAACTTAAAATGTAGCTATTCATCAAAACAATATTAATAATTACACCTCATTCAGCGCTTTAACATGAGAGAGTGTTTCACAAAACTCGATAAAATATATTTCTGACTCGTACAGTAATTTAAATTTGACTGAGGGTACACTTATATATGTTACTTAAAATTGCGATTAATACTCGGAACGATAGTTAATTACGATATTTCATGTCTATAAAGTAACTTTTATAAGAGATGACGAACTGATTTCGCTGACTGAACAACTGAAGGTCAAGAACATATCACGTCAACGACGTTTGTATTATTCGCTCGTTACTCATATTTTTTATCGGATCACCTTTTGCAGCCGAGTAAGGTACACAAATCAAGATAATTTAAAAAGTAAACAAACACTAATGACCCACCAGTCCAGTGGAACTCACTTGTATTTGAAAGCCGTTCTCGCCATGCCATCGGGTTTGCCACCAGGCCTTGTAGTCCCGGCCAATACAGATGCGTTCGATCCACGATGTGTCCAGCGTGTGCCTTAAGAGGTGCTCCTTGACTTTGTGACAGGTATTGAGCCATTCCGGCAGCTGCAGCTGCAATCGAGAAGCGAGGAATTCCGCCTGCAAAAATATATATTGTTACACGATTAAATGTATATCAATTCAATACCAATTGCTTACATAACAATATAACTTAGTCAGTAAATTAATTTATTACATAACTACGTACAGACATATTTGGGTTTTTTTATTGTTCATTGTTTCGTCAGCCATTTAACAACTGCCCAATTAAACTATTCAATTATAGCGTTACATAGAGTGTATTACTTTTGAAGTTGATGTCTATAATAGACTATTGTATGATGCAGATTACACGCAAGGTCGCTGTCTCCATGTTCGCATTTTGGCGTCTTATATCACTCATTCATGGTGGACAAATGAGTATTTATTCTATATTGTTGTACTCAATCCAATTAATGTGATTTATCAGTATCTTGTGATTAAATCGTTTCACTTTCCACAGAGTAGTTACTGAAATAATGCAATGGATGTCCAAATGAGAATGTGAACCTCTTAAGAAAGACGTATAAATGAATGTTTTCATTCACTCAACAGGTTTTAGTGTGTCGATCAGTTACAAAAACATGACTCAAACTGTATATGAGCGATAACTTTTATCTAGGAATTACGAAATCATTTGTGAGGCGAATTATTTAGTATACAGCACTACGGTGATATGCACGATGCAGTTCGCAAAACTAAAAATCGAGTTAAATTTAGTAAACACTTATTGGTTTCACTAGGGTTTTGAGAAGGCTACTTATAAAGCCTATTGATAACAGATGTCTATCCTACGTAATAGAATGCATTTAAATCAACGCAGTCTCACGGCCACAAAGGCAGAAGGCTTATCTAACTTATCAAAAAGACATAAGTTGCAAGTTCAATCCAAAACGCAATGCGTAATATTTAAAATAAAACACTCACCTCCTGTTAAAGCACTTATTCCCGCCGACGTCACCGGTGGTGGTGGTTTCGACAATATAGTGTCAATTCCGTGTGGATTAGCAGCACCCTGTGTATGTGTGGTCGAATTCGGATGATGGGTATTATTCATGCCGAATACACTATTTGGTACATTTGAATTTCCAATTGGACCATTTATACCATTAACTGAATTGTTGACACTATTCCCGACGGCCGTTTTCATTTCAGTCATAGAATGCAACGCAGCTAACGGCGGCCCCAAGAAACTCAAAGGCAATTTATGATCCAGCATTACACTCCCACTACCGTATTTTTTATTTGATAAATTCTCAGGACTATAATCACTACGCGGGGGACTTCTTGATTCACTATTGTTGCCAGCCTCTTCACTGCTTCTGTGACTAACCACAGAGAATGACTTTGTGCTATCGACAGGACTGGAGTTCTCGTAGCTACGATTGTGGCGATTGTTGTTGTTATATTGATTACAGTCGGTCGGACTTTCTGAATGCAGGCGTGACAATGCTAGGGAATCGCCTCGGAATGCGTTGTCAACAGAACACAACGGCGGCGGCGGTGTGGATGCGTTATCGTCGTCGGACCGTGACTTCAGCGGCGTTTCACCGCTGGATTTTTTTAATAAGGAATTTGGCAAGTTATTATTATTGTTGGTATATGCGTTATGATAGTCCAAAATACTGTCTCTTTTTGCATACGGATGATGCGGATGATACTCGTTGGGGGGCTGTGGGGAATTATCTGAAGTACTGTAACCATTTGTCACTGAGTGCAGTGGCGGACTATGATTGTTCGCATTGTTGAAGCCGCCACCGCTGTGACGCATATACGGATTGACTAGATCCAGATTGTTGGATTCGAGGTTATCTTCTCGAAAATTCTGGTAAATATTGCCGTTGAAGAACTGATGGGCTCCAAATGGAAAGCCCACTGGTGCTCGAAATGCTCCGAAGTTGAACGAAGAACTCGACGATAGATGGAACTGCTTAGGATCGCCACCACCAATCAAACTGTGTTCCGGTCTTGACAACTTGGGGCTTTCAGAGCCCGAAGCTGATGTCGTCAAATATGGGCTACCCAGATTGATGATATCTAACAAACACAATTTTAGTAAATCAAACCGTTTAGCAAGGCTCTCTGCTAACGCAACCGATTCATGAATCCACACACAAGTTTTACACAAAATACTATGATCACTTTGAATATAGGCAAGACCAAGAATAAACAATGTATCCAAAGACTGAGTAGTTACAAGGGGGATCCGTTGCACCTTCACTGTTATTCCATTAGAATTGTTAAGCGGCAATCTCGGCACTATTCTGCACATTTACTATACGACCACCAACGATGAGCACCCAAAGTTAACATCAAAAAGTGCACGCGAGCTACCGTTCACCGTGTCCGAATGATTAGGCCCGAAATCAAAGAATGATTTCGAAATTGACTGCCGACGTTTTTTCAATGAGCTAACAAGGCAAACACAGATTCTTTGATACTGTTCCCCAATGAGCAGCATCGACGACGAACGATTCCACTCATGTGTGTGCAACCACCACCAACAAGAAAATGTGAATTGAAACGAAATTAGATTTCATTAACCGAATCACCGAGCCACCTAGAGCATTCCAATAGTAGATGGTAGATGGTACCACGGTACAGCCAGTCATGCAGTAGTTACTTCCTCGGTGGTTATCGATTCAGAAGGGAGCTCCGAAGCATCGGGGTTGGTGGTTGAGTGGAAAGTTATTAACACACAAATACACTCTCGCAGTCAAACATAACAAAACAACAAAATACAGTCGAATGGAGTTGATTACTCATGTTCTGTTCCTTTGGGATCGATGTGAAAACGAAACACTCACACCAGCAGGCGAGAGAATAGACCACGCCTTCATTGTAGGTAGTTGAGACTTGCTCTTCGCCATTATAAAGTGGCAGCAGCCATTCGGAACATGCGTTGTTTCGTGGAACGTTTACAAGGTTCAAAGCTAGTATTCGGATTCCAATTAATTCCGAAATGCTTCAGGCGGAGTCACTGCATTCTATTGTCATCCAGGCATATGTGGAAGGAAGGGTACGGGTAGAGTGGGCTCATTAAGAGAGAAGTGTCCTCATTTGGGGTGCAATGCGTGTGGTGGTTTGAACTTGATGCTGTTTCTGGTGTTTGGATGTTCTGTTGCTTTTGCTTTAAGGTGGGAATGAAGTGAAAATGAGATGGAAAACGATGTAGGTAAATAAAGAAGCAGTTAATATTATTGGGTTCTCTCAGCGCCTTACCAACTACCACTAGCACTGTTTTGGCTTTGTTGCTGCCTGTTGTTGGCTTAATGATCTCTCTTTAGAAGTAGGTATTATTCTTGAAGCGAGATGCTCTATTTACAATTCTATTGTATGCCTGAAGCGAGGAAGATCTCCGCATTTCTCAAGTCATATTTAATAAGAGCATTATGTATTATGAACCATTCCTTTCATTGTGAATTATTAAAAATTAATGATGCATTGATGTCATTGCTAATATTTTCTTAGTAAACATAGAATCTACTCAATCTTTAGCTTGGTTCAATATAACGTTAGAATAATTATGCTAATAAATTGTACTAACAAAAGCCCCAATACTACTACCTACAAGCGATCTTCAAAACGGTTGTGAAATATAAAAAGCTATTTAATTTGAATGTGAAGACTGTAACATGTGTATGCCGCATGCCTCCTATTAGTAAAGCAAATTCCTTCGAGTTATTTTTTTCAATTAAATTTAATAAAAGAAAAGTGAAAGGGGTGTCAACCCTCGCCAAGAACAACCAGCACACCTCCATCCTTGAATTGACCACAAATGATTCGATTTGAGGCAATTGGCTTAAACCCTTTTTTCTACCTTCACCTACCCTTTGAACAATACACCAGCAGCAGCGGTTTTCCGCCACTCAATGATAACATTTGTTTCTGAAAACCAAGCAAAATAAAACTAATACAAAAAGAAGGAAGAACAATACGGGTAGACAAAGGGTTTCAACAGGGATTTTCTCCGGTCCATTTATAGATATTAAATTACGGATTTTTTGCCAGGGGTTGGTTATCACCGCATCCCATGTAGCATTGAATTGTCTTGAGAATTTTTAGATACCAAATTCGGCCACATCAAATCGAATCATATCAATGCTATGATGGCCACTTAACCCGGTATGCGTAGATAGATCAGATGCCTTAGGGTCATCATAGGCTGTTCGAATTGTATTTCGTGTTTCTAATACTTTTATAGCGTATCCCTCTCCACCACACCCACTTCATGGATATCCCAAAAATTGTTTTAAATGGGAATGTTGAGCATTTAAATTGAATAAATGCAAAGTTATTGGCAGCTTACTAGCGAAAAGGGGTATAGATCCTTCGAGCATGTGAGGGATATGACATGGACATGATGTGCATGCTCTATTGATATGTTTTATGTGGCGTCATCGCAGTCATAATATCTGGGATTTGGTATCCTTTCGTAAGAGGTGTGAACTTGGACTCAGCTGTATAGCTTTTTGTTGTTTGAAATATTTTATGAATTGGGAGATTGTAAGATAATGTTGTCTCAAGGGATGGGATGAATCTCAAAACGTAGCCGCTGATGTTTTTAAGCCTAGCCTTCGATATTTAATATTAATTATGGGTACAGTTCTCTTTTCTGGAATCTGAATTGGTCAGGTGCAAGATTGTGTTGATTTTCTAGTGATTGCGGATCTTTATAGCCGTTCTCTTAATTCCCACCAGAGATGTTATTTTCACTTCTCAATTCTATCATTTAGCCGCGATAATATGGTTCAGTCCGAGCATTTAATTGAAAAGGAGATATCCTAAGCACCAGAGAAATATTTCTGCCATGAAACCATTTTACAATAAATCAAACAATAAAAGTCTCTGAACATCATTCTCATTGTCCATATCATTTCAGATATGGATATGTATAACCTCCCGGGGGAGAGAAATTATGTGCAAATATTAGAAACGATATAACAATAACTGTATTTAATACCCATATACTCCCATAATAATATCATCAACAAGGGAGCAATTAAAAATGCCTGCAAAATATATTACGGAACGAAGGGTTACAACAAGAGTTCTAAAAGGGATGTTTCATTACGTCTTGGCATATGATACACAAGTGTTTTCATTGCGCCTTCGCATTCACCAGAAATGTGAATATGTTTGAATGGAGAATGCGACTTTGCTATGATATCTTGAGGTTTTGAGTTGGTAAGTTTAAGGTGGTCCTGGTATACAGTCAAACACTGAATCTTTTGTTGTTCAACAGTGGATGGATTCCATGCTTGGATAAATTCTCTTAAGACCGTCCATAAATAAATAAATCATTTTGATAATCCCAACTTAACCAATCAAGAGGTATATTCGAATTTTAAACGTTTATTGCATTCGTTCGAATTGAAGTCGTATTGTATGATTGTATTCGTGCTCGGTCCTCTTATATTCTTTTTAAGGTTTTATTGAAGTCAAAGTCAATCTTTAATGAGTTCTATCTTATCTGCATACTGATCAATCGCTTATTTTTTGGGATTCAACTTTAAAATGATAACTCGAATGCAATACTATAGGGCAGCCGAATGAAGCATGCAATAAACAACCTTATGTTGAGACGTTAAAATCCTTGAATCAATGAATCCACAAATCTTTGGAGTCATTTAATCATTTATACGACACTCTAATGCTGGCCAATGGCTTGAAAACAACCGGAAACTAATGTACTTTTTTCTCCTTTTTAACAAGAAGCTGCATATGTAAATCTTGGTAAGCCAATGTAGGGTTGAATCATAAATGTATTATATATGTAGGTACGTTTGAAGATTGTGTTTTGTATATCATCATTTACACCATATACACAAAATCATAATATTGTTCATGAGCTATTGTTTGAATACTTCGTTCTCAATTTAGAAATACATACCTAATAAAAAACGCGTCAGATTTATATGTCAAACATCGTCTACTAACCAGTTGTTAGCTATGGTCTCAAAATATATCTCTCTGAATAACTACTGTAAAACGATTTGTGTTTCACAAATGATACATGCATAAGCTTGAAAGTACCCACAAGATTTCCATTAATTTAAATGCTCTTCCAACTTCCTCCACTCCACAAAAAAATCTCTGCTCAACCAAAGCCCTTCTCGTCTGTATCTAGTCCCCACTTGTGTTACCAGTAGTCAGTGCGTCGGTAACAACATATCTGCCACCTCAAAATGCGTGTTTATTAATTAAGAGCATTTATTTTCATTAAAACAGCTCAATTGCGAATGGCAGAGCGATGGGGACAGGAGAGGACAAGAGAGTGTATGTATTTGGCGCCATTTCGCTAACCAACCCAAAAGATAGATTCACCAAACTGCGTTTTACACAGACTGTAGGCATATCAACAAGCGTACAATGATGGTGAACTTAGTTTGCATGAACCGAAGCAACAAAAACAAGCATTTCTGTCATGAAGTTCTGCTAACAACCCTTCCGTCGCGTGGTTGAATGTGCCTTTTCGTTATTATTAATGGCATAGCGTTTTGTATAAATAATAATTAATTTCCCGTGGCCCTCTTTGCTCATAGAATGCTTTCCCCCTCCCCCTACATCGCGTCATGATGAATATTGCCGAATTAATGGAATTTGTTATTATGGCTGACACGTCGTTATGAATAAAACAGAAACAACAAAAGCCAGCAACAGCAACGACAGTAAATTTTGGAGTAATTTTACTTGTTGTACCCACGCCAAAGTTACGTTTTGTTCAAATTCGTAGTGTTCAAATTTGATTCATTTTTCACTGGGGTTGAGATCTGCTTTCCACCATTAATGTAAACATTTTGATTTAATAAATATAATTTGTAATGAAATATACATATAACTAAAAAATAAGAAAAATGACACAGTTGTCAACAACGCAAATCGAAACTTTTAAAATCAATGTCGTAAAGAAGAACCAATCAATTTACCTTTTGATTATCTTAGCAGAATGTTAAGAAAGCTGTTACATGCATATTTACACACATGTGTATGAAGCAGAAAATGAATGACACTACGAATTGAAAGGCTTGCAATACTATAATAATGCGACAAAATTTCAGCGCAACTTTCAAATTATGATAAGTTAAAAGAAATTAAGAAATTTTTATTGCAGTGCAATATTTCACGAATTTCAATTTAATTAAACGGAAATGAAACCGAATTGAAAGAGCAAGGAGCAAATATAAAAAGTATGAAAAAAACACAAACTCCTTCCATTTTCTTAAAAAAAAATATTACTAATAGTCATAGTCATAAATTTTACTGATGACGTTAATAAATCGATTTGTAATAACTTCCACCTTGTGACGCTGAAGAGAGAGCTCTTTCTCTCAAGGAAAAGACGGATGAAAAATTAATAAAAAAAAATATCGAGGAAAACATTCGAAGCGCAACAAACCGAGGAGAAAAGAGGGAATAAAATAAAAATTATAAAATTCTGCGACCCCTCACTTGGCAAAACGTGCTTGCGCCGGGATGTTGTTGGACTGTGTGTGAGCACCCGTAAACATCTTGTATTCTCAGCATATTGATAAAATTGGCATTCCACCGCCAGTCTACCGTCCAGGGTAACAGACTGGATCGGTGGCAGGCGGAAATTATTAGCGAGACTCTTTCTTTCTCGCCAACCGAATGTTTCTATATTCGAATTAAGCAATCGCGGGCTTCTGCAAGAGGAATTGTAATCGTATACAATCCAAAATACATTCTCGGTCTATAAGGGGTTTGATAAAGCGGACGACGCCAATGGTTTCAGATTGCTCGTTGTCGTCACCGTCACCGTCATTGTTTCGTGGCTGCAGTTATGTATATCCAGAGGACTCCAAATTTTTGTTCCAATAGCAATGCAATAAGCTAACTTCGGAACATCCCATAAAGAAGAAATGTCGCATATTTTTATGACATTTTTCGCAGCGTATTTTTTATTGCTATTCTTTTTTGTAGTCGATGGTTATCAAATAACACAAACAATAGTAAATTGTAATTGATTAAACATTCATAATCTTATTACTGATTGACAAACCTCAACTGGAAATGGTCAAGTCAAGGAAAATATATGCTTCCAATAGAACAGTACGTGAATTTATTCTTCCAAAAACAAGTCATGTTCTGATCACTTCTCCATTTATAAGAGTGTATATTTCATTAATTAGCCTGGTCCTTTGTTTTTGCGTAAGACCTTGGTTTTTCTTTTTCAATGTAATTCCTAGCTGTTGATATTATTGCTAATTAGGTCCTATTTTTAAAAATGTCTGTGTGTAATACTAAAATATTTATGAAATTCATCTACTGAAATTTTCAATTACCAGAGTAAGTTTGTGTAAATATGTGTACATATCCTTTTTAAATTAATTTTCACTTTCTAGAAAATAAAATCAACTTAAACACCAACAAGAAAGCGAAGTCTCCTGGCATAATTTTAGGTGTTTGTTCCAAGGGTTCCGGGTCGTTTGGTGTAATGAAAATTTTGGAAAAATAGGGAATGTTAGGAAACTGTTGCATATCCTCCGGGCTCTAGTCTATGTGACTAAGATTTATTTAATGACGTATTATTTAATGACTTTATATTTATATTTACTTTAATTATATTACTTTAATTATTTATATTTTATATTTAATGACTATCTATCTATCTTTGAAATTTATTTTATTAAATTAGTTTAGTTATAATTATCAAATAATCAAAGAGACATACATGTGTACATATTATTATTTGCATGTAGAACAGGGCAACGCGTATGTTCTATATTTCTAACTAAATAGCATGCCCTTGTTGTATTCTTATAGACAAGATGTCTTAAAAGCTTTAATACATCTGACTTAACGTGTCTTTATTATTTACGATTGTTTACATTTTCCTTTTGAGACTGTTGACGATAATTGAATATGCTAATTAGGTACTCCTATTTTTAAAAATGTCACAAAAAGTTTGCATTTTTGTAAGACCTAGTTGCAATTGCGACTCGAAGAGACACTATCCCCCTGCATGGGCCATTTGATAAAAATATGCAGTATTTTGTTTACCGATTACAAGCAGATAAAGGCCGTAGGTACTCGTCATTACTTCTTATCACGTTGCAATTTATTACGCCAAGTCATAATTTGATTATGAAAACCTCGAGAGCCATTTTTCAATTCTCTTGCATTAGTTTCTCTACTACAATCCTTCACCCAATTGATAATAAATATTGATTGTGTCACTTTATTGCAAATTCGGAGCAAGGTTAAATTCTAGTATACTATATTCAATGTATGCTTCTGATTAAAATAATGTCCATAAAATATCAGCAATTAATTCGAATATAATCAGTACTTGGCTTATTTAGTTACGTATGCATTCGGTAAAGGATATGTACATGCATGCATGTCTACGTATAATAGCATTTACTATGGCAAAATATTAATTTCAAAAATAACAGCAAACACGGGCTTATAAGTAAGGCGTGCAAAAAATGATTACATCATAGATTTATGTATAAAGCAATTATCTTTCTGTAGACTAGCAACATTTTTTCAAAAGAAGAATACAAGTTGTTGCATTCCCCATGAAGAAGTAATAAAGTCAATTTTGAAGCGCAAGCCAATTGCTGTCATTTATAGCCGCTACTCGTGATCTGCTTTTTGGTTGTTATAGTCTCTACTAGTGCTGTAAAGTATAAATATGTAATCGTACTACCATGGACGACTGTTGCAGTATGGACTGCAGAGGCATTCGAGGAATAAGGCAACATGGATTAATCAATGTAATTCAATCAAATCAAATTGAATGCGAAGGGGCGACGCAACTTCGACGATCGTGTGCAAAAAAAATTAACAAAGACAATAACGACATCATTATCCGATTTATAATATGATGAACAAATGCTCTTACATACATTTATATCCGTGTCCGAATGTGTGTGAATACACAAATTCTTTTAGCTTAGATATATTGTTAAATCACCTTGAAGTTGTGTAGAGTCTAGCCGAATTCCAGTTTAGTTATCCCCAAAGTACCAGTTAGCCGATCTTACGATCTTGTGAAGTACCTTTGCCCATTAGATCGGATACACCAACCAGATTTATCTTACATCCATCGTCGTCTTTATATCTCTCAGTAAACTCGTACTTGTCGTTATCGTTCGCCTGTCTTCCGCACTTGGAGTCCTCCTCATCGTGATCGCAGTTCGTCCGTTTGTTCACTCTTTTTCCATTTCCTACACCGATACCGAGAGTTTCTCTCGCACTTCTATGGCGATCGGCATTCGTTTTTTTTTTTTAATTTTTTCTGAATAGATCTTGTCGGCATATTGTTGTTTTTGTTGTTGTGTATCGTATTGTTAGTTGTATTTGGTATTTGTAGCTGACTCGCTAGCTAGATTGCTGGCTGGTTGGCGTAATCTCTTATGACGCGATCGTGAATTTGCGTTTTGTTTCAGCAGTTCAGCAGCTAAACATGGGGCCTATAGCTGGGTGGCGCAGAGAGCGACTGTGTTATCGGGCCTTCGTTGCGAAGCTGGTATACTTGATGGCAGAAGGCGCCTGGCTGCTCTGGGATGTGAACACTCTTGTCGACTGTAGTTAAACATCTAAGTACAATAATTAGGTAGTGTTGTGCGTCCAGAACTCGCGATCGAAATAAAAAAGTGTGCTTTTATTATGACTATTTTTTTGCGTTTTCATTCACTCCCGTCGCAGTTGATTTGCTTCTGGTATTCTGATCGGTCGTTCGATATCTGCTACGGAGCAGTTCGGCGTTATTGACATTAAACTTGAAAAGTGATCGCAATACTGTTGCATTTTTGTTGGGACATTTTTTTGCTGCACAAGGGGATATATTTCCGAAGGAAAAAAAAAATGAATCGGCAAGTGTGCAGAGTGCAATTAAACGTCTTTGTGTGATTTTAATGTTTACAAACCATCAGCGAGCCACAACAAATTTAAAACAGGTGACTGCCGCTGCATTGCGTAATTTTGTATGTTTCTTTTGTTCGTATTCATGTTTTCTTCTAGTGCTTCTCTCACCTAAGGCCGGTTGTTTGATGGCTATTTAAAAATTCACACGTAAATTAACTCGTGTGTATATTGTCTTGTTCTGAAGCGTTCTATAAGCGTGTATCTGATATATTATGCGTGTGTATTCAATAATAATAATTTCTATTAATATATATTTTTTTTGTTTTCCCTTTCTTGTCTGTTGGATTTCTTAAGGCAAAAAAACTAAAGAAGTTATGCCATTTGAATGGATCAAGTTCATTGCACTTAATAGAATCATTACGTAGAAACTGATAGTGTTATGAAGAGCAAGCAGGTTTGTTTAGAGAATTTTGCTCGTTTCTATGCAGATAAGATCTTGAGAGCAGTAATTGTGAGAATACTGTTTTTTCCAGTCAGTTTTAGTATCTATTAACTGCTGTATGTTTCTGGACGGAAGTTTTGTAGACCAAAAGTAGTCAAGTTAAGTAGAGTCGAAAAATAAACGTAGATTTTTTTTTTAGAAGTTATTTTTGGCATTTTAATATAAAATTTATTCCATTACAGTGGAATTTCTAGGTATATGCTTTGTTCATAAAAAATATTCAGTTATGCAAACATGCTTTCTTCAAAATTTGTATAAAATTATAGATACTTGTATTTACTTTTCGTACCAAGCTTGTATTTTCTTTATCCGTGTAACGTAGGTATTTTATTCCAAATGCCTTTGAAGAGCAGTAAATACTTACACGGATGATTAAGAAAGCTCCGATTTTTTAATAGAAAATATTAAAATCTCCGTTTGCTCTGCTTTGAAACTAATAAAATACCTATCGTATAAGAATTTTTAGTATTTTTAAAAATGATATAATGATAGTGTTTTGTTGTAAGAGTTGCGGGATACTCACCTTCAAAGTTGTCTGTCGGATACAGCATCCAAACTTTTATCAATAAGCGTTTCTTATCTTTATCAAGAAAGCAAATGCTCATACACACATACGTATGTAGTACATTATAAAAAGCTCTAGAAGAGCAAGTGATATACTTCATTCAAGATTGCGTATCCAATCAGCAAGTCAATGCACTCGGCTTGCCCTTATACAATGTATATATAACGATGAATTTCGACGTGTTTGTGTATCTATACATATCATAATATGTAGACATAATTTACCCTTATGATCATCTTCATCTTTGTCGTCATAATCACATCATCATTGGGAGTACGGCGAACCTAATTCATTGACTTCAGCGACTGCCTCCGTACACGGTATTCGCACAAAGGTCAGTGAAATGCTTGTGTTTTGATAAAAAAAAAAAAAACTTTCACCTCAAAATTCATTGTCAGTGGAGATTAAGATATACTTTGTTTGTGTTGGAACAAAGTTTCGCCAAAGTGTCTGGAAACTGTTTTATTATTATGTACCGTGTTAAATTGCTAGCAGATTTTTTTATCATAAATGTTATGACAAACCCAAATCACAAGCTGCCTAATTATAAATTACTTTTGTTTGCTTGATCCGATACTAAGATAAAATTAAGGTAAAATAAAAGTAAAACACTACGCAGACACGATTTTGCTTTTAAATTCATCTTAATCATCTTATTCTGTACAGAAATATGTGAACTACCTTATTCTCAGCTTTCATCAGAAAACTGACTAAACATTTGGAAAAAGAGAGAACAAACAAATATCACAAAAAAATTCCGAAGGAAACTGACCTTGCTCGTAAATACTTTTCCCGTTATCAAAATACTGACACTGCTGACCTTGTCATTGAAAATTTTCAAGAGCTCAACTATTTATAACGGGCTTATCTTCTTTTTTCTATGTTGAAGAGTGTCACCCACAGCTGGACGTCGCAGATTTGATACCATTTTTATTTCACAAAATTATTAGTTGGTCTTGGCTAAGTCAAAAATACATTCATCTATTCATGTTTGTTTTTTCTTGTGAATATATGTATGATTTAAAGGAAACACTACAAGACCGATAACAAAGAATCCGGTCATTCCCATCATAAAGAAAGGCTTCAAATTATTTTTGTTTGTGTGTCAGACTGCAGTTTATTTGTTTTTTTTTTTGTGTCGCTCAAGTTCAACTCAAATTACATCAAACTAATCCAGTGAATATAAGTACATGGTAGATACTAGACACTTTGTAAAGTAAATTCTTTGCTATATGTATATTAAATCTGTGTCATTGGTGTCTCGACGAATATTCGTGTTTCAAGTCAAAATTGGGTCGATAACTTAGCAATCATGTTCACAATATACTATCCAGTTCAATAAATCATTGGTTTCATACCGCGAATTATAAAAATACCGGTTAGGTGATAAATATACATATGAATAATTTATTTATATATTATTTTGACTCAAAACGAATACATATATGCTGATATCTACTTGTATATTTTGATAGGTGCAGAGAGCAGTACAGTTGCAATCTATGATCAAAGTCAGTCAAGTAATCAGCTGGACGTTGGCGTTAGGTGCACGAATGATTACATAAAGCGGTGGTGCGTAGGAGAATTCAGCTTTTCAAAATTGCAGACGGCAGCTGATAAGTGTGTTTCGGCTTGAATCGAACAATAAATAGTTTAATTGAAAATATGACAAATCCGTATGAGGCATTACGATGGCTTTTATTTTGTTGATATCATTGGCACTTCTGCTCGCAGTGTATATGAACTATAATTTCCAGAAACTGCAAAGGAGCATATTAAAATTACTTCCGGTGGGGAAACATGTGCGTAAGTTATCATCGGAAGTGGAAACATTATGGAATATCCCAGGACCATATCCGTATCCGTTCATTGGCACAAAATGGACATTTCTGATAGGACGCTATAAATTATCACAACTCCATGAAGCTTACAGAGGTAAGAAGTTATTTGAGTAATTCATCATCAAATAAAGAGGCTTTTTTTTACATAGATATGAACAAGAGATATGGTCCCATAGTGTTGGAAGTGACACCATCAGGAGTGCCTGTTGTACATTTATTTGAGAAAAATGACATAGAGAAAGTGCTTAAATACCCCAGCAAATATCCATTTAGGCCTCCCACGGAAATAGTAGTCTATTACCGAAAGTCTAGACCAGATAGATATGCAAGTGTTGGAATAACGAATGAGTAATAGAACAAATTTCAACGCCCGAGGGCTGATATATACTAATAGCACTCAATTTTTCTCAGGCAAGGAGAAGTTTGGCAGAAGCTGCGTTCCTCACTTACATCACATATAACTTCACCGAAAATCTTGCAAAGCTTTTTACCCACCCTGAATGCTGTGTGTGATGACTTCATAGATATGTTGCGACACAAAAGAAATCCAGTCACATCAGAAGTTCATCATTTTGAAGACATTGCAAATCTAATGGGATTGGAAGCGGTGTGTACCCTAATGTTAGGGCGTAGAATGGGATTCCTGTCGACCGAATCCCATCAACCGGAAAAAGTTAAGTTGCTGGCCAAGGCTGTTAAGCAATTGTTTGTTTCTCAGCGCGATTCATATTATGGATTCGGACTGTGGAAGTATATTCCAACTCAAACTTATTCAAGGTTCTCCAAGAGTGAAGATATCGTCTATGAGTGAGTATTTAGCCAGTGCATTTAAATGAAACGTTTTAACAATAATTTTCTTTCAGTATGATATCAGAGATGGTGGAGCAAGCACTAAAAGACGAAGAGAATGACATCAACACCGATGATGTAAAATCAATTTTTTTAAATATTTTACAGATTAAGGACCTAGATATTCGTGATAAGAAATCAGCTATCATTGACTTTGTTGCTGCCGGTATTGAAACGGTATATTTATACGAATGATAAGAGAAAAACATATTTTGTTGTATTTTTATTTCTTTTTTTTTCAGTTAGCCAATACTCTCATATTTGTTCTTCATGCAGTGACCGGTCATAAGGGAGCCGCAGAAAGAGTCTTTTCGGAGTTTCAGGAATATAAAAATACGACTATACTTCAGGATGGCATCACTAACGCGATATTTACAAAAGCGTGTCTTCAAGAAACGTATCGTCTACGGCCTACAGCGTTTTGCCTTGCTCGAGTACTAGAGGAAACTACAACGCTATCTGGTTATGAGCTAAAAGCCGGAGTAAGTTCCTCTTCATACAAAGGAAAAGTATATACATTTCTTATACTCAAAAATATTCGTAGAGTGTAGTATTGTGCCAAAATATGCTTGCTTGCCATAAGGATAGCAACTTTAAGAAGGCCAAGATGTTTGTACCAGAGCGATGGATTGAGAATGATTCATTCAATGTAAACATTGAAAGTTCATCGATAGTCGTTCCATTTGGAATTGGAAAACGTACTTGCCCGGGAAAGCGATTCGTCGAAATGGAAATCGTCTTACTCCTTGCTAAGGTAGCACTTTTTTTCTGAAGTACGTACTCGATTACACATAATTACCTATTTTCAGATGATTCTAGCATTCGATATTAGTTTTCCAAAGCCACTCAAGTCCGAATTTGAATTCTTACTTGTTCCGAAGACTCCAGTGAGCCTAATCTTAAGAGACCGAGATCTTTAGTTCTTGTGAGGTGATACACCTTCTTGCATTTAATTAAATAAAACAAAAGACTGTCTATAAGAAACAAATAAACATAATTTATTTTTATAAATTACAAATAAATATTGTAAAATATATGTAAACAAAATCACACACATATAATTTAGGTGCAATAAATATTCCCAATTGACGCTCTTTTAATATTTAAAGAAAAACTCTGTAAAAAGCACGCAGATATATGTAAAAAAAAAAGTATTATATCCCGTTTTTTATTTGTAGCAAATAACTTAGAGATACTAAAGCTGCATTAAAATTGGCAACTGGATTTGCAACATAAACAATTGATTGGAAAACATAAACAACTTCGACATCGGCTTGTCATCAGAACTAAATTCACCCTGTTATTGGGACATGGGCCAGCTAGACCTGTCCCCGGCTTGTTGAGATTATTTTTGATGCAGTAATTTCCTTATTTCTATTTGGTGTACATATAGCGATTTGCACATACATATATTTTTATCACAAAAGAAATAATTTGTTGTGCTCATTTATAAAGAAAATTGAAAATCTGCACCGGTGCAATGAGAAGCAAATAAGCAGAAATTCTAATAACGCCTGGCCGTAGTAGGCCTTGGCACGCCTGAAGTTCTGGGTCTTGCCGACTTCGCTCGAACTGGATTAGTAACAGCCTCCGTATTGTAGCTTAGATAAACATGCGACAGATCGACAAAATCCGACTGAAATAAAAGCTGCTGTTTATTTCTACCATCGTACAATGATACAAACTCACCTCTTTTGCATTTTGTTCATTTTCCGCAATATGTTTTCGCATATTATTTCCCGTGTAAGCGACACATTTTAACTGCCATTCTCCGATATCTTCATTCCAATGCGTGTACTGACTGACCATCATCTAAAATATTAACTGCATTAGTTTTTTTAACTTTAAGCGATGAAAGCATTTCCATTACTTGATACTCCTGAGGTATATACGAGTTTAATACAAGCTCGCAGAGTGCTAGTTCTCTCGATAGGCTACGAATATTTTCATATATCCCTTCCTTCTCTCGCTGATGCTCCTGCTGCTGATCGGCTACTTCAGCCTTTACACTCATTAGCATTTGCATTACACGATGAATTTTCTTTGTAATTCCCGTACTTGCATCTTGAAGGGTTGAGTAACGTTCCTCAATGTCAATACGCTCGGTCTGCGTTATGTATAATTAGCTATGATAACTTATTTGGCTGATGTTTTTCTTATTTTACCTCTTTCTTTTGAAGAGACTTTCGAAGTTCCTCTTCTGTCTTCTCCCGCACTTCCAATTCTGCCAATGAGCTTTCCAGAAGCATCTCCTGAGTTTGTGCTTTCTCTAGAAGATTCTCGCCGCCAACTAAAATTTTCGTCTCCAAAGACATTAACTTTGCCTTAAGCTGTTCTTGTTCAGACCTATAGATTTTATAATAGAGCATCCCTTTGGTTATTTTAACAACAGGAATAACTTACTTCGCGCGATCCAACTCATGCTCACGCTCTTTGGCTTTTTTTTCTAACGCTTCTTTCTCTGCATCAGATTTTTCAGCTTTCTTCTTTTTCTTGGGCTTCTTTGGTAATCCATTACTTACCTCCACCTCGGCTTCAATTTCGATTTCTCCTTCTTCTTCCACGTCGTCATCATCCTCCTCCTCTTCTTCCTCTTCTTCTTCTTCAGACTCCTGCTCGAAACAACCTTCTTCCAATTGCTTGCGTAAACGTGCGATTTCTTCTTGAAAATGACGCAGCAAAGCATCTTTCGGTTCCTCGTTGATGTGCATTTTGTTTTGAATGTTCTTTGCTCGACTAGCATATCTCAGAGTTGAAATGGTTTCAACATAGTTACTATGTGCTGGACTGATTGTAGCGCACTAAAAAATTACTCATTTGCTCATAGGGAATCGGAGGTTTTCGAAATTAATGTTCTTACCATAACTGTTTTGGAATTTCCACCCAAAGAATCTTGCAACAGCCGAGTCAACTTGGAATTTCTGTACGGAATGTGTGTACTTTTGCCATCAACCAAAGCACTGATGACATTTCCGAGAACAGATAGAGACAGATTGATTTTAGTTGCCTCTTTTAGGCGTATGCCAGTCGCTTGCGTCTTGCTTTGCCTTTCAGAGCCAGCCAAGTCGACCAGCTGCAATTTACCCATCTTCACATGCTGTGTCCCATCGGATAATTCGCTTGATTCAACTGTTATCGAGAAAATAGCATGAGAACGGGATGATTCAAGATTCATTTTGGTAGCTCCAACAACTCGATTTTTGTTTCCCAATTTCATTATATTTTCGAGATCATCCGCATTGTGTACCACATAGCCACTAAGATCTTTAACAAATACCCCAATATCGGCACGCTCCTTAACCTCTAGACTTTTATTTACATCTTTTCCCAGCAAGTCTCTCACTTCCTCGTTATAGATTTCCATATAACTTACGCGCACTAGAAATCTGAATGCGAAAAAAAAAGATATCTATAAGTTTTTTTTTATTTTTCGATCACAGTCTGATATTCACTTTTGATTATCCTTAGCCTTAGCTATGTGCCCAAAAATGTGCGCAAATGCATTAGGAATAATGCCTTTTGTCTGCGGGGATTCAGGGTTGCCCGACATTGTGTATGTCTTGCCGGTTCCAGTTTGCCCGTATGCAAGTATAGTGCCATTGTAGCCTTCAAGAACTTTTTCTACTATTGGTCTAGCTGTATCTACGTAGAGGTCAATCTGGGAAAAGAGAAATAAAATTGTGTTTATTTATTTTCTTTTCAATTAAATAACGCATCTAATTGGAAAATGTGTATCTCGACATACAACTACACACTCGCAATTTTAAAAACAATAATTCTTATTCAAAACCGCAGAACTACTATATGACTATGTCATTGACAGTGACTGAGAAACAATTTAAAGGCCATTACACACAAATGATTCATAAATTGCGGGTAATTTGCCTGCTATATATCTTTGTACATATTTGTACATAAAACAAGATACATACAAATATTCCGTTTAAATATGTTGTTTATACGTAAGAGTTGTGGAACACAAGTGATCGTTTGGAAATGCTAATTACTCAGATTTCAACTTGGCAATATGTAACTATCTGCTGCGGAAGTTTTTGAAACAAGGATTCTAGTCCTGTTCTCACTCACTCTTTGCACTTCAGCACAAACTAAAACACTGCCAATGCTTGTAGATGTCACTCAAACAATTCCTATTTTTTAGATCTACCTTGACAAATATTACCCACAGTGATGTACGTACCAGACAAAAATTTCATAGTTCATCTCAATTACGTCATGAAGAGTCTGTTAATACTCGTTAAAGACTTTAATTAAAAGCAAAAGTGCACACTTAATACGTAATATCAAATGACACATATTGTGCGTGGCCGCTGATTCACATAGTTCCAATGAATTCCATTCAATGTTTTCAAGCGTCCGTCTGTTCAGATGCATGCTGACCTTTCTCTCCCCTCCCCAACGCTTAATCGTCATTCAAATTTAATTAGTCAGTAACGATAGCGAACACAGAACTACACCCTGTAACGAAATGACAATGTATGCCTGTGTGCGTACCCCTACTAGGCACACTGCACTACTCACTAGGTTAACTTTACACAAAACCAACTATTGAGAGTGAGTCGAATTCGACTTCGTTTATGGGTATAAAAAAACGACACAACCACGGCGACTGTTCATCTATTGACGTGAAGGAGAATATTTTCTCTTTGCTCTTGCCGCTCGTCAAACCAGAGCTTAGCCAGAAAGTCCGGAGTTGTAGTCACTATAAGATCGAGCCAACCATTCGCAGTTGAAACGTGGTGGAATCACAACGGATATCAAGCTTTGTTGTTTTGCCGTTTGATTCATTTGTTTTTGTTGTTTTCGTTTGGTTTTGCGCCTTTTACTATTTTATAATTCGTTTGTCTACAAGTTGTTAACGTAACGTAACGCGCGAATATTAACTAAGGGAAATTTATACGAACATTCATTCTCTTTGGAAACGCCTTAAAAATCGCACATATTCACGTATTCTAACACACTAGCACGAGTGAAATAAAGTAATTGTTTATTTTTTTTCGTAATAGTATCAACTCGTGTCCAAGAGAGTCTCAAATAACCATGTTTAAAAAAGAAAAGAATTAACACTTTCGACTGTGACTTACTAAATTAATATCTCATGCTTTGAACCGGAGTGGAAGTTTCACGCAAAATCACGAATGCGAATGATATTACTAGTGACAAAGCATGAACAGATTAGAGTAAATGCACGTAGGAATGTGTGTCAGGTAGTAAGCGCATATGCACACATATTTACATTGCAAGAGTACTCGTTAGAGTTTCGAATTTATTATTCAAAAGCGGGCGCCATTTGTTCTATGTTGATAATTTGTTTTTCTTTAACTCAAACTCGGTCTCCCTTTAGCCAAAACTGGCAATTCTAGAATATCCGATTCTAGCCTAGCTTATATAAGCACAATGCCTCTGAATCTCGAAAAGAGTATAATTAAAAAGCAAAACACAGGTGTGGCAGGCAGGGCAGTAAGTTTGTGTGTTCCCAATAGAGGGAAAAAAAGAAATCCAGTTCTCTCATTCTCCATCGGTTACAACTTCTCGCTGCTACTGCTCGCTCTAACGTGCACGAATTTTTGTATTTGCTTGTTTACATTTTCCCATATTACGTTGACGGCGATGTACCTTAAGTCGCGTCATTTCGTTTAAATCAATACATTGACAATCTAGACGGCGACCGAAGAGAATTCCATTGATTCATAAGAACGTGATGTATGCGATGTATGAACGTGATAAACCGACCCTTCGTGCACATGTCTTTTGCAAGCTTTGACCATTTAGGCCGTACATCGGCGTGCGGTGTTAAGCATAGTGAAGCATGAAAACCGTTTGCTTCGCGTGATTTGTTTTGTTTATGCGTGTGCCCGTTAAGGAATCCATACGATCGATTACTGTGCGCTCTCAACTGAACAATGAAATCCATTTTATCACTAGATTACAAAGCGAAGCCCCTAACCCTTAAATTCAATTTATTAACTAACAGCTTATTAATAACCATTTGCACTTCAAAAATAGACAAAAACTGTCTGTCTTCTCAAGCAGTCAATAGCATTAACCATACAATGATGCCATTGTTCATGACAACAAATATGTAATTGTTATGCTTGACTGCATGACGAATGATGCAATGTAAGAGACAACACCCTTTTTGAATGTTTCTTTAAAAAAACTAGTAAGGCTTTTATTTCATTTTTTTCAACTAATTATCCTAACTATCCGCACATGCTGTGCGCACTTTAACAATAGGCTGGTTTACATGGAGAAAATTGTTTGGTTTTACTTTTAGAGAAATTTTATTAGTTTCATTCGGCCTCATTAAGGAAAAAATCCATTAGAAAATCATGAATTATCTACGAAGCATAGGTATTTGATTTGCTACATATTCCGTGTAAAATGTTTGTAACTTACCATAGACAGGCCAAACGAAGTTGGTTTCGTTTCCAATAATTGTAGTTTTATTTATTTACCGTTTCCTTGAACACATATCGGTTAGAGGCACGTGTGCAAACAACCCCTATTTCTAAAAAAAGTGCATGGTAAATGCGTGATTAGTCTGAACCATGAACGTTAATTTTAGAATATACATATATTCATACGTTCATTCATTTAAAAGTGCAATCATGCCAATTTTTTTAATCCATCACACGAAGTCGTAAAAAAGAGCATAATCAATACAACTTCTAAAAGTATTTCGGAACTTTAAAGATGTGCTACTGTGTGATTTCGTACACAACTGTTAAATCTCAAAGATTAAGGTAAAGAAGGGCTCAGTGATTTTGATTCACTTAAGTACAATTGTGTTTGTTTGTGGTCCATTGTATTTTCTGAGCTGAAGTTTTTGACTAGCAACATATGCTGTCCCTCCGGCATGCAGAAAACAAAGACTGAGCCATAAATTCACGACGCACTTGTGGAAAAATAAATAAAATGAATTGATTGGAAGGCAAACAACTTTTAATGATTCTGGGGGTGGAAGGGATATCAATTACAGTATTTCTTAATAACAAAAATACTTTCAATTGTTTTAAGAAATTTCAACAGTTGAAATGACTCCAGCCGATGACTCGACATATCCAAGTGGGAGTTCAAAAAAGGCCACCTACGCCCTAGTTGCACTCAAGTTTCTCGAACTGGTAAGACTTCTATACTTTGGCTTAATTCGATTAGAAGCAATTAACCTAACCGATATACTCTCAGTGCTTAATTATTTGCTGCATCGGACTGATGGATGAACCTGCCACACATTCACATATTCGAATCTTCATAACACCACGTATTGTTGCCCTGTGTTATGTGACCTTTGGTTGTCTATTAATTTATACGTCAATTTATATAATTATGACTATGCTTGGGGATGCGTACGTTAAACGGTTGCCTGAATCAGTTCAATTTTAATTTTATATCCATTCACAGAACTCCATGGAAGACAGCAACTGTATGGGCATTTGTGGGATTCTGTTTGTTTCTCTCATGCACAGCGCTATTGTTCAGGGACTGGGCAAACACAAAGGATAGGAACTATTGGCAACCAAACATGCAAAGATTGGATTTGGTTTTGGGAACAGCGTCGGTGGCATTGGTTGTGTCAGTCTTATTTTTAATCGATTTACTATTAACAATACGTTTCGGTTCTCGAGGGGATTTGAATTGAATATATAGTTTCTTGTACATTTTAAATAAGCACGCAGCGGTCTTCAGCATTTATATTTATTTTAATGTTGTATTTCATTTTACGTATTGTTTTTGTATATAGTTTGCTCAATTTGCAAAGTACGAATAAGCCAAATTTAATGTATAGTACACTTTTTTAACAAAACACTATGAGCGAATCGTATTACGTGTATAACAATCGTTTAGAAAAAAATATTTAATAATATATGTTTTTAGTCTGTCATAAAACTACGCTAAGAAACACTAAATTAATAATATTGCATATCCGTCTACGATTCATGTTGCCTTGTCTTTATTACTTTTATAGCAAACTGTGTAAAGGTAATCTACTGTATCAGAAAAACAAAGCCAATAGCATAGAACTGACTACGCTTATAGTGAGACTTAACGTCACGACCTATGTCATCGTGATGCATGTCTGACGCATTTTAAAGAACTGAAGGGTAAGCAGTATGCTGTCATCACTCAGTATATTGAGAAATCACAGATCAAAACTTGAACTTCTTATGGAATTATTTATGTAAATAAATAATGTTGTCTTTCCAAGCTGTCAAATAGCAAATTCATAAATGGCAAGGATTTTAATGTATATAATATACTTTTTTATATTATATTTATTAACAGTATCACACAGCATCAAATGGGTTTACACCTATACTTTGAATGTCTATCATTTTTAGTAAATGGTAGCCCGTTGCGTTGCCCCATACGCACTTGAACCTACGTGTCTAGTTTCAATTCCTGGTAGTACCAAAACAAACCTTGTCAAACTTGCCCGATCGGAGTCGGCATAAAATTGCCCCTTCCAATCCTCGGTCAATAGCACACAGAACGAAAGTGGTTGCAATGAAATCTTTGTCCTGGTTCTCTACGGCCTTCTTAGCTAGCCCCAATTGTTACCTGCCATTGGTTACTTTGCAAATGGTTTGATATGTTTTACACACTTGTTGACTCAATTCTATGCAAAAGCAATTACAAATAACGTGCAAATTAGATTGTATGTCATTCTCTTCTACGTGCGCAAAATACGCGAATACAATCGACGAGATTATAATCAACGTCATTTAGCATGCATATGAATTATGTATACTTAACAGTTAATGGCGACAACGATACAATGAGTTGTGCAAAACCCAAGATACAATGTTTAGAGGCCTGTTCCATTGACCTCTCATGTAGATTATTTAATAGCTGGTCATTGTCAAAATGTTCACCTATGAGTCATTTTTGATATAATACACTCACTTGACTAGAATCATCTCCAAAAACATTATCAAAGAAATAGGTTTTCGGTGGCTCATTTGGTGTTGCATTTGGCTTTATAACTGTGATCGATCGATTTATTTTGTCAACTTTCACAACGTTCAATGAAGAATTTTGCAGCTCCGATTTGTCCATCGGCCGAGAACGGACGACCACCCGAACATTCTCAATCTCTTCTTGTTCTATAGGATTCTCGTACTGCAAGAAAACAAAAAGATTTGATTCGAATGTATTTATCAGATTAATATATTAAAATAAATTAGTTTATTTACCGGCATATTAGACAGGTTTCTCAGAAATTAGTTAGTCGTATTGATTAAACACTATACAGAGAAAAAATAATAATAAACCTGCGCCTTGCATTTGTTTTCAACTTTCACAGATTACAGATGTCACAGTTGACAACCTCGACTGGGAATTTTATTTTCGACATCGAAAAAGTGTTGCCGTGTTGTTGTCATTGTCATTGTTACCTTTTTGTTGCTAAAAGGTACCGAATGGTACCGTCTTTTTGGTGTAATGAAAAAATTTTGGAAATTTTTGAAATTTTTTATTTTAAATTGTTTTTCTATTGAAACAGCTATTTTGGCCTAAGTTGATGTCGGCAGTCAGCCACCTTACTTCTATTCGTGCACTTGAATATTCCGATCCAGTTCGAGGTGAGGTTCGGCGTTTTGCAGAGCCAGAAGAACTGGTTTCAGTTTCGGCCTCCAGGTTTCTTTTTTTGCTTTCAAAAAAATTGTTTTTAATAAAATTAATTAATTAAATTAATTTTTTAAACAATTACTTTTTTGTACGGCTCGTGGCTATGTTCTGGGAATTTTTGCAATCTCAAGAACTGATAACCTTTCACAGCAGTTTAATATTAGCGAGACCCCAGCAAATTATTGCGATGTGTGTATAAAAAGAGCGGTCAAATGTCGAAAATGTGACGAAGCAGGTTATTTTTATCAACAATTTGGTCTTAAACATTCACACTAACAAGTGGAGAAAGTCTAAGAAAATCTGGAGGATTTAAAAAGAAAACATGATTAATATGCGCCCTAGAGTATTTTTGATTGGGGTTTTCTTATTCTTGATAAGCGTACGAGATAAGCAAGATAACCACGATAAGCTACACATACCACAATAGGCAACTAAATTCACTACACCTACATTAATCAGCAGCAAACAAACAAGAAGATTCATACAAAATTATTGAAAGTTCAATGTCCCTGATTTATCTAGCCCATATGGATAATGCTGTATACATCTTACACTCGACAACCTTATCTGTGTATACGTCACTTAGTCGCCCTCATCAGAAAACAAACTAAAACTAGAAGGTTCTTAGACCATTGACGTATGTACATACCTAAATAAAACCTTTTGACTAAATGGGTACACGATTGAACTTATCAATCGAATTCATTTTTGTCAATATGGTTATCACGCTATTTGCAGTGATAAGTTTCTATGAAATGAAAGTGAAATCTTATGTCATCCACCAGCCGCCTGCCTGCCTTTTGTGCACTTACTTCAGTAAACAAAACAAGAACTGATAAACGGATCATATCTATAAAAACGAAATCCAAGTGTAAAAGCCACACTCAATGGAGTGCCACTAAACATTTGCAATCAATTGGGCTCCATATATTCCGACGCACCAGTTGTTTGAGTTATTTTTCTATCATCTGAAGGTTGTCTACGCTATGCTGTAAAGTTGATACTCATAGCAATGAGAGTGTCATCAGTAGCACGCCTCAGACAAATGCTGATAGCGTGGAGTTTCGCTCTAAATAGTCGATCATCGCCTGAACACATGTATAGAATTTACACAGAAAACTTAATCCAAAACAGCACCTTTGAGGTGAAAAACAAACTATAGCATTTGCTGATGTGTTATGAACCCTGTTCTACAATTAGAAATTGCAATCTTTATTATAATCGTATCACACCACATTAAGCAGAAAATATTCCAGGCGCCACAATCAAGACGTAAACATTTCGACTTGAATGCTTTACCTCAGCCTCCCCGTTAAACTACAGATGTTTCACATTGAAATCAGACTATCTCACAAGTCAACACAGAGGGCTAGCGTCCCAGATTGAAATATAATACGAATGCGAGTACCTGTTTTTTTCTGATTAGGGCCAATGATACCGATGACCTCAAGCCATATCGTGTGCACTATCAGTGAAATTGAGAAAAATAGTGTCACAGATTCGCTTCTGACATGACTGCAGCTATTGTGGTTCCAATTAGAGAACGTTCAATGCATCGTGACGAGTTGCAAATGATCGCCTTTTTTCCTTAGAACACAAACGATTATCTTGATGGTTGATAGGAAAGAGAAGAACAGCTTCTGGATGCACTCGTATGTATATAACACCTTTCACATTATTTTGAAAAATGAGCGGCCAGCTACCGCGGACACATAAGCCCACTGAAAAACAAGTTGTAGTTTCAGCGGTGTTTAACCAAACCCTCTTATGGATAATGCAAACAAGAAACATCTTCGGAAGCTAAACATCGAACAAGAAGAAGAATTGGTGTTAGAGAGAATGCATGGAAGCCCTTTCCCTTTGTAAACACGGCTTATTCCACAAATGTCGAAGTCAGGTACCTGCATGAGCGCGAACATAAATGTTTACACGCCTTTCTGTGGCGATATATAATGTAAATAAATGCATGCATGATTTAATATACATAAATTTATACATATTCATGGATCTCAAAAGGGCCAAAGTGAATCATTGAAGCTGCAACTTGTATTATGATCCGCGCGTCTCAGGCGCTCATACTTTCTACATTGTAGTGAAAATCTCTACGCCATGTTGCCTGATATGCATACTCATGTATAATAAACATGCGTTTGTATAAAGCCACGTATAATATTCCGACATACTGATGTACAAATATACATGCGTGCAGCTATGTTTGCACCAATACTTGATGTTTGGATCTTGTTTAACCGCCTAAACATGTTCCCTTGCTCTTACTGCACATAATTATTGTAAAAAGAACGCAAGGTAAAACAATTAATAAGTATCTGAAAGATGTTTTGAGAAAATTGCAGGGAATAGGGTTCCACAATCCCTACGCATTCGCACTTAGTAATTTAATAATTGGTTGTAACCATAAGAAGGATCGAAATAATGTTGACACGACTTGTGAAATTACTATTCTCTTGTTGGTCAAATCAATTGATAACAATGTGAAAAAAGAAAACAATTGCATAAAGTACCACGCTTCTCCCAATTGCATTTTTTCGTTTTCTTTGAGACCTCGACTGAGTGAATTGTTTTGATTAAAATTCACAAATCATCAACACTGCAAGGTCATGACCCATTTGCTATACCTATGCACTGATTCCATTCGTGAAAATATTTACAACTGCGACGAGTGTTACATAAAATGTAGGAAGTCAAAATTGTCTAAAGTTATGGTTCATAAGTTATCTCGTCAGTTTGATTACCTTCCCTTTTGCATAGTAGAGAAACGAGATTAAGCCCACATCAATCTATAATTCGTTATGAAATTAAAATCAATTTGTTTTGTGCGATACTGCATCAATCACCCACCCCTTCTAGTGAGTGTTTGCATATTTTGCTGTTTATAAATACATATATATTTCGTTATCGCACACTTTTTGTCATACAAGCCTTTAATGTGTAGTAATTTCAACTTTCAGGTACCCATCCAACGGATAAATGATAAGATAATCTTCATATTAAGCATGTAAAGCATGGAAGGCATTCAACGGAAGATGTTTACACAAGCCAGAGTAAAAGTTCAAGAAGTTTCCACAAATTCTTCGCATGCCGCAACCACTGTTATTTGCACACTGACAGTATTTCCTATCACTACATTCTATGCGCCATTTGATTTTCAGGTTATACACTGAAACTAACAAAATGTATACTCACAAGCTTATTGTGTAGCTTGCTTTATTTGGATCTTGAAAGAATTCATAGTCTATTGTGGAGCGGTCTATTCGAGGGAGTATTCCAATATAGCATATTGTTGCTACATGTTATCACTTCTCCTGGTAGCATAAACCAACGCTTATCATCAATCTAAAGGGCTATTGGGTCAAGCCTAATTTTATAATCTCCTATCTGGAACATAAGAAATACAATTGTGTTCTCATTACCTGCTGTCTACCAACCTTAATAAAACCACCGCCTTCCCCGTCCCGTGTGATACATACATATAAATAATATAGCAACATCAATGTGAGCACTTCGCTTCGATGTGAGATTGTTTCAAGGAAGGTTACCGACCGGACTGTTACTGCAACGAGTTCATTTGTTGATTTGTACATGTGACAATTGTTTCCTGGTTATCGTTTACATACAAATTTAATGATTTTAATAATAAAGCATGCTTCGCAAACTAACAGGCTTCTATTACACCTTTATGCACACATTATATAAGCCTAGAAATACGGCAAAATGTTTATATTTTTCATTGATTCTCCCGCCCTTCCAACAACGAATTCACCACTGTCATGGTACAAGCATTTGACGGGTCCTTGATATCGGAACGGCTTCGGCAATCACAAGCTGATCTGTAGTAAGCAATTAACAACGCACAGCTTTTATTGCATTCTTTCTACTGCCAAATTTATACATACAAACATTTATGTATGTATGCTGATGCAAGTACAATAACTCACGAAATGCGCTGATAAAGAGATGCTTTGGCTCTGACGAAAATTGACCGGCGCTGTTTTGAAAATCTCGCACCAATACGGGGGTATAGGAAAAAATAACAAAAAACCAATCGATTGATCTTAAAAATATTCCACTCGAAACAGCTTGCTTACAACGCGCTAGCAGCCGCATCATCGTATGCGTTAATGATCCGATTAATTGTTAAACGAACTAAATTTAAAATTTAATCGTTAGCAGATACTGATACTGTGATAAGACGCAGACGAAGACGAAAGCCCAGGAATGAGATTTTTTCTTTGCATCTTATTACCTCGTGGCCGGCTAGAATGGGGGCTAATTATATTTTGTTTGTAATTGAGGCAGTCGATATGATTAGCAGACCTGCTTAATATGCCCTGAACATTTTGGTATTTCAAATCAGAAAAGACACTCGTGGCGATCAGATGTCTTTGAAGAAATGTAGAAGTGCATTCATCGTGAGTGGTGCAAATGGATGCTATAGACATTTGGATGCAAAACCACTGAGGTGGTGAGAGATCGAGCTGATTGTCTGTGCCAAACGTGTTTTTAAATGCGACATATCACGTCACCTTGGTGCGCATCGCATTCTTGTAATCAGCGGTACTCCGCATTTTATGTGTATACAAATAGGTACTCGACCTTGTAAGATAACATCAGGAGTATCATGCACAAAGAAAATGCTCAAGAAAATGCGAAAAGGTAATTGTAGGATTGAAATTACCCTTCCGAGTAAACCCCTAAATGTTTCTAGTGAATAGGAGGCATTGATATCATAGATCCCTGAATTCCTATAACTGAGGCAAGTATTAGAGTCCTTAATTTACCTATACCAGTGCACACCTCGACTGACCACCAAAAGTTTGTATTCTTGGACATTAATTCTGAACAGGGACCATTGAAAAATTTAACACCCGGTAGTAAAATTGGAGTTGGATTTATTAATACTTAATATTTGTTCAAATACTAAGAGATGTAAAGAATTCCATACAGAAAACCTTATGAATTTTTTCAATTAACCGAGTGATCCACTTTTCCGATAGTATTAAGCAAACCCTTCTTTGAGCGATACATATGTATATATGTTTCTTCTTTTTCTTCTTCGAATGGCGGTACAGTCAGGGGTGGACTTGGGGCCTCTTAGGTTGGCACGATCGTGTATCATCTTTTCCATTTGTGGACGCCATCGGATTTGTGGGCGTCGTTTTCTATTTTTTCTCAAGCGTGTTAACCAACGACGACATCGAAATGTTCACCCCATAAAATTGACAGTGGTAAGGCATTTTTGTCCATATACGTGCTCATCTTCCAACTGCCACAGCGGCGCTAATAGGCCTACCTAGGACCTCCGTACACCCATTTCCATGTTTTCTCACGTGTTTTAACCGATTCTGGGAATTTGAAGTAAGTCCGACGAGATCGAAATTTTCACCCCAAAAAATTGACAGTGGTTAGCAAGGCATTTATTAAGTTTTTTGGCTCATCTTCCAACTGCCACAACGGCGCTATTAGGCCTACCTGGGACCGCTGTACACCGTTTTCCATGTTTTTTTCACTTGTATCAGCCGATTCTGAGACATGAGACATGGATATTCTGACATATATGTAGATATATGCACGTATGTAATATTTAACTAAAAATGCCACTTGAAATGTTCATCATGATGAAGTGCACATGTATATCCCGATGTATATGTTGTCACCCCGATGGAAGTAACCACTCAGTGCATCATGTTCCGCATGCACTCAAAAATGGAGGTGCGTGCGGCAAACCGGCTCTATAATGGGAATGTTTAAATGCGGTCGTATCCCACTCTATTTGAGAGAGCCTACACATAGATTTATACTTATCCCCCCTTTGAGAATATGTCCGCGGTGAATAGATTCTGGACCATGGTTGAGTATGAAAGAGACCCCATTGAGCTATAAGAAATTGTTTTGGAAAAATGCACTTTCTACAGCTTCCATGGATCGATTGCACTTGTTCTTTTTTGGTAAATGAAATGCGTATATACTGCACATATGTACTTTTTTGTGCATACAAATGATCTGAAACCAGACCTAATAGCATGGAATTCATTCATTTGAACTCAGCGGGAAGCGGTGTTATATCACTAGTAGGGTCTGATTCCCCATACGCATGTTACTCCTCAGCATGTATAAGGGTATGCAGTAGTGGGTGTCTCCCATTTACAGAATACGACTAGTCAATATTTCAATCGCCTAAGCAATCCAATTAAAGATTTCATGAATGATGTCGGTATCTATTCAATACCGACCACTAAAAATCTCTGATTGACAATGTTTAAATGAAAATAAATATGTACAGTGAGATAAATTTCTAGAAGTGTGGCGCCCCTATCATTGAATACTATATAAATACGAACTCATTCAATTGTAAGCCGAACAATAATTCTTCTTTTCAAAAATGTATAGGCATATATAGTACTCATAATAAAGATTTATTTGAAAACATAAAACAAAAAATATCCCTGTTATCAACAAAATTACACGATTTCTATCGATCTAACAAATAATAATTTACTATTTATCTAGTTGGATGTTTATTCATTTATAGCCAAACCATTATTTTCAAATAACCGAAAACATTACATGTGCAGTACATAATTTATGAATATTGATAACATGCCGATAAGTCGAAAAGTCGGCTGCAACCTTTCGGTTTGCAGGTAGATTTCATAAGTGCATCTTGTCCGTACGAAGGCAATTTGTCCGAAACACTAAATGAGCACAACCACAATTAAAGTCGCCCGCACCAAAAACCCCACACTAACACGTTACACGGCGCATACAAGTTTCGACGTAAGGAGAAAGAAAGGAAAGAAAAACAGCAGAAACTCATAATTTCGTTGGCAACATCGATCGTCGAAGTTGTCGCACGAGTCGGCCGCTGTTGACTTGACAAGGGAGACCTGTGCTGCGCGTTGCTTCGACTGCATAGTACATTTGTTAGCGAACCTCGCTCGCGATCGCTTCTGCCGCTGAGCTCGAATATTTTTGTGGTGTCTCTACGGAGCCAGGAGAGCCGAAGAAAGGCCGACACCGTGTATAAATTTATCGAATGGATTTTAGTCGTTGAATCGATCCAGTCCACACAGTACGGTCGCATAGTTAAGGTTGGCACATTGCACGCTTTAAACGCGTGAACACCAGTATATTTTTTTGTTTAATTTTTTTCTTCACTTTTCGCCGTCTTAACTGAATCGGGTGCCGCTTGTTTCTTTTCTTTTGTTTTGTTGTTCTTGGCATTTTATCTAAATTAGCCAAAGACACTACAAGTTTGAGTGAAATTTTTAACTTTGATGTTTCTTGTGAAGAAAAGTCTTTTTAAAATGTATGTGTCGCAAATGGAGTGATAATTATTTACTGTGAAAATCATTTCAATGCTCAAGTGACTGTTTCCTTGCAGTTAAGACCAGCGATACAATTTAAGAAAAAATCAATGATGATATCTCATAGTCCGCCTATATTCAGCCAAAGTCCTCCCATCAGTTTCCTCTCAGACTACAGGAACACAACATATTCACCGTAAGTACCGCATATATCCACAAGATTAAGTGGATGTTCCATCTACATATGTACATACATACGTACATTCCTGTTTTCAAGGAGTTTAACCTTCTCCCCGTAGGATGTGTAATAATGTTATATCCTTAATTTTACCTTTTTTATTCAGTTTTGCCGATGATCAGCGGGGAAACAGATACTGCCGCTCTCAGGCATTTCAACTGTCCTCACGGGCAATCACTAATAATGCACACGCCAACGGGTACCGGGATAAACGCACTGGAATTGAGCGTATGACTTCTGCTCCGGAAATAGTACTTCCCCCAAAATCATGCCTAAGTCGGCGCTGCCATAATTTTGATAGTCATCCCGAAGAGAACACATGTACAGCAAAGAACAACAGTGAAAGGTGAGTAACTGCGGGCGCAGATAAAAAATATCCAGATAAAGTAATAACTTGATAATGCCGGCAAGCCAATGACTAGATTACGTGCATACTTCCGACAGCGAAGAATGTATCAATGTTTATCTAAGCGATCCTAACAAAAATAAATCCCTCCATCACCCGGTTTCTGGTAGTTTACATTTGATTCTTGATTCATACTGCAAAATAGCCCAAGCCGTTTACGAATATACACAAGTACAAGGTAGTTGAACAAGTCACTTACATTAGTATGAGCTAAGTTTCCAGTTGAACTGTGTTTAAAGCGATTAAGGCTATAAGCAAGCAAACTACGTGGAGAAAATATTAAGTACGTGGATGAGATCAAGCTGAGTCGTCATCATTTCTTCCGCCTACATTCTGCAGGCCAGTTTCAGATAACTGACCCACAATAACTTTCATTTTCATTGACACTATATGGAAGTTAATCGCATCCAAAGTATATCATTCCTACATTTGTACATACATGAATACCCATTCATAGGTGAATAGCATTCTCACCTTTGAAAAGGCCACAGCCGATGCCGATCTGGGCGTGCTTTGGTTGGGATAAAAATAGATACCCGTGATGTTGTAATTTGCATATTCATTCACTTGCGGTGGATTGATATAGCTTATGGAATCAAGTGACACCAGAGTAATGCAGTTCACTAAGACTAAATGCATTTACCTGTGGTAGTTGAAACATTGTTGGTTTTGAGTGTAGACCATGAAGTGCAGCGAAGAGGAGAAATCTATTGCAATTTTGTTGATCACTGTTACACAGAAAACATTCGGTAACTGGTAATGAGATCAATTCAATTGCTTTATCTCGTATGCAGCAAATCAAAGTTTCGCTGAAAGAGATCATAAGCGCAATGTCTTAAATTCGAACATGTACATACCTAAATGAACAAGCATTTGAAGTAAGGAATTAAAGTGCACATCTAACCAAGGTGCATGACTAAAATAAAGTAAACTTTCTACTTTAAAAAATAAACAAAATCCATTAATATTCAATTGATTAAAGTAAAAGTCGAAGTTTATTAATAATTGTAATCACACATTCGCTACTGATCATGAAGACCGCAACTTCTCAATTGATTGTAGTCACAATGCCATGACACTTTTAGGTCTGTCATTAAGATTTTGATATCAGCTGAACCATGTATTAATGTAATTTATTCAATTAATGAAGTACAAACAAAGTAATGCGACCGAAGATAAGAAAAAAAACACAAATATTAAAGATCCCAAAGCCAATGAAGAGGAAGAAAAGCACGTGATCACGCGGTAAATGCGTGAAAATCACACCGTGCACTCTTCTTAACTGATTCCTTTCCGCATCAGGTTTTTACCATGGCGGCGCTCCCGATTATCACTGCCTACCACTGAATAGGTCAGTCACATTATCATAAACTGTTTCTTTTTTTTTTTTTTTTTTTTTTTCATTTTTGTTCGTTTTAAAAATGCCCGTGAATGTTATATTTAAGCCACAAAGACTATCCATCGTAGGCAGATAAGCCGGCTTTTGTTCTCTTGAGAAATTGTTCTCAAATATGTGAGAAGGGATGCATACATACGTTTTTTGAGGATGCATTTTATAGATATACGCTTACCTCGAGCAGGTTTACTGTGTCTAATAAAGGGGCTATAATTCTATGTCACTAAACCGATTAATAACGCCGATGCTGCATTTAGGTGTTTAGACAAAAGTGATTTGGAAGCGAGTTTTGTGAGTGAATGCTGAGCCCACATAATCTATATATAGAGCACTATTCGAGTCAACCCACCAACATGCCAAATGCCAACTAGCCATGCTGTAGGTACTTGGACAGACACCACACGATTTTGCATCGGATTGACTTCGAATTGTTATTACCTTCTTGCAGTTCATCCCGATATATGTATGTACAGAGTATATGTATAACACCATCAAATCTTGTATCAGAAGATCACAAAATATGTATCTAAGAAACCTATATTATGGATGTAGGTGTGTACATATGTCCACGAATGAGTGTCACAATTATGTGACCTACGTAACTTTTCTTTCCATTTTTACTTTTCATGCTATCATGTGTTGGAATTTCTCTGAAACATATCTTCACACGGTTGTCTTTGCTACGGGGCAGGCAGACACATAGAGAGCGAGACATGTTGGAGATGGTGTTGGTGTTTTTGCGGTGAGCTCGCTGCTTCCAATCACTCTGAAATCACGTGAATATATTTTAAATTAATTCACTTAGTGGAAATTATATTCAAATTCAATGTGAAAATTTTGAAATTTATTCTGGTTGAAGCTACTAGTTCTCACATGTATCTCTTCTCTTCTTGTAAAGACATTGGCTTTTAGCCAATCAGATACTATACATATGTACGTTTCACCAATGCATTTACAAATTTAGAATATTTTTTCCAAGGGTATGCTCATTATTCGTCTGTAAAATTGTTTGTCAAAATTGTCTACAGCTGTCTCGGCTTTTATTTAAAAACTTAACCAGCTGAAGGCAATACTAATGAAAAGGAAATCTAAATTTTGTTCGGTTTTGCATTCAGGTGCGATCTTGAATAGAAGGTCAAATATGGATGTGTAGATGTGCGGTTCATGGGAATTGATGACTGTCATTTATTTTTTATCAAATTTATTTCGCTGTTGATGCAAAGCAAAAGTAAAGTTGTCTATACATGTATTTTGGTTTCTACCTCAGAGTGAAAGGTTACTCTCGGTCTGATTAACAGCTCAAAATTTGTTTGGCAAATACGTAATTGTTATTCATACAGAGTTACTTGTATTAGATATTACCAAATTGCCTTATTTATTATCGTTGCCTTGTAAATAGTCTTATTTGTAACTACCATTTCCCCTGGTGGGGACGATGAAAAACATTGATATGGACATTTATAAGTGCAGCTAAGATATTCGAACCCATGTTACTTGAGATTGAATATCAATTTCTGCAGAAAACAGGTGTGTATTAATACATAGGTTGCAGTTGATGCATTATTTATGTGATATGCACATATCACATGTGAGTAGTTACCAAAAGAACATCGTACAATGATACATTCTGAATCTTCCGGAATTCAAATTATAAATAGGTATACATTATTGAATTCTCCCCTATGAGATTTGCCTACACTTTCTATTTTCAGATATTTAGGTTCTTAGATACATACACAAATACATGTTTGTCTGAACTTTTAAAAACTACAATTATTAACAATAAGACTCATATGGTTTGCATTCCTTGTACAGGTACAGGTGTGAGTCGGCTTCATTTTCGAGAAAACTCATGTCTCAATGATGAGTTGAGAAACCAATAAATAATCGGTTGGCGACAACTAACATTTTCAGTTCAGTGAACTCAACGATTATTGTGATGAATTAATTTAGCAGCATATTCTGTAACCTACTGTACAAACAGAAAAAAAAACCTTAAAAATGCGTGACCTTTACTGATTTCCTGATACACATATTTTATGGCATGTATTAAACCTTGAAACTTGCACTCGCGTTGACGTTTTCTATCTACGGAACTATCGTCTACAAAGAAACAATTCGGAATATTTTTAGAAGGCTTTCGCAATGTTCTACGCAATTTAGTGTCACGATATTAAATAATTTTCTCGGCTAGATTTGAACGTTCTTGCTCATCGGAATCAATGACGCCAGTAAATTAGTGTACATATGTATTTGTATTGTTTTTTTTTTCTTCTTAAACATTCGTCTTAAAAATGCTTTCGTATATTAGGCTGATACATTTCGGCATAACGTACATACATACATATGTACATGTGTATGTATGAAGCTTGGGAATTTTGTATGGATATCCGTATGACATGGACGGACGAACGCCCCCGTAAATATTCGCAAGAGTGTAAATATTTTATTTTTAATTTCGGTAAGTTAGTCGGTAAGATCATTCACAGACATTTTAATTATACCAAGAAATTTAGCTGGCACGACGAAAGATACAATTAATCCTTTCTACGACCTTTGAGAATTCTTTGACCAAAAATAGATTTCTGAAATTATTTACAAGCTAAATTTATTCTGAAACTTTTGATCAAATGCACCGGTAAACGTGTTGCACATCGTGTTTTTGAATGCTGCGCACATCTGACGGCCGTCTGCTGACTTCGACTAGGGTTCTACTATGTATGTAAATACAAATTGTCGGTATTGCGAAATATAAAGTTTATTTATAAATTTGAAATTAAACGTTGTTAGGAGCTGTGGTGTACTTTTTTAGACTTCATAACATAGGTGCAGATACAAGTACTTTTTATATAAATTTAAAAAATGTACATTTCATTGGTACATATGTATGTATTTGTAATTCACGCTTGATATCGCTCTCAAACAACACTTTATTGTTTTATTATGAATGGATTTATAAATTCATACAGCAGTGTACGGCAATTGTTTGAATTCTCTAGACTTCAAATAAATAAGGTCAAGTGAGAGGAAGACTCTCTCGTATCCCGTTTTTATATCTTTAATTAATGGATTTTGGGATGATTCCAATATTGAATGAAATTTCTTATTTTTCCAATTATAGACGAGCACGAAAAAAAGTTATCTTTGCGGATGATGAAGGTCTATCACTAACTGAAGTCAGAGTGATGTCAGAGCCGTCGAACGTTCCGCCTTACTGGAGTATGAAATTCTTGGAACAAATAACACAGGGTCTCGTAAGTCCACATCCAGCTGATCAGTGGACAGTTGATTTCAAGCAACCTGCTTCTGATTACATCTCATTTTGGTATGTCTCCAAATTGATACATATGAATGTCCATTGACTTTAAATAAGTAATATAAATTATATTGCAATAACAGGCAAAAACTGGAGAAGAACTATGTTTGTCTGGAGAATGTTATTGTTAGAGATGAAGAATCGACTATTGTTGGTACAGCTAAAGTTAAAAATATAAGCTTCGAAAAGGAAGTCGTTGTTCGGGTAACATGGGACGATTGGAAGAGTCAGCAAGATATGTTCTGCTCGTTTGCAAGGGTGAGTTTCTGGGATATACGGCATGCCTATGTCAAAAACGTACATATTTACATGAGAGTTTATTTGGTTGTACGTACCTCTTTTTCAGACATATGGACCTACTTCAGCTCATGTGATCTATGATACATTCTCATTTAAAATCACTTTACCTCCCTCGTCCAAGCGTCTAGAGTTCTGCATATGTTACCGAACAGCTGGAAAAGAATATTGGGATAACAATGATGTAAGTATATATGGTACTTGCTCTTCAACACGTGCTCGTGCAAAATAATTAAAACATTTGTATTTAAACAGAATAAGAACTACACAATTAGCAAGCGATCACCTTTTTATTACCATGCTCTTGCTCCTTATGAGCCTCATAGACAAAATAATCAAGCGGCTGCCATATCAAAACTAAGTAGCGCACTGGCCAAGGCTACAGTTCAACCAACAAAAGCGGACCCAAGTCCGTACTATTGATTATATTCATCCCAATGTATGGAAGAACATTATTGTGAATCAACACTCAGTGGAGGTAAGTTTTTGCTCGTTATTTTGCTAATATTTATATCTTATGCATACTTTTTTTCTGTATAGGAAATCGGGAAGTACCTTCCAGGCGATGTTTTGTGTTAATGTGCACAATACAGAATGTTACAATAAGTCGTCAATCAATAGGCACTACAAAAAAGACTCAACCTATACAGCAGTACTCACACGTAACTGTTGCAAGATATGACCATCTTTCTAGTGCTCCAAATGATTGCAGTACATAGCCGCAGAGCAAAATTTTAACAACTATATATGTATACCCATCTATTCAAAAGACTTTAATGTCTTCACTTTTTTATTTTTTTTTTGTACATACAACTATTTGCAACTAAGTACCTATTTGTAATTTTGACTCTTTTATAGTAGATAATGAATTCCTAAATCGAATTATTCAAATGCCGTGCCATAACCAAGCAATTTGCGATTATTTTACATTTACCAAACTAATTAGAGAGAATGTGTTTTGCGAGATGCATAGATAAAAAATGGACACAGCGTTCAAATGATTATTTAAAAAGGATGATATGCCCATCAAAAAATCAGATCCAAACGAATTTAAAGAAAGCAATAAAGAGAAATACCTGCAATTGAAATTGAGCATAAAAATGAAAACAAAAGACTGAAACAAAATGGGGAAAAATTTTACTAAGCACAATAAGCTAAGTTTTTAATTCTGTGTTTTTATGTAAATAGATATTTATAAATTTATAGTAGTCCCTAATTATTTGAACATTTTTATACAGATATACAAGTGCGTGACAAAATCAGGAAGAAATTTATTTTATTTTTTATCTTAGTCTGTACCCTAAAAATAATGCTAAAAATATTTTTTTTTATTATTTAATTCAATAGGTAAAGAAAGGATTGTTAAATTTAAAAGTAGTTACTACACTGCTTAAGATATTAATTTTTATATAATTTTAATAAAAGGAAAAAAATGGTTAGTCAAAATGTTTTGTTATATAATTTTTCAGCTAGCTACCATTGGTTGCAGATTTATAGGAGCCATCTACTTTGCTTATTACTTGGTAAAGATTGGATTTAAGACAGCAATGGGCAGAAGAGTTGATAGGAGGAATTCAAATCGAAGTACACATTCCTAAATCGTATACTAAGCCGTACCTGTAGGTGTAGAACAAAATTGCTTAAATTCTTTTAAACAGTGATTCATAGCAGAAAACCAGTTATGATATAGTTTCCCAACACCAACAGCTATTTAATTTTAACTCGGAAATGAAAACATTCACATGACCAATACGTTATCGAGTATAAAACGCACGTGATCAGTATGTCTCGCCGCCGTGTTCGCATGGTGAACCTTGGATTGTTTTTATCTTCATTCTGATTTTTATGATTGAGTTGTGACGCAATGTCTGAGTTGCCAAGAAATTAGCACGCCAGTGGAAAGTGATGAAGCTTGCACATTCTTCAAATAAAAACATTTTGTTAGGTATTCATAAAGGGCACAGGAGCTTTTATTATTAATGGGAATCTTACATTTTCCGCTTTCGTTTACATAAGGAATTTAATTATTTACATAAACTTTAATAGGTTGATGCTTGGTTATACAAATGCGATTTGTTATCTGGAATGACCCACGTTACTATTTTTTGTTCTTCCATTTAAATGCATAATTTATAATTGAACATAAAGACAACAAAATGCGGGCGTTCGTCCCAAATTTAACCAATCTGAGTTCAAATTAGAAATATTTGTTCGACTATTATAATTTTTAAAGACTATTTCCGTCTGGGACTCGAGCTAAAAGTCCGCATAAGCCGCTTCGTATTTGGAGAGTACCCTTAGTTGTAAACCTTAATTTTTTTTAGTTAAGTTCTCGTTCCGATGATTTTCAAGTTATGATAGATAATTTAACTATGAGTATACTTCTTATATTTATTCCGCCTTTTCCAATTTAGCCTTAAGTGAAGCAGGCATCTCTGGTGGTGGTGGACGTGGAATTCCCAATGCAACCTTAACACCATCATAAATGAACCATTGCAAGGCTGTAAGAGTACCAATCATGAATATACGTGGAGCCAATCCATGCCACATGCCCAAGAAACCAAGGTTCTTGGCCACTTCAAAGGCAGATGATCCCTTAGCTTGGTTCAGTTTTGAAACAACGACATCAGCTGGATGAGAAACAACAGCACAGAATACACCAGCAATATAACCAGCGGCAAATGTGACAACCAATTGTTCGCCCTTAGTGCATTCACTACGTGGTTTCGGAACAACATTTCTGTGAATTAAAATATACAGTAAATATATGAAACAATAAGAATCAACAAAACAAATCAATCTTGTCTTACTTGTACAGCAATTCGACTGTTCGTTCGAAACAAGCGAATTTCATCATAGTGTAGGGGATTTGACGGCACCAGAGGGGTACCAAACTCTTATAGAAGGTGCCAATACCCTCTTCCTTAATCATCTTTGGCATAGCTTGACGTAAATTGTTGGCAAATCCTGGAGTGGTCTGGATCTTAACCTTGGCAGCTTCCCATGGGCTCAATGCGATATCGGCGAAAAATTCTGCTGAGGCAGATGCAGCCAAATAAAGCGAAGTGCGGTACAAGTACGAATTCTCCTCGCCAATAAGGTCGGAATAGTAGACTTTGAAGAGTTCGTAAAGACCAAACTTGCATAGACCCTAATTAAAATGGGGAAGATATACAAAATAATAATTAAATTTAATGTATACATAGGTTTTTTCGCATTTACATGGATTTATGCATAATCGGAGTTAAGGCTTAGTTATTGTGGGAAACCCCAGTTTTAAGTTGCATTCGAATGTACAGCAACATATCCTAATGAGTATGGTTGCATAATATAAGGCTACGTAGTTAAGGGATGATGCCAAAACTCTATACACATAAAAAGTATAACCTCATGCAGACAAGGGTTACAGTTGCAGTATTGCGTAACGAAATTAATTTTCTTGTTCTTACCTGAGCAGAGTATCCGATAAAGGTTGGAGCCCAACCCCTAACCAGACCACGGTATCCATCCTCAGCGACGGTAACCTTCATGCCATGGAACAAGTTCTTGTATTTGGGAGCATCAACTTGCAAACGGCACTTGACCAAATCCAAAGGAGTAACGAAGGTGTGTGTAGTACCACATGATAAAATACCACCGACTCCGCAAAGAGCAAAATATTTTGCGCTTCCAAATTCACAAGACTCAGTGGGAGCAGGTGTGGCGGCTGCTTGAATTTCACGTCCCTGGACCGGTTCACATTGAGCCCGAGTTAGGGGACTCTTGAAAGGAGAGTTTTTGGCGACATCCATTAGTGACGAAAACATTTTGGTTGAATACTTTTACTATGGCCTATAAAAAAAAGAAAGATTTTTTTCTTATGAGCTATGTGTTTAAATATACATTTTTATTTCCTCATGACCAAGGTTAAAACGCTATGTTACATAACTTTGATTAGAAATATGAAATCGTTAATAGTAGCTCGTTAACAGTAATCCAAGAAATCAAACATAGTTGAACCTAACCATCATTTTTTTGGTGAGAATTTTATTTAATGCTTAATATTACTAGAGATATATTATATTTTTGCACTTACAATTGACAACTCCAGCCACGGACACGAGAACGAGAACTTGAAAAGAATTTGAACCCGACCACTGCTGCTACCTCCCGGAATTATTTTTTAATAATTTCATTTGGTTCCTCCAGACGAACAAATTGAAATGGAACAATGAAATTCGATTAATGCAATGGTGGAGAATTGAAATGAATACGGGAGATAGATTTCCGCAGATTAATTTTCCTTTAAATTTTATGCATAGAGTGTGCAATATTTTAGCTCAATCACTTTATAGACCTTAATATTATTGATCAATAATAGATTTAAAAATAATAATTGGTATTTCTTGTGGGTAGATGTGATTTTAGAAAGGAGCCTATCTTGTTAGGAATGTTTGTGAGTAGTTAAAAATTGTTTTCTCATGTTAAGTATGCACTTTGGCGATTTCCGCCACAAGGGAAAAGCAAGTTTTTCATCATGCAATTACAGTTTTGTTAAAAAGCATGGATTACATATATTATTTAGGAATATCCACTTTTTGCTACCCTTACTGTGGTAATGATAGTGGTCTCTTTCGGTAGCAGGTTCCATTTCTCTCCGTGCCTCGAGTTGTATCGCACGTCGTATGATGGTTTCTCTTTCATTTTTGCGTATGTAAATGTACTTATACATTGTGGTGCTATTTGCGTTTATTATTTTTCGTTGACTCTTGTGTATAAGTTGAATGTGATTCTTTTCCTTTTGCAGTACTATAATCAATTTATTTGTTACGTTTAACTCTATTTCTTCACGTAAAATTATAAGTTTAAACATTTTCCTAATTCATCAACATTTTCCAGCATTAAGGTAAGATCTTATAAAATGGACATACAGTCAAAAACTTCGTTGAAAAAAAGAACTAAAAAACCTTTCAAACCGGTGAATCATTTTACAAGTTCTGCTGCATATCGGTCTCACAACGACAACGAAAAAAGGCTCTGACTTGTATTGTCGGTGCGCCATTGATATTGTGAAAATGACTATAGAACCCAATCCTCCTTATCTTCTGATGTTTTATTAGAAAGATTTAATGGGGTTTGAACCAAACTGCTTATAATAGAGCCAAGCACGATCAATATGTACATAAATGAACGAGTTTTGTTTTAAACATTTAAAGCTTAAGATAACAAGAATTGCAAAATATATATCACTACATGCGTAAGTGGCATACACATGTATACAGAAAGGAAGGTGTTTCAATCATCCTCCGCATACCCCTTCGCCGACACATGAACATTCGTTCGTGATAACAAAGTTCTTAATCGTTTATCTTTTCCTTTCTTTTTTTGTAAATTTTGTACGTTTTCTGAAAAACGTTAAAACGTACAAATCGAAGAAAATAATTACAATTGTGTGCAAAAGCTTTGAGCAACCGTCTCCTGATGGACGTAGAATGAATTGACTGGGTGTGGTTGCTATAGTGTGGTTTTGTGTACTTCGAGGTGGCAGTGAATATTTATAATTGTGATTAAATTTCTTGCGATTGTTGTTTGATATGTATTTATACTAAACTAATGTATTTAGGTGGAGATCAAATTTTAAAAGAGAAACATGTCAGCGCAAAATGAAGTAGATTCTTCGGCGGCCGGTGATGTCCACGATGATGTCGAGCATGAAGGAAACTATCAACCACCACCGCAAAAAACAATTGAAGAGATAATGGCTGCTGACCAAGAGGACGAAAGCCTCAGAAGATATAAAGAAGCATTACTGGGAGCAGCGCAAAGTGAGACAATTGTCGTTGGTAAGATCATATCACCTATAACGAGTTAAAAAATAAACTAACATCAACATACTTGCAGAGGGGTCCGATCCAAGGAAAGTTATTGTGAAAAAACTTTCCCTTTGTGTGGAAGGACGAGACGATATGGAATTGGATTTGACTGGTGATTTAACGCAACTAAAGAAGCAGGTAACTGATTAGCTAAATATGCATGTTTTATTTGATCAATAACATTGCCCTATGTTTCTTTGTTTCATCGTACTCCCATCGTTAATCCGTTTAATGCATGATGTCCGGTTGTCTAGGTTTTTGTAATTAAAGAAGGTGTTCACTACAAGGTGCGAATCGATTTTATAGTTCAAAGAGAAATTGTCCATGGCCTTAAATACGTACAAAAGACTTATAGACTGGGAGTACCAGGTAAGCACGAGTATATTCAAATTCCTAACACACACATAAAAATATTGGCATTTCATTTCGGAACTACAAAAGCAAACGAAATTTTATTCTGTCCATGAATTCAAGAATGAGCGTCATAAATTTTGTTTAATTAAATTAATTTAATCAATGTGTAGATAAGTCCAATTCATGCGGAAATTCAGAAATAACATTTTCTTAAAAATTCGATGCAAAGCATTACACTCTTCACAGTAGACACATAAAACATATGTAAAATAAATGAAACAAGCATTTTTAATTTATAGAATATTCAAATTTTCATTTGCTTGCTTCGTTTTGTTTTGGAATTTAAAGTCATTGGTAAGACGATTTCTGTTAAGGCTTTTTTTATTGATTAATAAACCAATCGACATGTGTTAATAGTCATAGGGAAAGTAAATTATTTATATGGTATCCATTTCAGTGGATAAAATGACACATATGGTTGGCTCATATCCACCCAAAAAGGACATCCAATTCTACCTAACACCTTTTGAGGAGGCACCATCGGGGATGATGGCAAGAGGAACGTACTCGGTATCGTCACTGTTTACGGATGATGACAAAAATGTACATCTTAAATGGGATTGGACATTCGAAATAAAGAAAGACTGGGAATAAATCAACACCGATAATCATCCGCTGCAGTCACTGAAATCTTCCTAAATAAAAAGAAATGAGAAATTTAATAAAAAAAAAAAAAAAAAGAATAAAACCAACAGCATTGTGTAACAATATAATATTCTTTCTATTATTTTTGTATCCTTGATATAAATAAATTAACAACTTGGGAAAAGCGTATAAACATTTACAAATATTATATAAACTCTACTAAAAATATTTACAATTACACGCCAAACACATAACCTGCATCCCACTAACCAGCGAAAGAATATTAATTCGCAAAACATCAAAAAACATAACACTAATCGTTCACCAATTCTTAGTCTAGATGACGTTTTGATAAACATTTATCGTTTTTTTAATACGAGTTAGAAAAGACGGAACAATCGTGGCTATACATAAACAGCGCAAGATGCGGGAGTAGTAACATGCTATTTCAATAAATAATGTGAAATGTAATTAAATAACCAAATGTAACGTAATGTTATCGCTATTTAAGTCTGATGAATGGTAGTAACGATAAATTGAACTAATACTTTGTACACAGAACAAAACAATTTGCATTTGTTCATATAATGTAATTTTTGAATTGTGTAAGACCAAATTTGTGGCGTAAAATGCAGATATTGTGGATCAATAAATTGTTTATTTAAAACAACACATTTATTCTTTTCTTTGTTTGTTTGTCTTTGTCGCTCGAATCTAATATCACTATTTCATATTGGGTGCACAGTCCCTACCAATTTTAACATCACCTTATGGCAATGGATGCTTTGCAAACGATTTAAGTGGCAGTAGTGCCCATATATTCAACTTCAATCATTTCAAATACGTAAGTATAATTAATCAGTCCATAATTGCAAAACGAATCAAGTGAAAAAAATTCTGACGTAAAAAAAACCCCTTTACACACAAAAAGTACCCAGCCTCCCCGATATGTAAACAAATTAGATATTTTATTTCCATAACAATTAATTTTGAACATTTCATTACGCCACAAACAATGCTCTTAGATCGGAGATTGTTTAGATCATCTAATGATTTGTTTATACAATAAACTGAATATGCTGCTGCGTAAAGCACAAACACAAGTAAGCTAGTAATGGTTACAGTCAATACTACTCGATAAGAGCTACACGAATTTCACAGAAAAAACTACAATTTTCTCTTGAGAAGGATGACCAATTTGCAAAAAGCCTCCTTTCTACATAGTACATTGTACATACACATGTCTGAATGCTCATCATAGGAAATGCTCGTTTTGGCCTATCTAGTCTCTCCAAGATCCATTACCACAAACGAAAAGCGCATTTTTTCTTAATAAGTTTGCTTTCGCTTCTGCATTAATTTTTTGTTTGTGTTTTACGTTAAATGTGCTTAGCAATCTCTCTTGTCGGCAAGATCACTGATCGGTGTTCACTGTTCACACAGCCATTTTTCTCTTAATTTCTTAGTATTGCTTTGAGTATCGCGTTGAATGGGCGGCTGAGACAACCTCTTTCCTTCTACTATGTATTTTTTTATTTATGTGTGCTAAGTGAAATGAATAGTTTGTCACATTAAAACATAGGATATGCAACAAACTTTACTTATATATACATATATATATGTATTTATTTATTTATACAATTTTTTGGAATTTAATTGTATGTGATTTGTGTGTATCCTAAAGCGGTGGCGTTTTTATAACCTAATTGTGTGTGAATATGTGGAAGTGTTCTGGCAAGTGCTGTTTGCATGAGCCGCCAGACATAAATAGATAAACAGCAATCGTTTATATGCCTACACCTGCGGAATTAAGATCTCAACAGTTGCTGGTGTCGGTAAAATAGCAAAACAAATAGTCAATCTCATAAATTCGTTGTGCATCGCTAATTGGTTGAGATGTAATAATAAAATAAAATACTACGAACGTTTTCTGAAATACAACAGTGAAATTAAGAACCACTTAAATTACATACATCACACCATTCTCTATTGAGCTATTGAAAAAACGGATTCGTATTACTGAGCTAAATGAGTTAACAACAACTTATATCCTGGCAGAATGTATTTGGCCGAATTGACAACATTTTTTAGATGGTGAGTTTCACGGTTGTGTCCACCTCACAAGTGTCAAAATGCAAGGTGAAAGATATTTGTCCAATACAACTATTGTGATGTATTGCTGGGGTGGTAAGAAGAAAATCTTTGCTATTATACAGTCTTCAAGGTTTTCTAAACCGATTGAATTTTAATTTAACTTAAATTCCTCTTCCTGCTGTTGTTGCGTTTCATCAGTTCTAAACGATAACTCATAGAGTGCACTTTTAAGTAGCTTTAAAGCAAAATTTCGAAAAATCCCAACAGGTAACAATTTCCCAAGCCAAGAGTACTACTACTGTCATTTGATTTTGTTTGCACTGCAGGTATCTACTATGATAAACATTTTCCTACAGAGCGGCACGGCAGTTACTTCCACTTAATCTGTGTGCAAGGTGGCATTCGGCTTTTTGCGATTTCTCGGACGTGTCATTGTTAGTGGTAAAGATCAAGTATCCGCACTCCATAAAAGTAACACCAAACCTTAATATTATTTTTAGTTTGTTTCTCTCAATGCAAACGACAATTGCGTAAAGTGTATGTTGTCTCCTTCATATACACCAATAAAATTAAGTTAATAACCGAAGTGAGACTTGAAAAATGAAAGCCTGTCCAATGTGTCTTGGAGACGGTGAAAACATTGATTAAAAAATCAAAAAAAAAACTACATCATCGAGAGGAAAAGTTTAAAGCAGCAAGACTGGCCTCATGCAAACACCAAACATACGGGAATATGGAATGGCTTCAATCGGACTTGTTTTGATCCGGAAATACCGGTTGAATTGGAATCGCTAGGAATATGTGTAAGCCTTCAAAATAGCCTGTGTTGCTAAATTAAAAAAAAATACACATATGCACATGATTGTGTGTACATCGCATGAATAACGTAATGGCCTAAGGGTAATCAATTTATATCAATTGCAAGGTATGAAGCATGGATTAGGTTGATCTTGTGAATGGCTCAATGTAAGAGCATGCTCCTTAATTTGAACTAAAGCATGAGACATGCCAACAACCAAGACTACATGACGTAGTGTGGGTGAAATTACCTACCCCGGATATTATTTTGCAATTCAGGGCAAGGTAAAGATATCCGGGAAGGATATTTTTAGGGGTAGCACTTGGCATATTTGCGTGTATCTATGTATCTGAAAATAATCTTTAGGATTTACTAATTGGACCATGATTACCTGTTCAGTATGTTTTACATAAGAATAACAGCTTGTAATGCAAATATGTATTGATTTTTTTTCGTCATTGCCCTATTTTTGAGTTTAATTGATGGCCTACAAGGTTTGCGTTTATTTAGCGGCGCAATGTTTACTTTCGGTCGGTGCACGAACATTCAGCACTTAATTGTCATTGTTATTTAAACTATAATTTCGATGTGAGATTTCTCTTCGTAAACCTATATAGATGTGTACATATATCCTTGGACTAACACCCAGCCAAGCTACTTGAGTTTGTCTTACTTTTTATAAATCGAGCCACTTAATGCAATTCAATGTATAAACCAGATTAATGGCATAAAGTACACAAAATAATTATGGTTTGATGTTAGATATTCTTGTTAAATTTAGCAGAAATCAAACACACTTGTGCACGTAAAGTGATAAATCTATGCATCAATTTAATTTGTTAAATAACTCAAAAGGGCATTGTTGGCAAATAGTGTTACTATACTGTGTATAAAGAGGGCATAGTCAGATCAAATTGTGTACCAGAAAGGTCTCAAAGTTTGCTCTATCTTTACTTCGCGATTGTAAAAGAAACTATAAAAATTACTTCAAGGCTTAGTGAACAAAATGAGCGAACGATGATTGATTTTTTTGTTTTTTTAAAAAATTATTAGTCACTTGAAATTATTGTCAAACCAATTTTTGTCTCACCTTCCTCTCTTTCTCGTGGTTATCACATGTTTCGATATTAATTTTCGTTCATATTGATGTAAAGTGTATTCATATTGAGACCCGATACATGTCATCGCTTTTGGTTATACCCTCGAACACACATACACTGTCCAATAAAGAGCTGTTATCACTCACATCACGTAACCGATATTTGAAATATTTGCGACATTCTGTAATTATCAGCTCCACCAGACGTACCTATAAAACAAACTTCAATCTTGCATTGTGTTTGTTCTTATCATTATACCTAACAGAGAAGAAAAAAGGCTTGTGCTTGACATACATACTAAAAGTTTCTTAGTTAGTATTTGTATTTTATTTGTATGTATATAATTAAATAAAAATAAAATAATTTGCGGCAATTAGTGATATCTCCAGTCGGAAGGGTATGAAAAATGTTCAATTTATTATCTTATCTTCTCGCAAGAACGCTGTTAACGAGGTAAACAGCAGTCATCAGTTAGACTATACTCGCCATAACTTTCTCCATTCATCTCTATAGTTATTAGCAGAGTACAATATATTTTTTAATCGAATTTTTTTAAAATTGAAAAAATAAACAAGTTTTATAATGTGTGTATCATTGTAGTTACAAGTCATAAGCATATACCAACTGGAAGGAAATAAAGAGCAATCGCTTTGGCACACATGCACGACAATTGATGTCCGGTAAGATGGTTAAAGGAATTCTTGTTCATCGGGCCCGGACAGATGATGCAGAGAAACTCAATGCCCTCAAAATGGACCACTCGGATTTGGTGGCGGAAATGCAAACGGTGGAAAATCTTCCCACACATGAACGTTTGCAATTGGCACGAATGTAAGTTATCTTTTGCAATAAAACCAAGTCAGTAGTTTTAGTAAAGTGTTTTCTTTAATTAACAGGAGGAGAGCCCAACAACTGAAGATCGCTAGACAAAAAGAAAAAGAATGGCTTAAGTTGCAGCGAAGTCAAAAAAACAACAATCAAGGCGATCTACATTCCATAGGCAGACAAAACTCCAAGCATATATATTTCGAAAATAGCGTAATTTTACTGGAAGCTGCTAGTCGAAATGATATTCAAGAAGTAGCTAACTTGCTTCAGCGTGGCATAACACCAGATGCGGCAAATGAAGATGGCCTTACGGCTTTGCATCAATGTTGTATTGATAATAACATTGAAATGCTTAAACTTCTACTCGATTACGGTGCTAACGTCGATTCCCAGGACAGTGATAAATGGACACCACTACATGCAGCTGCCACATGCGGCCATTTGTATTTGGTGAAGATTTTAATTGAGAGGGGTGCTAATTTGCTAGCGGTTAACACTGACGGCAATATGCCCTATGACCTTTGTGATGATGAGGACACACTAGACTTTATCGAAGCAGAGATGTCCAAGCGAGGAGTTACACAAGAACTTATTGATGAAACGCGGTCCATGACTGAGAAACAAATGTTAAATGATTTAGTCGAACTTGCTAATAATGGAGGAGATCTGGAGGATCCTGACCATCAAGGTGCAACTCCTGTATGTCAAATCTATGAATGTTGCTATGTATTCACATACTAAAAGTTATTTTCCTGTATTTCCAAGCTCCATATAGCATCAGCCAATGGCTATAACCGTGTGGTAGAATTCCTTTTGGAGCACCATGTCCATGTAGACGCAGTAGATAAGGATCTGTGGACTCCCGTTCACGCAGCAGCCTGTTGGGGACATGTGAGTCAATTTAAATTAAAATTAGTCCTTATCAATGTATTCCCTGTTTTTAATTAAAGCTTGAAGTCTTGGAGATGTTGGCGCAGTACGGAGCTGACTTGAACGCAAAAAACAAGGATGATGAAACACCATCAGGTATTTACGTTTTTGAAGCACTAATACGTATTGGTATTGAAATCTCGTTTTAAGATATTTGTGAGGATCAAGAAATTAGAGAACGAATAGAGGAGCTGAAGTCAGAGCAAGAAACCAAACGTTTAGCAGAAGCCCAAATAAGACGTGTTCGCCGGTCGCAAAGTAGTAATACAAGGTAATGAGACAATAAACAAATATCTATTTGTGTTTTAAAACGCATTTTATTTATCAAAAGGGCACAATCCGTACGGCGGACATCGTTACGTGATAAGACCCTGACGACAAAGAAGGATGCTGTGGAAGAAACAAGATTGCGATTACAAGCACAAGAGGTTTGACCAACTTGCAATCTACAACCTATGTACATTTTATTTTAAATTTGTTTCACATATCTATAGGTTTATACAACACCTGATAGCACAACAGGAGTACTTCCCTCATATCTTAAGAATACCTCAGAAAGTAAAAATGACGATGAGAATACATCAACGAAAATTCATGATCATATTCCAACGAGCACAACTCCGATAATTCCACCACTTAAAATAGAATTTCGATCAACAAGTGAAGATGATAAAATCTCAAAGACATTAGATAGTAGCAAAGACAATACAACCAACGCGTCGAACAACAACGTTATCCTTATAAATGGTCATGGAGGAGAGCAAAGTGACGTTGAAATCAGGGAAATGTCAGTGGATAATGTAGATTCAAATGCTTATCTAACTAATTCACGATATCCCCCCGATGGCAAGGAGCACGATGAACTATTGACCTCTGATAAAACGCTAGTACCATCTAAGACTGCATTTACGAATTTCTCGAATGGCAATAATACTTTGGAGAAGATATCCGGCAATCGTACGACGACAGGTATTTTTCAAACGAGTAAAGAAAATGGAAAAATAAATGTGCAAGTTACTGTGCTTGTAGGTGAGTACACGCTGCAACAAGCCAAGTTACACGTAACTCTTGTTAAAATAGTCTGAGATCGGGGAACTGATGATAGTATGATATCGGAAGCAGTTCGACAACATGTCGATGATCGTTTAAAAACATGTTTTATGTTTACGCTTTTATTGTACTCTCTGCAATTAGACGACACAGGATAATTGGAAGAACTCAATAGAAAAAAGGCTAAAACATGCCTACGTTGTAAAATAATGGTTTTTTGAGACACCTCTCCACGCATTGCAAGAGGATCGGTTTCTGAATAAGCCTGTGATACTCATGGAATATAGCTGATTACAGAATTATTTGTGAAGAAAATATTTTAAAAACACTTAGATTTGGATTACTGACTGTTAAGTTACACGATTTATGTAGCTCATATTGACTATTCAGAAACGGGTACACTGCAAAAGGCATCTTAGCTCTACTATCATTATTTCCCAGACTCATGTGCTTGTATATCACAAGGGCTGATGACATTAAGCATTTTCATTATTTATTCATATCGATCACTACTTTATTACTTTGTGCATGTTCAAACATTTTTTGTATTTCAAACTTCATTAGGTACTGTTTATTGTATGCTAATTGATTTGTTTTTGTTTCATTTCTTGTTTGCCATGTTAACTTGTCGCGCTGTCTGTGTGTGTTTTGGATGTGTTCTGTAATAATTTCCTGTCACTGTTGTGTTGTGCCTGATACAAAAATGCAAAATGTTACATCCTAAATAAGACACTCATCATGTAGATAATGCATATGCAGGAGCAACACTAGCCAATTTGAAAAAGCAACGCTCGCAATCGCGTTCAAATGCACTAACCGAAAACGGTTCTGTTATAGGAACCAACAATAGTACGGACAATGCCTCAACAATAACAATGACATCATCACCACCGATGGATCCTAGAACACTGGCAGTGACAAAATTTAGTGGCATCACTGGAGACGTTGTTGGTGATAGTACGCACTCAAGGAGAAAGTGTTGTACCCTGATGTAACTTAAAGTAACTTAAGACGATTTATTGTCAATACACATATCAGTGTTAAATAAAATAATATATATGTGAGAGAGAAAAACCAAAGTACATACACAAATATTACAAGTCATAAGTAAAAGTGAGTGTCTTGTTTCCCCACTCGCAAATAGCGAGAGCATAGAATAGCAATAGCTACAGTATTTAATATTGATTTATTGAAGGATCTACAGTTGTTGAACGAAAGCTCAATATTTATTCAATCAGTATCACTTAATGCATCACTTATTTTCCGTAATATACAAACGATTATATTCTAAATCACTGAACTGTACTGTTTGTTAATTATTTGTATTTATAGAGCATACTCAGAATATCCTGTAGGTTAGGTAGAAGCGTTGTTAACTTAAATTTAAATAACTTATTCAAATACAAACTGCCTTATGTCCTTATAAAGTGTACAGTATTAAAATTGCATTACATTTCAAACGAAAAATGTTGTAACCAGTTGATAAATGTTTATTTTTTATTTTATTATTCATTTATTTCTAATTGAAAATGTATTTTTGTAATAAAATCAATAAAAGCTGTACAATATGTGTATTTATCTTTACAGTCGTAGACAGAGATCATTTATTTGTTCACCGAAAGCAAACGTAACGTTTTCGTTAAATAATAATAAAAGAAAATAAACCTTGGACGTATACAATACGCAAGGTGTAGCCCAATGTGTTATTGAATAGCAAATGTAATTTATATTTTTATAATCTAATCTATTCTACAATCAATGTTCGAAATACATACATACATAAATCTATAAATATTGAAAAAAAATCTTAACCTTGTTTTGTTTTCATTGATGAATGATATCATTCGCTTCCGGAAACCATTCACAAGTGAGAATGTACACGCTGTTACATTTCTTGGTCTGTACATGGTAATTTGCAGGTTACTCCTACATAATAATAATAATAATAATAATAATAATAATAATATAGGTGGCGCTACAGCCCGTAAGGGACCACGGCCTAGCTTCTTAGCAACCACTCGTGTTGTGCGTGCTATTGTTCTCTCACGAGTGGAAGGGACCTACAGTTTTATGCCGAATCCCAACGGAGAGAAGCGTTCCTAGTCAGGAAACACTCTTTATGCATTAATACATAATAACGGAATTAAAGTAATTCAAGGATAATACGTATTTACATGCATTACATTTAGAAGTTGGAAAGTTTCGTTGAGAAGTACAGAACCGCCTTAAAAAAAGTATATGCAAGTACATACACACGATAAAACGTTAAGTACAAACGTACGTTAAGTACGTTAAGTACGAACACTCGAAAACGTTAATTAGAAATTATAGCAAAAGTCGCAATGATTCGTAAGTTATCAAATTTAAAAGATAGTCCACAAAACGTTTTTGAATAAAAACTTGCGAACACTGCGCGACTTCGAAACGAATTTTTGAGAAAAAAAAAACGAACAGCAGCCTACTTCGCTTTGGAAACAAGCCGAAATGAAACATAAAAATTTCAGTCGCGAATAAAAAAGGAAAAGAACAGAGTTCTTGGTACTTTGTGTTCAGTCCGTTCAGTCCATTCCTGCTTCAGCTTTTGTCTGTGAATGATGCCGTCTGCCTCAAGCAACACCAAGTTAGAAAAACAGGTCTCCGGCACCCCAGCGGAGTCTACTACTGACAATAATAATGCAACCAATCCGATGAAACAGACATTGGTAACAATCGAACATAAAATTCGTAATTTGGAAAAGCGCAAGGTGAGTAAATTGAGTTTTTAAAAATTGTTGAACAAATGTATCTCTCAATTATGCGATGCACATACAACTGTAACAATGGCTTCCATGTATTTTCGTTCCAACTTCCAGTGAATTCCTCGAAGAAAAACAAATTTTATGACGAATTTTTTCAAGTTAATGTAGTAAATAAACTCGCTAAAAATAAACTACGCGATTGGCTTATAACAATATGAATTTGCGAACCGATTTTTCGTGTACGCGTAGCAGATGTGTGTTTGAGATTTTCGCGAGACGCCATATTTACATGTGCTTTGATTTGTAAATTTGTAATCATGTAATGAAAAATGAGAATAAAGTACGAGTGTGATGTCCTTTTTTGATATAAATGATGCAAGACAATATTGTTAATAAAGATTTTGTTATGCATTTCAGACCAAATTGGAGTCCTATCGGGAGATACAGGCCTCCGGTAAGGAATTGAGTGCCGACCAGAAGGCTGCCGTTGCTAAATATGACGCTGTGACGCACACTTTAGAATTTGTACGAGATCTGTCGAAGCAAATGATACAATTTTCCAAAGATGCAGAAAAAGAGCAAAAGAAACAGGCCCGGAAAGTATGTATTCGTCAGTTAAACGAGGTATCGAACTGTATGTCTAAAGAGAATTTGTTTTCATTATCAGGATGCCATTATAAAGGCTCAGACGGAGACAAATAAGATTCGGGAGGTGCTGGTCATACAGAACATTCTAGCAAACTTTAGCGATAATGATATCCGTGATTCTTTTCTCGCGGGAGAAAACGGAGCTATCAAACTGGAGCTTGCCGATATCGAAAACTTAAAGAAATTGTAAGTTATTGATCTGTGAATATTTTTTCCGTTATATAGAACCGCAACTCACTTCGAGGTGTGAGATACAAAACGCCGGCTTTTTGTTTTAAAGAATAGTATATGCATGTTATCTGCTCAAAATGATAACACAAGCCGGCTTTGTTGACAATCAAAATACAATTCAATAGAATTGGTGTTTTGCCTCTCATTCCCATTTACGTGGGAGCCATCATCATTATTGCATCGTCACATTTCCAGTAGTCAGTCCAACATAAACAAATTTGCGTGTATGATTTAAACATCAATGTATACATTGATCGGATTTATTTCAACTTTGTGTTAGTAAATCTTATATTCATATTTTCCATATTCCTTTCAGCTACACGGATATCTTAGCCAACCGACCAGAGCAGTCTGACGACGTACCATTCTTGAATGCTGCTCAAAAGGCTGCAGAATACCTTTCAATGACGATCGATGGACGCCCCAAACAATATGGAGAAACTACGTTTGAGAACTTGAAACGTCTTTTCCAACAAATTCAAGATTGTGGCTATTTGGATAAAGTTCATTTTATCGGACAATCGGATGCGGCTGAAGAGCCTGGCGTTGAAGAGGTGACTGCGGACCTTCAACAAGAACCCGATGAAGAACCAAATGCTAATGATGAAGGCAGATCTGACGACGTAGCTGTGGATGAAATTGCCCTGCAATCGCAAAAGGATCAGCAATTGCAAACAAAACCAAGCTCCACTTATGAAGGCAACTCTCCAGTGTTGGATACCGTCTTTGTAATGGAAGCTCCTGAAGTTGCTCCAGTCTATCCTGCACAGCAGATTCATAATCAGATGCCTCCGCAGCCTACACCACCTCCAACCAGCGGAATTGCAGCTGCACATGCATCTCAACCACCGCAGCAACAACATCAACAAATTCCACGTCAAGTTGTTCCTAGTCCTGTAAACATGCAACAACCACCAGTCGCTGCTATGCCGCAAGCAGTTACTGCCGTTGCTACACCGGTTCCAGGACATTTTCCAGCCACAACGGTTCGAGCAGTAGAAGAAGCTTACTTCAAGCACCAACAATACTTGCAGCAAATGCGCCCATTGGCCGAAGTCATTGGCGGCGCGAAAATTTATTTTCTGCAGGACAGTGAAGTGGACTCGCCCGATTTGAGTGCAACCACCTTTGGCGGTAACCCCAATGATGTACAAACACAGTGCACAAATGTATTTAACCCACACCAAGCTCAACCGCCAACTCCACCACAGCAACAGCAACAGCATCAGATGCAGTTGGTTCAATCACCAGTTGTTCAGCAGCAGCAGCAGCAGCAACAACAACCAACTCACACATCGCAACAGCCACCGCAACAACCACTACCTAAAGGAGCCCATGTCAATATGGCTGCACCTATCCCAACACAAACATTCACAAATCAATCATTCCCTCCAATTGTGCAAGCGCCAGCAACACTGTATCCTGTAGCTGCCAATTCAGTAGCCACTTCTCTTCAATCTCCTTTAAGCTGCGTGCCGACCGACAAACAGCAGATGGGTCAACCAGTATTCTCCCCAGCAGTCAACGCTAGCCCGGCAATTTTGTCCGTGCAGCATCAAATGATTGCTGCTACTAATCATCAGCCCCCAATAGAAACTCAACATCCCGGGGCTGTCGTCATGATGAATCGCGTCAACATAGCAGGCTACCAGCAGTATGATAGCAGCCCAGTGGCTACGACCGTACAAGTACTGAACCCATCGACTGCCGTCACACAGCCAACCGATCCCTACCAAGAGTCAATCGAACCAACCAAGGACGAAACAATTTTGTCCAGTACAGAGGAAACCAATACGACACCCTCCAGCGAATGGGAATCGAATGACCGAGAAGATCGTCGCCGTGATAACTCGCAATCAAAGGGAGTAAGTCAGACCGAAACCAATCAGTGGAGCAGTGAAATGAATAGCGCAGCTTTATTCAATTCAAACAGTGGAGGAGGCGGTGGTAACCAATCGGATTCTAGTTCTACCGCGAATTCTAACTCTCGAAAGAACGAGTGGAGCGATGATAATCACCACCAAGGAAGACAAGAAAGCAACCATTGGTCGAGTAATAGTCATCAGAATGATGGTTACGGAGGAGGAAGGGCGCGGCACAACTACAATCGTAATGATCAGCGTGGCCGTGATGGTGGACGCCCCAACAACGGTATAGATCGAATGGATCGCGGCGGCATGCGTGGTGGCAACAGTGGTTCCGCGATGGGCGGTGGGTACCGTGGCAGGAATAACTATCCCTCGTCGCAGTCGCAGCAAAATGGCGGAGGGAGAGGTGGTGGCGTATATTTCCGCAATAACGATAACAACTCTTACTATCACAGTAATCAAAACGGAAATTCGAACAACGCAGGTGGCAGTAACAGCGGTGGTAGTGGTGGCGGTTATAACAAAGAAAGTGGTAATGGCCAACGCTACGACAACACAAACAACAACAGATCTCGTGGTGGCAACAACAATGCTTCCAACAGTGGCAACAACAGTCGGAACAACTCTAACTCTAACAACGGCAACAATACCAGATCCAGCATGTCCTCTATGCCCGGTGGTGGGATGAATGGGCCCCGTACCGGTGGCGGCCGTACATCTGGTGGAGGAGGAGGAGGAGGCGGCGGTTCTTCAACTTACGTCAATTCCAGGCAACAGCCGAATCCAAGACAACCCCAGGACGTTGCGTAAGTCACTGCAGCAGGAAACAAACCTACTAAGCGTCCTCAAGAACGCATCTATAACAACAGCCCTAGTTCTAACTTGCGGAGCAGAAGAGCATATTATTCATTCACACACAACATACTGAATTTCGTCTTAACATACATATATATACATAAAAATGAAAAAAAAATCGATTAAAAACGTATAACAAAAACCAAGTATTTATGCTTAATATAATTTTCAATTATTCTTATTCTATATTATAATTATTTTATGTTATATATAAAAAAGGAAACAAAATATGAAATTATCAGATAAACGCTGTTTTGCTTATTTTTTTTATTGCGGAAAGAAGGGTGTGCTATCGTGCTTTGTGCGAACAGCTCCATCTACATTTTAGCAGCTATAAAAACAACTGCGCCGCTCGGAGAAGAAATCTTTTGTCAAAAGAGGATAGAAGACATACAAGTTTGCAATTGAAACAGTGAAAAAAACGTTGTTTGATTTTGTTACACTTTATTGACAGAAAATACAAGTTTAGGTGCGGGTGAAGTGCCTACCACCATCAGCCATGGGATTCATTTAGCCCCGAGTGTTGTTTATGTGTATGTATGTTTGAGGCTGTATCTGCAAGCCATCTTTACCTTGGTCGGGGGCACGCACATACATCGCTGGCATGAGGAACCTGAAACAAAACAACATCGTATTAGATATTTTCTATGATCAACGCCTAGATGCATTGCATTTGAATATAATTTGTATTCAGTTGGTGGTGCATGTAAAAATATAATCATTTTCTCATACGAAGCATGTTCATCATTAGAAGTAGATATGCTTACCACACGCTGGAATATGAAACTTACCGTACCACACTTTTTAGGCATCATTCTTGCTTTTTAGGTGATTTGTTCTTTGACGCCCCAGATTTGTTCATGCCGGATTTAGTCTGTAAAGAGGCATCGATAAGTACGAATAACAAACAATGAATAACAATCCATGAAAGAACAATTTTCAGTTGGTGGTGCATGTAACAATATAATCATTGCATTCATTTAAAACATTGTTCATCATTGGACTCATCTTTTACTTCATTTAATATGAAGGACTTACCTCTGTGAGAATTTTGTTTCCACTGATCAGTCTGCAAGTAGAAAATACATTTTTTAAGTAATGTTCACATCATGACTTTAAAAAGTGAGAATATTTTGACTTTAGTCAGTTGGTGGTGCATGTACACGTATAATCAGTATTCATTTAACACATTGTTCATCAGAATTGCCAAACTATGGACAAATTAAGGAAAATTACTTACTTGGAGGATACCGTCCATAACCGCATTTCAAAACACTGCACGTGGATTTTTTAATCGGTCATACTTTCTAGCCCTACCAATACCGTTTGTCAAGAGAATTGTGATTCCAACCTTTCATGACGAATAGTCATTTGATATCCATTCTTAAGTCAAACACACATCCTGTCCCAAAAGCCGCACTAAATTAAATGAACGAGGTTCGGGCGGCAATCGACATTTTCACAAATTGTGAATCGTGACAGTGGAATGTTCAGTTCGAGTCTCGCTTAGACATGTTTGCTTTGAACAAGCATTTCATTTTAATGTCACCATTGTGGGTGAATGAATCGCTTCTTTCAAAGGAGTTTTTTTTTCTGTGGTACTCAATTAAATAAAAGAAATGTGACAAAATATTATATTCACTTTAATAGAGAGAATATTCGTTACCAATTGTAGTTGCACGTAGTTGTGTTTTGTACCATTCGTAGAAAGTAAAAAAGCTTAAAGTGCCTGAATTAGTAAACAAATAAACTCAACACTACTTTATTTCTGGCCTGGATGATATACATATCTGGATAGAGTCTCGGCAGACGAATTGTATGTAAGCAGAAGCAACTTCACTTCCAACCAAACTAATCTTTCAGAAGGTGGGCTAGCGATGTGAATTATGTCGCAAGATTTCCATCTGCCGATAGAAATTATTTAGTTGTACGATTTGTTTCGTATGTGAAATGATTAAAAGTTATACAAAGCAAGGGATCTACTTCACAGCATAATTCTTCTTTAATATTTACATCACTCAAATGTTCATTTTCGAAGTGGGACTCATAGAGAGATGAATTCTTCAACTGCTGGTAAGTAGTATGGTGAAGGGCGAGGGTCTTCCATTACCCTATGTCGCTGTCCTTGATTAAAAATAACAGGTTTTCATGTATGTCTCGTAGAAGCTGCAGCAGCTGGGCCACTGGGCATCGCTGCTGAGAAGAACAAACAATGGCAGCGGGAGCTTCTAATGGAGAAAATTCGATCGCATGCATCGCAGCAAAAAACTTTCCCGGAGCTGTCCAAATCGATGCGTTTGTCTATGCTGGAGAAGCGTTACGCTTTGGACGCTGTGGAGAAGGCAAATCTTCAAAAATGCCTCGATAGCATGCAGCACTGCATTAAAGTTACCTCCAGGCAGGGATTGGTCGAACGACTTGAAAGTTTGTCCCGTCAATTGGGCTTAAAATTTATGGAGGATACTTCGGGATTGTTTATATCTACGGACATGTTCTACTTAGAAATCATTCTTGACGCAAATGGATCGTTAACAGACGTGAAGGTTCACCACGAGTGTAAAATAGAGCAGCAGTCGTGCAGTGAACTTGTAAACTGCTTGAATCGGGGAGATTTTGCTGATTTCACAGTCCAACTGGAGGGCTTGTCGTCAATTTATCAGCTGAATGCAGAGCCAAAGGTTAAGACTAAGGCATTCGTTGCTTTGCAAGCAATGGAAACTGATCTCTGGACACTCTATCAAGCTCAAAACTTTTCCAAGGATGCCCACGCAATATTAGCAGAGTCGTCGGTTGGTATTGTGCTTAAGAGACGCGGCGGGCACCCAATGCGCTTAACCTACTTCGTGTCACCGTATGATTTAATAAGTTTGGAATCAAAATCTATGGTTCCGCTTTCGATTGACCTCATCACAAGCAAAAACATAGGAATGAGTGTCACTGTTAACTTGGAAGCCTCTTCAGCAAATAAATTGCAAATTTTGCCAACAGTAGCATTGACCACCAATGATAATATGACTGACGTTCCGGTTTATTCACCATTAACTGCATTAAATTCCACCTTGTTACCGGCTACCTTTGTGTTGCGATTGAATAAGCCGCTGCCAGTGTGCCAGAACATGTTGCGAGCACTCACTTCCACTCCACTTGAGGCAGGGGTTGCGCAGACTGCTGAAAACAATAAAACGCAACCACCATCCATAATGAAGCTCGTTGTCCAAACTGCATCCGAGAATCAATTGCAGAATGCATCGAAAGGTCTGTACGTCTGCCTTCCGGACCAGGTTCACTGCTACTTCTTCACTGAAAACAGGCAAATGAAGGTTAGGCATACTTTTTGAGATTTTGGATCTGAATACATTACAATTCTTGCAGGCTTCCCTTGTGTCCAGTGTGCCATTCACCGAGCCCTCTCAAGTGCCCAAGATTCTAGCTGTGCTGAAGAAACATGCTTTGTTCTACACGCTGCTTTCTAGTTGTGTGCGTCCACAAACCAAAATAGGAGGTAAGTTGATTAGCTTACTCTAGATTCCCTTTGTAATGAGCTCCATTTTACAGAAATAGAATCCACTACTATTCTTGAGGTAAACGCAATCTCTTTCAACAAGATATCTGTGGCACTTGAGCATCCGTACGAGGAATCCATGGCGACAGTAGAATTCAATCTCACCGACCAGGGATTGGTTACGTGTGAAATCTACTCACTCTCAAATAACTACGAGTCTCTGGTAGGAAAGCTATCTCTAATTGTTCAGAAAAGCCTCTCCATTCCTATAACCATTCGAAGTCTAATTAAGTACTGGGACCAAGAGCGCATGAAGTGCTTTCAGCGAGGAATTGGCGGTGATTATGGAAATTTCAATCTAGCGCCCGGGTCGAATGATCCTGGGAATCGCAGCAGTGGTGGTGATTTCCGTGATATGAAAAGCTCTGGAAAATCTAATTTGGGCGACCGTGGGGGGTCAATGAATGGAAATTTCGGAGGCGGAGGGAACAGACAGTTCTTTCACGCAACAGGAATCGGAAATAGTGCCGCAGATGGATTTCCTGAATTGAGTTCATCGGTAGCGTCGAATAGTATAGGGGGTCCTTCTGGCAGCAGTCTCGTAAAACCGCAGTTTAAAGGCGAATTGAAACAGGAGGATTTTTGTAAGAGCCCAAAGAGTAATCTGACATTGCAGTCTGATATTAGCAGCAACGACTCCAGCTCTTTGGGCACATTATCAGCAGCAGGACAGTGCGGTAATTCCAACGATATATCTATCTTTGCTGGTCTCACCACAAGTGCGTCTGCTGTTGTCGCATCTGGAGTCGCTGTATCATCGTCAATAACAACATCTACATCTTTATCAACGCCTACATTATCGTCTGCATTCTCTACCGTAAAGGCTGACCGAGAACGGAGCACAGACATTGCCGAAAAGTATCAGAAAATTTGGAAGGACAAAACGAACATCAATACGGTCAGTATAACCCCGATATCGGTGTCGTCTTCATTGGAGTCGACATCAAGTGGATCGGTGCGTTCCTCTACAGTAGTCCTGGACAAAAGGCCGGGGATTGAAATAATTCCTTTGACGACACTGCCGACACAATCGTCACTGTCAACAACTATAACTATTACTCCGATCAACCCCATCACGGCCACTTCTTCATCATCTATACCCACTGTATCAGTTACAGGAGTGAAAAGTGGCGAGAAAAAGACTTCCAGCTCAGGCAAACGGTCGACGGAGGAGAAAGACGGATCAAGTAAGAGCGAAAAAAAGAGGAAGAAAAAGCGCGAAGACTCCCCGATGGGTCCACCAGAAAAGCTATTTTCACGTCAAAATTCACCAGCGTCCGACCCCAACTCGTTGTCACGAAAATATTCACCGCAGTCGACTTCGATTGTTGTTCATACATCGCCCAGCACAAAACCAAGTCCAAAGCATTCACCGGTGTACACCAGTCCAAAGCATGCGTCATCCAGCCCTAAGAGTCCTTTTGGGACACTATCCCCAAAACACGGAAGCTCTGGCAAACCAAGCATGTCCACTTTGAAAAACGCAACAAGTCCGAAAAATGAAAAATCGAGCTTGGCTTTACCCACAAGACCAATGTCATCATCTCCAGGTACATCGTCAGCTCCAAAACTGCGTGAGAAGGATGTTAAGGAGCGGTCATTAAATGCTACCATTCCAAATTCAAAAACCCCTTCGAGTCCTAAGGTCAAGTCTGCCACAATCAAACTGAAGCCATTGGACGTTGGCAACCATATCGGATTCACGGGACTGTCAACGATAACGGACGAGAATGAGAAAGGACGTAAGGGATCCCTGAATGCAGTCATTGACAAACTGAAATCATCGCAGACGTCTGCTGATGATGGCATTTCTAAGCTAATGATTTCTACTGTTGGTGACCAACTTTCGAACGATTCGAGTGGACCTCCGGGAATGAGTGGCGGTAGCAACATGAGTACTCCTGGTTCCGAATACATGGTAAAACCCAGCCAGGATGGTATAAAGATTACAATCAATAAAACTAAGAATAAAGATGGGGGGAGCTCCAGCAACAGATCGAAGGCAGGCAACGCAAAAGTAGACAATATGACCGCTAGTAGCAGTTCTCCAAAGAAGCACACTGGTCTGAAGCCGGGCGTCAACAGCGGACCTGCTTCAAAGAAAACTTCATCTGCTCTGCCATTTCCCACCCAACCGCCTTTACCAATAAATAAGTCTTCTGGATCATCTTCGAGTGGCAGTTCATACCAGAATAGTACGAAACATAATTTTCAAAAATCGAACTCATCGGGGAGTCTCTCAACTAAACTCTCAGCAGGTTCTGGCAGTGGAGTCTCGCTTACCAAATCTCACAGTACAAATTCTTTTCATTCAGACTCTTTTCGAAAGTCGACGTCTGGATCTAAAGCGAGGTCAATATCGAATTCAGTTGAAAAAGCATCACCCCGTCCAGATCCTACAGATGTAATGAAAATTCTTCAGTTCGCCTCTCCAAATATGGCCACAATGGAGGGCTTCATGAAAACGTTCAACACAAAGTTTCAAATTCCAAAACTCTCAGCAAGAAGTTCCAATTCACAGGCTCATGACTCTACGGGTGATGCAGCAAACAAACCCCGTCCTACATCTGCTCCAACAACGCCGGCAACAACATTTACACCCTCACCAACCCCCAGTAGTTCCGAGAGTAGTGGCAACAGCAACGATTCAAACAAAACACTGTCAAAAATGTCTGGCACTGTTACAAGCAAAGGTCAGCAACAAGATTTTTTTAATATTGCTTGTCACACAGCTATAACTACCTCTATACCATCCACACCCACATCCACTGTCCCTTCTGCACACTTCAACTCATATCGCGGGCAGCTTATCGAAACAAATAGTCACGGGAATGATATCACGATGCGCCCTCCTTCGACACCCTGTGTTACGGATGATGCGCCCGTATTGTCATCATCAACTTTGAAAAATGACATCAAACTGCTCGCACCAGTTGTGCACTCTCAGTCTTCTTCAGTTCAGATTTCCAATAAGCTTCCCTTTCACCAGCATCCACCTTCGCCATCAGTTTCGGTGCATATTCTCAAATCACCCGTCCCTTCACCGCTGGTGGTGCTGCCATCACCCCACTCCAATTCTCCCTGTATTACAGACGACGAGTTGATGGACGAGGCCTTGGTAGGTGTGGGAAGTAAATGACAAACATTTTCCACGTTCAATTTGCCATCGGCAGGGGCTAGCGGAATACTTCTTACCAATTGAGCTTGGGCTGCATCCCATCTCCTCCCCAAACTTTTGTAGTTTTTGTCTTCCTTTGTATTGCTGATAATCCTTTTTTGGCGCAGGATGAGCTTTTGAAAATTTCGCTTGAGCTTGCGAAGAGTGCGGAGGACAAACTAACCAACCAAGGCAACAATGAGGTGTCAATTGAGTGATTGGGCTCGAGTGTCTTTCTCCTCCATATGGTCACTAATTGCATTCATTTATTTGGAGATAAAAGACCACCTGCTTTTTTATTAAGGTGATAATGCACGTACATATTTCCACACATATGTTTAACCACTCGTTTGAAATTTCATCTAATTGGTAGCAACTGGCCATGTAGAGTTATTGCGGTCTACGCTAATTTTTCATTTATAAAAGCACAAAGTATTTAAAGGTAGCAACCACAGATTATTAAATGTTCAACAATAAAAAATAAAACATAACAAATATGAATAAATGAATTCAGTACAAAGCAAAGAGGAAAAACATTATTTAATAAATAAATATGTAAAACGAAAATAACATTGTGTGAACGGAAAACGATTAGAATAAGTTGATGCCTTAAGCTAGAAATGAAAGGAGACAGACAAAAATATACACTTTACTTAAAGTTTATTGTTTTCGATTTTAATTTTAAGATATTGTCAATCATAACCACTGGTAAGAGACGATTTAATTACTATGACCATAGTAGATTAAGTTTTATTTAGAATGATTTAATTTTGATTCGTTGTTGGTGTCGTGTCTTCGAATTTGTTTTGAAACGAAACGAAATGCGAATCTTTTAAAGTAGTTGGTTGATCAAGAAAAGACGAATTGTGTGAGAGTTGAACGCAAAGTCAAATTTGTAAATATTTATACAGAAGAAGAAAAAAAAGATATTTCATGTTTTGCGAGAAAAAGAAAATATTTAAATAAAATTTATTTATTATGTAAGACGTTGTTTTGTCTGATTACGTTGATTTATTAATTCATTTCACTTTTCCCAATGATGCGAATCATCATGTGTTGGCTTGGGCTTATTTTGACTGTTTTTTCAGATAGACGCGCCAATTTTTTGATGTTCGCACACAAAAAGAATACGTTTAATTTCAGCCATCATTGACCAGTACCACATGGGTACGAGTATTTTCACATACATATGTATGTATTTGTATCCTTGCACTCAACTGTATCCCTCTGCAGAAAAAGAACAATTTCGAAAATCCCCATGACTTCAACGGATTTCCTGTACCCTGCTTGGAACCGGACTATGCATAAATCTCAACTTGCAATAACTGTCCACATTAATGGAATCTGTACGGTTCCATTCCGTAGGGTTGAAAACTTTTAGTAATTCATTCACAAGGATGGAGCTTTAGTTCGGCTCATTCCCTACATGTTGAATACCGAAAATCAAATGAGCTCTTGGCGTCTTAACTGTGCAAGCACAGGTTTGTTCTTGGAACTTTTGTATAGGATGCAAAACGAACATCTGCGGGCACTCATATAAACAGCCAACTGCAGTACACCCTACAATCTCTTGAAGGCGATTAACATTGTATGCAAATTTCATCGCATTTCCTTCGTTTAATGATGCTTTTCCGTCCAGTGACAAAATATCCAGGATAATGTGACCACATACATATGTAACTCAACTTCTTTATCAGTACATTGAATATACAGCGTCTGGCTTGCGTTGCATGCTTTTATATGGACAACAACTAAGTGACAGTGTTTGGAACTTTATCTGATCGACTTTCATCGATCGTTTGCAAGAGAATGACTTTGCACATGATCTCAAAACCTAAACTCATTTGAAAGTGTACGCTCATTTTATTTAAAATCAAATTCTAATAGAATCCACCCCTCTAATAGCTTTTGTCCAAATAGGAAAAATCCCATTATGAAAAGTTTTGAGAAATTTTCCAAACGCAGGCAAAATTTCGGCGGCCACGTAGATACCACCATTTGAGATTTACACTTCAAAGATATCACATACCGTAGATGATGTCCGCTCTATGCTCTTCCAAAGATGTTGGGACCAGTTGATTCTTTTCCTTGTGTTCACATTCAAATGTATATGTGTATATTCGCAGTACAAATAAAGAGGAGTCAATTGAAGAGGAGGGAGGGAAGAAAAAAGAGCGACCAGAGGCAGGGATGAATATATTTATGGAAAAAGTTTCGCTAAGTGGTGTTTTCTTTAGAGTGGAACGTAGAAATTTCGCTTTGGGTTGTGTCCTTTTATAAAATAAACATCTGCAGTTGAAAGTTGAATCAAAATCGACGTTCTGTGGTTGTTCATTAAAGTTTGGCAAAGTCTAAGCAGTGACGTGCCGTTGAGTGGGGTATAAATAATTTCCTGAAAGGTGAACAGATCAATTTTTCTGTCGAACAAAATATTCATTTTCTAATTAAACTTTTGTTTATTATTATTAAAGGCTGTTGTATTGTAATCCACAGTTTTAAAGGAAAAATCCAAACCAGAGTCTCAGAAACGATTATTACACATAACAAAACATCCACGCAAGTGTACAGAAGTCATAGATTGCCCAGACAGAGCCAGTGTGGCAGTTGAAAGATGAACAAGAAAACCCCCAAAAATGCCTTGGTAACCACCACCAATTTGATGATAAGGTTCACATTAGAATACATGCTTACTACTGACCTATGCTTGGGTCAAGGATCGATGGAAGAAATTTAAAAAATATGGCACAAGCCAATGTTTGTTATTATTATTGACTTAAATCGAATAAAACGATCTCGGAAGTGCATGAATACACCCATCCGTGAGCCTAATGTGACTTTCACAAACTGGAATATTTGGGAAAAAACCCTTCCAAGAAACTGCTGAAATAGTCAAAGTCAGAGACCCCAAATGCCCAAAATCTACCCCAAAGAAGTTCCTAAACTCACCTAGGGTCTCTAAGGACCCCACAAAAACCCCTTCCCATCGACCCCCGCAAGCACCCTTACCGGATTGCAAAGAAATGCAAAAATAAAAAAATTCCAGTGAAGAACCCCCAAAAATGATCAAATTTCGAAATTTAAAAAAAAATCCCATGGGGGTGGTCCTGAGTACACATGGTAACTGAGTTGAAAAGCCCTCAGTCTCTTGGCAACCGTCGCGGAGTGCGGATGAGTGAAAATTGGTCGGATTTTGTTTTTGTGTGATTTTTTTTGCGGTGATCCCGATTCGGTCGCACATCCGTATGTATGTATGTTCTACCCACCAAGCCCCCTCCCCGCCAATGATCTACAAATATGGGACTACAAAATGGACATTAGGGAATATGATATGACAATAGGCACCACAAAGTATGTTGAGCCAACATGATGCATGACGGGTAAGACTTGCTGATGCGATTTGGTTTTTTTGTGTGGAGGATCACAATGAAGGGTCGCGATCCAGAAGTGTCCGTCCGATCCGAATGATTTTTTTTCATTTAATGTGCCGCCCAAAAGTATGTGTATGCAAGATTGACACGATCGATGAAATGCATGAAGCGGTACGGGCATGCATGCCCACGTGGACTCGGTTGGCCATACGTATAGCCAAACAGCGATCATACTCGGGCCACCTCTGCCCATTGGATTTCGGTTCGGTTCGGTACAAGATACAGCGGTCCTCCTGTTCGTCGAAATAACTCGTACCTACTTACGATTATACACCTCCTCTGCCTACTGGATTACGGTTCGGTTCGGTTTCCTCCACAAGCGTTTCACGCCCAGGGCCACTACTGCCCACTGGATTACGGTTTGGTTTCGGTTCGGTATAGGCCATTGTCCCAACAATGATCACTAACGGCCCATCGGATGCCAGACATCAGCCAACATTAACCCTCTCGGGACCCAAACAGGCGTCCTTGGGGCTAGGCAGGGGAACCCTCAGGACCCGAACAGGTGTCCTGAGGCTAGGTAGGAGAACCCTTAGGACTCGCTTTTCTTCTCTACTCTTCTTTCTCTCCAGATTTTCCTTCCTGTGTCCACTGTTTGTTCTTCTCTCTACAGGTACAATGCTGGCAGTGACAAAGGAGGAACTTCGGCAGACATCTTTGCTCGATCGGTCTTTCGGAACTATTCTATTTGGTGGTAGTTTGCTAGCAGTCGTGGTTTCGAATATGTTTGCCTGAACTTCCACTTAGGGCTACAGTACGGAGGCTCAGATCCTTTTCGGCGCGACTGATGTTTTAGAACTATTAAGAATTTATGGCAGTTCGAAGGCACTCGTAGCTTGATAGAGTCTCAGCCTTTGTACTGCTTTATTTATTATATGATATTATATACCATATATTTAAAGTAAGTAGTGCTAATAATCAAGTCTGAGCCTTTGTACTGCTTTATTTATTATATGATATTATATACCATATATTTAAAGTAAGTAGTGCTAATAATCTAGGTGGGGACAGGAAGCATCCCAGCGATGGCCACAAGTGGTCCAACAATAGTTACCAGAAACCCAATTATCGCCAGAAGCATATTAGGAACCTGAAAGTGGCTTCACGGCTTACCATGTTTCTTGCATATGTGCTTGTGAAAGTGCGAGCTGATGTGGTGGCTTCTTCCTTGTGGAGGAGTGTCTCGATATGTGAAGGGTCAATAAAGCGCTGTTCCATAAGTAACAGGTAACAGGACTTAGTACTAAGTCACTGTTATTGTAAGGTTTTTTTTTTATTCATATACAACTTTTTTATATTTTTTTGGAAGCTTCCAATTTTATACATTTATACATATGTAGATATTAAGAAATGAGCTCGTTTCAATTTATTTACAACTAAGCCTCTCATGATCCAAATAGTGGTTCTTGAGACTAGGCAGGGATTCTCTTTTCAGGTTCGGTCACATCAGGTTTGGAAACTTCTTTACGAACAGCGATCATTCTCTGACATGAGTTCCTCATACGGACTCTAACATATTTTATCGAATGCCGATCGTAGTCGTATTCGCGCCACCATGGCAATCTTACTCGTAGTCGGAATTACAGACAAATTTTTGCTCCACAATCTTTTTTTTAGGTTTTTAGAGGTCACGTATCTACGTTACGGTGTGCATGAAAAATAATAAGGCTAGGGGGTATTCGCCGTTCGAAGCGAATAATGGTTCTCCTGGCACGTTTAGATTGAAAATATCTAATTTCACGAAAATGTCATGCCACTTTTATTGTTACTGCTGTTGTCTGTCTCTTATCTGGTTTCATGCTCGTCTGATTGTACATAAAGACGTTCATAACAGATACTAGATAAAAATGGCTCAACAACACGAATGGTTACTTAAGCTGGCTGGCTAAATAACTACATCCAGGAAGTCCATATTGTGTTCTGCTAACGAAATTGTACACATAAAGGTACCGCTCAGATGTACTGATATATGTAAATCTATTTTCATTTCCCATTCAATACAATGTGCCTGGTTACCGATCCATTTTCCGAAGGGATTGTCTGTGCGCAGTTAAGGAGTTTCTGTGTGTTCCTTTGTGTGTACAAGGCTTACAAGGTACGTAGAAATCACCAAGAGGAATAACTTGTTACCCTTTCAATGCGTTTTGCTGAACTGAATGACATTATTCACAGGGCTATAAATCGGTTCGCTCCACTTTCTGTTTAACCTAGAATCATCAGTTAAATCTTGCGCGACCATAAATCTCAGCATCACTGAAGGATGTATCCTGCGGAAATCCAATCAAAATGAATACCATATATCTCAATGTTACCACGGCTAATAGTATCCGAGGACCGAGGGTAACAAATATTGCATGTAATTGAACGTAACTGTGCTCATAATCCGCAAGACACAGTTTGTGTTAAAAGAACAGCTGTTCCTTTTTTTATTGCAGGGGAAAGAACAACTTGAGAAGATTTTAGGATGGTGCACAAACTTACGCCTAAGACTGTAAATGCATAGCTCCAAGCTCTCCAACGCTGACCTCACTCACTTTTATCGTGGTCGGACTAATTAATTTACACCTTGTTGGTAGAGTTATAAAACTGAAGCTATGAAGGAACCTCGAGCGGAGCACTTGGAGGTTGTCCTTTCATCCATTGACCGAGACGATTTATGGTTGGTTAGCTTTTATTTTCAGGTTTAATTAAAAGCTATCAGTCGTGCCACAAGTTCTGCATCCCCGGCAACAACAAATGAATGCACGGCATCGGTGAATTGTGAAGGTTTTTGAATTGAAGAGGTACGTGACGTACATATGTATACCACTGGCTTAAGCGAATGTTCTTGCGAATAGATCGCATGTGGCTAGTCTGAAGTCTGAACTGTATACATACATATTTAACAAGCAGTAGAATGAGCAGAAAAAGGCTTGCTTCATGCTTTGTTGGTTTTTCGAAAAGTGTCTCTCAATCACGGCAGGTCGCTTGTATATCTCTTCTTGATGTATCCTTAATTCTTGTAAGCAGTCGCATGGCACTCAAGACTTAATCTATATTCCGTGGGAATTCTATAGTTACAATCGATTTTATTTCCTTTCTAGAGCAAAACAATATGGTCAGAAGAAATACATAGAAGAACGAAATGTAGACACCACATCCCTAACGACATGCAACGAACTCCGGCGAAATTAAAAAAAAGGAAAAAAAAATAGCCGGAGTAAATGTAGCGTAAAGCTATAGTCCATAAAGTTGGTTGGATTGAGGACAAAGTCGAGACCCTGCTAATGGATTTGGTTCATTAATATCCCTGATTCGGAAGGAAACCGAGTGCGAGATGGATATTCGAATATGCAAATTGAATAGATTCACTTTGCGAAGTTTTGTAATGGGATTGTTGGTCAAAAACTTTTGTTGAAAGGAAGCTGGGAATTGGGGGAAAGGCGGGCTCTATGTGGATCCGAAATTAATTTCCTCATACATAAGGCAATTAAAAGCAACGAACAACATGTCATATGGTTTTGGTTTACTTAATCCTTTTATGAATGTTTGCTAGGTTGGATTTGGTAAATAGATGTGAGAGATATTTTGAATATCTGCAATTTGTATGAATATGTCACATTTCTTTGTATTTTCATTATTTTTAAATTAAGTTAAATATGCATGGAGGTATGATTTAAAATGTCAAAGCCATTTTTAATAAGTTATTTGAAAACCAAAGTGATTCACCCATCATTGCATTATTATTCAACTGAAATTCATTTCTTTTGCCAAGCAAATGCCACCTATGCGGGTGGGAGTCATAATTTCGAATTAATTTCCAAGAACCTGTATGGCATAGCAACAATGGGGCATAAACAAATACCCCGTCGCACACAATAGATGTACACCGAACTCCCGCACAGCAATTACTTTTCCGGTCTGTCTGTAATCAACAAGTGATTTTTCTTCGGTATTCCTTCGGCTCATGCCCTTGAAGAAACACACGCGTAAAGCCCATCGAGTCCATTCAGTTGACACAATGGACTTTCAAAATCAATATGAATGTGTCTGGCCGCATAATGGAAGATTCAAATTACTGCCAAGTGACAACTTGTTGTTGTCCCCACGACCCAACCCAATGCAGGGCTGTAGGAGAATCTCGGAATCTCCCCATTCCACTGTCATAATGACAGCTAGTGGTTTGAATGTAAATCACTGATGGTTCTGGCATTCATTTTAATTGTCATTGGGTGACAAAATTAATCATAAACCCTAGACAATAGAATATACTGCGTACATTTTCAGCCTCAGGTCCCTAGAAGAGCAGAAAGTTTTTAACTACGTTATTGTGCTCTGATGAGCATGGGGACCTTGGTCTAAGAATTGAAATTGCCAAGCAAATTATTAAGGGCCGTCTTCCCAACCGGCTTGGACTCCATTGTCATTCTGTAAAGTAAAACAAGTAAATTTGTTTATAACTAAAACAGTAAATGTATCTCGTTTCATTTCAATGTACTGGTAACTGGTGGTATGTTATATACTATTCGTATTATCCGCCTATTATGGCATTCAATTTGCTTACCGTTGATGTGGCCTGCCTGTGTGGAAAGAATTTCTTTTGTTACCACCGGCCATTGACCGAGATCCCTCGGAGTTTCGATTTTTAATTAAAATCAAATAAAATGCCAGAACTTAGTGTTCGTTTCACTGGAAGTTCACTTGAACCAGGGTAGATGGTACCGCCTTCGAGGACGAAGGCGGGGTAATCATTATAGAATACTTAGAGTCTCTGCCGGTCGTAACAAAGCGTAATTTTTATGGTCTTTGCTCCGTTGATGAGTATTAAATAATTCAGGGTATTTAAAGGAAGGCTTTGTAAATGAATTTTAGAAGAATACGGGACGTTCTGATTTGATGACTGGAAGAAAATTTCGTTAAGGTAACGGCTTACTGACCTTCGCCTTTCTTAAGGGAGTTACATCCATACATACATACACACTTTGTATTTGGGTGTTCGTATTGACATTTGGCATGCAATCCGTAAGGTCCAGGTATCCTTTAAAGTTGAAACCCTTAAGATGTTGGAGAACCGACAGAGGATACCCCAATTCGGCTTATGTCATTTGTAAGGGTTTTCTGAAAGAACCCCCGAGAGCTGGCCGGATTGAGCAAACCTACGCCTCTTTGAACTTGCCCATGATTCCGTTTCACGCCCTTTTTCTTTTGGCAAAAAGGTTATATATATTTGGTGCGAATCAACACTGGTTCAAGGTTAAGGGAGGTTCCAAGGTATATGAGAGTACTGAAGTGTTGTTATGTATCCATGCCGTGTTTCTGCATAGTAAGAGTCCTTTGATTCGTTTTCTATTTGATCTTTTTTGCAAACTCAACCGAATTTGTTGTAAATTAATTCCAAGTTAAAGCTTTTTTAAACGGACCGAAGTGTCCAGTTTTATAGGACGGGTGTACATCTTTACGATTACTTTAAATAATTCTTCCTTCTTGATGTTTTTGATGTTATTTTTAACTTTAAATGATTAGCGTGGAATTGAGAAAATATCACAGGGATTTATTATGAATGAAACCCCGCCTTGACTGCATCGTATAGCTGACTTCTGAAAAGGCTATCAATAGGTACATGTATACGCGCGAGAACTACGTTGCTGGCAAGTCGGTTATAGCGTTGCAAACACAGTTATTTGCTTAGGAAATAACACATGACTGGAGTCTCATTTGTGCTGTTTAAACTTTGTAAATCTACACCATCTCCTGTAGCAGTCCTGTATGATTTAATAAAAAAAGTGCTTTCACATAAACACATCGTGGCAGTTCCAAAGGAGCTGAAGGAGGGTTGTTCAACGCAGTCATTTGAAGCCAATTAAAATTCCGTATCAAAATACAACCGAACGCCTTTTGTCTTGAAGGTACAACATCTCGCGCTATTCCACTCCAACTGCGGAACACAATAATAGCAGTTACTACATCAATTATACGACAATTCATTTGGTGCGTGAATTTAAATAAAACGCCAGTTAAAATATCATAAAAATGTATCCTTTCCTGACGAGAACATGACAAAATAGGAATTTATGAGACAACAAAAACAAACAAAAGCTTTTCTCATTTTTCGTCTCTAAGTTCTAAGGGAAATCTTTTCGCATTTGGTTATGTCTGTGAATGTGTATGATTAAATCAGCCCTACGGATGTATGACATTTTTTCTTTCTTTTTTTCTCGTCACGTATGTCCTCTTCCCACGTGGTGTATCATTGTGGTACGATAATAAAATAATTTTCATATGAATTTTATTCAATTTGATTTGAAATTGTCCTGGCAGAAGGTATGCTGCTTCTTGTTAGCGATTCGTGTACACGAAATTGATTGATTTCCTTCCGGAGCGTTTTGTATATTTACATTCAGACTTTTCACCGAGGGAATTTCGATTAACAATTGAATTTCCTAGTCTTTCAAAACGGGTGGAGTTTAGAAGATTCAAAAGGCTCGGTTGACTTAGAGAATGCCTGCGGCGAATACGTGCTACACATGTACTCAACTTTTGACTTTTATTTGCAAATTGAATATTCATTATAACTCTTTGATGATATATATGTACAAGCTTCTTTCCAGGGTGGGTTGTGGACTAAGGGGAAGGGTATCCGCATACCATGTATGTACATTCCTAAATTCTATTGGTGTCCTAGAGATTAAGAGGAGCTATTGATGCGGGGTTTCCACCACTGTAATAACAAACACACAACAATTCTGTATAGCAGATTCGCAATAATGCTAAAATGATTCACATCTTTTAACCGCCATGATGTCATCAGTGTAAATAACTTGAAAATACTCAAGCATATGCCAATTGATAAATCACAAACCGAGTGGAGTTTTTAATGACGGCCAATCTACATAAATGACCACTCCCCAGTCACCACCTAGCTAACTACATAGTTGATCATCCGACCATATGGTACATAGAAAATTAATGGCAAGTTAATGCCACGTCCTGCAGGTTTCTCTTCTCATAGAAATGTCGCTAATTGCAAAAAGAACATTCCCCGTTACGAAGGAAAACAGAGAGAACAGAATAAAATGGTAATCGAGACAAAACGTTAAGTAATGGGGTTGCATGAAACAAAGGTGTTAAGGAATTCGATTCTATGGTTGGTTCTCAACTAGATATTAGAGTGCGTTTGGATGTAACATACATACATGTAGAACAGCACCAGCTTTCATCTATTACAATGAATTTATTTAAGTCACCCTGCATGTCACCCATTCATAAAATTTCATTCTGCAAAATATTGATCTACAAGAGTAATGAGTTTTTCTTGCCGGAGGAATGGAAGTTCATTTTTTTGATGGACGAGCTATATGTGTACCTTGCAAGAAGCTTACTGTGTATGTCTTTGCGAAAAATATATCAACAAAAAAATTGTTTACAAAAGTATTAAATGATATCCTGCGTCTGTGGTATAATTTCCACAGAATGAGCGAACAACTGAAATTCGAGAGGTAACAAGTGGGGTGGCTTTTGGCGAATACTAAAGAGGATTTTGAAGCTAATTGCTTACTGACAGGTTTATTATTTTCCTTTTTCCGACTCTTCTGCAGTCTCTGTATGTCATATTTTTAGGGGGAGAATGTAATAAAAATGATATCATAATAATACACTTGGTGTCAATTAGGGCGATAGCTAACCCAACACAAGTGATGGATACAAGGTAAACAACTTGGGGGAAGTCGCATCAAGAGAACGTTCTAATTGAGTTTTCCTTGAGGAATTGTCTAGCTAAATTCGCCAAAAAAAAAAAACCATCTAAAGTCTTACAATGCGGAATAGGATTAATTTCGCAAATGGAAGGTTATACATTTAATGGTTAACACAATATTTACGTCCGATGTTCGACAGGTGGGGCTGATTTTTCATCACTTTCAAACTCAAACAGCGAAAGCATTCGCTTCCTAATGCCAGGTCATTTCAAGATTCTAAAATAGCCAGTCAAGTGCATAATGAAGAATGAACGTGAAGATAAATGCCAGCACGTCTGAACAAACTCAAATTGTGTCCCTTGGCGGAGAAGAATGTGTGCGTTTACGGATAACGAAAATAAAATCCATGTAGACAGCGCAAAATATCAGTCGGAAAGTCGATGAGATTAATTGCAGCAATTATGGTACTCCCATGCGTGCGTATTTTCTTCCAAGTCTATATTTGGCAGCAGGCAAATACCCCTAGGCATTACTGAGCTTAAAGCAAAGTGGACACCACAGAAACTCAAAACAAAACTGTGCACATTCGCTAGAGAGTAGCCAATAGTCCAAAATGGATAAATTCTCATAACAAATTGCCACAAATCACGGTTACGTGACTCTTATAACATCGTATCAATTAACCCTCCAGGGAATCAATATAAAAAGGATCTTCCTTTTCTCCTATTTTAACCCCATACCTTCACATTCATCTGGCTAAATTGTTTAAGGTTAAAGCATCTTAATCTTAAGATCCTAACAATGAAATTACTGTAATTGTTTCACTTTAAAAAAAAATGCAAATGCTTTCTTAACAACATCCACTAAAGTGACCATCAGAGATTGGGATACCCAAGTGGTGGGTACCACCTTAAAAGTGGTGGGTGAGTTTCGAGGTAAAATTTCATGTGAATTCAGATGACGGGGTTTGTTAAGCCGATGATGATGATAATAAGTCTGTTGAAATTAATCAGCGCAATTTTGTCATTGTCCACCTCCCCTCTTGGGCTTGGTCTGTGGAAAAATGAATGAATCCAAAATAATTATATGGTGTTTGGCGGATATGAGTACACTAGCATGCAATTATTATCTCCAGCTGAGGTTCCTTACTGACTGGAACTAAGGGATAAAAATGAAGATATGTGCTGATCAAATTAATTAAGGTTTGGACAAAGTAATTCATTGTGCAATCATCATAATATTCTCAAGTGCAAATAAAATAAAACGGCGAATGATAAGTCACTCAATGCACTGACACGGATTAAGGCTTAGGCAACTATCCGGTCCATGAGAAAATTCTAAGAATTTTTACTGCCAAATGAATGATCTACGTCCTTTTTTTACTCTGTGGTGAAACTTATCCAATCACGCTATGCTATTTGGAAACTAACCTAATGAACATCATTACGTGCTAGACCACCATTACCAAGCATTTCTGGTGTTGAAGAAATAAAAGTCCCCACAAAAGCGCGTTACCGGCAGAATGCAGAATAGAAAAAAAAAATACCCCACGTGGCCTTAGCCATGATTCTGGTGCACATAAAACGATTAGCCTGATGATTGGTTCAATTAGCACTTTTTGTCTAAGGAAAGCTAATTATCTACTGATTTAATTGAGCCAATCCGATTCGCATTCCAATTATAAAGCAGAGTGGCGGCAGTGATTTTCGTGGTAATCGAGGTTCACCGGACTCAGGACCTGTCGGAGGCAATTGACAACACGTACAGCCAGCATAGTTGTGAATAAATTTCGTTAAGTACATTTTGCTGTGTGAATTTGCATTTTATAGAAAGGAAAAAACTCTGCAGTGCAAATAATCGTGTTTTTTTTTTTGCACGAATGAAAACTACTTTGCTTCAAGTGGGTTGTTTATTCTAGGCCTTAATAATGAGATTCCTACTGAGGTCATGCATCATTAGAGAATACGTGTCACGTGTGAGGAATGTTCACCTACGGCTGTGGATAAATAAGCATGTAGGATGTTTTAGATGGAATTAATTAAAATTAACCCTTTTTGATTAAAGTGATGGCTTTAGAAGAAATGAACTCAGTGGCTTTAGGAGCCAAGCAAACAGAAGCAGATCGCGTAGGCTGTGCGAAATTACTTAGATGATCCCATATTTATTTTGTTTCCCTTTCTTTCACCGCTCACAAAATAGAGTTGTGGCAGAGCACGTAGCACAAATGTGACTAAGTAAGAAATAGCATGCGAAGTCCTTATTGCGTCTGTGGTTTGTTGGGTGTAGTCCTTTGGCGAGAATGAAGTGATTAAGTTCTGGATTGTTTTGAACATTATACAATACTTTTACTATGCAACTACTAGCGATTGAGAAGTGAATTTCTACAGAAAGCCAGTATTTTATTAAATTTGTAGATAATTCGACGTTAGTCCTCTTTCTTTATTTAAACGGCAAATTTTCATCACGCTTCGTACTTCTAGTAGCTTGATTAAGTCGTAGTTAGTAGCACCATTCACACGAGCAAAGTTTGTGTTAAGAGCTTATATAGCTAGTGCGTCCCCGTGATTACACAATCTCTACATTTGGCGCATATTTCGTGTCGAGAATTTTCTTGCAAAAATATGCTTCTTATGGAGTTCAAGTACTCACCGAATGCTGTTCATTGAACTCATTGTGTTCCGCGCAGAATTATAAATCGATATGAATACATCGACAAAAGATTTTAATGCACAATCTGTTTTCAGTTTTTCTTATGAATTTAACTATGTTGTTTGGGGGGTATTGATTTTGACTGAACTTCATTTATGAAAGTGTAAGACATTTTCTTGGAACGATTTCCTGCCCAGAGATCATTACTGCTTTGTTCGCTTTATTTTCTTGTTTGTCTCAAGTAGAGACGGTAATAATTAAAAGCAATTCACAATGGAATCTTTCATCGTTGTGCAACTGTTTTGACATAAAAAGCAATCATCCCATTCCCAAAGAAGTTTTCTCGTCAAAGGTTCAAAGTATTGCGTATCGTTTTGGCTTAATTATGCAAAATTCCAGTTGTGCCGCGTTTTACTTTCGAAATCAACTCGCACCACCTCCACTTCTCCAACAGGAAAATCATCACTAGCCAAAGACTCTTGTTTCAATTTGAGTCGATGGTGATAGCGCAGAAGATAATTACAAATTTACGTAACCTAGGAGTGTTGTATTACTCTGCGCGAAGATACAATATATTTTTCTACTGAATACAATATATTTTTCTACTAAAGTTAAAATATATATTTTTTACCCGATTATGATCCAAATTGACCCTCATACCATCACAACCGTATGACTTCCAAAATTAAACTCCATTCGACGGAAAAGTAACCACTTCCTGAGGATGAGCCGAAAGAAATTATGTTTAAATGAAGCAGTGACGACATACGCGACATACCTTGCGCACACTTGTTTTCATGTTTTTGTATTCGATTCTCAGAGTTTGTATTGCATGCGGGAACATTCAAATGCCGCATGACTTTGAGCAAACTATTTTGACAGTTGTTAATAAGGTTCTTCTGATGGATTTCATGGTTCATCTTCCAACTGCCACTGTGGCCCTATTAGGCCTACTAACGACCCGCGCACACCTGTTTTAATGTTTTCGTGTGTTTCTGAGAGTTTGGAGTGCATCCGGTAACATTGCATGTACAATAAATTCTTTCATTGCACAATATCGTATTCATATTAAAAAAACGAGACTCGTTTCCACTGATTTAATACTTGCCTCAAACACGGTTCACCTTACTGCGGTTCACCACATTCATATGCAAGTATCGATATATATGTAAGCTCCACAGTTCCGTCCACCATCTCATCAGTCGGCGAGAACGGAAAATAGCGTGCATCCGGTCATTGTACAAAGTTTAAAAATTTGATATAAGTGTTAAAAAGGTTGTATAACTTCCGGAAATGATGTGTTTTGTGCAATTTAAATGTTACATCAACTGGATAAGATGAAATTTAACCAAAATCCTGTGGATTTTAGTGTATTTTGGACGAAATAAAAGTTTGCACATCGGCTTTAGCTAGCGAGGTGCACTGCACAACTTTAGTTAGAAAAATATGCGATACAAACTTGAAGATTCACTTGAGGAATATTTTACAACGGAAGTCGAGGACAGAGTAATCACGGATGCCAGAAATGTTGATCAAAATCTTGTGGATTTCAGTGTTATTTCGGGGAATTAAATATTTCTTGGCAAGATGGCTGCCATTATATGTATGTATTGCCAAGGAAAATTACTCATCGAAATGTGGTTTCGTAAATCGTTCGATAGGGCGATAGGGAAAGGTCTATTTCTGATTCATAGGTGAACCGGGAGTTTCAGAACGGTATCGCGCTTAGCTTTCCCTTGTACCGTCCGCCAATAACGAGTGTTTCGGGAGTGACGCGTGTGCAGTGGTAATGAATGTGTTTCAGTTCACTCCTCTTTGGATACATTAAGCTGGTAGGTCTTCTGTCTGATTGAAATCCAGCCGGGCAGCGGTGGAGCAACTCTACACATCTTCGGGGATCAACTAAGTAAGTAGCTTATTTGAATATTTTTTTCATTCATCTCATCTTCGGGAAGGGGTTGCCTTTGCTTCAAGTGGAGATGAGGGGTCATCGGGTAGTGATATTACGGGGATCCGTTTGGGTTATAATCTGTGCATATTTTTACGACTTTTCATTTCGTTGTTGACACAATTTTTTTAGCTTTTCTTTACACCTCGCAACTGATCCATGCCAATACGCATTGAGTTCGGGGTTTTTTGGGCGAATTAGTGCGCATTGTATATCCACTATTTTACCGGTTCAACTGACTGCAGTACCTACTATTCTGTGTGCGGTTTAACAAGATTGCTTGTATCTCTGTTATGTAGGTTATCTACAAAATAAAATGTATATTTTCTTATCATTAAATGGTCAAAAGATGTATCCATACAGTAAATATCTTGTGTATGTGCAATTTATTACCAACCTATGGAAATATGGTTATGAGAAGAATGTGCCTGAGTTGTTCTGTCACTTGCCTATATTCCGGGTTGCAGGCTACTAGGGTACGACTGACCACCTTTTCCATCTTAACTCACACACTATCATTTATAGCATTTCTTTAACCATTCTCGCGCACACGTGCAACTGTTTAAATTCTGACATCACACGCATCACAACTATTCCATTCAGAAAGACAAGTGTGGCAAAACGAACAACGCAACGAATCTTGAGACAAAGCAAAATAGACATGCCAACCAATGCTTACACTCGACTGAACATGTTGATCATGGCATACATTTTTATGCACGGTTTATGGTAACGTACTTTGGGTGGTCAACTCGGATTGAAACGTTTATTAGCGTTCAGTTGTGAAGACTATTGATATTGCCATGCATTACAATATTTAAATCAGAACTCGGGCAAAAGTAAAATGTAGTGGACAATTGTTGAGCACATTGTTGCAATTAATTTGTCATCAGCGCATGAAGATTAACTAGTGTAATGAAATATTCGCAAAGTAACAAGGCAAAAACATTCCTTTAAAATCTTTATTCAATAAATAATATGTAGCAAGTGGAATGTTCATAATTCGATTAGAGCAGGCGACCGTTGTAGGAATACAAATTTCCTCCTATCAAGTAGAGACGTTGGGCAGTTATTGCCTCTCGTCTTAGTGGTACAACTGAACTAAGCTGCAGTTTCGCAGACCTTGGTTTCGAAGACCTTAACTTCGCAGACCTAGATTTCGTAGACCTTAAATTCGCAGACCTTAATTTCGCAGACCTTGATTTCGCCGACCGTGAATTTGCCGACCTCAATTTGGCAGATTTTCTGGTGTTGACTCTAGCTAAGACAAGACGTTCTGAAAGTGCATTTGAGACAGCTTCTTCAACTGCAACCGGTTCCAATTCGATAATATCCTCTTCGGGTTCTGACTCGCTATCAGAGTCTGCATCAGGCTTTGGTGTGTCCTCTGGTTCGACACCAACAACTTCATCATCCTCTTCTGGTTCGACATCAGCAACTTCATCATCCTCCTCTGGCTCGACTTCTTTTGGTGTGGTTTCGCTTGGTTGTTCTTCTTCCGACTGTTCTTCTGGTTTTTCTTCTTCAGGTTTCTCTTCCTCTGGTTTGTCTTCTTCTGGTTTCTCTGCTTGTGGTTCCTCCTCTTCTGGTTTTTCTTCTTCTGGCTTTTCTTTCTGTGGTTGCTCCTCTGGCTGTTCAGGCTTATCGCTGTCGACTGCTTCAGCATCAACCTTTACGTCTACTTCGGGTGGGCCATAGGTTTTAGCTGGTGGGCCATAAACTTCAGCTGGAACACGGAAATTGGCTGCAGCTGTAAGTGGTGGCAGATAGTAGTTGACTGGAGCCACAAGTTTTTCATCGGTAGGTAGGTTGAAGGGAATTGCTGGCTTAATACCAGCCGGTGGGTATGGTGTCTGGGCTGGAACATCCTCAGACACCTCTTGGCGTGCTAAGAACTTTGATTTCGATGGCTTCAGCCTTTCCAATCTTGCGGGTGACGCAGCAGCTATAGCTGAAGAGGCTACGAGCACAATGAATACACACTGAATACGTTTTCCCATATTGCTAGTTTTTACTTTTTTCCGTTCTAAGCTGTATACACGAAATGACTGAAGGAGAAGAACTGATACCAACCGACAATTGCAGTTGCCTATTTAAACAAACTGAAATCGAATGCTCGCAAATATTCAAGTTCATGTGCAAGTGATCAACATAAAATCCGAATCTGAATGCAAAATACAATCGCGTTTCGGGAGACACTGCTGTTGGAGTGGTTTCCATTCAGCAAACTATATGCGGTTCAGTGAACGTATGCTGGCTGTCTTTCAATTGTATTCGCCCTCGCACGTACGGGCGTCTTACGTCACAATGTCAGCGTATTGCTTTAAAAGCTTTTCGGTAAATTTAATCCTGGCTGGCACAAGCGGAGTATACATACTGGTTTTTATTGGCATTCAATTGGCCGAGGATGAATAAATTCGTTGTTTTGCTAAAATTAGCCTAAGTCAGGGTTTACATGCATGTATATTTATATCTAGTGTAGGTAGGTATTTGAATTCTTTCCACTCACTGGACGGGCGTACCTTGGACACAATGTCCAAGACAATATATGTTCGATGGGTGGTATGTAAAAAGTCAACAATAGCTACTTCAGTGTATTCTCGAGTGTCTCATTAATGTTACAATAATGGGATAACGCTTTTATAATGGGCAGGGTTCGGATGCCTTATCGTAAAGGTCATCAAAAATGGAAGAACCTCCATAATCCTTGTTAATTCAATATTCAGCGATTTTCGATTCCCGATCATTGAATTGTGCTCATCACGAGTCATTGCTTAATAATGGCGGCTTTTATTTCGGTCCATGGCATCATCCACCTGTTTTATCCAGAAGGACTACATGTGCCACCATAACTATCCACTCAATCGACACATATAAACACATTTGCCCCTGCACTTCCCCCTATGAACGTCCATTAGGAAAATAGATTGACAGTCAAATGGTCGTTGTTGCTCATCGCTTTGTTATTGTTTGCCACCATAACTGAAAGGACTGTGGGACTGTTGTATTTAAATGCATTTTATTCAAGTCCTCATATTGGGAGCGCTTTACGTAGACAATCCAATCATACCGCCAACATAGACACTTCGTCCACATAAGCACAATCCGTCCTCGGAGAGCGCTCTTTAATTGTACCATCCACGTCCAACGATAGATAGGGGGAGAGAGTAATGAAATTAATTTATTTATTTGGCTGAATTCCCTTAAGCAGCGGGGTGGTGACCAGGAAGGTCAGGGGCGCCTATCCCAATCTGTTTGCGACAACATCATGCTGTGGTCACAAGATAATTAGGTTCCGGGGTATGGCGTCCAGCAGTTATGGCGTTGCTCTTGGTCGGATCTAATGAACTGAAAATCCCAGATTTACAGTGATTTCGTGCAATCCTGACTGTTCTTGATATTTGTCGCTTAAACTGTTCGGGCTTTTAGAGGTTTAATTACATATATTACCTGTAAGACGTGTTGATTGTTCCCGCAAGTGTCCACTCACGTGTTCCGAAAGTGTATGGAAAAGAACAACATGTCGAACATACCCCACTCGGGGAAGGCGTTAAGCTCATCAATTAAATAGTTTCCAACACCCACAAATGGGAAGTTCATCACATCGGAGAGTTCGAGCATACAGCGGATACACAGTGGTCCTTTGGCGACATCTCCTCTAACCTCTATCTAATGCGATTTTGATGGTGATGTTGACAAATGTGCTTCTTTTGAGCTTGAGAAGGGACTCTAAAAGTCAATCTATCGTGCGGCGGCAAAAGTTCTGCCAGAGGGCCTTCTTCATTCATGGCGACATAATCGAACTATAAGATGAAGGGTTATTATTACTTCTCGTTGACTCCCTGCCAGGCTGAAGTTAATTCTCAAATATTTCGTGTTACAGTGAGGAAGTTGTTGTGAGGTTTGGTTATGGTAGAAGTTTCAGGGGGTGCGAGAGCATTTAAGGATGGAAGATGGAGTGTCATCGTTACTTGCTTTTATTGAGATACTTAAACTGAATGATAAATGTTTGTGGGTGGATTGTTGGCATTTATTACGCCGTTACATAGACGTTATATCAAGACAGCATTATCCCTCACAATATGGAATTTGGGTGGGGGAAAGTTTTGTTACCAGGGAACACTCTGTTAACATTGATTTTTAATAGGGATTTGCAAGATGGAGCATCGATATAAATCATCCCTTGATTCCGGGATAGTGTATAATTTCTTAAACCACGACCCAAAATAATTGTGAGATTCACTCAGTCAACAATATAGTTCTCTGCTCACCGCTTTACTTATTTCAATGGCAAGTGTGTCAAGTTGAGAGCGAATGTCCTTGAAAACGTTGATGTGATAAGTGATTCATATCTTTTTACCAAAATGAAATGTAAACAAGTGCACGTGAGTTGTCTTCTATCAAGGTTCAAAATATCTACACGATGTGAATGAACTTGATAATGACCTTTGTATGCACGACGATGGCGCCATGCTTGTATGAAACCTGAACGTGTGTAGGTTGCCCGATTTGTATGCTGTTTGTGTAGAACTATAAGGCAGTTGAAATTGAAACTGTTTTTCTTCTTCGTTTTTTTTTTTGCTTCATGGGAAGAGGCCACCTTCAGTATGCCATGACTAGAATCAATTTGTGGAATGTTGCAGAAATGTATTGACTTCGAAATGTTTTTTGATTTAGTCCTATAAAGAAGTAAGTTTATTTCCATGGAAGAAGCTCACAATACACCAAATATGTGCGAAACAAAAGTTTTCGAATGACAATGTTCCTTGGTACATGATGTTGTGATTGAAAAAGTGAACGAACGACATCCTTTGGTGAAACTCATCAATAATGCATCAAAGAGAGACAATAAGGTAGTCCCATGTTCCACGCGGCATCCAGGAGAATTTCAATGAATACAGCGGAAATTTTTAATTAAAATACCGCGCACACTTCCTTTGTGGTGTTGTATGCAAATCTCTCAATGTCGCGTCCGCAAATCCATGCTACTCGTGTGTCGCCCTGCCAGGAAGACCATCTGTTGGAGCCTTTTGGTGTGAAATTCAGTGCTAAGCTCTAAACAGAAAGTGTAATTTATTGTGTACCTTAAAACTGCTTTGTCAACACTCAACATGCATAGAACAATGCTCCTGTGTGCAATCCAATGGAATGCAATATTTGGTTATCCTCAGCTCACTTGCATTCTATTCCCTGTTAGTTCAGATCTATTCAAGTTTGTGCTTGTGTGAAATGGAAAATTCCACAAACTGTCGTCGAGTGGTGGTGACCTGCCCACCAATCTCTGCGCCACTACGTTGATTTGGTTCTGGTAACATTTGTGTTGAATAATTATAAGGTACTTGGGTATGCACAAGCGGATTTAAAATGTTTTTTGTTGCGGAAAAAGTAAAATGTATTGTTTTTGTGTGTAGCTATCCTTAGTCCTACAGTCCTAAAGCACTCTGCTTCTCAGACAATTCCAAATAAAATTTATTTTCCTGCATGGAACCCTGCATGCAACTCGTAGACAATTGGTGCTCCAGGTGAGGTCAATACCATCAAAAGCTATAATCGAATTGGCTGCCCAGTAAGTACTAATTAAATTCTCTTTTTTTCCTTATACATACACACTGCTTCTACTTAGCCGACGGTAAGTTTGGTCTTATTAGCGGTTACTGCGCATTTACCAATGAATACGTTTCAGACTGTATTTAATTCCTCGCACGTTTTCGTAAGTTCAATCCAGTGCCACGTACATCTCCCATACGTGAATGGATATGTATATTATAGGCATATTAACAATTAAAATGCTTTATCTTTACATCTCCAGTGCGTACACATATTGGGGATACTCAAGAATAAAGTTCGAGCTTTTTTCAATTGTTCCCCCCTCACACCGAATATTGCACCAGAATATCCTTTAATGTTTTATTTAAATTCCACCGAATCGTGGCATTTCTTTCAGAGTTCAGGTACATAAAGGAATAACTAATGCCATGTCGGATGCCAGGCACGACAACTGTTATGGCTTTGGAACGAGTTTTCGAGTTGAATTTGTTAATTAAGAAAAAAATCGTGAATTTTTTTATTCTTTACGATGTTGTCATGAAATGAAATCATCCATGTTTGCCTGGATGTTGCCTTAGGAAGTTAATTATTTTTTTCGTGCTTAATATTCTTAATTTTCTCATCCCTTTTCATTTGCCAATCGTCAATTGTCAAAGGTGGAGCAGAGGGGCACCCCGTGCTTTTGAAATATGTAATTCGCTCTTTTCGCAAACTAAGTTAGTGTGTGCGAAGAGGATTGTTTTTCCTTTCGTTAAGTTGATGAGTAATTCATTGTGAAGGACAAATGGTTTTTGAAAATAGCCAAAGGAGCCATACCATAGCTTACCCCAATATCGTGGAATTAGTTTTGAGCCTTGTCCATTAGTCTATCATTAATGAGAGGGCACAGTGGGAGAAAACAAAAGGAAAACTTTTCAATTAATTACAACATCCCTAAAGGTTTCTAATTTGTAAGTACGTAACTAGAGCCAGCATTAAGGCGAGAACCAATTAATGCCAAGTCCCCCCGACCGAATAGACCACAACCACTTCCATATTTATTCCGTACTTTTTGGTTTTCTAAAATTCATCAGAGCGGCAATTTCTGATAAATTCAACACGTCATTGAAGCGAAATGATAGTGAAAAGCTAATCGTTTTAGGGGCATCGGATCAGAGGGACTTTATTTTCAAATCAGCCATAATATGAGTGAAATGCTGCATACTTCGCGAAAAGAATAACATAAGCAGAAATATGTATTCCTTTCTAAATGCACACCCATCCGAGTGTCCACTAAGTCACGTTTCTTAATAACGCCGAAACACAAACGCCCTTGTTACTCCGTTTTCGTACATATTTCATGAAACGCTTCTCCCATCATAGCTGTAGTCAGATACTCAACTGCTGTATCCCCCTTTTCGAACGGAAATGGGTAGATGGTGTTTTATACAGACATTTTTATCCCTCAACCTATTATAGCAGTGATTATGAGCCCGGCAAAAGGACTAAGGGTACTACGCGATTGTTATGTTGATTGCAACATAAAATTTCGTTCATTAAAAATGCTGTTGAAGTAAAACACTGAGTCATTTAGACGCTTAATAATGCCTGTGAAGTCACATATTAAAAGTAGAGCGTTCTGAAATGTTACCCACGCTTGGTTTAGCAAGTCATTGTGAACGATTTGATTGCTTCACGAGGATGCGGGTACTGAGTGGTTCGGCGGTTGGGTGGTGAGGCGGTTGGCCGGTTGGGCGGTTGGCCGCATAGCGATGGATTCATGGATAAATAAAACAAACGTTATATCGTTCAATCATTGTTATCGTTCTTCAATATTTCTTTAGAGTGACTATGGTCAATATATATGAGGGGAACTCTGCGAAGTATAAATTATTAAAAAGTCAACCTATAAGACAGCTTACCGCTTTAGGATATGAAAAGAATGAAATATCTCTTCAGTCCTACAAATGCTCATCAATCATTGGAATAGAAATCCAAGAGAAACGTTAGTTAGGGCATAAGTCTGACGCTGATATATAACAAACTGGAAACAAAAAAATGACAACCAACCAGCACAAGACGAATAAATTTACAAAAACAAAGTTATACTTATTTAGTAGATGTTTCAAAGTCCCTCTTCCATCTGCAGCAGAAATCAAATTAAACCCTATTCCGCGCTGCAAGAAACTTTAGTGCTCCATTGACATTGCATACATTTACTTTAAACAATAATCGTGTTTGCGAAACTTTGCGGCACGAACAATGGCAGAAATAATCAGCATACATGTCAGGAGGAGAGAGATGCTTCGACTCCATCACCTTCTGAGGAAGCTTCCGGTAGTCGCCGGTAGTTAGCCGGAGTTGAGACAGAGACAGAGGAAATTAACTTTCCACAAGCTGCATGCAATTGCTGGGGCATTCGGGTAAACATCCTGCTCTGCTCCTCAGCCAGTGAAAAACAGGAACAAATCAGAAGCACCCTTAAGGTCTTCCATCATGACCGGAGGTGATGAATTTCCATAGGGTTACCTGTTCCGACGTTTTCATTTTGTCGGTATTAAGTTCGTCAAATGATGCATACATCTTCCGAGACGAGCGCCAAAGCATTCTGATGGATTTAATTTTCAACTGCAAATCGTCCATGACAGCTTCTGTTGGGGAAGCACATGAGGCAAGAAACTCATGGTCTGTAATCCACATCCTATGTATGTGCAGCTGCCGTTGCCTTGTAGGAGAGTGTTTGTTAAGCAAATTAAAGCGCACACCGGTGGAGGATTACTACGTCAACCAAATTACCCACAGTGATCAGCCCAAATAGACGTAAGAGTACTATTCCATAAAAGCGGGCACAACATAGTGTTGTCGATTTCGACTGCTTAACTTTATTTCACTTTACCAGATGTGCGTTGCTGTGGCCGAGATAATAGGTTGTCCATTATCTAATGCCTTTCGAACTTGCCGGATACGAGGATTCAATGAGGTGTGACAAAACGATTTTCGCCACAAGTAATTAACACTGTCAACCCTTCAGAGGTACACCGTCCAGAAACATGTTCTAATTTGAGGTTAAATCCAGGCCCGACAAGGGAAGGAAGGAAATCTTCAGGTTATGCCTTTGTTGTTCGATAATAAATACCGGACGCCTATCGTTAGGGGATGATAGTAAAAATTCAGTAAAAAATTGATTCGATAAGCGTTGATGTGATGAATTTCTACATCAAGTTCCGATTAAAAGTTATTGATTCATTGTCAAGCTTATGTTGAGGGAATTACGAGCCAGACACTGTATAAAAAAGAGGTGCGGTCAGATGGTAATAACTTGTGAAATGGCTGGGAAAAAATTAGATGTGGTGAATATATTGATTTGCTGATCAGATTATTATTGTATGGTGAGAACGTTCTTTGCAACACCTTCCTTCTTCATGTTTATCCAAGGAGACGTTGAAACCCGCTGCGCTGTGGCACGCCTCACACAGCCGACGGGAGAATAATAAGCACATTCACAATAATTGGTTATTCTTGTGAGATAATTTAAGGTCGCATTTACATTTTCTTTATCTATGGTTTTCTTAGCCAGATTTTACGCAGCTAATAGTATGGGAAGAACGTTTATATCGCAATTACAGGTTATCCACATTTTTGCTATCGAAATCGCATAAAAGAAACAACAGACAACTAGACCATTAAAAATCAACGACAACAAAAGCATTCCCAAAAGTACCAATTCCATTCATCCACTTATCAACCTACACCGACGACAAGGCGAACGCAGTGGAAGCAATAAAAAAAACCAGCAGACAAGCAAAGCAAAAAAGAAAATAAAATAAAAATCATTGAAATTAAATTAAACGACAATCAGAAATCCAATACTGGTGAAGATGCTTTCTTTTGGCACGTACCACCAACCATATACCATCCGCAAAAACACAAAAGAAACGCAAAAGTGCTCTTGAGATCCAGATAAGGAAACACAGCAAAGCAGACGACAGTCATTGAATTTGCTGAATGAGGAAGAGACATTTCCTATCACCATCCCCGCCCCAGGGATGCTATCTGTGGTGTATCTCTCGCCCATACTCATACGGAGTAGGTATACCATTTCAATCGGAGTCCTAATCACAATTTTCGATAAAAATTATTTTTCTCCTTTAAAATATCCTCACCAAAGGATCACAAGAAGGTGCCTAAAGATAGGAGCAACCAGACGATTTCAGCAATTAACGAAGAAACCCATTGTGGTTTCGTATCGTCACTCAAACTGAGTACTCGCATCACTGTAGAACTAATGAACAATTCTTTATTTTTAATACGTAATGTCGTCAAATAAAAAGCTTATCGCAGTAGCGCAACACACCGCATGACACATTATTCGTATTTGCACATTCACACTCATGACACTCATACTCCCATCCTAACGTCAGGTTTTCTGCTCTCATCTCGTGATTTGCATAATTGCCTTTGCGAAAAACATCGCTGCGAAGGCAGAAAATCTCAATTCATCGCACACGTTCAATGTTCTACGGAATGTTACATTGAAAAGATTTTAGGTTGGAATTGTGCTAACATTTGTAATCACGTTCTGTAAAGTACTCCAGTCAATTTTAGAAAACTCAACGCATTCACTTTCTCTTTATTCCATACTTCTGGGCGAACGAGACGAGAGGTGACTAGGTGACAGTGCGAGTTTTACCATATTTCGGTTTGTTTATGCAGACTTTTTTTGATCATAAAACCATAAGCTTTATCCGTTCACTTAGGCACTCAGTAGTACACACATGCATACATCCTCAAGGAACATTTTGGGAATCGTTTCAATGACTCCGAACCAAAAGGAGGAAGGAAGAACTGCATAAAATCGCAAAGTGCTTTATTAAAATTTTAACGGCCGCCACAAAGTGTAGTACTTACACGGATGCGTGGAAATGCCGTGGTAGTTTCAGTAAAAATATACGAAATCTGCGACCAGCGATAAAGCGTTAGTTTAGTGGGGCATATTCGTGCTGAAATTTAGGTAGTACCTATAAACTCTTACGTTGATAATTTATTCATGAGACGTTTGAATAAGTTAGAATCATTAAAATGCTTTCAATTTCTCTCCAATTAATTGGGCATGCCGGTGTGCTACTTGAAAAAAGCGAAGTAAAAATTTAACAATTTCACCAACATGTACCGTGTAGTCTTTGTCATCCCAGTGATTGATTTCCTCGGAATCCTCTTTGCATTGATTACCTTACGGACGCGGGTTATGTTTAAGTAATCCTCGGAGTATCTAGTACCTCACCGGATGGCAAATGTAAAATACACGATATAATTTCCTGCAACGATGACTAAGAATTTCCGTGATAGAACCAAACTGATTTTAAAATGTTAAAGATGAATATTTGTTGTCTGCGTCACGATATTGATTGAAATAATGTTCGTAGTCTCGTCGGGGTTAATGTGAACACGAGCGCTCGTTGCTTGCGAATATAAGACGGATATTCGACGTTTATCGACAAAACTTCAGGTTTCCTCCTTTACCTATCACGTTTTAACTATCAAATTCTTGTAGCACCCATCACTGTGCTGCATCTACTAGTACTGCATCTACATGTAGTAGTCATGCAGATGCAGTACTAGCCAGCGGATTTATTCGAAATCACTTCTTCGCTGCAAACCCTCTAGAAATTCACTTGAAAGCCGTTTCATATCTGTCAGAGTTAAAAAGATATTCTTTCCACGAAACTACGTGTGAGCTCTAGCAGCGTAGAAAGATAGAAGCAGAAACAAACCAAAAAAAAAAATGAAAAACGAAAACCATAGCGAATGGTAAGTAAACACATTCGTCGGCAGCACAGAACATCGCACACACATCTGTTCTCTTTCACAGGACATTAACTTTTATGTAACTCAAATGTATCCATATTCATGCCGCCGGTATGCAAATCCTGTCTTTTATTTAGAGCATGCCACCCACATCGAAACCACCGAGACAGCAGATTGGGGCGACAACGGAAGTGCACTAAAGAGAGTGGTTTGTGTCATTTAGCCTACAGCAATCCTTAAACTTGCTTCTGTCAGCTATCTGCACTGAAACTGCAAGTCTCGCATTCAAATGCAATATGTCTTTGTTTCATGTCAGGAGTGATGGGAAAAAAAGATGAGAAATATGGTAAGGCCTTGTTCGAACTCTGGGCTAAAAGACCTTCAGCAAAATTTACGTACACTTATCTGTACATACTAACATTCTCAATCGATTCCATACCAGAGTCCTTGGTGGTGTGTTGACCATAGCATGAGGTGGTAGTAGGGAAGGAGTTGGATGGCAACAAGAGCGCCTTGTATGTATTGGGAGTGGGAGTATTTTCGTGCGGGTGTTGTCTTTGCGAACGAAAGGATGATTTCACTTCCAATCAGATCCAATTGCTATCGAATCCAATTTGCTCTTGTTTAAAGGGAATACTAGCCGTTTCACACCCTTTTACACTTCTTTAATAATTGATGTACCTTGGTGGGCAGATGAAGCTCTTTGCTACATATGCACATGAAAGGGAACACATTTTTGAAGCTGAAAAGGCGAAACATAGTGATGCATACCACGTGTCGTTGATACGTACTGCCATTATTTCTTTTGGCAATGCTTCCAGTTATATAGATACCTCCTTGTAAAGGAAATTCCAAGAGAAATGTAAAGGAAAACTGGGAACTTGGGAAGAGAACTAAGACTTTGTAGTATGGAGGGATTGTCACAACCAAGCCCTTCTTTGTTTTGGCGCCTGAATGAAGGAATACTTATACATACTACACAGCAACAATATATTTTAAAATTCACATATGTGACTATTCTTTTTTTGTCTCTTTAAACGTCATCAAAAAGCAGATTCGCGATTTTACATCGGTATATGCATTTATGGTAATGAGCTCCATTTTTCCCCGTCAGATACAAATATTCAAAGCTTCTAAGTCACCTCCGACAATTTTATGTTTATATCCTTGACCTCATGTTGGAAAATCCTGCTTCCCTGGTCAAAGAATATCCCCCCGATAATCAAGGACCATTAACATTGCGAGCTTGACGATTATTCCCCTCCCTTCATTCGCCGTACAACATTTTTGTTATTGACACAATTTATGTATTCAATTTGAGTGGATTTACTGGGAAGTTTGCTAGGGCTCCTCAATACGAATCCACCGCACTGCCCATCAATTTATCCACATTCTCTAAGCACTCGGAGGAAAACTTTTTCTGTCGCAAACATGTATGTACACTAATTTATCCGAAGACACCCCACTGTGCAGGTGACACTGCCCATGGCCGTATGTGTGTGTTTAACTTCGAACACAGAGGGCTGTGTGAGCGTCAACAATTTCGACGCTTAACAAAATGGACCAGCACCAGATAGTGAAGGGTATATTTTTTTAATGACATGCTCTCTCCTCCGACTTGTTGAGCTTAGTTTCATGTTTCGATATTTTGCACAGAAAGAGGGTTTATTTCTTTATCCCCTCCATGCTTTCGGCTCCAATTGGCACGGACCACAATTGACCTTCCAAGGCACCTTACGAGTGCGTAAAATCATTTATTTATACGAGAGTACCCCCTACTTCAGGTGAAGGATATACGGATTGCCCTATTGGGTCTAATTGAATTCGGGGTTGTATCTAATTTTCTCCTGTTGGGACAAGTGCTGAACGTGTGATACTATTAGCATCCGTATAGCAAGTGTCCTAATGGACAAATTTACATTCAGACAGGATGTGCGTATACGGCAAACCTTCGGCCTTCAAGAAGAAGATGAGGCAAGGGATGCAATAGTCACAACATCTCAAGATAGTAAAGGTGCATGAAAATGAGGTTGCGTGGATGATTACAATTTGCAATTCGGAATATGTGTCGCACACAATGTGAATACCAATGTGGACGGGTATGGAATTAGCATTTTGCAGAGTCTCACTGAATCCTGAATGCTGAAGCGAGTGGGTCATTCGCTTTTAGATTTTATGATGAATACCCGCAGAATTTTAATCGCACACCGGCGATGATTGCCTGCTTTAGAATACATCCACGACCGGGGGGCTAATTGCAGGCTGATCATTCCGGGTTCCGATGTACCTCGCGGGTATAAGTCATTAATCATTGTCTGTGGTCGGTTTGCCCGGCATTCAGGGAAACTAATGCAAGCTGAGCAAAATCCGTCGTTACTCTGAGATTGGAATCGCTGGATTGGAAGTAATGTGCTCCATGGAGGCCTATCCGTGGGAATCGTAAAATGTGCTATTGTTTTCGTCAGTTATGGTGGCAAATCAGTGCCTAGTTAGTCTATTCAAGATTCGATTTATTTAAGCTATAAATTGCAAAGCGACATGATATAACGATGTGCGATGAGATGTGACTGGGAATTCTTGGCCAACTGTGCAATCTGTGATCTGAATATTTAATAAGGTTTTTTTCCAAACAGGTCCCTCACTGGTTGATACAATCTGATGACTTTTCTATTTTTTTCTGAATGTGATCTACATTCACCGTCCATCTGTTGATGATGTGAATAGCAATAATTTAAAATTTAAAATCCATATCCAAGAAAGCCACACAGGTCGTTGTCCCAGGGATACGTCCCTCCAGTGGATAACAGAAATGTAATTAAACTTAAAATGGCATACGTACACATACACATCCCTTAAGCTTAATGTGATTACTTACTGAACTTATGTAAGAATTATAATCGTCTGCGTATACAGTCCGTTTGGTCGCTCCACTTTGAATTAATACTGCTGAGCCTGCTACACCGCTGGGACGCTTTAAGAGCTCAGAGATTATTTATTTCTGCTTCCAGCATAAGTTTCTCTATCCCGTCCCGTATGCCTTGTGTGTGCCACCGTCACGGTGGAAGTTTTCTTTTCAATTCAGCGAAGAAAAAATATCGTTAAGTGTATGCCTTCCTTCCTCAACCATTCTTGATACTTTGTTGAGACTGAATATTCGTACATAAGAGGATGCGTTCAGCGAAGTGTATCGCCGAAGAAATATATTGTTTGTATGTCCTTAAACGTTATTTTATTGTCATTGTTGTAGTTTCTCTGTCTTTGGTGTGGGCACGGTAGTGCGGTTTGTTAGATTGAGCTGTAGGCTGCTGGCTAAAGGATGACTAACACAAACGTTTACCATAAAAATCCACACATATAATCTATAGATATGAGACTTGAGTGTCTGCAAGAACTTTTATAAGTTTCTTCAACAGCTGGTGTTTGTTACTTAACTTGACAATGGTATATTGGACAATGTGAAAAGTGCGCTTGTCGGAGGGGACAAAAGTGTAAAGCGATATGACTTAAAGACTTACGTCGCAACAAGTATATAAAATCACGATGCTGCTGGTGTCATCAAAGTGTTTTGCCTGATCTTCATTAAAAGGTTCGGCAACGCTTAACAATGTCGTGCAAATTTGTTTTTCGGAAAAAAATTGAGTTTATGTTTCAGGCGTCAATTTCAATGAGGTGCATAGTTGACAGTTCAATAAATTCAATTGGTCTGGAATAATATTCGTACAAATATGAACAATTTATTTTACCTTAAGCTGAAATATGAACAAACATAAGGTCTTCACAAGAAAAAAATTCATTCTTTATTCAACAATTATTAATCTTACGTTTAATTTGTTTATTTGTTTTTTATTTTTACATGAAAACAATAAAGTTTTACTTTTATGTCCTAATTCATTAAGCATCTTACAATAAATACTTTCGCATGCGTTCCCTGATTCATTATCAAACATTTTAGATGTCAATATTATATGATTACAATACACAACTATGTATCCATAGGTATATGTGTATATATTAAATAATATTTTAAATATTTCTTTATATCTAAGAGTAAGCATGTATTCTTAAAAATTTACCCTACTGGCGTTATGTATAAAATATTACCTATCAATCTATCTTACTGTTGAAAATCAAGCCAATATGATATGGCCTAAAGCGCACACAAAACTACGATGCTGTTTGGAAGTAAAGTTATTTAAGAAAAATAATCAAAAACTTCCAAATGGGGCTCAATCGATGCATAGCTTTGTACGCCTTTAGGCAATTACTAAATATATATGGATATCCATTTTGTTATTAAAATGCATTCACTGCCACACGCAGGAGGCCCTTTGTATGCCTGTGTACATATTCATGCAGGCTACCTGTAGCAGTGAACCATACAAAACAAAAAAAAATATGTGTTCAACAAACACATTTGTATGTACAATGTTCTTATACAATAAATATATACAAAATATTGAATATTAAATACAACAATTTTCACAGCTAACAATGACTATCTACTAGTTAGATAATTGAATCTATACAAATATCTACTCGTATTTGTTTTTTTTTAGTTTAAGTAAAAACTCTTCATTTCTTATTTTTTTTTAATACTCTGAACATTTGTATGTGTTAACGGATATCATTCTCGTTGTCGTCAGAAAGGTATGCTGGTGTGTTTTCGGAATAATTTGAATTATTTCTCCTTCCGTGTCTGCTCTTCAAGTAAAGTTAAAGTTGTATCCTGACAGGAATATACACCTGATGTTCTGTGTTCGTTTGAGGTGGACTAATAATGTTGTAAAAGTTCCGTGCACATTCTCTGCTCTCTGTCGAGTTTCCTGTTGTTCTAAGGGAACTTTCTTGTTACGAGGAAATACACACTGGAACATGATTAAGGAGGACAGTATTTCTTTCTTTTTTCTTGTTGTTTAGTAAAAGTAAAAGACTTTCTGCTTTTATTAAGGGCAATACAAGTTAATTAGGAACAACTACTGATGTTCGTCGAACTGAATACTTATCCAAACTCGTGCACATCGAAGGGTGTTAAGTTGGTGCACTGCAGAAAGAATGAGCAGTTCCTAAGTGATTAAACTTAAAAGTATGGTGAAAGTAATGGAGAATGAAGGGGCTTAATGATCCCATTTACTCAGTAGAAAATATAACTGAAGAGCTAAAGCAAGATACTCGTCATCACTTGACTTGACTTGACTCTCGTGGCACTCTAATTGTAGAGACGCCAGCAGTGACCACAGAGTATCTTTTAAGGATAATGTATAAAAACAGCCAACAACTGAAAGCATCCTCAAAACTGGATCCATTCATGTCAACACGTAAACAATAAATCTCTTAAAGAAGTCACCGAATACAAAGCTAAATACAACTTTAGGAGTGGGCTTATAATGTTCACGAGAGTCAAACTTTTCCCTCACAAGTGGGGTATTCAGTTACATTCTCCATTCGATGGGTTTTCAAAACAAGCACCAACCAAACAATTCTACATAATCGTATTCGTATACTACTGCCTATGTATCTCACAAAATCACAGCCTATTGATACGAAAAACCTTTTCAAGGTAATCTAAATCTACAATGAAATTAACATGGGAGCACAGTAATCCTTTTGCCGCGATCCACCTTCCACTTAAGTGCCTTATTACTTGATTCTAATTGGAGATACCCTATTTGTGCTATACTGCGCTTACAGAAATCAATATTGATGATATAAACACAGTTAGCGGCATCCTAAATCATATCCGTGGCAAAGTTAAAGAACCCCACCGGGTGCTAGCAGCAGAACAGAGAGCTATTCAGCTCTTGCCAGAGCTTGACGTTTAGGTTGTTTTCATCCGACGCTGCGCCGTTGGGTGTATTGGTGCTAAATACATTTGCATCTCATTTTTAATTCAAATTAAAATGGGGGCGTTATCCGCTAGAGTGGATATCATTAGTTGGTGCATGGTTTTTGCTCATTGGTCTTAAATGATTTCAATATGTTTAATTTTTTTGGTTGTGGAAAAGTGGTAAATGGGAGTGCACTGCAAATATTAGCAATAAATGTTTTTTCCTGAATAATTCCGCGAGATGAGGGTCTCAATGTTTACTGTTGCACATACGCTATCATGATGCGGCATTCCATTTTAAAGGCAGCTCAGCCTGTGTTTGCATATGTCTCCTGCTGTGGGGGTATTGCTTTGATCCCCCAGGGGTGGTATCTAACTACTTCTGGCTGTCCTCTTATAAGGCAGTGTATGCATGGATTGCATTGCAAAACATGAACAAAATTCTAAAAGGAAAGGGCAACGTTGGACGTGTCTTAATCCGTTTCATTATTTACTTACGAAAAAAATGCACACAGTTATGTGTGTTGAAGTATGACAGATAAATAACATCCCCGAGGTATCCACGTAGCCCACAAAACAAAAAAATAACAAAAAAAAGGAATGGGATGTGCTGTGATTTCCACCGAAGCATCCTTGCGTAGTTGAGTATGGGATTTTGATATTTTCTGACGTTGGATGATGCATGAAGCGCTTGTCTCGTTCACCTGGAACGAAATAAGAAAAACGTGAAAAAAATAAAATACTGTTACACATACCAGCATAAAAGTGAGAATATCTATTGTATTTGTTACAAGTCCAAGCAGAGGATATAAGCAAGTTCAGGGTGAGTTTAGTTAAAATGGATTTACATTGTGTACCGGAATCGAATTGAAGCAAAAATGAGGAACCAAACAGACAGCTAACATGACACAAGATTATCTCATCGTTTAAGGATACAGGTGAACGGGAATCCCTACGATTATAGCGCAAGATGGATTGAAAGGTATTAACATTAAGAATAGCAGTAGAAAAAAGTGTACGTCGTGAGATGCTCTTTAGCATACGAAAGGACCTGAAGTGAAGAAAAAATTCCCATGTACACAGCAAAGTTGGTGGTGATGTTCTGGTCTCTTTGGTTGACGTTATCTTTCGAATAATTTCTGGAGATGAGTTCATTTAGAGATGTTCAATTCTATGATAATTTCTTTTGGAGCTTTTGTTATTTCAGTTTTGAGAATTTTAAACATCTGTGAATGATCTGTGAATAATAATGAATTGTTTGTTGCGTGCGTTTTTTCCCCATTGTTGTGCAAATCACGTTACGGGTAAGCGTTTGCAATACATTTTTTAGTGATACTTTTTCTAAAAAAATCACCTGGTGCGTGGATTATAAAAATAATAAAATGGGCGCTGCAGCTCGTTGTGGACTTGGGCTTAGGGTCTAAAGCAAATTATGTAGAAGAATATGGACAATATTGATTTGGGAATTGAATTTGAAAACCGTAAGACATTTTTGGAAACCCTAAAGGTCCAACAGCTACTTCAACCACCACCCTCACGTTTGACTCTATGATGGTTATTTAATCATGTCATGTACCAGAAGGTTCATCAAACACAATTGCTCTCTTGTCTGCTGCTGCTCCTTAAATGCTTCAATAACTTTTAAATTCCAGACATTCCCCAAATTTCATTCCACAACATTGAATCAAGTCACTTCTTTCTAACTTGTTTCGTACAAGACCTAAATTTCTGATAAGTACACACAAAAAAAGGAAAGCACAAACAAAACAAGAATGCGACCCGACCGACATAAATATTTGCTATTTGTTCGCTCCTGTACTGCATATCCCTTGTCGAAGAAACAAGGAAGAAAAAGTGAAGAATAAAAAAACTCCGTTTCAGCTTAAGGACATTTTGCACGAATAAATACAAGAAGAACTTAAAAAGAAACAAAAGAGCAATCAATTTATACATGCTCCACCGAATTTCCGTGCACTTTCAAATGTGTTCTTGCAAACGTTTATCTTTTATAAGTATGCTGTGGCAACCGTTTATTGGGGTCTATAAATGGTGCAAGAAAGAACATCCAACAATTCCAAAAAAGTCCTATCTCTGGGTCTTTTTATCAGACTACTTTCTATTTTTGTCGAATATGAAGACGTTCTTGGGCATAAAAACGGCAAAAGAGGACAACGGACATTGTCCTTATCTCCAACTTTTTGGATGAGTCCTCGAGATAAGCAGTATGGTGATTTGGAAAAATCACTTTCCCATATGAAACCCAACTGTCATCTCAAAGCACACGCCTTGAGGCATCACTCAATCATGTCCCCTGTCAGCTGACTCTTGCTCTATCATTTTTGTTTTCGTTTTCTTTGTGAGGGTTGCCTTTGTAAAGGCCCTTATAATCAAACTGACAGAGCACACAATCTCTTCAATCATGAGTGAATGAAAATTCCATACTTCTGAACTTGTATCCCTTTTTAAGCCCACGCTGGCGATGATGTGAGTGCAGACGTAGTTTTGACAGATTGAAGAAACTCCCAATTAGGCGATTTTGTTTCCATCACATCCCACTATCAATCCCATCAACATTGTGGATGGTAAAGCGATATATGGTTCCATGTTCAGGATGAAATATTTATCATCGAACCTTACTCCAACTCAAGCGTGGACATCGGTGGAATAAGTTTGCGTGGCAACACTACACTACACACACTCCATACACACAGCCAAAGGGATGGCTTGATAACTGACCATAACCATCGTAACTCACGGCGCACGGAAAAAGGGATACATTTATTGATGAAGCTTAAAGAATGGGATAGGTGGGATTGGGTTATCTAGCACTGTCCACATGGCTGCGGGCAAGACGGATTGAGCAGGAGTTTGTGCCTCTCCATTGGAGATACAATAACATCTTGGGACTGGCGCTTATTGGCTTTCGAGGCGGACAATAAATTTTCGTTTAATGAAGAGAACTATCGAAAATTTAATCAATGTCTCGTGAATAGTGCGATGTTTTCGAAATATAGTAATGAACTCGAGTTTCTGGTTAATTGTTTTCGAGACCCTTAGCCGACTTGTGTGAATTAATGTCTGCTTATCTGTAGTTTTAGTAATTATGTAACCAATTTGATGTATGCTTTATATTATTCACATATTTGTTTACGTATATCTACATTTGTATTTAGGGGAATGAAGCAGGTGACACCCGATGAGGTGGCACATTCATGCAAATATGCCCGAACTGAGTGTCAGCATTTCAGTCATTCTATCGAATAGTACCATTATTCAGAGGATGATTTTGATTAATTGACAACATTCCGAGCGCGCTGTCAACGGTATTTTCGTATTTTATTTCATCTCACGACAACCTTAACGAGGGTAACCTTTTGTGTTTCCAAAGCCTTTTGCAATTCAAAAGAGAAGGGTGATGACGCCTGTGAATCTTTTGTTGAAGCTAATGCAATGCAGTGGGAGGCTTTTATGAAAATGATTTTAGTGGAAATCAACAATTGAAGAGCAGCGAATACCTTGAAATCTCATTTAAAGTCCTTGTGTTTATGCCAATACATTCCATTTTGCATAAGGCGGGGTTCAAAAAAATAAATCATAATCAATCCAGTTAGGGCTTATGACATAAAAGAACAGATTCGCAAACAAAATATCTCGTCACATGAATGATGTTGAAACCGTGTCCCTCTGAAAGCAAGGAGTCTATGTCAAGTGTTGCCGCAACTGGTATTTGCCAGCGGATTCCTCCATGATTATCCCTCGAGTTATTCCACATCGTTTCAATAAAGCGAGCATAAAACGAGCTGGCATTTTAACCTCTTCTACATGAATTTCGCAAACATTTGAACCCTCCCGCAAAATTGGAACTAAATGGAATTTTAATTGCCCCCGCTGCGCTAAATTTGTATTTCAAATGTCAAATGCCGTCAGAGGCAGCGAATTGCGAAAAAAAAATAATGCAAAATAATATTTCACAATCCGTAGACCATTCGTTTTCTCTGTTTGATCCGGTTCGTGTAGAATTAGTGTACATATGTATATTTGAACTCTCCATCCAAGCAAACAACATGCGACTTTCGTCTTTTGTTGTTCTCCTTTTTTTCCTCCTTATTAAACAATTTTCGTCTCATTTTTCCGTTTAACTTGTCATCAGCATTGGCCCTTGCCGGCTGGCTTCGGGGGAGTGAGCGAACCTTAAAAAGTTCATAACCATTCATCGTCAATGTCCCATTCCCTTCTTCATTATTCTTTGACATGACTTCGCATCACTCTTCGCATTTTGTGTTTTGTAGACAAGCACACAGTGCGATGTCGATCTGTGACCGAAATAACGTAGCGCATTTGTCAGCCTTGACATTCAGTGACAGTTTGCTTTTTCACTTGTTCCGAGTGACAAGTCTAGAAGGGATGGATGACAGTTGATTACATTGGGAGTGCATCCAGTGGACGGATTAAAGTAAAATTCTTACCACAATAGATCTTAATTAAAATTGTTTTTTTTTTCATTTTACCTAAAATCTACCAATTTTTGGCATTGTGTGGGGAATGGTAAAAATGGGATAATTTGCATAGTTTTACTTGTCTGCAGCTATCTTTGGAACTGTGTTGATCGGCTTACAGAGCTGCTCGACAAAATCTCCTCGTAGATCCCTTGCAACTAAAGAGGATTTGCTGCGAATTCAGAGTCTTCCTCTTTCGTTGCCTTTATCTTCTTTTTTCGTATTGAAACTCGGATTAGTTTCATCCTTTTTTTGCATTCATTGCATTTTTATGTGCACGAACTCGTGAAAAGGGGAAAAAATCAACATTCGGTGTCCTTGTTAACTTAAAATCTGTACAGCAGCCTTGCACCACTCACGTTCGTGTGGAAACACTAGTCTGTAGAAAGCTGGAGTCGGGTAAGAGTCCTGTGTGTTATGAAATATCTGTATAATTTGGAGAACAGCACCGAAAACTACGTATCTACACAGTGTAGTAAGGGCGATAATACTTTACATTGCTTTGTTATATTTCAAATGACTATTCGTTTGCAGGATACTTGCCTCTTTCATGAAGAGATTTCTCGGCTGTCACTTTTGTGTGTGCAAACTTTTGTGAAACACAATAACTTGGAGTGATGTAGTGCAAAATTTTTTTTAACTAGTGCCTTACTTGTACATGGTTAATTTGCGCTTTATATTGTAATTTCATAAAGTGCTCGCCGGAGAGATGTCAGGGAAAAGAGAACGGAAGGATTCGTAGTTGTCATGCTTGCTTGGATTCTGCGAAATGTATGCAATGCTTATTTTCCTCCGTGACATCTTTAAGCCTCGTACAGACAAAGTCAACATTGAGTTTTCAGATTCTTGCAAAACTGATTTGATGATAATCCTTGTACATGAAGTCACAACTTAAAGAAAATGAAACATAGTTTGCCCTTCGCAATGCCAACTGCAGATTAATGTAGTTACTTATCTGGCTTTGTACTTACATACATAAATCTGCATGTACTGTGTACAGTGTGGGTTGTATTAAGAGCCTACTTCGGCGCTGATTGTGTACAATCAGTTTCGGAAACTGTAACATTAGTTTTCTATCTGTTGCGATGCTCCATCTATGTGTTACCACATATTACAAGGTTCTACATTCCAACATTTGACAATGCAAATTAGTCGAAAAACGTCGTATAAAATGACCACTAGTCAACAGAAGGCACCCCCTGCATCTTGTGCATTTCAGTGTAAATGGTAATTTGAATCTGAGCAAAAATAGGTTACCATCAGCTGGTGTAGGTGAACAACATTTAACCTTTTCACATGGACGAGCATAAGATTTCATTTCTCATTCACAAGTGTTGTGTTCAATTCGTTGGAAATTTCAAAAGCAAAAGGCTTCTGTATTTTATGTGCTCGTGTACATTTTTAAGAAGCAGTGAAACATTTTCACGTGATGTGACTCGACTCAAGAAGCCGACAACACATTTTTCATGATCACATAATAAAATAACAATAATAAGCCACGATAACATGTCAAGTATGGTGATGAAGGCACACCTGGAGAGGGTGTCATACCAAACGCCAAATATTACGCTACATTGCGCAGCAGCTATTCAGCAGTCAAACATACTCGTAATTCAAATAAACAAAACGCATCGTTCAAGGGACAGTATGTACCGTGACACCCGACGCGATGTTTGACTTTCATCCCGCCGCCACCGTACATTGGGGTTACTCGCTTCCTAGGAGAAATGAAAAAGGCAAAATATTGATCTCCCCTCTTCCGGATGTTCATTGGCTCTTGAATCCCGAGCAATACTCGTACAATGGAAATCGTATTCGTCATCTTGTTGTGCGATAAGTAAAAAATACAGAAGGAAAAATCAAATCAATTTCAAGTGTTGTGATTTTTGAATGTCAATAAGTTTTCCCCGCAGTGTCCATTGACTGCGTCTTCCATCACTTGATATTATCCTTGGAAACCGCAGAATATTGGTATTCTCCGAATTGAGGTTAGCTGAGATTAATATAATTTGGGACATTTCGATGCGGGCGAAACTTCGTCTTCGCCACATGATAAAAAATGTGTAAGATATACACGTTCTTGATTCGTTTTCTTTTTTGCGAATATCTTTCGCTCGTGGGTATGAAATATAAAATAGGAAAACGGTAATTACATTCAGTTGACAAGAGAGGAAAGTCCGTGGATGTGCTGGTGTTGGTGGTTCGGAATGAATTTGAAGTGTAAATAATTGAAGTTTGATTTCCTTAGGTTCATCAGAGCAGCGGACGAATATTGTGTAAGAAAAGAAAATCGTGTTCTCAGATGGGAGTGGGGTGAACATTTAATTTATTTCGTCCCTTTGGTTGAAGATGTATTTTAATTAAAATATCCACAGGTTGTCTATAGGTCTTGTGAAATATTTTTCTCATCGAATAAGAGATAATCGTGAGTAAGGGAATCTCGATTTACATCGTGTGAGTTGCTTCAGTTGTTGATTGCTCTCAACTTGGCGAGATGCCAGCAACGATCCCTGTAAATGCACAGGTCAAGTTGACATACAGCCGCCTCGCGGCGCCCTCTGGATAACCTCTACTGCAGCCGCTTAGAGGTGAACCAATGTATGCAGCGACCCCTTGTCCGGGGGTTTAAACCAGGACCCGGTCCTCCAGGTTCGGGGGTTTCGCGTGGGGTTAACTTCCCCACCGTGTAAAACTCGCAATAGTTCAGAGACGGCAACAAGCCTCGGATGCGGATGACCCTACTGCTGACGACCATGGACAACGAAATAAGGACAACGATTTTCGGTTCTGCACGTGGAATGTGAGGTCACTGAACAGACCACGTGCAGCCGATGAACTTGCGGAGGCCCTAGAAGCCTATAAGGCTGACATCACCGCCATCCAAGAGGTACGATGGGATGGGCCGGGCAAAAAGAGGATGAAAAACTGCGACATATATTACGGCGATTGCTACAAAGAGCGAAGGCAGCGCTTGTTTGGATGCGGTTTTGTTGTTCGAGGCAGACTTAGGCAAGAAGTCTTAAGCTTTAGATACATAAGCGAACGCCTCACAACAATCCGCATCAAGGCAACATTCGGCAACATCAGCCTAATTTGCGCCCACGCCCCAACGGAGGACAAAGACGATGATAGCAAGGATGACTTCTATGATCTCCTAGAAAGAACATACGATCAATGCCCCAGCTACGACACCAAGATCGTTCTAGGAGATTTTAATGCAAAGCTGAGAAAGTCGTCGGTAAACACAGCCTACACGACAACACGTCCGACAATGGACTCAGGCTGTTGGACTTCGTGACGGGGCGAAACCTCACTGTAGCCAGCACGCGGTTCCCTCACCTCAACAGTCTCCCTGAAGCTCTCAGAGAGTCCAACCCTGCCAGGCGAAACAATCGACGAACAGTGGAACCGTTGTCAAAACGCCATCAGAGAAGCTGCCTCTGATGTGCTGGGTTTTAAAATGCCACCTAGAAAAAACCCATGGTTTGACAACGAGTGTCGGCAGGCGCATTCAGCGAAGCTAGCAGCATATAAGGCGACGCTGGATAGAAGGACGAGAGCGGTTCGTGAGCTCTACGAACTTAAAAGAAGGGAAGGGCACCGGCTTCTCAAAAAGAAAAAGAAGGAGCATGAGAAGCGCGCGATCGAGGAAATGGAGAGGTGGTACGGCAGAAATAATGTCCGAAAGTTTTACCAGCGGGTGAAACAACTATCCAAAGGGTACAAACATCGGACAGAAGCCTGTCGGAACGAAGAGGGACAACTCGTAGTAGAGTCGCAGTCGATACTGAGAATCTGGAAGGATCACTTCTGCAGACTGTTAAACGGCGAAGAGGACACCAATACCGCTGTCAGGCAGAATGTTCCACTCCACGCAATGGACGACGACAGAAGAGAATTCCGTCCCCCCGATCTAGACGAAGTCAAGATAGCGATATCGAGACTGAAGTCGAACAAAGCTGCTGGAGCGGATGGATTGTCCGCGGAACTGTTTAAGGCAGCTGGAGATGATCTGGTTGGGCGCATGCACCAGCTCGTCTGTAGGATATGGTCGGAGGAAAGCATGCCCGACGAGTGGAATCTTAGTATCGTTTGCCCGATCCACAAGAAAGGAGACCCCTTTGACTGCGCCAACTATCGGGGGATAAGTCTCCTTAACATCGCATACAAAATCTTCTCTGCCGTTCTGTGTGAGCGCCTGAAACCATTCGTCAACAACCTGATAGGTCCTTATCAGTGCGGTTTCAGGCCTGGGAAGTCCACTATCGATCAAATTTTCACATTACGGCAGATCCTCGAAAAAACCCAAGAGATGCAGATCGACACCCACCACCTATTTGTCGACTTTAAGGCCGCATATGACAGTGTGCATAGAGACGAGCTATACAACGCCATGTCTAGTTTTGACATCCCTGCCAAACTCGTCAGATTGTGCAGGATGACGATGGAGAACTCTCGCTGCTCCATCAAGGTCGGTAACGAACTCACCGAGACCTTCAATGTCAAAAAAGGTTTTAGACAAGGCGACGCGCTGTCATGTGACTTCTTCAACATCGTGTTGGAGAAGATCGTGCGAAACTCACACGCCAACACTAGAGGCACGATCTTCCAGAAGTCCGTTCAACTGTTAGCATACGCGGACGATATTGACGTGATTGGCCGAACTCAGCGAGCCGTCAATGAAGCGTTTGCTTGTATTGAGACGGAGGCGGCAAAAATGGGTTTAGCGGTGAATGAGGGCAAAACAAAGTATATGCTGTCATCAAGAAAGGACACACAACATCGACGACTCGGTCAGAACGTCACCATAGGCAGCTACAACTTCGAGGTAGTGAAGGACTTCGTCTACCTCGGCTCCCAAGTAAATAGTGCGAACAACATCAGTACTGAGATTAAACGCAGAATAACTCTTGCCAACCGCTGTTTCTTTGGGCTCAAGAGGCAATTGAGTAGTCGAGCAATCTCTCGAAAGACCAAGCTCACCTTATATAAGACCTTGATCATCCCTGTCCTGCTGTATGGCGCGGAAGCTTGGACTATCTCAAGAGCGGATGAAGACGCACTTGGTCTCTTCGAGAGAAAAGTTCTGCGTTCAATCTTCGGTCCTGTTTGCGTTGAAGGTTCTTGGAGAAGGAGATTCAACCACGAACTGTACGGGCTGTACAGCGACATGAGTCTAGTCAGGCGTCTACGGATTCAACGCCTAAGATGGCTAGGCCATGTAGAGCGCATGGACAACACTGCTCCAGCCCGAAGAGTCTTCGACTCCGAGCCAGTGGGACAACGCAATAGAGGACGACCACGAACCCGATGGCGCACTCAAGTGGAAAAAGACCTCAACCAACTTGGAGTGCGAAATTGGAGGCAGCTGGCTAAAGAACGTGCCAGCTGGAGAGGATTGTTGACCGAGGCCCAGGTTCACCCCGGACTGTAGCGCCACAAGAAGAAGAAGAAGAGTTGCTTCAAGGAAGTTTTCAATTTTTAATTTTCTCATTGAATGATAGATCCTGATAGGTAATCTGGTTAAAAAGAATAGATAACCCAGTATTATTTGTTCCAGTCAAAGGCAAATATTTTTTATTTCCCCAACACATTTTCCTATTTCATATCTCTTGCTTACAACACGTTGCTGTAAATTCATTAATTAATGAATTTTGAAATGTTTGGGTTATCTCCTCTGCATGCAGAGACCAACCATCTTCCGTGGTTATAAAAAGAATCGTTAAGTGCCTTCGTGTGTCCATGAGCTCATAGATTGCAGACCCACACTGAAAGCTGAAAATCAAACAAGCATAAAAACTCCATACCTCAAATTCCGCTCTCTTTCCACTTCCAATCGTAAACACGAAGCTAAAGTTCGTGTTTTTCATTCCAATAGATAAATTCGGAACCCTTTCACGTTCAGGAATCGATTTCTCCACACCTAGTCGCTTGCCTCGAACAGTTTTGAGTTCTACGCGGCAGGACTTTAACGCACAAAAAAACCATAACTATGATCCTAATGATATTATGTGCTAGGGACACCCTATTAGCTTTCCATTCCCTGGTTGTCGTGGCAATGGTGGTAGGTGACTCAGCAGGAAATTTGATTCTGCTATCTAATTCACCTTTCTTTTCATCACCCAAAATTATTTTTTCTTTCAGCACAATGAGCAATCACCGACTGGATATCATATCAATAATCTTGTCAAACACACAAAACACTGCTCCAACGCCGCGCCGCTGTTCAACCCAGTGCCCGGGCAACGGCTAAAAAGAGGTTCTCATACCTCGTTGAACACGGAACAGCAATGGAATCCTACTGCTGTGTTGCTGTACTAGTATGAACCGAAGTTGCAGGAAATTAAAATGCAGCTATCGCCACGTAACGAGAAAACTTTTCACCCGCAGTACCAGCCGGTTCTGGAGGAGAAGAAGTTTGTTTTCGGGGTTCTCCGAGAATACAGGAACACGAAATGCCAAAGCATGAAATCTCTGATGTAAGCTGCAAACAGAGTTACGGTCTCATATGACCAAATTTAATTAAATCCTAAAGGATTTCATTAAAATACAAAAAAAATGGATCATTACCTGACGTAGTGGACCGTTGTAAGTTGTGGCGCAACACCATGTGCGCAATTCAGTCCCACACTGTTTGTCAATGAATGCAATGAATTCTCCATCAACATTCAATTTGGATGAACTCTGACCAGCATAACCGCGATCACATTATTGGCAGTGGTCCTGTTTGCTTCAGGATACAATTTTGTAACGCGATTATGCACTCACGGGAGATTAAATGCCTCTACTCGCACACGCTTCTGTTCTCACTGTGTTGCCGCAGGAAGAGAAAGTTGACTGTACACAATTTTTTTCATTCGGCTTCCGCAGCGATATGAGCCGTGATTTCAATTCAACAACTCTCTCATGCGCCAAAACTATCCAATTATTGGCTGGTTGAGCGGAAAAAACCTTGTCTTCCAATACACTGGCATCCTTAATCAATTGGAAAACAGTTTACCCTCGCCCAGGCCATGAACACTAGGCTCTTCCACCGATGGCGTAATTTTATTGATTTTTATCTGATTAAATAATAATGTCTCCGCCATTAGGCCTCGCGAATGATTGGTTTGCAGGAAACATAGGCGAATCTGTATCGGACATAAAATTAAGAAGACAACACCTCCCCCGAGATTTTTAGCTTCTGACTTCATCAGAACTAAGCTTGGGTAATCATTTGCAGCAAGAGAGGGGTCGATAAAGCTTGCTGAGGATTACGGTCAAATTAAATGATTTAACGACTTGGAAGGATGTTGTGTAGGAGTTATTGCTTCGCACACTACGTGATGTCAAATTAAGCATTACGACTTATTCTGATATGCCGACAGCTGGACATGTCATAGTGTCGATGAATGCGGGGAGTGAACTCAGCATGGGATACAAATCTCGATCATAGATTTACAACTTAAGTGAGTAGATACGATAAGCTATCGGAAAGTTAAAGTTTATTGAGATATAAGAAGGCGTAGGAATGAGAAGTGAATGTTGTAAACACAAAATACCACCGTTGATCTACGTTTGCAAGGTTAAGCCCATTTCCGATTAACATCTCTTTTCTCTGAGGAATGGACGTCGACTAACATGTATCATTTATCACGCAGTTCGTCTCTCAGCACAGTAAAGGGATAGACTCTGTGTTGGAAATTTGCAATAAATGAGATGCTCTTCGTTTATGGATAAAGTTTCCTTAGGAGTCAAGATTGATTATGCCTTCTTTGCGCAGCTGACAGAATTGCTTACGTATAATTGCTCTCATAAAAAAACCCGGTTCAATAAGTTTTAAACAGATTATAGCCAATGATTTGGAAAAAAAACGCCCATCCCACCATGAGTAATCGTTCGTGTATTCACATTCCCCGAAGAAGGCAACTAAGATTGCCATCAATGACATATCTATCGGTAGACAGATGGCCATCCTAATCGTTCAATTAGAATCGTTGGTAAAAGAAATTCCGGTCGTTTAAGACAAATGGCAAAAAGGCCGCCCGCATCTGGCATAGAAAAGAGCGATTAGTTTGATTGTCGCCCAATCGAGGTATTCATTTATTTAACTCTTCCCTTTCATGCACGTTCTATCAAAAAAGTTTCCAGGAACAAATGGAGCTAATTTTCAAACCACCTACAAGTTCCCCTTCATCAGCCGAAAGAAATAAATAGGCGCTAAAACTTTGTCCATAAGACAATTTCGAAAGCATCCCCTTATCATGCTCCGGCGTTGAAAGCAGAAGAACAAAAGCAATTCGGGTATGAACATACATATCTATCTACCGTGTGACTGAATTATTCTGTTCTCTACCAACATGAAGCGTACTCCGTCTGAAATATTAATTCATGAGGGCTATTCCTTGTTGTGTTTTCTCAAGGAGCTGTGATACCAGAAACACTCTCAACTGCTCTGTGGTATCTCTGGATTGCTAGTTATAGGTTATGGCTCGTGATGTAAGTATAATTTCGTTAAAAGCAACGTTCTTCTTGCTTTACTCATGCAGGCTTGACATGGAGGTATTTAATGCCGACAATAGCTGCTACATGATTCCTCAAAATGTGTGCGAGAAAATTTAATACACACTAAAATCGAGCTTCGGAACACCTGATGATTACGAGCTCACCGACGACTTTTATCCTTTATTTCGTTCTATCCGCATCGCAGGAGGCAATCACACTAATGGTTAGTCTCTTTCACTGCACATTGGGGTTGGTATTTGTTTTACGATCTATTAGGGACATGTCGGGGGTGCGTAAGTGTATCTCTCTCGAGGAGCCGACGAGAGGCAACTCACTCACTCGCTCATTCGTGTGAGTTATGTGATTTTATTGTGAATTCCGGAGTAGGCTTAGGGGAAGGAAAAATTTGCTCCTGAAGTCGAAGGAAATTAGGCTTCTGCCGGTGGCAGGCAATGAATTATGTGACGCTTAGGTGTGTTAAAATATGTGGATACCTTGGAAGAGAATTATGGAACACTTTGGTTTTGCCGCAAAAAACAAAGATGTGAATCATCTCCTTCCATCTAGGGAGCAAACACGTGTTACATGTTCGAATTGATAAAGTTGTGTTCCCTGTGTTTGCTCGAATTAAGGCTTAAAGCGACGACAGCGTACATCTGTGCAAAAAGGATTGGGGAAGAGTTAGATAATAGCATCCGGTGTGGGAAAATAAATTAAATATACGAGGAATAATCGAAAGCTGTGAACAACTACAAGAATAAACGCTTCCGTTTGATGCTTTTAGCAATGGTAATTGGGACTTCTAGATGAAAATGTAATGCATCTTATTCAAGGTGCGGTCTAAAAAAAATGTATTTAAGCAAATAAACCACCACTTCTTGCGTGAGGTTGTGGTGTATTGCACAGATGCCAGACATACGTTGCCAAAAGAAAATTGAGGTGCGGAAAGTTTAACCTCGACATTGGGCCGTTACAATTAGTTCAACCTTTTTACTGCGGCGGCAAAATGCCCCAAGGTTAAACACACAGTTGTACGAACACAAAAAGGAATTCTTTCGACTGGGTGACCTTTCCGGATGGACTTTTGAAAGTTACCGAACAACTAAATTATAAGCAAGCAGAAACCATTATTGTTTCTTGTTGCTTTTCATAGGAAGTTCGAATCTCTTCCTCCCGAGCAAAAGGAAACTTTCCTTAATTTTTCTTTTAGGTTTTTCTCCTCCGCCATTTTTCACTGCTGAATCGAAATGCGTTGAATTGTTAAACGAGGTTGAAAGTCAAACTTGAAAGGATGTTTTTGAAACAAACACAATCCGTAAGTCATCAATTTTTAATGTTAAATTTTTGATACGTACCTACATGTACATACATGTGTGCACAGTAGGTACACAGCATACGCACAGTTTTCTTTTGGTCAGGTTGAATCATTGCGGAGTTGATTCGGAGTATAAATAATCGGGTTGGAGTGAATTATTTAGAATATCCATCAGTTATTCCCGACTGTGTCAACATAAAAATGTATTTTGCTAGTTTATGGTCTGGCTAGGGAGTTGCTTACAAACCCCTAGATATGACAGTTTGAAGCGATCACGTAAAAAATTACCCAGATGAACAGCTTATCCCAAGTCAAGTAATACTATCTGCATCCCTCAATGAACTCTGTTTCAGTGGCATGATTTTGCTCCAACACCTAAGCCGAATATCCCAATTTTCCCACGAAAGGGTACACTTACCATATGACTTTTGCATATTTTTTTCTTCATTCAAAATATCTCTCCAATAACAGTGTACCCTCTACTTTTGTACATGAACGACTGGCACTGCTGGTACTGGTGATGGTGCTGGCATGTCCTTAAGAGATTTACGTCGGAACATAAAAGAAACGACTATCGCTTGGAATAAGTAACAAGAAAATGTCGTTTCAACCAAACAATTTCATTTTGTTTTTCCTTCACTCGCACCCTCGGCCACCAACAAGCAAACGTGATGTACAAGTTTATACATAACTACGTGTACCCGTGTAATCGGTCCGACACCTTACCATCTTACCGTGCACCATCCAAGCATCGTACACTTTGCTTTGATTGATCAATAAAATGAAGTTCATTTCACTATAAGCGGTCGTAGCACATCCCAGCACAGCCCAGTCGCAAATGAGGTCGAATTATCCTTGAAGGATGTGATGCCTGATGCAGTGGTAAAAACTAAGATTATCAAAGAGATTTCATGTCGTAAATAAAAAAAAACGTCTTCAACAGATGCATTTAAGAAATTGAGTTGCACGGAAGGGAACAGCGGACCGTAGACATTTTGATTTTATTTTGACACGGCTTTTGTTCGCATTTATTGCAGTTATGGTCATGCAATTCATTTTTATTTGAAATCGATAAACGATAAACGATTTATTAAATGTGTGCCGCAATCATCAGAACCGAGAGAAAGTACTTTTTCCTATTCGTTTCCCCATATTGAACTATGTATTGTACTATTGTACATCCACTAGCCCTGTGGTTGTCATGTGAATCTCAGCGGGTGGAATCATAAGAAATAAAATTCTTAATGTAAACCTCAGTCCTCTTCTTCGACTGGGAAACATTCTTCTCCGCATTAAATGCAAAGAGCTGCTCCCGCGAGTTCAGGTATGATTGTCTAGATATGTGCACGTATTTTTTAAGAGGAACGACAAGATTTATGCCAAGTGTAAGTGCTGAATCAAGACGTCTGTGCATGGATCTTATCTTTGTAAGTGTGTACATAGGAAGTTCTTCTTTGGCATAGACTGCTTACCAGTTAAGCGCAATAAGTACGGTTCGTGAAGTTCATCTTGTTTGCTTAACTTCTTATTCGGAACGGAAACGTTGAAATGACGGTGGCTCATCCAAACGAAAAGAGAACTTATTTCTTATACGTCATTAGTATTCATCTCCTCGCACTGACTCGAGGGAGAGAGAGATGAAACTGCTGTTTTACTGATTTGGAGATGTACGCAAAATTGTTGTTAAATGAATCTCAATCCTTTACGTACGCAAATAATGTTTCTTTCCGCCTCTCTGAGTCTCGTTTATTTCAGTTATTTCTCGTTGGGAAGCACCACGCTGAAGTACTGCACATTTTCCAGATACAGCGTGGAAAAATGTCTGATTTTATTGTCATGAGAGTTGGAAACAACTTTTACTGTCTCAAATTGAGTTGTGGTTCATGGAGAGGGTACTTGCTCCTCTTTACTTTGTTGCTGATTTCGATACGCTGCACGACTGCATAGTATGAAAGAACCATTTGCGAAATAAATCATCAACAGTACCCTACTACAGGCCTTAATAAGAAAGTGCAAATAATGTGGAAGCAATTCCGGAAACAAAATTGGTGACGAATGCTATGTTGACTTACTAGATAAAATCTAACAACTGCAGAATACTCTGAACGCGATAGACTTGCTGTTACAGAACACAGTGAACCAACTTACGTGGTATCAAAGCACATCATCTATAAATATGTAGTCCCCCCTCAAACGACGTGTACAGATAAAGATGTAGATATGTATATTTTCATACTCAAAGTCACATTTGTGGTCTTTTATTTTAATTGCATGTCACGAGCAAGGACAAGATTACATTTTCCCGAGAAAGCGTTACGAAAATTGTTCTGATCATATCTGCCCCTGCGATGTGGACTGCGGCCGGAGCTGCGGTTGCGCTCGTGACATTTAATAACAGTGTAAGACATAAAGTAACACGCATTTATTCTATTCGAAACTGTCTACATAAGTACATCTCAAATAAGTGCGACATTTAATGGCACGATAAAAGTTCGCATATGACACTTGTAGATATCCTATGTTCCGCTTTTCTAATTAAAACCTACCTGTACGTGCACTTAAATCTCAGAGCGGACAGTTAAATCTAAATGAAAAGAAACTCACCTTAGTTCGAGATCAGAGAGACTGTCGTTCGTTCGTTATCTGTGGTGCTGGTTTCGAAGTTACTGCAGCCAGTTGTGTTGTCAGAGCTCATGAAGGGCGTTTCACAGAACCTCATCTCAACGGTTTGCTCGTCACCGGAATCCACCTCGTTGTCCTTCATGGGGTCGTCATTTATTAAGATGTTAATACCCTTCTTGTCTCGTTTTGAGGGCATAGATGTGGCCCCGTTGCCGTATGTAGCCTCGCGAGGTATAATGATGTCCTTTTTTATACACGTATCTTCGGTGAGCATTAAGTTGTTGTCGCCATTATCCATCTCCGCTTCGTTGTGATGTAGTCGGGGGCCACACGTGTTTCGGTCGGAGCGGTTATAGGTGCGGGTAATATTGATGATGTTGTTGTTCGATGGATTAAAACAAGGCAGCACATGCTTGAACTCCTTGCGAAAGTTCTCATTTAGCCAAGCATAGAGGAACGGGTTGTAGCACGTGGATGACATTGCTATCGAGTGGGCTACGAAAAAGAAGAGTGTGTAGAAGCGCCAGTCGTTGGATTTCTCATAGAAATCATCGAGAATGTTGACTACGTTGATTGGCAGCCAAGAGAGGCCAAACACTGCCACCATGGCGATGAGCATGCGGTTGGTGCGCTTCTTTCGGTCCCGATCGGCTTCTTCGCGGCGGGAACTTTTACTGCCAGGTTTCGCGCGGGCTCGGGCATTCAGCTTCACCGACACCCAGATATAGCATATTGATATGATGAAGAATGGAAGCACGAACTGAAGGATTGTTGTCACTGAGCCAAACACCTTCCGGTACTGTTCTGATGGCCAGTTCTCTTCGCAGTATGCAGTCGTGGCTGCTGATGATGCGGTTAGGTTATCAAATGCAATACTCCACGCGGAAATCGGATGCCGAGTTGAAATATGACTTGTTGTCGTATTGTCTTGAAACGCTGCTGGCCGTAGCGTCGTCGCAGGTGCCAGTGTCTCATCTGACACGACCTTCATGTACATTCCATATGGCAGAGTGGCCAGCAAGGATATCACCCAAATGCTGACAATGATCACGATGCAGGTGGACAGTTTCATGCGAGGATGAAATGGGTATATAATCACGAAATACCTATCGATGGCAATCGAGGTCAGCGTAAGCGTAGATATGTATATACTGCATCCCTGGGCAAAGGACACTAGGTGACAGAGAGTCTTACCGAAGGCCCACCGACCCATGAATGTGTAGAGCGGGGTAAACGGAACAGCAAGGACACACAAAAGAATGTCGGACAGCGCCAAATTGGTTATAAAAATGTTCGTCACAGTTTGCATTGCCCGATTGCGGAGGACCACATAGCATACCAGGACATTGCCAAATACTCCAAGCACAAATACCGTTGAGTAGAGAATACCAAAGAATATCTGAATCAGTTCGTACTTGATGATGTCCGTTCGTCCTGCTGGACCGGTCTCGTTTTGTCCAACAGTGCTTGTGGATGTCGTCGCCGCTGTTGTGGAAAGTAAGGGCATGATCGTAGACGATGTGGTTGCGAACGATGGCATGAGGGACGAGTACTCGGCTACTGTAGAAATGTTCCTCGTTGCCGCCAGCGTCACCGTTGTCAACGCTGACAGCAGCGATGGTGCCATTGTAGTATTATAATTATAGCTGAGACTGTTGTTGGCATCTGTTGCATTCATAGCAGCGCGAGCAAATTGCGCCAAGTACTGCGTCGTAAGGTTCTTCATTCTACGTCCGAATTACCATCAACAGCAACAATAAGGATACAATTTCCTGCACCTTTAGATACGGCAATTGACTTGGATTTTTATTTCCAACCGAAATATTATGGATGCATCTCTAATATCACTTTTGACTTGATGGGAGTCGCACCTCTGAGAGTCGCTTAAACCTGCAAAAAAACAACTTAAATTAATTAAAAATGCATAGAAATGGAAGAATAAATATGTATGTACCACTGTTGCATTCGCACAATGAAATAATAGTCACAGGACGATATTATCGCGATATTTTGGATTTAAAAAACTCCCTTACCCATTTAAGAGGAACTGATGGTAGACTCCTCACAGTCTACCACACAATTTCGTTTTTAATTAGATTTTGCTGTAGTGCGCCCCTTTTGTTTCACCCCTTTTTTCCCAGCGTCAACGAGTGGAAGGGAACGATTTTAGCCAGTGGAATAACGCAGAGAAGTCATTAAAGTTTGCCAGAATCAGTTGTATGTGCCTTTGTTCTGGGTTTGGTTATTTTAATTTGTCTTTCGTCATGGCTGGTACGGGACTGTGGAATTGAATGTACTATAGACGGTTTCCAAGTGGGAAAGGTGGCAAGAGACAGTTTATAAAACGCTGACCTACAACTTTGTTCATTCCGTTGAATTGATAAGGTTTTCATGGTTGAAGATGGTCACATCGGTCGCACAGCCATGGGGAGAGTTGAAATAGCTGCAGTTTAGGATGAGAAAGGACCCAACCAAAGGGGGAATGTATTGTTTTCCTTTTATCTTCGTTCTGCTAGTGTTAGTTACATTTGAATATTTCACACAAGTGAGTAAGGGTCATGTGATGAGTTGTGGTCACGTGGGAATTAATTTCATAATTGCGCGCTGAATGGCCTCGAACACTGATGGACAATCGAGAAGGATTTATTCTTTGTAGCAAATGCATGTAGAGAAATTGCTCTGAGTCCTCAAGCGACATTATCTACTGACTCCTGGGAATAAGAAATCCCTGATAGAATCAGCATTGGTCTTATTTCTGCGTAAAATGATTGAATAGCATGACATGATACCACCACTGGAGCAATGTCCCATGTGGGCAACTGACATATTTAACCATTTTCTCGCCTGTCTGTCAGCAAAAACGGAAAGAATCCACCCAAGGAAATCAGTGCAAAGTGTCAATACTAATAGGACAAGCTCAAAACTCATCCGTCGTGAAAGCAATGATATCTCCTCTCCAAGGGTATTCTCGATTGGTAATGGAAATACGAACGGAAATTGATCAAAATGTTTGCTAATATTTGCACTTGATAGAATAACTGATTGTCTTTGTATCGCACTGAGTGAATGCTTATTCCCATGGCAGATGCTGATACCATCGCCTACACTGATACCAATCCAAGGGAGAGAGATAAAATTAAAAAATGGTTTCAATACTTCAAACGTAATAGTATCTCTCTTTATTTATGTACATCGCAACTGCTGTTGCGTTCCTTCCCACAAGCAACACAAGAACAAAAAAAACTGGGTTCGGGGCTTTCACTATGCTTGCCATTTCGTACTTTTGTCTTTCGAAGACTCCCTCTAGGCCGAATGTTTTCCTCCAGGGAAGCCAAATGGCAATCTTAAGTTCATTACAGCCGTTCCATTTCCTTCTTCGTTTCTTTATTTACCTCGAAAAAGAAGTCTCTAACGGCACAAATCACTGCTTAACAAAAAATGAAAAAAAAAACGGGCAAATAAGAGAAGCAACCTCACTAAAGCAGTTGAAATACCAATCTCATGCAAATTGCGACAGAAAAATGTTACGCTCTTTACTGTAGCATTAATGCCAGTATAAACAAAAGATGGGAAACGACGATTGAACATATCTGCTGCTTGCATACTTTAAGATACATTCACAAGTATACATTATACCCAACTTGCGACAGTAATATCCTAGAGCATTCAGTACCCGACATGGCATAAGTAAAGCTATATCATCTGTGAAAAGTCTTAAAAGAATGAAATAGCGAAATATTAACGTAAGACAAATGCACGCGTCGTTGCCGACAATGACACACAACGAGAAACCGAGGAATAAGATACTTCAAAATAAAATCTGGTGGGAATAATATTTTTTTCCTTATTGAAATCATAAACATAGTGATCAGGTTATCTCCTGAAATCTGATGAAAGCACCCTTTTTTGCTTGGGCGTATGATTTTGTTTTCGTGAATTCGTCTTCGTTACTTGAAAAGAACTGCCAGACAAATGTCATACTGACGAAGATTGAAAGTGTTATGGGAATAATGTGATGGGAAGGGTGTTTTTGTTCTTTGTTCATTATCATTCAATTGCTTCTAACGCGCTCCTTAAAGTGACGGGATAAATACAATTTAAGTAAAATTTTGAATATGTTCCATAACTTCTGCTTTAAGTTGATGACAACGATGACTTTTGTCAACCGAATCTACGACTTTGGAATAAATATGACGATATCGAAATTTGCACCCCAAAAAATTACAGTGGTTAGTAAGGAATTTTTGTCGATTTACCGGCTCATCTTCCAACTGCCACAGCGGCGCTAACAGACCTACCTGGGACCTCCGTACACCGTTTTCCATGTTTTCTCACGTGTGTTAACCGATTCTAAGACTTTGGAGAAAAGCCGACGACATCGAAATTGACAGTGGTTAGTAAGGCTTTTCTTCGATTCTCTGGCTCATCTTCCAACTGGCACAGCGGCACTATTAGGCCTACCAAGGAACTCTGTACACCGTTTTCCATGTTTACTCACGTGTGTTAACCAATTCTGGGTCTTCGGAGAAAATCCGACGACATCGAAATTTTCTCCCCAAAAACCTGAGAGTGGTTAGTAGGATTTTTTTTATCGATTTTCTGGCTCATTTTCCAACTGCCACAGCGTGCTGCTCTTCCAATGTAATTACCTTCAGTTCGTCGTTGAAAATGAGATCCAGCAGTGGAAAGTAGGACTTTTTTTTAATCAGTTATTGTTCAAAATAATGTTGTTATCGCTTAGGTAACGTTGAGTGATATCCAAAGCTCTGGCAGCGTATCGATAGAGTATTATTTTCTACTTACTTCCGTGTGCACCCCCTTCTGGATTAGGTTTACATTGCGGTAAAATTGGAAGGATAAAGGCACTTCAGGCTATGGAACAACAAACGCACCGTAGGAACAAGAAAAGTTAATTTACTTTTTTCCTCATCGACTAACGCCATGAAGGATAGGTCAGTGGTATAAAAAATAAGGGTTCTTGTTTCGAAACTTTGAAATATGATACCGTGATTAATGCTATCGCCTTGTCAGAACTATAAACAGAATGGCAAACGAGATTAATTATTTCCCTAGCAACTTCAAACTTGGGAAAGATCGAGTTTAGCTTTGCTTATCAATAATGTCTGAATACATAATGTCTTTTCCGAATGATTCTTTGACCTTGGCTAGTGAAGAAGATAACGATTGGCATCAGAAAAAGGACAGAAATGCGCATACAGTCGTATATATGTACATACTTTTCATACGCAAGTGGACCCTTTTCAACTGAGAGCATTTGTAACAAGTGATGGTCCCAAATGAATGAAAGAATGAATGAATTCTGCTTCTGAAACATGTTCACTGAAGCTGAACTTAGTTTATCAAAATGTCCACTGTGACATGCTCTCGATTAACATTTGCATCGCATCGAGACGGAAAAGCCATGTTTGTGGCGCTGAGGTTTTATGGAAGATGTGTGTTTACATTGAAATTGAAATGTGAAGAGATAAGTTCAGGGAACGATGGCAGTCTTGATTAAAATGTTTCAATGTCTAAGGGTTCTGTTGGGGCAATGGAATGTTTAAAGAAGGACTAGAGCCTGCCTGCCAGCTCTGTGAAGGTTTGTTAATTGATTCATCTACTGAGAGGGGAGCAGGTCACGGTACGGAATAGAAATTTAATTGTTTTGCCCCAAGCAGTCCACCACTGATTATTTACAGAATAGATGACAGTTTTGTGGCATGCAGTTGCCAGAACGAGAAAAAAGAAGTATACTTTCATGTATGAAATTTCGTGTAACAACTTGTGTGCAATACAATATGAGAAATATAAAATATTCATTTCGCGTAAACTAGAGAGTGAGAAGTGATTTTATCCACTGTATGGTGACGAAAAATAAATTGATACGATTTTATTCGCAATCGGAGGAAAAAAGCGCTTCAAACCTAGTTTTCGAATTTAAATCAGGCATGTTGAACATTTTATATTCAAAATACCACCTATCACAAAGTCTTACACCCGTTTGACAGATTTCAGACTGTGACTTCGAAAATTGCGGATATGACTGACACAGCGGTAATTGGAATTAAAAGCGAATTCTCGGTATTCACTGAATCAGTGCATACTTGGTTCTTCAACCATTACGAAATACAATTGTTTGAATGAATGGATAAACAGCAGTGACAAGCGGAGAAGCTATACGTGTGTATATGAAAGTATATCAGTTTAAGATGAGAGAGATACAGCTCGTTGTAACCTTGGCACTTTGTGTGAACTTCATCCTGCCTCAAATTACTCCAACTTGTCCCACACCCAGTTAAGCACCATGAAAATGCTGTAAAGTGCGCCCTGTAAAATTCACACAAAACAAGGACTGGCTGGAGGAGTTCAACTACACCATCACGATAAATAATTCAAAAGAGCAAAAGGACTCGTAATTTAAATTACTTAACAATGCGTGCAAATGTTCAAGCCTCTCAATCCTTTGGCGTCTCAAAGTCATTGTCACCTCGATCCACAAAAGAGGGTCGGCAATGTACACATACAAGTCGTCTATGGAATTGAGATAGAATCATAGTGGGATGGGAAATTAGTCAAATAGTTTTCAACGCACATCAAACCATCCCCTTGATGATTGGGTTGACAGAGGTGTTGGGGGCGTTCTCAATGGATAAGGTCACCGGTTTGCGGAAAGAGAGGGAAATCTAAATTAACAATTTAAATTGTTTACAATTGTGTACAGACGAGTGGTTAACATGTCGTTGGCCTTAATGAAAACCTTTTTACTGTTGCCTCACTTGGGCGTGATTAATTGGCCAGGGTATGTTTATTCTTTGACTTTTGCCCGCAGACGTGCATTTAACTTTCTACGGCAGCGAAAAAATGTGGTTATGATTCTTTGTGAAATTGCCAAAGTTTGTTTCCCATTTAATTTACGACGACTGATGGGCAATTTGAAACAACAGCGTAACAGTAACAGAAACGTAATATTTCTTGTCCTTCCTTGCAGTCGGAACGAAGTAAATTGCTTTTTGAATAACGCTGATGGTTGGAGCTACCAGAGGAGAGGAAAAGTTGAAACTATTGCAATGATTTCTCAACATGCTGGCACGCAGATATTTCGAAAAGCCTTCATAAAATCGCGGAATTGAAATTGCCAAGGATTATAATGCAGAACGAAAGTACAGAGGTAAGCCCTAAAACGTCAGAGTCAAGAGATTATGGTCAACAAAGCGTGAACATTTCTCTTTTTTTTTGGAAAATTCTCTGAGGACCTTGTGGAAAGTTCATTGTGGCGTGTGCTTTGTTAGAGTACAGTCAATCCCAGAGGTGTTTTGACGTGTGAAATAAGATGATTAACGTAATGTTAAGGCAGAGATGAAAAGAGGATAACGTTGAGCTTTTTGATTGGTGGCGGTTCATGAAACAGGCAACTTCATGAAACAGTGAATAAAATAAGATTAAGGACAATTGTTACCAACAGAAGGAATTTCAAATTTATTTCTTTTAATAGGAATTCCGAATGACGCATGTAACTTGTTACTTTTCATACTATATCTGTACTGAATTAACAGCAAGCAGTCAGGTATTTTAGGCATTTTTTATTTAAATCCAGGAGTTGAAGCATCAAGCAGAAGTGTTGTAGATAGTGCTTCTGAAGTGAACGTAACCAAACCATTCAAAAGTGCCTATTCATGCGAATCTCTTGATCCCTAACAATAGGGGCTGCATGAACAATAAATCACTAACAACCTTTTCATGTCGCATGCGAATAGGAGCAGCCAAATCAGTGATTGCCCTAAAAACACTGATTTCGTATCCCACTGTGTGTGAAAACTACGTTTCCCCTTTGGGATCTCCTTTTGTGATAATTGCGTACGACATACATACAAGAGATGAAGGATTTATATTTACACTTTCATGTTCCCTTATCTCGCGTAATTTATCAGCTTATCGGGAGCAACCAATCGAACTCATTATTAATGGTTGCCTATCTGTTGTGCGCGCAGCCAAAAGGCGGAGTGTGAGTGAAGTTGATTTTCCTTTAGAAACCAACAAATACAGAATAGCTTCCAACAACCTACACAACCTTTGTGTATCCTCTTTAACCCTTTTGCATTTTTGGTCTTTGATATGGCTACTAATATTTCGTTACAGATATGTTCTACTATCCGGCGATTTGCCGCGATATTGTTTCAACGTGAACGTTGTTTGCATTTCAATTATCTAATTGCATTCGAGTGCAGTTTCTACAAAACGTTAGCATGTTGCGTTAGACCGCATTTAAGTCTGCCGTGTTTACATTGGGCTTGTTGAACATCCTGCCAGTTTATTGGAAACACGAGCGTTTTCATAATGAAGGCCAAACAATAGATAAATTAGTATTACTCTAGTTCCAGCGCAATAATAGGCTCGTTGTATATACCATACCGTACACAGAATGTAGATAATAATACGATTTTTGTCATGAGTACAGACAATCCAGTAAAAACTTATTTGGTTCCTCTTAGAACGAAAGGAATAAATGCAAAATGCCAGCAGTGTTTCTGGATGAATAAATACATGAATATTTCTCCTTTAAACTTCCAGCAACTCTCAGTTTTAATCATTAAGTTTCATTTACAAACTTCGACACACTACTGTAAACTTCAATTTCCTGCTACTTTTAACCATTAAAACTCAGTTAATTAGTTTCGACAATATAATCCCATTAGCGATACAAAACTAAATCAATTTTAAATCTAATTATCGTAATGCAACTACAAACAGCTGCGATACAATAGTTCATAATAAGATTTGCAAAGTTTGCATCCTGTCTCTGTGGGAATTCATGTGCCTTTTCCTGTTGATTTTGTCGGTGTGTCTATGGTGGATTTTTATGAAACACTGTTTTTGAACAAGTTGTAAATATTGCCTATTCGTGACTGGTCTCTGTAACGACATCCAAGACAACTTCCAATTGAAATATAATATTCAAGTTTTTTTTTCAGTTCTCTAAAATTTACTGGGTATTGCACGAACAGGACGGGTGTGTCGCTACATTTTTGTAGTGGCTTCCTGCCAGAGGAAGGAAACGCACAAAACCCACTTGATATACAGGCACGTTCCATTTCATTATTCGGCAGTATTATTTTAAGCCAGAGATTCCGTAACACTGAGGAGAGGCAGGAAAAAAAGGATTGCGCGAAGCAATTTAAATAATTATTAATAGAAAGGGATTACCCGTAGCTCGAGTGGCGGTATTTGTCGGATATTGAAGAGGAAGAAAGAATATTCTCAGTCTTTAGCTAAGCCGAAAAGGCACTTTAAATAAGTGAATTGTGGATCTGACACTGGCACTTGATTTCAGGATTATTAGCTAAATGGCTTATACGCGACATTTCATTAAGCAGTCCCTGTACTCCGGTTATGGATTTGCAGATGATTTCATGAGTGAAGTGTATTTATGGCATAATCAGAAGGCACTAATCTTAACGGCATATATAAACAGTTTAGGAGTATCAAGAGGGATTGATATATTTGTTGCGTTGTTTTCGATTAAAATGTGCCTATTCCATACAGACGAGATTTCTTTTAATTAATTCAAATTAATGTAGTTGATTTAAAACCAGAAACAACTGCAGATTAAAGGATGTTCCTCTGACTGACTGTTGGTTAAAATGGGACTCAATTTATTTCCAATTGCCTTCCAGCAGGACCTAGAATATTTCTGCACAAAAAGTAAGACAGGCCACCACCCACAGTTATGTGTTCGACGGACAATGATGCCAATGCTGTCCAACTTAGAAATGCTGATTTTTTTACCGACATATTTGTTTGAACTGTGTGCCACCCGCGACTCTGAAGCAATTCTCCTGAATATTTTGTTGTCCCGAGCTGAACTGAATATGGTTTTAATTAGACTACAGAAGCCCATTTTATATAATCAGTCCCTGACAGTGCTTAATGAGTATGTCTTAATACTTGTGACAGTTCATTATACTTCATTATTTCCATCCTTCAATATGTGGGACAGAAAAAAACAAAGGAAAAACATCCATAGCAGTCAATCAGAATATTTTATTCACCGATTGGTGAATAATTATGCGAGTGTAATGAAAACCACTCGAAGAGGTTGCTAGGCAGTGACACCACTGCTGTCGAACCGCTTCAAAGGTCCGCCGTGGATAAGCTCTATTTATTGCGTTAATAAAATTGCAATTACCGCTGGTCGTATATTTATTATTGGGTTAATTAAGTTTTACAGTTTGCACATCCCTTGACACTTCTACCCTTCCCGACCGGTGCATACATGTATCCTGCATTGGCCGTATGCGGGGCTTTCTCTCACCTATATTAGAGGTTGTCATAATTAAGGCAAATTATGTGTCTCCGATTGAAATTAATTGAAAAGGGATACCACACCATTGTCACACTCGGCTACACTTAAAGGGTCATACGGTGGCAAATAATTTTTGTTGGCTGACTCGGTGAGTTGGGATGTAAACACGAAACACGTCCAAGTGGCCATCGAATTTTTGTCTCTACAGCTAAAAGCGATGGCCTCGGTTGAAGCTGTCACAGTATGAGATACGCACGTATCCATACAAAATAATTATACCGAGAATTGAAATTGATTACATTGGTAATTTCTGATCGGGATATGAGAGTATCCGCAAGTTTTTTTTTTGCAGTGTTCATGCATTTTTCATCGAGAGGGACTACCATAAAGGATGTGCGCTAAAGGGCATGCTCTCAGTAACATGCTCAAGTGTACATGTATACTTGTGTGTTATTTTTTATTGATGTTAAATGTGGCGTAATTAATTATGGAAAACTTTGCGTGGAATTGTTTTAATTTGCATGCACGCAAGGCATAAAGGCGTGTTGACATTGAAACGGAAAAAGTGTATCCATAAAATAAAATTAATTACTTTCAACACTTAAGAGCAAATTTGGGAGCATGATCCTGTTGCATTCATATAAATAGTTTGAAAGATAAGAAGTGTTGAATATCCGTTGTGAAATGCCCAATCAGTCCTTTATCGGGGCAGAGTTGGTATTGTGAATGAAGGAGTTATAACATCGGATGAAGAGACAGGTGTTTGAGGACACAAAAGGTCGGCATTTGCGCATAAAAGACAGGATTTACAACGAAGTAATTTGAGTACGGCGCGATTAATTATTCAAGATCGTGACCTTTGCCCGTTTGAGGGGCAGACAAAACAAGTCAACCTTGAACGATGACTAAAGAGATGAGAGAATTCTTCGGAAAACAATATAACGTATGTTTGACTGACAATGGTTGCTGTGGGCTTAATAAATATTTTATAAGTGCTAACAATAAATAAATTAAACGTGGTTCTTTGATCAATGTTCACTGTGTACTAATGGTCGAATCCTTTAGTAAAGTCAGAGAATATTCCTGTTTTCCACTTCCACATGATTTAAGCAATTGTTTGCTACAGAGCCTTAATTTGTTATAAAGTATTTTATATAAACCAATACTTTTTTTTCTCATAACAAACTTCGATGGTCCTCAGCTCAATGTCCTACAAACGGGCCTCCACTAGAATGCTAATTTATTTAATAAATGCGCTCGTCCGACTCGAAGCAGCAGAAAAAACTTTTTATCTCTTTATCTTCACCCATGCATGGGACCTTAAATATGCGCATATTGATAGCCGCCTGTGGTTACTAAAACACAGGACCTATACACCACCCCTCCCCTTCTCCGAGACTTTCCAGACTGCCTTCAACCCCTGCCATTCCCTAAGTGGTTCGCTTTCGTATGCAAATACCAGAGAAAAGTTTTTATTTGTTTGACCAGGTATTCATTCGACATTCAACGCAATCAATCCTCTACCGAAAAGATTGAGGTGAGAGTGAGTGCGGATGAGTAGCGAAACTTTTACACAACACAGCGATCCAACTCTATGATGTTGAAAATCGGATTTAATTTTAGCTTGAAGTTCACCACTCTCAAAGGGTGTGTGCCTGAAATGTATTAATTTTTGTTTGCTTAGCCAAATACACCAGCAAGGATAAGTGTAACCCACAAAACCGAGTGAACACATAAACTCATCGACAACACACTTCTCATGACAACATTAATGGGGACCTTTCACCAGAAGACCGCCTTTGATCAACAAGATTAAGGTGGAAGGGTTGCAAATAGCAGCACAGTCCGATTCGAGGTGTGGGCAATATAGAAATTCATTTACCTAATTGACTTTCAAATTCCGAAACTTTTATTGTCGGCCTACACTGGAACCAAGCAATACTGTAATACGGAGTTTACCTATTGTTAAGCCATCTTTGTACTGACCTTGGAAATGGCATTGACTTCGAAGAGTGAGCGATTTAAATGATGGTAATAAGGATTAGGTACTGAATTAAGAGCGAAAACAAATCACTTACTGCCTACCCAAAAAGTTTCTTTTAAACTGATTGGGTTTGTTTTTGGTGAACGAATTTTATTCACATCAAGTGCTTCTGATTGCTCTCTTCAGTCGTAGGACTTCGCTTTAGTGACGAGTTAACGTATCCCTTTCTCAGGACAATGTGAGATTGCCTTGAGAACAAAAAAGGTGAATGATTGAAAGTTACATTAAATGCACGATTCATGGCGTCAGTGCAGATTATGAAAGTAGGACCACATGCATGTGGTATCTGCATTTTTACTTTCAAGTAATACTATCATAGCTTCAAGAGATCAAGAGTGCTCTCGTATTACAACGACATCTCTTATGAGTGCCTTTTCTAACCGAAATAATGTCGATTATCCCGCCCATTTAGATCCATAAGCCGGCATCTTCCCAGACGGACAAGACCTCCGTGTAGGCGGGAAAAAAACTTAACACAAACCATTTTTTGCTTTCTTTTGAAGCATGAGCACCTCATTAAAGTGATTAATAGCATCCCTTAAGCTCAACACTCTCCAGACAACTGTCTACTATCGAAGAAAACGAAAAAGAACAATATGTGCTTTGTTGGACACAGAGATAAGCTAGCCGGAAGGAGGCAACCCGCACCGTGAGATCATGGGGGCACAACAATACAATTTCGAAGCGTAAGATGGTTTTTGAAAATTTGGGATGTCTACAGGGGGGTGCTGATGGCTTGGCCCTATCAGGAATATCTAACGAGCCATTGTTGGATTATAAATGACGACGTCATAGTTCACAATATGTCTACTAAATCGCTAAAGAAGGCGTGTTGAAATTGCTTTCTTGTGTTGAAGCTGTTTTCAGTAGAAAAAGAAAACTTCACATAAGTATCTTAAAATCTGCATGGATGTACAGGGGAAAAGCCACAAATTGGTCCTCGTCGCAGGCGGTGGTAAACTGCGACAGCTTGTATCGTTTATGTTTTATGAGCGGGGTTAAGTGACCATCATCGTTTATTCTGCAGGTGAGGATAGAAACATTCTGATATAACTCAGAGTCATAATCAGAGTTAATGTTATTTGATATGCAGCATAAGCCATGTAATAATGTAGTGAGAGTTCATATAAAGGCTTTTATGTCACAGACGTGAGGATTTGACCTGGATATAATTCCATTGCCTCCAGAGGGATGGGTAAATAGATAGATGAAGTAAATCTTTACATATCGCTGTACACAAATCCGCTTAGTAAGGAGAGGGATATCCTTTTATTGAATGGATCCAGAAAACCTCTTAGTTTCGGATGAAAGGACAGCTGAAGCCTGACAAGGAGCATTGTTGGTGGTGAACCAGATTGGCCCTGAAAGACCTCTTGTGTGGAGGCTGTGAACAATCCTTTTTGGATCAAAGCCCACAAGGAAAAACTGCGTGCTATGGACTGGCGACGAAAAAAACCTACGTTTAGTATGAGTTTATGAGAATAAAGAACCCAAGAATTCGTAATTCGTAATATATGTAACTTAAATCTTAGGTTGTAATAACCATGAACCTACACAAGAAATATAATAAATACGGTCCGTGTTCATGAATCAAGATAATTCGCTGAGCGGATTTTATCCACCAATGGTAGCCTACACAAGTGGGCATGTGTTACTTATGCTTTCAAAGAAGATAGATTGGTCACTTGGGGAAAAAAAACTGTGTTGATTATAGCCAAGGAAATTGTATACATATGCATTTCTAAATCACAAAGAAAATATCCGCTACTAATATGCCCCTTGGGGAGATACACTGTGTCCATAATGAGGAGTATACATCCATAGCTTGAATTATGTTGTGGGAGATCCTACAACTGTATCTATGATATATAAGTTTATTCATTCATTGAGGAAGACTAGGCGAGGTGGAGGTGATGGTGCGAAAATTCATTAAAATTAAGGAACCTCCTCAATCCATCAAGGAAAAATTCATTCCGACAAAATGCCCAATTACTATAACAGGTCACAAGTGTTACGTAACAGCAGGAAGATCCATCAAGAACATGTGCCATATGGCCGCGCATCACCTTGATTAATTATTGCTCTAAGTATAATTCCAGTCCAAACAAGGATGCTCTTAAGTGTATGCAAACCCCGACACTTTACATTAATCCAATTTCTGTTTAAACCAATGAACAATCAGTCCTGAATCGATGCATAGGGCTGACCGAGGCGGATATGGGTTCTCTGCGAATTTCCATACAAATCGATTAGTTTGTGTGTTGTCCGCCACCAAGTTTTGGACACATACAAATGCATGAATAAAAATGTACACAGTCACGGCTTAACTGAACTCGCACCACCTTTATGGACTTGTGTGTGTATCTGGCAGCAAAAGGCAAATGCTATCAAACTGCATACACCAAGCGGAAGGATGCATCTATTAATACGTTTGCTCTGAAGTCGTAAATAGAAATCATTTATTTGAAAACCTTCAAATCCTGTCTCACCTGTCCAGTCGCTGGGATATCCTCTGAAAGAGAGTCTCTAGATAATTTGCACTGTCGTCTCTTCACAGGTTTACTCCCAGTCGAAGCGCCTTCCTCCGCAGGACGTGCAGGAAGTGAATCACAGCAGGGGTGAAAAATACTATTTGTCAAGATCCAAGCAGCAAAGATGCAGGATGCTTTGTTTCAATTTAATTATTGCTTTGACTATTGTATGCACTTTCACTCTGACGGATCATCACTCTGAATGACAAGCATTCAATCACTTGACAGGCAATTTCTTGCTCTCCTCTGTTCGGGAAAAATGGAAAAAGGATGAAAGGTAGATGTGGGGCGTGATATAAATGAAGGTGGAGGCAAGGATGGAGATGAAGATTGACAAACTAGACTGACACTCCAACACTTGGCCAATAGGTCGCCAGTCGATGACAAAGTACACGTTTTGATTGACAGACAGCACTGAATAAACTTTAAGGGCTTTTACAAATGAAAATTGACAATTTCGATCGATACTAACGCAACGATCGGACAGCGATGGCGGTTGACAACGTTGAGTCGATAGGCCTCCTTGCAAATTTGTATCGACATATATACCGAACAGGGGTGGAATGTACTTTTAGGCGAATTAAATTCGAATCTACCAACTAAACCAAACTATGGATTATCCGACTAAGAGTACCGTGTCCTTCGAGGATCGCCAGTCAACTGATTTGCGGCTGGCACACGTTTTTCCTAAATTGCTTGCCAACAGGTCGTGCCAACTGATAACAATGTCCAGAGAAACATCGCACCGCGAAAGCTGTGAATTTTGAGTGAGACTCCAGTGCGCATTAGCGGTATGAGTGAAAGCTTATTGTGGTTTTGAGTATGTGACTCATTTAGTTCTTTTTGGTCGCTGCTGCTGTGTTGGCGGTTTGAAGAGGAAACCATTTGAATGTAGTAAGGAATGAAACTTGTGGCTTCTTATAGGCAAATTCCAGCGCAATTGAATATCGAATGACCACAAACAATTAAGCAACCGAACCAGAAATACATGTCCTTTCCTGTAAAGGTTTCGAGTATCCAGAAAGCATTCCTAGCCTCTTGACAATGCCACAGAAATTATTTTCACTGTGAATGCACCTCTTCATTTAAGTGCAACTTTAATTAATTCGTCGTAAGAGTTGCTGCGAAATTGCTCCGTACACAGCCGCATGCCATTTGACCAGGCTCTAAGCTATTCATATCCGAATACATGAATAATAATTTTGATTGCAAATACAATAAATAACATCATTAATGATTCAAATATGGTATGCAGAGTTGGCCAGTCGGTTTATTGAAATATACATATGTGCGTACACTGTCGCACACATATCTTGTCGGATAAAACTGGAATGAGAGTTGGACATGCTCAAACTCACATTAACATCAGTACCATTAAAACCATCGCTGAATGGCGTACACACATACAGCGTACAGCAAGCAAGCACAGCTTTCTTCCACAAACAATTGAAATAAACCATCAAATTGACCTATTCATCCATTCCATGCTGGTTGGGGAGGAAGTAGTCTGTCTGTCTCGATATAAGGATGTCGCCGACTGTGAAGAGTTGGTTGGTATCCTACCAAAGGCAAATTGAGGATGAATATTTACACAGGATTAGACTGAGCTCATTTATCATTTTTAAGAGTGTGCAGAGATTTTGTATGTCCCTTTTGTGGGTGCCTTCGTGTATGTGAAATGCAGTTGGCAGCTTCAACAGAGACAACTGGTAACCCTCAAATGGATGGACACGGTCACGTACATATTTTAAAGGACATAATAGAAGAGGAACAATTCATGTTGCGGTTAAAAACGCTTTGCAGTGGACACGGACACGGACGGGGGACTGTATCTGGATCTGGAATTTTCTGGTAAATTTAGTGGAAAATGTGTATGAAAATTGTCTTGATATTTATAACTTCACTGAATGCAGACAAAATGGAATAAAAGGAGCGAAATTACAGCTTGCGGTTGAGTGTAATGTCTGTTTGTAAGAAGTCATTCATTTGTTGGTTGTAAATGCTAAATACTGGGTCCCTCTAAAGACGAAGAAGCACAAGTCTACGCCGAATAATAAGGCACTGCTAAATCCTTCCATTTGACCAGATAATGCTCTTCTGCCTCTCAACACCATATCGCACATTGGTTCCTCCACTTGATGTTAGTGTTAACCCTCCCGCCGCTCAACTGTCGGAAATGTCATCGATTTTGTAAGGAAAATCACATCGTTTTGTTTTAGAGGCTATATTTCCAGGAAACAGTTATTTATGCCCGCACTGTAAATAGATCAACGTTTTATTTGTATCCAATTTCGGGGCGGTTCTCATTCGGATTTCATAATTTAATCCAAACCGCGACGTAAAACCTCGCATGATGCGCCATGGTCCTGATACAATGCCATCACGATCCTAATATCCTAGTATCCCGTTTATTTCATAATAAATTACCCGAAAAGCAACACAAAACCAATATACTCGTGTGCTCGTGTGTTACGTTGCTCGAATGCAGGGCATATGTGTACATTTTCTCTTAAGCCGCCCTTCGGCTGCAAAATCCGAGAGGAAAAGAATAAAATGTAACCAAAATGAGGGGTTGAAAGTTGAAATTTATAGCCGATGTCTCGGATCCTTCAGTGTATTCTAAGATTTGTTCACGGTGTGTGTTAGAACAATAGCACTTCACCGAAGGGGAGCACAACCTCACAACCCCACAACCATACACAAATGCTTGTACGTTCAGCGGTTGGACTTTTGTTCTTGTTGTTTTCAAGAATTTATTACAAATCGTCCCATTACCTGACCGTTTATTATACTCAATTTTATGCTGCGGCATTCGACGAATTTACGAGCTGTCGAACTCGGCGCTCGACGAATATCCTGCTCCTCTTCTTAGTTACAGGTCGTTTCTGTCAACAGTTGGTGCATAAAGTACACAAAACCTTTAGGCAGTGACCCAACCGGTTGCGTACATTAATGATTTTGATTTACGATTTTCCACTGAGGGCAGAACTTGGGCTTTAAAATCTGTTCACAATTTCTATAGAGATCTTAGCCCTGGGGGGAGCACTTGTCGCATCTCAGTTCGTGCTCCTGCATTGATTCGACGAAGGTTTTCAACATTTACCAGCGCTTACAGTCGCTGGTGGAGGAAAGTTAACAAGTGGTTAATGAATCATTAAGCTGTCCATTCTCTGCCCTAAGCTGAGGACGCGGCACTGCTTTGGCTGATTGCAACCCCAGGGGTCCCTTTAAAAGGCTCTCATTAAATCGAATACTTGGGAGTACTTTGGTAGAACAGGAGTTAATAGAAACAACAGTTTTAAGTTATCCAGTAATTCATGTATTTCATTTTCGGCTTAGCAAGGGGGTATAGCAAGTTAGGCTCTCACCGTTTTGTAGGCTACTACAGCTCCTTTGGGCTTAACGATCAATCGCTGGGAACGCTGGGAACGCTGACGTGGTGCGGGACGAGCTTGCAACCTTGCTGATCTCAACTTGGCTGCCTTTGGCTTGGCCGATCGCAACTTAGCTGCTCTCAGCTTGGCTGGTCGGACATTGGATGATCGGAGCTTGGCTGACTGCACCTTGGCTGCCCTCAACTTGGCTGGCCTTGCCTTCACTGACCTGGACTTGGCTGCAGTTAACCTTCCTGACCTGGCTGTCGACCTTGACCTGGACCTGAGCTTAGCTGGACGGGCACTTTGCCTGCGGAAACTTCTGGCCAAAACTATGCGCTCCGATTCGGGATTCTCGACGGAAACTGCTTCGGGTTCCAGTTCAGCAACATCATTGACATCTTCCTCGGGTTGTTCTTCGGGCTCATCCACAGCTTGTTCGGGTTCCACATCTTCAGCGACATCATCGACCTCTGGTTGCTTGGGCGCCTGTTTTGGTGGTCCATAGGTTTGTGCTGGTGGCAAGAGGCTGTCGGGTGGCAAGTATGTGTTATTGGGTTGCTGGGGTGCAGATTCTGCTTCATCGGTCTGTTGGTCCTCAACAGGCAGATCAGATGGAATGCCCGAGTTGTCGTTGTCTTCGGATGACTCGGATGGAATCTCTGATGAAAGGTCTGGGTTGGCTCCAGACGACTCGTTAGGGAGATCGCTTGAGACATCGGGATTGATTTCAGATGGTTCGTTAGGAAGCTCGGATGAAACATCGGAATCGGCTCCAGCTGGTTCGTTGGGAAGCTCTGATGAAACATCGGGATTGGCGCCAGCTAATTCGTTGGGAAGCTCTGATGAAACATCGGAATCGGCTCCAGCTGATTCGCTAGGAAGCTCTGATGAAACGTCGGGGTTGACTGCAGCTGGTTCGTTGGGAAGATCGACTGGAACAACGGGGCTAACTCCAGATGATTCATTTGGAAGATCGAATGGAATATCAGGCCGGATTCCAGATGGTGGATAAGGCGTCACTTCCTGCCGGGCGAGGAATCTCGACTGTCTAGAGTTCCTCAAGCGTGCTGGTCCTGCTGCGCAGATACCGACTACCGCCATAACTAGGACGAGTGAAAACAACTTTGTCATTTCGTTTCTAATTGCTTGACTACTGTGAAGTAACTGATGCCTTCTGCCACTTCGACTTGCCTATTTAAACAGATTCGAGCGGGGTGCTGTTGAAATCTATCCTCAGGTTTTCCTCACGGACAGACACAGTCGAAAGCAGTCTGACCTCAACTACATTCTCTAATCAATTCTAACTACATCGCTCTTAATTTCATGCGCCGACTGATTCTTTGTGAACTACATTGCCGATGAAGTTCATCGAACGCCTTTCAGTGGGGAAATTCGACCATACTTATGCGACTCACGCTCGTACGTGTGAATGCGTGAGCCTCATGCCTAAGTTGGCGTGTGTGTCTTCTGGAAACCAACCGTTTATTGGAGAGGTCAGTATTTTCATGACATTTTTTCCAAATTCATTTGGTGTTTGTCTACATAGCTCATCGTGTTAAGGTTATTCGCATAGCAGTACGTTGTCTAACTTAGGAAGCAAGTGACACAGTTGTACGTAAAATGCAAAATAACTGTGCGGCAGTGGAATGTGCAGACTGAAAATACATTTAAAACCTCCAAACATTACCTTTGGACTTATGCACAGTAGCGAGTAAGCTGACGGCCTTTTAACTTCTCGAACAGTGGAAATCTCCATACACTGCCGACAAAAGCCTCAGAAATGTTCCTAAAAATACACTTCTTCTTCTTTTACTAAAGTTCAAAGGATTAGCATTTAAAGCACGTAATTGTAGATTCTTGCCACGATTTTCCCTACTTCGCACTCTCCGCTCGTATGGAAATGAAGGCAACATCCCTTCAGAGAAGTACTTACTTAATGCTCCTCTCCAGCCCATGGATACTTCCATGGTGTAATCCCTTAACTCAGAGCAATTAACAGTGCGTGTGGCGGCAAAACGAAATTAATTGGCGAGTCCTCCGATCACAAATTCCTAAATTGAGCATACCAATAATTAAAGCCGCATGCTTACTTGTTTTTTTCCTTCATTGTGAATCTTCAAACTCCATGAAATTGAATGCCTTAAAGCCCACATTGTGGGCTGCGGGCATACTACACAACATACATATATAAATATACAGATTGGCTGTAAAAATTGCATTATTTCCACTCGCTGTGATTTCTGATTCTCAAAGAATGGCGAGTTATGGAAGGTTAGAACAAACATTGTTCAAGTTGCGGAAAAACTTTGCCTTATGGCGAAGAAGCTGGTACGTAATTACCTCATTGGTACTTTGATAATGGAAAGGGAAGAGGCTGCTGTAGGCGATGGTTAAAGCACCACGACCTCCGAATTTTTTCATTAAACGTAGTGCTTGTTACGCTTTCCATTTTAGCAATTGTATTCACCTGTCTCTCCTCAGATTTTCCTTTTTCCATCAACGTCAACCAAGCACTGTAATTATCCCACAATTTCAAAATTTCGGTTGGAGAATCCTATTGTATATACCACTCGCATAGTCTGATAATCCATCCATCCGCCTTTTTAGCCAAAAAACGACAGCCATTTTCTCACTGTTTAGTCCAGTATCAAGAAAAAAACCACCCTTGGTCCTCGTGAAATGTATACTGCGAAGTTTTTGGCATTATCCTTAACTCTCAGCTTCCACTAGCTGTTGCGAAGTTAAGTTATTTTTGCACATTTTCTCATTTTTCTTTTTTTTTTTTTAGTTATTATTTGGTTCTAGATTAAAAATTATTTTCCCAACTGGATTACATATGCCGGCACTTGAGGATGGTCGGATGATAATTTGACTTGAGTGAGAAGGGTTCATTAATTCAACCGTCTGGCGCCAAATTGTATTTGCCCACTTGGTTTTTATTTTTATGTCCTCGGGGAAAAAGGCATAGGCATTTCTGTGGACCGCCAACCGGAATAAATTTGTTGCGACATATTAATTTCAACTGTCAAAAAATGTTGTGATTTATTTTTGAATAATGCATTGAATTTGAGTTTCAATACCCACTGAAAAGAATGACATTGACTTGTGAGCTGTGAGTTGTGATGCGTGTTTTTCAAAGGGACTGATGATTAAGAGAATTGCTGCTAGACAAGTCAATTGCCGAATGATATATCGATGGGAGCGTAATTTCCGATGAGTCAATGTTTTTGAAATAAATTCGTGTCACGTCTGACACTTTATACCTTATTTATGTATTTATTTCGCGTCACCATTAAATGCTTTATTTCCATTAAGGTGCTGTTCAAACACGCAACTCGCCCAAACACAACAAATCCCATTGAAAATAAAATAAAAATGTCTTCATCGAGTTGCACGTTCAACTTCCGAAATGTGCTATTCAGTGTACCATGTTACGTATGTACATAGCTGTACATACGAAAGCAAATGCATTTACGTGAGCATTGACAGGACAAACATGCATCTAGGCACGATTCCGTGCAGGGATAATGTGAAATTGCATTTTAAAAATATACAAGTTTCCCAACACGGCGTTAAGTGGCACGGAAATTGTGGTGTAGCGAAAACGTCTGCAAGCAATAAAATCCCAATCTATGGGCAGAAAATCGAGGCCGCACAAGACACACCGAATGAGTGAGTACTTAGCCTCTTTTCAAGTTGACGTATTCAACAGATATGGTTGCACAAAAAAAGCTTTGTTGTGGCAGCTTAAAGTTATTTGCATCCACCTCGTGAACGCAAGTATGTACTTGCACATAAAAGAGACAAGAAGTCTTCGTTTGGGTTGCCATGCCATCAATACAAGCCATGTACCCCGTCTGGCTTTGTGGTCCACATCGAAGTCTGTCCGTTGCAGCCTTTGTCTGCGTGGGCGTGTGTGTGTGTGGAAACTTTGCACAAGTCACTAATCTTTTCAACTTCTCAAGTGAAAATCCCCTAAACCTGCAGACAAATATCGAAGTTTTATTGCAGAACTTTTCCAAACTACCCGAACACACCTTGAATGAGCGTCAGAAAGAGAAGAAATAAAATATTGCATCGCAGAAAATACCTAACGTGAATTGAATCTCTTCCAGCGAAACTCCGACGACGATTGGATGGAAAATCAAAGACGCTTTCTGCATGTAATTGCAATAAATCAAACGCAGGGAAAATTTCCTGCGGCATCCTTCGAAATTGAAAGGCAACTTCCTTCAAACTAAACGTAATTAATCTTGGAATTTACTGAAAAAGTTTCTATGAACTCGAGCAAGCTCTATTAAGCAAACGACAGATATCAAAGGAAAACGCCCGATGCCCTAAATTAATCCTAATTACCTCCCATTCCGATGGCAATGAGACCTGAATCGAGAAATCATTTGAATGAAGTTAATTCTGAACTCAGCAGCAGACTCGTCTTTCATTGAATACATAAAATACACTCTTCGCCATGACCGCGCTGTCGCTGTGGGAACCACAGTCGCCTTTTCAAATTTGTCAATCACTCTCGTTAAGCAACTAATTAAGTACGACATTGGCGTCCTATTCCCACCACCACCTTATTGATGTACAACAGGAATCTGCACAAAAAGGAATGTACTACCACCTGGAGGCAAACTAATTTGAGAATCAGGGCCGATGAGATAAACAAAAAAGTTATGTACATTTTTCTTGCCTCTATTCCAAAAAAAGGCATAGAATGGAAACAAATTAATTTAGTATCCATTCATTTTCGAGGTCAAAACCAATTGTATCTTGGGGAGTTTTAATTAAATTCGATTGTAGCACCGTCTGCGAAGCCATGGGGTAAGATTTCGGACAGCTTATAGCCCTCGGCTAGAGACCTCAAGCGCCAAAAAAACCCCCAACCATACATCATGTGTAGGTGACCCGCATCATATATCATGGAACCCGGCTTGGATTTTAGAGAATGGTGGCGACGTTGGTGACAACAACATTTAACCACCATTAAAAGGATATTAAATTCCATTCTTTCTGGCTGCAACGCTGTCTGGAGAATATAATAATCACTCGAGCGGACGGGCTGGGTTGGGTGTACTAAGACTCATGGCACTCGTATGGAGTATGTGCTCCATTTAGACGTCATTACAGTCGCTTTCTATGTCGCCATTCAGATCAAATTCAAGGAAACCCACACTCACATCCGACCGCCCTTCCCCCACCCCATCAACATGCACACGCAAATAAACACAGACGTACACGCACACTACAGAGGCCACGAAGAAGGATACAAATTATTATTGCTCTCAAGTATAATAATATCTTCTCTGTGGTCTGGCTTTGCCCCTTCATTCCTTGGCATACGCAGCAGTAATTATGTGATGCCATACCATGATGATGTAATTCAAGAGGAAACGTTTTTTTCTCTCTCGTCTTTTTTTGGCCTTTTTGTCGTTTTTTTCGGAACACAACCCACCGCTTTTGGGTTAATTAACCCATTTTAAGGACCCGCTTTACCGAAACATGACGGCGATGTGTAGATTGCTTGATGTGTCCTCGGGAGCTCTTAATGATATTATTATGGCCATTGCATCTGGCTAGTATTGTGAATCGGGATAAACACGAGTGCTGTGACCTGAAATGAATGCTTCCAGGAGCGACGGTGAAAGCCGATGGGAATGGTAAACCAAAGTTTATTGAGAATTACGTGCACGTACAAGATGAAATATTATCTGCTCAAGTGTGCGTGTCATTGAGATGTTGTGCAACATGTATAAAGTTGTCGCAGCCATTGGCATCTGTCACGTTATGGATGTGTGATACAATGTTTTGTGCAGGTTGTGTCATGTCCACTCAATTAACAAATATCCCAGCGGGCTCCTTGGAGCTCAAGAGATTACGATGTGCTTACTCAAAATCAACTTCACTTGAGGACCATGAAGATACGAAGGGTTTCTCATAGTAGAAGAAGGATCTCAAATGGACATCCATGTGGGGACTAAGCTTCAGCATCAAGTAAATACTCAACAAAAAAAATGTATACTGTTAAAGTTGTTCTCTAGCCCGCTTAGACACACACACAGCTTATGAAGAAGCGGACATAGGACACAGTTTATAATGTCCCCCATTAACATACGAATTGTTTTTCAAAAAAATGTTTTGCCTGTAATATTGCACCGTTAGATACGCTCAATTAAGTTCAAAGTACCGAGGTACACACGTTCAAACTTTACGAAAAATAAAGGACCCTCTTCGAATATCACTCGCTTAACATAATTCAACTAAAATGAGAACTAAATCGTTTAAAAATGTTCCAACTCATTAATAATGCATAAGAGACCCACCGCCACGCCATCCTGGTCATGGCACAGTTCCCTTGTCTCTGAGGATAATCCCAAACCCAATCCACTGCGAAACATGATGACATGATTATATCTCTTCTCTTGCCCTAAAAGAGCAAAAATAGAGAACAAAATATAAATTTATTTTCATAATTTACTAAATGTATATCTAAAACACACACTTGTTGTTGTTTTTCATTCTGTGACTTTCACTTTCGCTCTCATAGGCGCCATCAACATCGTCATCATCATCATCACATCATATCGCGCACTTAATTTAAAAACAAACCAAAGTATCAGATTTACATTAGAAGGGATGTCAAAGGGACGAATGGGGCAGATTTGCTGCTCTTTTGCTCACTGCTCCACCTCTCCTCGTTTGACTCTCACTTCTCTCGCATCGCCTGTTGACTTTGATGGCGGGGAAAATATGATAAATTATGTAGTCCCGAAAAAGAACGTAATATGTTTTTTTTTATTGTTGTTTTTTTTTTGTTCCTTTGCGAGCGTAAAAGACCGACAAACGTGATTTTCATTCTCAGCACGGGGCCGCGTGAGGGGGTTGGTCGGCGGAGACGGTTTCAAGACCGCAAAGAAAATGCGGAGCACGGCACATAGGTGTATATCCAGTCTTGAGAACTCATTATTAAGGTGGTCCTTTGAAACCAAAATATTTACATTAAGATGTTAATAGGGTTTGGGACCTCGCAGGTAAATGGATAAGCTCAGTGTCGAGAAGAGAACGAATTGGAGGATGTTGAGAGGCCATAAGTACGGATACATTTTAATTACGAGAATTTCCTTAATAAATCAGTTTGTTTTTGACGTAATTGTCTTGGGCTAATTACGCCCAAGGGAACACGTTTGACTGGAAGTCGACGATGGATGCGAAAGAAGTCACCCCCTATAGCCGTTATGTCAACGCAAGTGGAATATGTTGTAATTAAATTTTAAACTGAGACTAATTATGATTCTGTAATTTTGTGTGATGTGTTCGTGGTTTGACCTTTCAATTTTTAATCACTTGTGCTTTGTTTCCGACTTTGCCGGAAAAGGCATGAACATTTTTTTCCCGAAATTTTCCCCTTCGTTCAATATTTCCATCCCCAATTCATGCACCGTCTGTTAGCAAGTACTGGTTGAAACAAAATGGCAAGGAACCGCCACGATAAGGTGTGGATGTGTGTGTCCGTGAGCGTCCGTCTGTTCGTCCATTGAACCAAATGACTGCTGGCAGTTGGCGAAAATAAATAATGAAGCTGGTGCGCCGGGTCTCGGAAGCCAAGCTATCAGCGAAGGTTTTCGCATTCAAATTTGGATTTTATGCAGATTCTCTTTGCGAGTGAACTTGAATGGGTTGGCTGGAGGTTTTGCAAGCGTTTGCTTAAATAGGCGACCAATGCGAGAAGTGGGTATCAGTTGATTCATCAGTTTCATAGGAACATTTCAATTACCGAAACCAAAAAAATGAATACTTTCTCTAAAACCATTGCAATTGCTTTAATTGTTTCGGTGGCACTGTGCAGTGCTTCCCCAGCAAGGCTCGATAGAGTGAAGGCATCTAGGTCGAGATCGGCTCGCCAGGAGGTGGCTCCAGATGCACCAACACCAACCCCATACCCTGCAGCAGGATTCCTGCCAGAACTCCGTTTCACTCTACCAACTGACGAAAAGCTGGTTGTCCCAGACAACACATACCTCCCACCAGTTGGGGAGCCAGCAAAGACTTATGGCCCCCCGGCTAAGACCTATGGCCCACCAGAATTCAGCGTAAAGGATGAGGTAGAGGATGTGCCAAGTGAGGAGCCTGTCGAATCTGAGGAGCCCAACTCTGAAGAGCCCCAATCCGAATCCGCCGGTGAACCTTCGGACGAGGTCCCAGAAGATGTTCAGGCAGTTGCTGTTTCAGGAGACGCACCATCAGTCCAATCGAGTGAAGAGCAGCCAGCTGAAGATGTGCCAGAAAAGGATGCTGAAGCCGAAGAAATCGAAGAAATTATCAAGGAAATCGAAGCCGAGGAGGACTTGATCGATTCGATTCCCGAACGCATTGTTCTCGCCAAGAACAAGGGCAGGATTGCAGCCAGGCCAGCCAAGCTGCAAAGACAAGGGCAATCTGTTGCCGCCAAGCCCACTTACTTCATTAGTCGCAATGGACAACTTTACAAACTATTGAAGTAGACTCCAGAGGCGCTGAATTGTATCGATACGATTTTATTTATTTAATAAATTTAAATTATTCCGAAAAAAATGTGTTTTGCACGAGAGCACCGCATCGAAAATTAATATTCGAAGCGCGGCATCACTCTTAGAATTCCAGCTTACGCACGCAGACTAGATCGATCATGGTGAGATAAGCTTTTGAAGTTAGGTTGTAGTTTGTAGCGCAAGGTAAATGACAGTAAAAGCTTTGGCACAGTTCCCATCAATCGATCGAGATTACGGCTAGTAGACGTGTTTACATTTGAACACGGGGTAAATGCGGGTCACAACGACTTACAAAACGCAGCAGGCAGTCTTAATCGATTTCACATGCTAGGGGTGAGTCGAGGTTGAATGGAGGACATGATGCAGAGCCAAATTGAAAAGTGATGACCTAGTATGGATTAAGTTCGATCTTTCGAGAAATTTTAGAATTGCATTGGGCGATGGTTTAAATCGGAAGGGGGATGGGTTCGAGAAAAGTTCATCACGTTGGCTGTGACGCAGTGTTTTGAGCAGGTGGTTTTGCCATACATCAGGATGACCTGAATTTGATCACGTTTTCGAACGTATTCTTATTTGTTAACAAGTTCGTGCCCACAAGACAAATGCAGAAATAAGTAGCGGCATTTCATTTAAATAAAATTTGTTGACGCGGACTAATGCAAAATCGAATAGCATCGCAATAACGATGCCATGATGTGTTGTTTGCATTTTGTGCAAAGCTTTCATGTTCCGTTTTAGAACGCAATGTACTTGACATTGTAGTACTGTGATCTAGCATTCAGAGAGGATTTTGATAATGCGACCAGAAGATATTTTTATAAATGCCTTTTTTATTATGTTATATATATTATATTTCTTTGGTATGAAAAAAACAGTCTAAATAACTAAGAGCTTTCTGTTTAAATTAAATGTCATTTAGAGATATGTACTTTAATTGGTGTATCCTCATATTTCATGTGTTTGTCGTTCTGCCAAATAAACACAGACTCTCATTTTTAATCATTAAATATTATACCTAACATCACATCTCGATTTGTTCGATGAATCCAATCGAGTCACTCCATTAATTCTAAAATTACTGCTCAAAAATTGCGAACTCGGAGTCGTACGTTCCCGAGTATTACTGCACAGAACGTCGCATACCAAACTGAAATTCCTTTCTCAAGTCAGTTAGCGGCGACTGAGAATGTTAACCGTGCTTGCTATCCGTTAGTCTGTGTTGTCAATGAGTACAGAAAACAAAAATAGCGAGCATTCGAAACAAAGCGATCTACCAATGCCATCGCCTCAATACACAGAACATGCTCAGTCTTCGATTATCGCTCCTGGGGTCGAACACGTGGTCGTCATTGAGTCTATACCTTGTTTCCGGATAACAACATTTCAATGAGCACGCCACTGCTACTGACGTTCACAATTGCTACCCAAACCTCAGACACACAAAACAAACAAAATACAACCAATTAATGGATGATATCCTTCATACAAACACTTTGACATGCCGCATCGTATACCAACACTCGCATAAACGCCCACCTCAACTGCAGGCGATTTGCTATTCAAGACTCTCACGCATATACATACGTGCCCTGCATAAGGCTGATCAATATTCCGTGCAAAAGTCGCTCGATGAACTAACCAAGTGACAGTGCAGTGGCGTGTAACCCACAAGCTGGCCCACCTATTGAATGCAAATTAGTTTCGGACACCGGCTAACCGGAAACGTTTGTAATGTCAACCTATCAAGTGGAAGGCTTCTAATATGGAATTCTTCAGCTCACCCATTGAGTGGCAGCTTTTTAGAATTTGTTTAAATAGTCACCGATTGCAGCGAAACGGTATCAGTTGCTTCATCAGCTTCAGTAGCAGTACATCAACAAAAAAACCACCTCCTCCCCAAAATGGCAAAATTCATCCAAATTGCACTTATCGTGGCCCTTGCCGCTGCTTGCTGCGCTCTACCAGCTCGCTTGACGAAGAGCAAGCAATCTCGACTGGCTCGACAGGAGGTCGCACCTGAAGAAGAGGTGCCATCGCAGACACCTTATCCACCCGCCGGTGTCGTCCCCGAAATCCCATTCGATTTGCCATCAGAAGGATCATCTCTTGAACCAGAGAACACATACCTGCCACCAGACAATGTCGGAGGAGTTCCAGCCCAAACTTACGGACCACCAGAAGTCACCGAGGATGCCGCTGATGATGCCGAGCCTACTGATGTCTCTGTTGCTGAAGCCACCGATGTCGACATCTCCGCAGCTGAAGACGAACCAGAAGCTGAAGCCGATGCCGAAGCCGATGTTGATGCCGAAGCTGATCAACCAGAAGAACCAGAGGACTTGGAACAACCCCAGGAACAGGATTCCGCTGACGAAGAAGTTGATGAAAACGAAGTCGACAGCCAGCAGTTCGAGCGCTTGGTCCGTCGTCGTCCAGCCAAGCTGGGGGCAGCCAAGATCCAAGCACTCCCAGCCGCTGTCGCAGTGGCTCCACAACGCCTTGTTGCCGCACCCATCCAAGCTGTTGCCCCCCAACAATTCATCTTCGCCAATGGAAGGTTCTTCGCCTACCCACAGCTCCTTAGAGTCTAAGGATTCATTTCCATTTTTAAATTTATTAAATTATTTTAATTTATTGAAACGAATAAAGAACGGAACTCAAATACTTCAGAGATGAGCAAAACGAAATAGAACCACTTAATTATTTTTATTTTTAGCCTTCTCGCACGCGCTGTTTTTTTATGATTTATTTATTCTTAGTTTTTACGATAATGCTTACCACACTTGAATTGCGAACGTGTCAGATCGCACCAGGTTCTCCGGCATCAGAGCTACACAACAACAACCACTGCACAGCACTTCGGAAATTATGTATAAAATTATGCACTTAACCTGATTTACACACGATTACAACATTAATAACACAAAAAGCGCAAAACCGATGAGACTGAGGCGAAAAAACAAAAGCACCGTCAATCTTCGACCGTTGACGCGTAAACAAGAGTTCTATAATGAGATGTTGCTTTCGGTCCGTTCGGCCGCCTACACATCACTGAGTGCTTGATCAGTGGCTAAACAATTTTTGACAGGCGTTTCAGAGTGACAGTCCTCTACGTACGCACACTTGGAAAATGTTCTTCCCAACGACTAGCGTTTATAAATATTTCCCTGGCTTTTCGCCTCGATACTGATGCATGGTTAATGTGAGTTTGTTTTTTAATTGAATGAGATGATTTGCGGTGGCCGAAGCGATAAAGATTAAAGGATTTCAATCGGTAGGGGTTTGGGGGACAAAATTGTGGCCAATGAACTTGAATAGTTTCTACCAGGGTCGCCGGAACAACGCTTTGCGTCAATCAAATGCTTTGAAATGTTGAGGATTGAAATTGAAAGTGGCCATCGGCAGATACGGAGAGTTGCCAACTGATTGAGTTTTATTTATTAGATGTGTCTACATTCTTGAAGGCTTCTTAATTTTCCTTGCATTTTAGAAAAAACAAAATGTTTCATTTCACGCAACGCAATAACGAAGAAGATTCTTTTTGTACATACATTCGGCAATAACTCAGTTCAAAACACGATAAGGAGTCGAAATTGAAGCGAGGCACCTCAATGGCAGTTCAGTCCACCATAATCACATCCAGTTCCAACTTGTTGTAGAATTACATTGTAGTTCACCTCTTATTCACTAAAGAAGCACCACGTATCTCTTCACAAAATTGATCGCCAATTAAACGCAGTAATTTTCTTTGTTAGTTTTTTTTTACAACAAAATCTTTATTCACTAAATGGGATGACAAACAATAAAAATTAAATAAAACACGAAACCAGTAACAAAGTCCATCAAATCACTCTTAAACAATTCTGTAGCATGGCAGAACAGCCGAATGATCCACCACCTAGAACTCTAGAAGAATCGGTTGAGCCCTCATCACACGCAATTTGTCGGACCTAGCCTGGAGCGGTCGAACCGACTGTGCGTACACGATCCTCTGTGGAGCCTGGGGGAGAGGTACGACCGAATTATCGTTATCGTACGATACCGCAACAGAGATAACTGATTCTGTATCATCATCATCGTCGTCTTCAGTCAGAAAATCTGGTTCTTCAATTGCAGCCTCTGGTGAAAGGGTTGTGGTTGAGACCTCGTCGGTTGTTGTGGCCTCATTAGTTGTTGTTGGTTCATTGGTGGTTGTTAGTTCATTTGTGGTTGTTGTCTCATATGTTGTTGTTGGCTCATTGGTGGTTGCAGGCTCATTGGTGGTTGTTTGTGGTGCATAAGTGCTCTCTGGAACGGATTCTGGTGGCAGATAGGTATTGTCCGGTTGAGGTGGAGTGGTTGTGGTTTCCGTTGGCAATTCGAATGGAACATCCGGTCTTAGACCAGCCGGAGGGTATGGCGCCTTAGCTGGAGCTCCATCCCCGCTTCCGACTTCCTGACGCGCCGAAAAACGATTCGTTCGAATTGTACGGAAACGAGCTGGCTCTGCGGCACAAGTGGCGAATAAAACGAACGCAATAACTGCTGCCAATGACTTTGCCATTTTTCTTCACTTTTTGTTCTTGTTTCACTGTACTGTTGAATTTGCCGAAGTTGACTGATATCGAAATGAGAAGTGACTGTTGTTTATATAGCAAACGATTCATGAGACGAGACGTTCTAGAGTCTCTGTCCAAAATTTAAGGCAGTCGCATCCATACATGAGTTGACATTCATTGTGTACGACGTGACGCCGTGCCGCACCGGCTGGGGTTAACATTTATCAAGGTGATTTTAATTTGATAATTTCATAGTTACCGGTAACTCTTTACGTATCTTCTGTATCAAATTGTTGTAATTTTATTATTTGATATTTCTTTCGGTTTTTGTCTGCTGCTCTTTATGGATGAGGGGTTCGATTGAGAAGAATCTGAGCATGGTGAGCACAGGTCGAACAGATTCTTTGATGTGTCTATAGTGTATGTATGCTTGACATCTTAATAGAAATGTAAGATAGAAAAAGAGAATAATAGAAAAATAGTGGACAGCAGCCAAACTTAGGCCAGTATAGAAGAGGATGGCCGACACTTCCATTGCTTGGTTCAGCCAAGATATTAAAGTGGCAAGCTGTCAGAAGTCTGTGTGTAAGGGATGGGAGAGCACTGCAGTTGCAGTTGCTGCAAGTGTACACTGGTTTCTATTCCTCCAGAAGACCTTGTAGGGGAACCCTATTTTAAAGGCGTGAGTTCCAATGATACAATGCCCTGTTCAGAATGGTATCGAAATCATATTCTTATCTCATTAACAGACGTTAAAAGCAATGTTTTTTTTTTTGTGATACATTTTCTCATGTGTTACAAACACTCCTCTCCCAATTGTTGTATCACAGATTCTGACCTGAATAAAACTGCTTCTTAATAAAACTCAAAATGCATTGTCAAAAAAAGCACTGTAAGCAAGCATGACCTTCCATTCGAGATATCGAGATGTTGCCGATGACAACTCTCATGCGATTGTACTTGCTTAACAATCAGATGAGTGACCGTCTTTAAATCTGGACTAAAGTCATTTTGCGTATTTCTTTAACAGTCTATATTTGTCCTTAAGCAGTCAAGGTTGTTCAATCCTCCCGGCTAAATACTCAAGATTCTTCACACCACAAAGGAGTACCAGTTTTTCCATTTAAGAATTGAATAACAAGACACACCGTTTTCAAGAGTAGAGCTACCAGAATGCTCGTATGTCTGTCTTCATTATCTCATATAATAGCAATTGATTGCAGAAACGAACAAAATTCGGGCAGGGCATGTATATTGTACATATGTATTTCCTCAACTTAGTATGTTTCGTAGTTCTGAGACGAAATAAGAACAGCAAAAACATTCATATGCTGCGTCGTCTAATAAGGTTATTTATCGTAACGCGCGTACATATGTGCAATGTAACAATATGTATGTACATGTCAATGAATACAGTATGAGACACAAATCAAAAGTGTCTTAACCTCACAGGCTGACCGTAGACAGCACCTTGATATGCTGTTTATGAATTCGCCCAAAATCGATACGCAAAGGTAAGTGGTTCCTCTTATGAATAAATATTCATTATTACTATGGCCGAGTCATTCATAATTTAATCGTCGAGGCAGTCACGTACGTACATTGGCGCATGATGTTGCCACCTTACACGATTCACCTTCCTCTGCGTGTTCATAAGTCGAAGCCAATAATCAAGCCAATGGTTTATATACCCCGACCATTGCATGCATTGCTATCAGTTGTCAGACACTCGTTTCGTAGTCCCATTCAACAATCAACAGTTTATTCTGAAAAATTAAACATGACCAAGCTGCTGCAATTATTCACCGTTCTGGGTCTTGCTTTCGCTTTGTGCTCAGCTGAGCCCCCACGCTCGGCAAGACGCTTCAGAGCGAGAAGCCGATTCCTAGCAAGGCAGGAGATTGCAGAAGATGTCTCCGCTCCGACTCCATACCCAGCAGCAGAAAAGCCCGACGTTGTATTTGATATCCCCTCGGACAACAGTGAAGTTTTGGAAGATCAAGCCGCAGTTCCTGCTCCCGACCAAACTTATGGCCCCCCAGATCAGGTGTACGGACCCCCAGAAACCGAAGCTGTGCCAGCTGAACCTCAAGAAGATTTCGATGTCAATCCCGAATTGCAGCGCCTGACCCTAAATAGGGGTAGCAGCAGATTGAGGCAGCAGAGGCGTCAACCAAAAGTCGCAAATCTCAAGAAAGCTGCACCACTGAAGGCCGCTGCTCAAGTTCAACAAGTGCAGCCAGCACAACCGCTGCAGCAGCAGATTCTTTCTCAACCCATTATCTTGGCCGATGGACGCATTGTGTACTCAATCTATGTTTAAGGATACTCTCTAACATGGCAGTCCAATCCTCTTTAAATAAAAAAAATAAAGAAAAAATTACTAGAGAATTTACATGTTTGCTTTTAACAAAGAAATCGCCTATATCTTTCTAAACAGTCTGACCAGTTATGATAATACTCCTTCGGAACGTGACTTGAACCAAGTAGGCCTTGATTGATATCTGGTTGACGACCCTACATAAACGTGGCATGAACGTTAATAGCTTGACTGGCGGTGGCATATTCTTATGATAGGCTCAGGCAATCGGTACCATTCAATGAAACAAATTATTTTGCGTGGTATTAAAAACATATCAAGATCTTAATTTTTAAGATTGATTTGATGATCACGTAGTGGGCTCATTTATCACAATTTCCTATCCGCACACTTTACCACAAATGTCGTTAGCACGCTTTCCATCCCCTAACAACAAGATAATAATAATAATGGGTGGCACTACAATCCTGAGACGGCCAGAGCTTAGCATCTCAGCAACCACTCGTGTTGTGCGTGCTATTGGGTGAAAGGGACCTACAGTCTTACACCCACTCAGAACGCACATTGTGTGATCAACTTTTTCTAGACAAGAATACTATTCGAGCATTGTCAGTGTCTCAAAAGTGATGAGACCGTGAATAGTATTTTTGTCGTAATGAGAATCGAACCTAGACACTGATGGTTCGAGTACGAGAGGTCGACGTACAGCACAACACTAATCTCACTAAATAAAATACCAGGCTTAGGCACAGCAATTTCTTCTCCTCCACTCCGTGCCGCTACAGTTCGAGGTAGACTTGGATCTTATTCAACAATCTGAGAAAATGTTTGATTTTGGAAAATGTTTGAACACTGATCTTGTTGTACTCCCGCTTACCACCAGACCCATTTTATCTGCTTCCATTTCTGCTTATCTAACTGATGCCTCACTCTGTTCGACCAATCATGTTATGATCATCCGTCTGTGCTGCTCCCCCCATCAATTGTGTGAACTAATGGAATATCAATGGGTCGTTTGACTAGTAGTTACTGTGCTTACTTTCTATAACCATGATAGCGAATACCAATCTCGATTAAATGTCTAAGCTATGTTATCACCCGTGGCCCGTGGCGTTGTGGGTATGTGCGACGACCCCAACCTCGACGTCGCAGGTTCGAATCCAGCTCTGAGCTACAGAAATAATTTTCACGACCCCACCTCTTTCGAGTCACTGACAATGCTCAAAGAGTATTTCCTGTCTAGAAAAAGCTTCTCAAACTTGGCCGTTCGGAGTCGGCATAAAACTGTAGGTCCCTTCCACTCGTGAAAGAACAATAGCACGCACAACAGGAGTGGTCGCTGAGAAACTTGGCCCTGGCCCTCTATGGGCTGTAGCGCCACACATATTATTATTATGTTATCACCAACCTACCCCGATAGAACCTAACAAACTCTGCAAAAATGAAAATCTTTAAGAGTTGCATTTGTAATTGCCTACGTGACGCAGCTAAAAATGTACCGAATACGGCAATGCAATAATATATGTTGCACAAGGAAGATGTTAAGAATGAACAAGCGCCACGTTGACCCCAGAAGCTTTCTAAAACGAATCGATAAGTGAAAAGAAACGATGTTCAGCTGGTCGATTCTGCAACAATAGTAATTCTATAGTGTCTCAACTCAGATAATTACATTTTCAGTCCTAAATCTCTATAATTATTAGCGGTGCCGAGGTAAATACTGCAAAGCCATTCATAAACAAATTAAAGCCTTCAAATCTGTCCAAATAGTAAATGTATTGTAAAAAAAAAATCGGTAACAAAGATTGAAACAACATGAAACTCAACAAGTTCTCTAGCACTATTTGGTCATTCTAAGAACTCTTGTACTGCACAGAGTAAGTGAAGACAGGCTCAGAACGGATGATCTCAATGGGTTTCAACTGGAGTCTGGATGATCTCAATGGCTGAAGACGAACACGCTGTTTCCTCAGAGGAGCGGAAGTCTTGCGGTTTCTTGGAGCAAAAACGATCCTTTCGGCTTGTGGCTCCTCGGCTGGTAGATCTGCTGGTGCTTGTGCGGGATCCTCTGCAGGGGCTGGTGGTCCGTATGTGTTGTCTGGTGGTCCGTATGTTTGATCTGGTGGGCCGTAGGTGTTATCAGGAGTTGGTTCTGGAGCTGGTGGCAGATAAGTGTTATCCGGCTGAACGGTGGTGGTCTGTTCGTTTGGCAATTCGAATGGAATTTCTGGAGTAACACCAGCTGGTGGATACGGTGCTGGTGCGGGCGAGGAACTTGGTGCCTCTTCCTGACGAGCCAAGAAACGATTGTTGCGGGAGCCGCTCTTAAAACGGATTGGCTCTGCAACACATGCTGCGATAACTAACCCAACCACGACGATTTGGAAGATCTTTGCCATTTCAATGAAAGACTTTGATATGCTGCTGGAAACTGAGCAACTGATGTCGATTGCTTGTTGAACAACACTTTTATATAGTGAGTGGGTGTACTTTGAGGTTTACCGTAAACGGTTAGAGGATTCCATAAGCAAACAGTGAACGTGATAATGTTGCAAAGGTACGTGCAGTCGGCCGCTTGCTTCTATGTTACTGGACACAAGTAATACAAAACGCATTTAGGCACACACTCATAATTTCGGATAGGGTTAAGGTTGAAAGAATTTCGGAATTTCCACGCCTAACAAGAAATGTTGTGTTTAGTGTGCACAGACACATGTGAACTTGAACAGAGCAGAGTGATGTATTTTTTGATTTACAATCACGTAGCCGCGGATGGGCCATCACGCCGCTACGGCCACAACTAAATTTTAATTAGTATTGTATGTACTTAATTAACACTTGAGCTTGGAATGTCCATTAATTAGGATTGTATAAAAGGGGTTGCTGATAAATTTAGAGCTATCAGTTGTCTTTCTAACATCATCAGGTACTATTCCCAGTAGCAGCAATGGCCAAGTACTTTGGATTGTTTTTCGGATTCGCCCTCTTAGCTTTGGTAGCGGCAGAGCCTCCTCGGCGACTTAATCCTCGTTTCCAACAAAATCGCAATAGATTCTCAGCTCGACAGGAAATAGCGCCCAGCTCTTCACCAGCTCCTACACCCTATCCACCGGCTGGTATTAAGCCCGATATTCCGTTCGAGCTACCAAACCAGGAAGCTGCTCCATTCCCCGAACCCACCTACGGTCCACCAGAGGAGACCTATGGACCACCAGAGCAGACATATGGACCTCCTGATCAGACCTATGGACCACCGGAGCAGACATATGGGCCTCCTGATCAGGAACAGGATATCGATGAGCAGACAACTGATGAACCCGAAGCAGAACGACTAGTCTTCGTTCGAAGAAACCCGAAAAATCAATCATCTCGGTTTACCCAGCAGCAGCAGCAGCAACAGCTGCGTCGTCGCCCTCAGCCAGCAGCACTCAAGAAGCCAGTTACCTTTAAGAAGGCAGCTGCTCTCAAGCAGCGAGCTAACATTCAAACACGTTCTCTGATAGCCCACCCAATTGTTTTACAAGACGGTTCTCTCATTTACTCTATCCGTGTCTAGAGACAATGAAAGAGATTATTTTTTTTGCGATATCTGTTATAAATGTTTGTTACTACTGTTTAAAATAAAGGAATATTGTCAATACGTCTATTGTTTGTGTTAAACTCCATTTATGTAAACGTTCGCATTTTTAAATACTCCGCAATCTCACCTCAACTTACCACACTCCATTGGGACTAGCTGGCGCAATTTCAGTGTATTCACAATTGAAACGGAACGTTCATTCCCATTGTGATCTGGTCAGCTGCGTGTGTCATCGCTGCTCAAAATGTAAACATGACTGTCCTCTCCTGTCATAATACAGCCATAAAGAAAAAAATACATTTTGATAATCAAAACTTTCCTCCATCGCAAATAAAAGAAATTGATTTTTGGTGTATATTTGCAGTATTTCATTGTATTTTTGACAACTTTTCAACCTAATATTCACGACTATTACGTCCGTTCAGTGCCTAGAATGTACATAAAGCATAGTGAAAGTTCAAAACACAAATCTAATTAGCAGTGCAACAGTCTACCCTCTGCACAACAGAAGGTAAAAGAAAAACAATCCACCTTAGATCTAAATAAATCTTGCGTAAGAGTAGTAATATGCAAACATTTCCAGGTTCAACCATGCAACCTTTTGTGATCTATCATAATGGGAGGGAGCTGAAAGTTCAATGCTCTGAGGATCTTGGACCTGCCTTCCGTCTTTGTGCAACTACGAATGAAGCATATCTAATAAGCAATGGACGGATGTATTATGGTGCAATACCCACAAAGAAGGATGAGCGTCTCTACTTGAGTTTGATGTTTGAAAATATTGCTGATATCGACATTTGGAATGAACAATTCTACATGGTGGATTCATCGGGTGTAGTCCGTTCAAGAAATGCTGATAAGACATGGAAAGAGATCTCATTCGATCCATTAGAAATCGCAGAGGAAAAGATAAAAATTGCTAGGGTAAAGTGTAATTCCCTGGGTGCGGTATTCATCACAATAAATCAAGAACTCTATGCGATGGGCAGCTGTGGAGATTTATTCAACTGTCAGTTACCCATTCGTCTGAAGTGTTTCGATAAACCAGTTTTAGATGTAAGCGCTGGAGATGATTTTTTCATATTAGTCATCGAAAATGAGTACAAAGATTCAAAAGGCGACAATTTTGGACGAAATTCACAACGCATCGCTTCTAATCGGCCAACAATATCGGCCAGAGTGGATCGCAATTCAGAAAACTCTCTAAGTAGCCGTGAGAGTGACGCTGCTATGTACCTGGAGGAAAATATTTCAGAAATTCTTCGTAATGGCTACGGGCTGGTGTCGACAACAGTTTGCTCATTTGGTGCAACAAACAACGGAGTCCTCGGCACTGGTGACCATATCAAGCGCTCGGGAATCAATCAAGTACTTAAGCTCTGCGAAATTGGAGTTTGCTCGATATCCACTGGAAGAGAGCACTCAATTGCCCGGACTATCGACGGACGGTTATTTCATTGGGGTCTGAACTCCAGGCAACAGCTTCAGAATAGTCGGTCCGAGCTGAGCTCCCCAGCAGAGCTTAAGTTGAACACTCTGACTGTGGATAAGATGGATGCGAACGTCCTGGAAGCATGTTGTGGAGATTACAGCACAGTCGTTCTCAAATTCAATGGCGAAAGCATTGAGAAACAAAACGGAGACGTACTGCAACGTCAAATACTAGCAATGCACGTCCCAAACGAACCGCAAAACATTCCTCTGATACTCACAGCCAAAGAATTGACCCTTTACAACCACTGTACATTTCAGCAATCATACTACCAGTACTTACTCTCACTCCAACAATGTCTGCAACAATCGAAGAAATCACTTGTGCGTTCTATCCAAGAGAAGCAAGAAAGACTACATTTGATACAGATTTGTCAGAACTATACTCAGGTTCTGTACACGCTCTATGCTTGCTGCAAATCGTTGGAGTGCTTCTATCGAAGTGATACCAAGTCTTTCAAAGAGCTCCTCTGGATCCGCAACGCTAAGGAGGTGATAAAGATTTTTGAGGACTACACCAAGTTGTACTGCGACGTCCTGTCTATAAATGGCTTCAACGACATGTGCAGCGTTGGCTACAATCTGGAATCTCTCTCTGTAGAGGAGTTGGTAAAAACATTTCAACTACCCTTTGGACAAATCTCAAACTTCGTGAAACTTCTCGAGACCCTAGCACGTAATCAAACGGAGGAACCATCATCAAATGAACTCAATGAAAAACTGTTGCTTTGGCAAGCCTTCAGCCGGCAGAGTCAAATTGACATCGAACTAGCCGAGCACACTAACGAGTTTTGGCTGCGAAATGACAAAAATCCGAAAATACGTCTGTTTATGAAGAAACATCGCCGTGTGATTCTAGCACCAACTACTCCAGTTCCTCTCAAGTGGTACAGCGGAGTGACAGCCAGCAATGCCTTCATACTCTTCTCCGATTGCTTGTGTCAATACGTGGGATCCAGCCTGCAGACATATCCACTGGTAACGGTGTGGGTAAAGAAGGAGAGCGATTTGAAATTGAAGATCACGACACCCGAAAAGACATTTAGCTTGGAGGCGAAAAATCACGAGGACAAGAAAGTGTGGTACGATCAGTTGGAATACAGTATCATGGCGGCGTTGGGGCGTCCCGGAGGCAAACTGTCGAATGTGAGGACAACGGCCTATGTGTTCAGTGCGAAGCATCCAAAATATGCTAAGGTCCACGCGTACGGACGATGGAAGAACGGTATAATGCATGGCAAGTGTTACCTGGAATGTCCGGATGGTAAGATATATTTTGGTGATGTCAGGAATGGGGAAATCCAAGGTATGTTACCTAAGGTATGCATTATGTATGTATGTAAATAAAAATTTCTTTGTCAAGGCTACGGAAAAATGGTCATTCCTTCATTTGGGATGTACGAAGGATATTTTAAAGCCGGCAAATTCAATGGTTATGGATTCCTCGAAATGAAAGACAACGAGGTGTATGACGGGAATTTCCGGGACGATATGTTTCACGGGCACGGACTGCTGAGAACAAATACTTACACTTACGTGGGCGAGTACCAAGCGAATGCCAAGTGTGGCTACGGAATCCTCGATGACACCATCACAGGGGACAAGTATATGGGCATGTTTGCGGACAATAAGCGAGTTGGCGCAGGGACGTGCATTACAATGAACGGCGATTACTTTGAGGGCATATTCGTGAACGACGAACTGACAGGAGCTGGTATTGCGGTGTTTGAAAATGATTACTACTACGAGGGAGAGATGACAATGCGGGGACCGGCAGGAAAGGGGGCCTACTATATGCCCCACGGAACTATTGACGGGGTAAATGCACATAATCAGCGTCGACTGTTGTAAATCGATTTTATTTGTTCGTCACATCATTTCAGGAAGGTGACGATGACGACGCCGCAAAGTGCCAAATGATCGGCAATGTAGTAACCGGTCATTTGGGTGGCACGTGGAACGATTTGCGTGTTATTTCGGGGTCTGTTGCAATAAACAGGCAGTTTGCTAAATTTCCCAGGTAAGCGCAAATTTTTGATATGAAATTTTTGATAACAAGTGCAAACAAGCGATCTGATCACCATATATTACAGATCAATAGGTGAACTCGTTGTTGATAATTCCCGGAAATGGCGCACCCTTTTCGATAACTTCGAAGAGCATATAATCGGACAACGTGACTCGACCTCCGTAACCACACCAAAGCAATTATGGAATCGAATCGCGGTCTTCATGACAAATCACCGGAATCGTGAAAAATACAAAGACCAAGAAAACTTTCCCACATCAACGCACAGTTATTTCGCAAAAAACATATCAATGGGCTATACTTCGTGTTTGGATAAGGTTAGCCTCAAGTCCACAAGCAGTCTGACGACACCTTCTATGAAGGCGAGTTTTTTGGATCTCTCCGTAGATTTGCAGCCAAAAAAGTCATGCAGCCAGGAGACACTTTTTGACGGTTTCGAAGGGTTGCAGGGTGAGATATCTTTCAACGAAGAGAATATCCTGCACAGTAGTATGATAAATGCTCATCTTGAACACTGGGCGACCGACTCATTGATATCTACCAGTACACGCAGTTCGATTGATAGTACGGTGAATTTGAGTACAAACATATCAAACGGCTTGGAGTTTGTTCCAAACTTCGGGGTGAATTCATTGACAGAAGATGACGTTGCCGCAATCAAGGAGTACCTTGGACAGGCGTTTAAAGATCCACACCATCCACTGTATCTGCTTAATCAGAAAATTGCAAATTGTTTCTACACATCCTATGGATGCTGGAAGGTCAAACCGACACCGATACTAGCGAAACAGGCGATGAGCGAATGGGAATCAATTTCAAAGCGAGTCTACCAATTTGTTCGGAAACTTTTTCCAGCGCTGCCAGAGGACTTCTGCATTTTAGAACGATCGAGGGAGGTTGTCTCTCACATAAACCTGCTTTATCCGATAGTATTGTCTGAAGGAATATACTCTACACTTTTTGTGCTCTACGCCAACAAGTACAGTCGTAAGGATGAATTGTATCGACAGAATCTTATATTTTCAGAGAGTAAATCCGACCGCGATTTGTCAAAGTGTTTGGCTCTAGATGAGTAAGTTTGTGCGTAAAGAAGACTGCATGAATGAATTCATTTGGGAACTTTGTTTTAGATCATACTTGGGAGTGATGTCCAATGCTTCCTTTCATGATGCCATTGCAATGTTTAAGCAAGTCCAAGAGAAATACAGTCCCAAAGCGATGCTGACTGTAATTGAGAAGGCTATGCATTTAATTACGGAAGCCCACAAGTCTACTGCAAGAGAAAATTCTGTGATATTAGCAGCTGATAGCATGATGCCGTTGGTTCTGTTTCTGGTACTTCGAGCTGCAGTGCCACACTTGGGCGCAGAATTGGCGCTGTTGGACGACCTTACTGGTGGGTCAAATTTCCAGTCGGAAATGTCTGGATTGGCGGGCTATTGCTACACCACCATAAAGGTAAGTAATTATGAGCATTCAATATGCAATGCAGATCAAACTGTACATGTATTCTCTTTTAGGCAGCATATGAGCACATAACATCTAATCCCCTTACCAAATCATAGTGCTCATTGGAGGCGCCTACAGAACTCAAAACACCAAATGCAATTCCTCCATGTTAACACACACTTGTTGCTTATTTTCTAAGACAGGAAATTATCATTTATTTAGTTGATGTTTTGTTTTCTTTTATTTTTTTTCTCTCAACATAAGAGATTTGTAAATACAGTTGTTAGTAGTCGTGATAAGTTACAAAACGTTAGAACATTCGTTCGACTTTGAAATTTTATTTTATAGCTTTAGTACAAACTTGCAATAAATATTCTGAAAGTAAATATTTACGCTGAATATGAGTAAGATACACATGCAACGAAGAAGAAAATTCAGTCTTGACAATGCATGCAAATATTCGCATATGTAAGTTGAGATGTAAATTATCTAATTAGAATGACATTAGTGCTTTGGGATAGAGATAGATCCATCACTGTTGAAGAGAATAGGTGACAAAAATATGTCTGATTCCCTTGGATACTCCTAAGTTGAATTCAGCTTAATTTGTTGGGTACACTTTTTCTTGCATATTATGTGAGACTCAAAATGCTATTCCCTTGCATTCTTTTCGCAGACTATGTTCAACTGTAGCATTAAAAGAACAATTGCAATTTTCTCCAAATATTTCATGCCTTAGAAAATAATTTATTTAAGTATTTCATTTTATATAGTTTTTTGTGTTTCTTTTCAATTATTTCTTACAAATATATACGTTTTAAAAATATATAGTATATAATTATATTCTTCATTTATTTCTTATTATTTTACTTCATAATAAATTGATTTCCCTTTACATTTGTTTTTTTTTTTTTTTCATTATTTTTTATGTGTATATATAAAAGCTTTATAATTTATTTGAATTGATAAAAATGATATAAATAAGCACAATCCTATTAGCGGATATCTTTCTTTTATCTTCAAATTTCAATTATTTTAATTAGTTTTTTAAGGGTTTTGTGGATTCCTTTGTATGGTTAAATATGTTAATAATATGTATATACGTCTCATATTCCGTTTTCGCGTCTCACCCTCGTATTGTATCGTGCTTCTCGTAAACAACACTCGTTCAGTTAATCAAAATTGTATGAAAATTGATATCTCAATAAAAAAAAACTAATTCATCTAAAAGCTAAAATATTAAACAACAAAATAAAATAAAAATAAACAATTAAACTGGTAACAAAAAAATGCAGTTTTAACTTGGCCTGATTTGATTTTATGGCAGACATGTAAACGAAATTTGGAAATTGGTGTTCACCAAGAAGAAAGCAAATGCATATAAATCAGTGAAAATGGTCAACTATTGGAGGAATTGCTCTTGATTTTTTTTTTTTTTTTTTTGTTACATGCACCATATCGCTGATTTCAGTCGGTGATTTTGTTGTTGGAATTTTATGGAAACTATTCATTCACAGTTTAACTGAAATCACAGCATTTCCAACGTTCACCTCGGAATTCGTGACGAATCAAAAGTTCATGTTCCCAGTCAAGGGACGGACTGTAGCGGAGAGGAGTGAATTTAAAGCGAGTCACCTTCATCCACTTTCTCAACAAAAACGTACCAATTCTTGTTGATTTTTCTTCCAGTATAGGTGTGTGTTTGTTTGAAGTGATAGTGCTTGGGATTTGGTTTGTTTGGCTAAATAAAAACAAAGAGTATATCCTAAAGATAAATTCAACCTAAAACCGTCAAGGAAAATAAATGTTGATATCATACATATATGTTATTTAGCTATAATTGGTACTTGTTTTTTTTTTGTGTATATATACGTGTATATTTCTAGTATAAGTATAAATATAAATATTTGTTATTCCCATTTTATTCCTTAAATAATTTGTTTGTTTCATAGTTTTTGTTGCTTTTTGTTTTTTTTATCTCAAATTGCATTTTTTTCATTTTTGCGGTCGGTAGAAAAATTAATTAATTTTCTTTATTAGACTATTTCGATATTTAAAACAAAAACCGTACGAATTATGTAATTTACATAACGAAGGAAACAAAATAAACTTTATGTATATATAAATATATTATATATAAATATTTACAATAAGTTAAGTTTATCGGTATGCGTGTAATACCTATGCATATCTGTTCACTTTAGTTAGCTTTTAGTAAAATTATTATTGATTACTCTTCGTAAAAAAGAAAACTAGTCAAACACGTCGTTACAACGTCGATTAAGGTTAAGATTAATTTTTTTTTAAATACAATCTACAGTGTTGTCCAGAGCCATGACATTTCATAGATTGCAGCTGCGTTTGTATGTGATAAACTTTGACTGAGATTCATCGAAGGAAATTTATATCAGGACTGTCCTCCATGATTCAACAGCAGATTCGCTTTTCTTAACAATAAGAAATCCTTGCGAAATTTATTCCATAAACTGCAATCCATCATTAAATCCGCACACTTTGTGGAACACTGTAGATCCTTTATCCGCATCGCTCATCTTTTTTTTTTTCTTTTTTTCTTATGTATTTGTAAATCTTCTTGTTTTTTTATTCTTCCCATTTTTTTAATAATTCTCTTTTTGATCAGCAATCGCACTTGATATATAAAATTGTAATGCGATAAATTTTCTTTAAGAAAAATTACAAAATTGCCTTGATATTTATATCATTTATATGTATACGTGTTACATGCATGCTGATTACCAAATAAAACCAGAAAGAATAACACAAATATCTTCCAGGAGAGTACGTATAGTTTTCAAATTTCTCATTTAGTTAATCAGTGTTTAGTTATTCATTAAATGGACTCTTGTTTTCCATTATTTTTTTTTTTTTTTGTTTTCATTTTCATTTCTCATCATCATCCCTTCGTGATATTGTCTCGTAAATCATTAAAATTATACATGTTTGCATGTCAAACATTGAAAAAGAAGTATTTGTTAAAACCCTAAACTTATATATTAATGAACATATATTCCCAATGTTACGTCTTGTTGCTTATGTCATTTAAATTGGGCGGACTACCGATTTGTTGTTGTTGCTGCTGCTGCTGTTGCTGCTGCTGGGACTGAACCACTTGTGTCGGTTGCTGTGGCTGTTGTTGTGTTATAATGGATGTTGTCGCTGATGTCGGCTGTACCATCTGCAATTGATGGTTCGTTTGTGTTAAATGTGTCTGCTGGAGGATTTGTTGCTGTTGCTGGGATTGCTGCTGTTGCTGATGTTGAAGATGATTGTTAAGTGGATTATTTGAATTGCACAAAACACTGTAGACAGAGTCAACTTTGCTGAGCTTCTCAAAGAGCGGTATCAACTCTAACAGTTCACAGTCAGTAACGTCGTCGAACCACGATTTAACGGGTACCTGTATACATTAAAAAAAAAAACAAGAAATCATTAGTTTACTCATAAAGAAAACAATTTAGACACTTGGTTTTTCTTCTTACCGCATTATCTGGGTGAAATATGTAACTTGCTGGTGAGTTATCAACTATAACAATCTTCTGTAAATCGCGACCCAATCGATTAAGATCCTTAATGTAATTTCCCCTGTAGTATACGCACGATTCCCTAAACAGTCTTGCACGAAACACATTCCATCTGGAAATCAATTATTTTGTTTCATGATTTATCTGTTCAGTTTTATTTAAATTTGCTGTTCATACTTATCTAACAGATCTGCAACAGGATCTGCGTATTTGGCTAGTGATGCTGTGAACAATACACATTCGTACAGTTCTCCCATTTTTCGAAGAAATTCATCGACATGGGGTCGTTTCAAAACATACACCTGGTGGATGGTTCCGTCTATTTCTACCGGTACTATAAAATCTGCATTTGGAATTGGCTGCAAAAGAGAAAACATTAAGTATGTACATGCATTGATTATACATATGTAGGTATGTGATTACAAAACTTCTGTGCCATGAATTTATTTCAAACGAGACAACAACACCACAAAGGCCAACTTTTGCAGCACTCTGCAAGCCAGTACGTAATGACTGTCCATCCTTATAGGACGTGAGGGAGGAAATTATGACTAATTTTAGATGAAAATCATAATGGAAAATCATTCATGTGGGAGGAATTGAAGAGGTCCGGTCCGGCAGCAGCGCCCATCGGCTTTCCGACCAAAGTGTGGATGGCAGTTGTTCACTGGGCAAGCGACCATGAGCACTTAGGAAGAGGTCAAAATGTTAAACTAAATGGACTGAAGTAACTCCATTTCTATTAAGGTCGGTCGCCACCCTTAATGTAACGAAAATACTTTTGCGAGTGTGGAAAATTGTGTATATATTATTTAGTTTCCACCTGCAGGGGTTTTTCAGCTAAACGATGGGATGCATTATAAATGATTTGCATATTACCAAAGGGATATTCGTTTTTTTTTTTCAGCCCTAAAGCTACCTGCTATTAGCCTCTGTGAATCATTGATCAGTGAATTATTAGAGGCTTACAACCAAGCAAATGCGCACAAAACGACAGTTATGAATGGAATTTCCAAATTTCAAATTCTAGCAGAGCTGATATTGACGTCAACTTAAATGTTTAATCTATCCACTTCGGTTCGGTGTAGGGAGTCAAAGGGACTAATCTTACAACAGTCTCCCTTCACCAAATATCGAAAAGTTCTTTTCACTTTCACGCACACATCAACAGCACCCCACTCGAGTAAAAAGAACAGCTCTTAATAATTACTCATCAAGTACACCATCAAAAGACTTCGTGCGCTCATCAAGGGAAAATTACACAGAACACACTTCGAAGTGAGTAAATGGCTCGAGTGAACTGTTTGATTTCAATTTCGTATCACTCCTGAACTCAGTTGTACTTCAAGTCCATTGCTGGCTTCTTATCTACAAATGGTGAGTTCGAGACATGAACTCAGACACGTGCAGAAGAAAAGAAAAAATCCAACAAAAAACCAACTCCATACTTAGGGGGAGAGCGACGAACGAAGGCTGTAATTCGAATTCAACCGGATATTATGAGGACTATCGATTTCTAGTAAACTAGTGGAATGCTAACAGCACAGACACATGTGTAAGTAACCTTTGCAGTATGGCATTACATGGAGAAAGACAGCGAGAGTTATTGTTATAATCAATTCTCACTCACCTTAAAACTACTGTGAACTAAGGTTTCGTCCAAATCGATGACCATGCATTTCTTATGCATATCCGAGTGCCTAACCTGAGGTAGTAGGTACCTTTGTTGGTCCGGTAGTGGAGGCGGTGTTGTTGATCCATCGATCGGTGTTCCATTTTGATTGGTTTTCGCTCGATTGCGTCGCCAACAGCACAGAATTGATTGAAAAAATCCACGTTTTGGGGGTTTTAATCGGTCGACATCATCTAGAAATGAAACAGGTATCGTTAATTAAAGCACAGATCAAAAAAAAAATCACATCACTTTAAAAATAAACCTTATCAACTATCTTACACTCGCACACTTGAAAGCCGCTTGAAGCTTGACCAAACGAGCGCATAATTAACGCGTAATTTGGCTCTCACGTGCCGCGCAGACAAGGTGCCTTCTCATCAGTCACAGACCAGGCATAAGTGCATACATGAAATGGAAGTCCAACAGTGTTGCGCCGGGTGGCGTTTGAGGTATTTCAAAAAGAGAGTAGGTCATGCTATGATTAAATGGTCCTCGTCCTACATCATGACCTGAATTCAGCATCTACCCATGCACTCTGCCTAACAATTCACCATTTCTCTTTGGCTCTTTGCCTTTCTTTCCCCTTTCTCGCTCAAAACCAAGCGTTGAAGTTTATAATTTTGAAAATAAGAGGAAACATCGCAGACGACACAGAGCCTGTTGCTTGTGCATTCTTCCGTCGTTTATCAGGGCGCTTTCGCGCGAATGAAATTTACATTCCGCGAATTGTGCTGTACACAGTATCCCCATTAACAGACTTCGGGGGACTGGGCGGCAACAACGATGTATCCCGAGGAGTTCTCGATACAAACATACCAAAAGTTTTATGAATTTCAAAACGTTTATTTACATTGAAGCGAAAGTGAAGTACGTGCCTAACCAGTCGATTGAGCGTGTACGCTCGCTACACACGCAAATATAATAAATGTAATTGTGCGCTCACAGGCCTGTGCCAGACTACACGGTGTACTCAGCAAATATGGTGACTGGGCTCTGAAAGGGTGTCGGGGATTTGTTTACACTCAAGGGTAAATAAAAATAAGATTTATTGGCTTATTTCAAAGGAAACGCATTTTGTTGTATGTAGATCGTCGCACAAGGAATTGGAAACGAAGGCCTTATGTCAGCACTTGTCAACATTTAGGAGAGAGGCGTGATATGATTTCCTAATACAATGCGTGCATAGTTTCGTTGTTGGTATGGATTTGTGTGCTGTCGGTTCCAGGACAACTAAGTGACCATCCTCCAGCAAATTCCTCGCTTCATAATGGCACACAAACACTTTCATTAATTCTCAACTCAGTGGTACAATGCCATCAGAATTGACTCTCAATTATTGTCTATGCACAGCTTACAATAGGACTGCAATAAAGCAAACCCCTTATTGTTGTAGCATTCCATTTACAATTTATTTAGCATTCCCCGAGCTGTGCGTCATCTTGTTTCGCCTGTTCGCATGCAGCAGCCATAAAATCATTATGAAAACACAACAACTGCGACTACCTGCCACACAGTATGGGGGAACAACAAGTATCCACGACACTGAACAGTGTAGTGGGCGGCGGTTGAAGCGATGCAAATGATACTGCTTCCCCGCAATTAACCGACGCTGTATGTGATTTGATAATGCAATTATTCAGCAGTACGCTTTGCGCCGCCAAACACTGAGAAAAGTGGGCAATGAAAAAGCAATTAATAGATGGGACAACTGACTCTGACTCCAAAAAAAAGTCTTCAGATTGTCAAGGTGCGCCAGCTCTACAGGCATAGAATTGGTTCGACTCCAGTGTGTGATGCCACCATTCCGATTGTGGTTTTTCTCGGTGTACCCGGGAGAATTGTCTGCCTTCGCAATAGATACAAATACAAATTAGTTAACTACATGCTTCGTTAATGCGAGGAGAGAAATATTATTGTCATGAGTAAACAGGTGTTTTTTTGTAAATGGGTGGATATGGAACGAGAGAGTGGACACGTTATTAAAACAACCTGTACGTTACACTGGACAGCGTAAGAGATGACAACGTACTCAAGTTAGCACAAAGAACCGGAGATGGACTTCAAATTTGATGAGTAACTACCAAAAGATTGTGTGGAATGCCTGTTGATAGAGACTTTACATATTAGCGTTAGACTACGAATTTTTGACTATGTAATTCTAGAACATGAACATATTAACAAAATGGCTGGATCAACCTGATTCCTTTAGAGACCTGACTGCGATCCGTTATGAAGAGAGTAATTCATCAGATACATATCGAAAACAGAGACGTGTGTGCACAGCAATTAAAAAAAAATAGAGCGTGCAACAATACAACAATCTGTCTACTTTCTTTAATGTGCGAACGATACCAGGAAATACATTAAAGCAAAAACATCACATCAGGACGAGTCTCTTAGATACAGAAGAGTTCCTCCAGAGCAAATTCTCATCAAAATGAATTTACTTCCATCTGAACAGTTCAATTAATTGCAATTATGAAGAGTGTAAAAGTCTTCCCCCCGAACACAATATCGGCGCCTCACGGGATTGCCTACTCCCTTTCCGTGTACTGCATGAACTTGTTACCCGCGTAACAACCTCTCTCTAAGTGAGGGAACACAGCAAACATTGTGTGTGTGCTTCAGTGTGCACTTCACCATTGAAGTCGACATTCGACAAGTTCACAATATTTGATGAGATAGAAATGCTTCGCAATTCAACTGGATGGCACTTGAAGCAACAAGAAC